>CM071937.1:92702243-93909692 GCA_016081115.2 Rehmannia glutinosa | reverse complement strand
ATTATAGGATAATGCAACAATATGTAAAAAGTTAAGTAAAACAATTCAAAGTCAAGTGGGAAAAAATAGAAAAACATGTATAGTTTTGGGGGACAAATTAAAATATGCTACAAAATATATAAATATGTGTGTGCTGATTGACAAAAAATGCCCTGGTGGTTGGCTTTTGGATATTTGTTAAGAGCAGGTGAACCGAACCGGAAAACCTTTGTTTTGGAGTTGATGGTGTAGGATTGTCCGACATGAAGCCTTGTTGGCAAGAGTACGTAGTAAACTAGTAACCATCTTGAGGCTCGCACACTAGCCACATGTATTATTCTTCGAGAGGTTCGGGTTCCGTAACTGCTGATGAAAAAGTCGGTTTTTTTTTTGGAAAGAAAGAAACCATCTTGAGGCTCCTAAAAATTTGGATGTGATGATTTTTATTTTATTTTAATAATTTTTTGTCTTATGATTTGATTAAATAATTTCAATACCAATTAAAAACGTAAAAGTAAACTAATTACATCATATTGTATCACATAATTGTCAACGTCATTTTGGATTAGCATTTGAAATGTAAATGTAATTTTGGGCTTCTCGATATGTCGGAGACGGAATACCACTTTGACCAGCCAAGTGGTATTTTCACCATTGTAAAGGATATTTTTCAATCTCTTTGAATTTATCTCTTCCTCCAATTATTACTCCCAACTTATTAAAAAGAATATGTTGGAGCCGGATAATGACGATTAGGTGCAAGATTTTTTTTTCTTCTTAAAAATACTAAATAAAGAGTTTTTATTTTATTTTTTAAGGGATAAGATTTTAACATTTAATAATTTTATATACAAAAACTTATAGTAATTATAAAAAGAATTGAAGTTGAGGGGGTCGATCACTGTCGCCAGCCCCCCTTTGCTCTGTCCATGTTCTCAAATGATTAATAAGTTTTAACAAATTCCAAATTAATTAAATTTTCACTTGCTATTTAAAATTGTTATTCTCCATTCTCTTAGAAGCTAATCATCAAACATAATTATATCCCAACTGGTTTTTTTTATATAAATCATATCTAATATTATATTATGTACGTAAGAATTATTGTTTAGTTATATATAATTTTAGTTATAATTATCACAAAATTAATAGATTGTTATTTAATAACCATTGATGTATTCATAAATTATTAGCATCTTATTAATAATAATATGTTCATTAATACCTATAAATATCTTTTGAATAATTTTTAGACATGTAATGTTATAATTATTATATTAAAGTAGAGTATTGGTTGTCAATGGTGATTACTATATTTTCACCTAAAAATACCTAGAGTATCACTTGGTGGTTGAGAATGTGCATGGACGGAGAAGCGAAAGTATTTTATAATTACTCGAATTAGTAATGAAGTTCACATTGTAATATATGTGGAAATATATTTCATTTTTTGAAATATCTCTTTTATCAATTCATGATGTAATGCACGGGATCGATAATATGTTCCACTTTTCTTATTTCACTCGCTATTTTCATATCTTTGGATGAATGAATGTGTACAACTTTTAACATTTGTACATATGTCATTCATCCGATCAATGGATCATTAATCCAATATCTCACATTCACAATCAAATATACCACCAACCACACATCTCATCGTCACTTCATTAATATTCCACATGTGCATGCATGGATGCGAGTTTTACAAAAATAATTGTAGTTTTAAGCGATTACAATTTCGGAATTTCAATAAATAATCGAGAAAGTAAAGATGAATTAATTTGATTATAAATCACAAAATTATACTATAGAACCATATTGTAAACATGAAAACCTCTAAATACAAAAAAGAATAATTTTATTTAATTTAATACATAAATAATAATAATGATAATAATAATAATACAATTTAAACAAATAAAATAAAAAATAAAATATTAAAGTTATAGTTATTTCTTATAATTAAAGCTATTTCTTATAAATATAGAAAAAGATGCATAATATTTTGCAAAACCAAATTTTGAGTGGATGTACCTTATATTTTTATTTAGTATGTTTTTATTTATTTATTTTATATATGTATTATGGGTGTCAAATTAAAGATCGTAAAATTATGATTAATTAAATATATTACACGTAAAATACGGACCATAAATAAAAAAGTATTAAATATTAAAAACAAAAAGGAAAAGGAAAAGGCAAGTATATAGTATTAATACAGCTCACACACATTCACACAACCTTTATACACAATACTATTACCGACATCTCAAATTTAACCCGGATTAATTATCATTTATCAATGATGGTGAGTTCTTGTCCTTTTCCTTTTTTTTTCCTTATCGACTTATCGTCCATATTTCACTAGTCAATAAAGATTGTAGGCATGCGTAATGCCACGCCCCCGTGGACATTGGGATGTCTTTTCATTACCGGTGGATTATCTTGAGAATATCAACGTATGTGGGCTCAATCTTGGTTTGTGGGTACATACATGACCTTCGGATGTTCATGAGGCCTACCCGATTAAGTTCGGGAGCTTGTCGCTAATGCGACTTGACGGTGAAAGGTGGTCATCCCTACCCAACCGGTCGGATCGGAGCCGCATTCCCGATGAGCCCAAGGCGGCGAAACCGGTGGTTGTCTCGTGGGATAAGTGGCCCCGGGTGGGCCGGGGAGCACCGCGCGGGCATCGTGTGGGGCCGAAATGGCTGTGCCGTGTGAGAATGTCTCTCATGAGTCATGACTATATTATTTAAAATGTGATTCAATATCCTATTTCGAGCGTAGCCATGTGTAGGCAAAGATCAGGCTCAAGCCCAGTGCAAATTTTCAAAAACTATATTTTTAGTCTTATAGTTTTACCTGATATTCAAAATTAGCCCACCCAAAATTTAATCAAAACTCAAGTTCACCCCAAAATTTAAATGCAAGTTAAAATTCAAGAATGGAGAATGTAAAATTTTTGTCTTATAATAAGATTGATGTTATATGTTCGTGATTTTTAGACTATTATGTCATCCTTATTTATCATTCGTACATTTATCATTTCATTACTTTTAAAATTTACTTAACTATTTGTATTGGTAATTTATTAAATATTTATCTAATTAATAATAAAATCATATACTTTATTAGTTAATGGCCTAACGGTCCTAACTAAATCAATTTAACGGCTTTGCTAATTGTACCTATCGTGTCGTACTATGTTTCTCGTTTTTTTAGCGTGTCGTGTTTGAGTTTAAATTTTGGTCCAATAAGGTTATTGTGTGTGTTCGGGCTTGAGCTTATTGTGTCGAGTTGTTATTTATCGGGCCGACAAGAACGATTTATCACTCCTAAGTGTCATCATCAAGTATGAAATTAAAAAGTTATCTATTTTTTTAGTTTTTTTATATTTAATTATTGACTTCTTGTTATTTTGGCCCGACCCGACCCACCCCATTGTCATCCCTATATATAGATAATTTTTCTTAGTGAAATTTTTACTTCTTAGCCCACCCTACTACTAATTCCTGGATCCGCCGTGTCTATTTCATATAAATGATTCATATAAATGATTTTAATTGCTCTATTGTTACTTTTACGTTTTAAAAGCTACATTTTAGGTAAATATATTTTTATCCCCTACAGACATATACAATATACGAAACTATGATGATGTCTCTTCATCTTAATTTTGAGTACATCATTTGTCCACTTTCTTTTATTTTTAAATTCATTTGAAGATTTCATGAAAATTTGCAAATTGATTTATTGTTATGTTAGATTTTAGTATGGAACACTATCTTGGTGTAGAAAGATCTCACATTCACATATGATATTTAGTGTATCGATTCATTACAAATGTCCAACTTCCTAAAAAATTAAACATATGGATATATGTTACACTAAGTGTAGTGCAAGTATAACACCTACAAAACCTCGTTTATGATTAAATGAAAAATAGTATGAAACATTAGGGTTAGCAATAACGGTATTATTTTTCACCAAGAGACTCGGGTTGAATCTCTGGAATGAATGACTGGGGCGAATCTTTTAGAGAAAAAAATGAAAAATAGTATGGAAACAAAATAAATACCCTTACCTTAACATAGTCGACGAAAAATTTATGACTCAAAATGAAAGTATTCACATAGTTTCTGACATGCGATAGCTAGTTATAGTCCAAGATATATCGTCCCTTTAGCTGATCTCACGGATACCAACATTATTCTTAGGGATAATTACATAATAAAAAACCGAGGTTCGGGCTAATTATAAAGAACCCATAGATTTTTGAAAATTGCAAAATACTCATTAAGTTTGATTTCGCTTACATCTTCCCCTTTGTTTGAAACCCCTTGATATTTGTACAAATATTACGATTCTTTCCCTTAAATTTAAGACAAAATGGAACCTGAGGGGGCTTTTTGTAATTTTGAAACATATCTGTTTTTTTGTAATTTGTTCAAACCTTGGGGTGTTTTTGAAATTATCCTTAAAATAGGGGGAAACGTAAAGAAACAAAGAAACAAAATTAGAGATAATTGCACTTAACACAAAATGGAGTAAACCATTTTGACCCTCTTTCATTCCATTTTCTATATCAATACGATCTAAAATAAGTAAACCAACATAGAAGGATTTTCAAATTTATCATCCTTACTACACAACCTAAAAATGTATTCAAAAGAGCTATTTTATATCCCCTGGGAATGATTATTCATAAATCATAATCAATAATCCTTCCCCAGCCCCACTACTACTACTGATGCAAGAATTTGCAAGACGGAGGAAGAGAACAGAACGAAGAATAATAAGAGATAATTACAAAACCACCCGTGAGGTTTAACCTAATTACGAAAAACTCTAATTATTTTTTAAGATTACAAATATCCACTTAAAGTGGTACAAACACCCCCTCTTAAAGGGTAATTTGTAAGAGAGACACGAACGACTAAAGGGTATTTTTAATTTTATAACTGAGTATTTTTGTAATTAGGCTAAACCTATTGGTCCCGAGCAAGCCCCAGCATACAGGCTACAACTCCGAAAACAGTAGTTTCACATACTAAACCAACACAACATAGCCAAAAAATGCATGCTACAACTTCAAATTACTTCATCAGTTAAATCTCTATAGTATGCTAAACAACAAAGAAAAACAGACTGCTTAAATAACTGGTAATCTGGATTACTCACACCTTTTTTCCGTCACTTGTCACAAAAAAAAAGTCGTAAACATAAAAATTCCCTATGTCAAAATGTTACATTATTGCTAATGCCGAAAACAAGTATGTCTATTCTTTTCCAATTTTTTGTGGTAACTGATAGAAACAATTTGTAAATACTCCCACTCTTCCGGTCAAACTTAGGCGACACAAGAACGTGTGGTCCAAGTAAATATTGGAGTAAGAAGCTCAAAGATTTCCCAAACAGGGGAAATCCGAGGAAGAACAAGTTCTAGAAGTTAAAGGCAGATACCACAACCATACCAAAAGCCGCAACTCTTCACTGATCTGAAGCGAAGGTTGATAGGATATTCTTCTTCAAGGTGAACTCATCGGCCTTTGATGCACTGATTGACTGCATCAACAACAATCATGAAACATGTATTAAGATTTTGTCACAGAATGTGATTCTCGGAGACAAATGCTAATGTTGTCGCTATAGGAAAAAAAAATACATGTTTGCTTATACTAATCAGCAATCCTGCAGAAAAACTAAAAAATTTAATTTCCAAATTTACCATGGCAGACCATATGACATTTGAATGACATGGATCCATCAAGAAGTGAAAGATAAATTTAAATGTTGTGTGGCATGCTCCCATCACGGGAGGATTTTGGCTAAATAGGTAATTTAGGAAACAGAGCAAAGCTGAAATTTTCAATTAAATCCTATTTTATTATCCAGGCAGTTCAGTTCCACATACAAAGATGATTAACTGACATATAAATAAGGGATAATTACGAAAGACCCCCTGAGGTTTGGGCTAATTACGAAAAAAACCCAGAGATGTTTTAAAATTACAAAAAGCCCCAATAGGTTTGATTATGCCTTAAATTTAAGGAGTTAACTGTAATATTTATAGAAATATGATGGGGTTTTGAAATGTTTATTGTTTATGAAGGAGAAAATGTAAGATGGAATCAAACCTCAAGGGTTTTTTTGTAATTTTCAAACATCTCTGTTTTTTTGTAATTAGCCTAAACCTCAGGGGTGTTTTGTAATTGTCCCTATAAATAAAGGATAATTACAAAAACACCCCTGAGGTTGGGGCTAATTAAAAAAAAATCCAAAGAGGTTTCAAAAAAACCTCAAATTTGATTTTGTCTTAAACTTAAGGGGGTAACTGTAATATTTGGTTTTGAAATGGTTTTCGCTTATGAAGGGGAAAATACAAGACGGAACCAAACCTCAATGAGGTTTTTGTAATTTTAAAAAATCTATGGATTTTTTTGTAATTAGCCCGAATCTCAGGGCTTTTTTTGTAAATACACCTACAACTAATGGAGTTGCTGGAAAAGCTTATTATAATTTTCCAGTTGTGGATAAAGGAAAACAGGGAAAATATTAAACTTTAATAGTCACGGAAAAAGCTATAGACCAGAAGAGCCAATGGTTTACCTTGGCAAGAATGCGTTCCAACCGTAGAACTTCATTCTTGGCATAATCAGAACCTTTGTCCAGGCAGCTCTTAGCAGCTTTCACATAGATCTTACCATATCTACAGGAAAATCAGAAGTGGATTTTGAAGAAAACTAATACCAAATTTTGTCATGTATAATCTAGACGCAAGCAATATTATAACATTATATATGATGGATCAAGATACAATAGGCCTTTGTGAAAACCTTGCAGTGGAACCCTTGAGCTTATCAGCTTCCTCCTCCAAGCGTTTGAATACAGCTTTTTCTCTTCGTCTTTTGCACTCAAAAATTCCTTCACTAAGTTATCAAGGACCTCAACAATACCAGCCTAGGATAAGAAAAAGGCAAATTAGAATCCGAAACAGATACACGAGGACAATGTTTGTAACTTTGCTACAAACCTTGGAAGTCAGTTGTCCTTTTGCATCTCGGCTAGTTCCACTCTTTCGTTGATGAAAGTAACAAATTCATCTAAATCTCTGCCACCGTCATAATCTTCACCATCCTTGTTGTTCTTTGGGAAGAACTTCAACGTAGGAAAACCACTAACACCATACCTGCTTTGCAGAAAATATGCGTAAGAAGACCCATGCTATATTCTGCTTTTTAGTAGTTAGTAGTTACATAGTTTTGGAGGGATCTAAGCTGGATGTTATCTTTATTACGTAGTTGACAATACCAACACAAGATAAATAAAAACTAGGTATGCATCAAAATCTATATGGGTAGAAACAATTTTTTTAGCACTTACTTTTCACCAAGATCCTTGTACTTGTCAGCATCAACATTTGCAATGACCACACCTTCCTCCAGCTTGAATGCGGCTGCAAGTTTTTCATAGGTCTACATGTAGAAATGATATAAATTTAATTATTTAAAAAGTCTCTCCAACAATCATGTTAATTTAATTTATGAACCAATACGGCACTTACAGGAGCAAGGTTCTTGCAGTGACCACACCTGGAAAAGCAAAGCATTAAATTAAGAGCACAAGTTACACTTATTAATACGCTACACAAACATATTTATCTAGGAAATACTGTGAAGCTGCTATAAAGGTCTATGAAATTCCATGACCAGCACATCTCACATTGCATTACGGGACCCCAAGAGACACAAATTTCTACATGTACACTTACCAAGGAGCATAAAACTCAACTAGGACATCCTTTTTCTCATCAAGTACAATCTCGTCAAAGTTCTCTGGAGTCAGAACCACAACATTTGAAGGGACTGCAGCAATCTTGACATTAGTCCCTGAAGACAGAACAGTTAAGTGAATAAGGTGAGATATCAACACTTACATGGGGCCCAAAATAAGGATATGTGCACGAACAGAGACTAGAGAACAGCATAGGGACAAAGCAACAACCAGAGGCATGAGACCAGCATTTATTTTCCTTCATTCAAACTAGCAAATAAATTCCTTAAAATCAATGAAAATGATTTCATAAAAATAACAATTATGTTGCTTCAACCTAGTCAGCTCGTAGCTATCATCAATGCATAACCATCAAATATCTTTTCCTAAGATCAGATAAGAACACAAATCAAAACTTCTCAGCACATATTTATTCAGATGTAATTTAACAATACGTCTACATATAATCTTGAAAGATAGAAAACATAAACCAAAAAAGTTGTACCTCCTTCATTGTTGACAAACTCAGCAAGGGCTTCGCAGTTCTTGCACCTTCATACCTAATAAATGAATACCCTATTCATTAGGATTTACTTTTGGCAAGACTTGCATGATTACCAAAGGAAAAAATATAGTTGTAACTTAACAGATACTTCAAAATTTATATGATCTAAAAGAGTGAACTCACTTTTTTGGCTCCAGGGACCCCTTAGGGAACCACTGGATGGTGGGATATCCAGAAACCCCATACTTGCTGCAGACGCTCTTATGCTCATCACAATCAACCTACAATAGAATGAAACCGCATACAATAATTCAATATTTTGCCGCCTTAAACAAATAATAATATAAAAGTGAGGAGTTGTTTTAGCACTTTATATGAAATTGAGATGTTTAACAACTGGTAATTTCAAAAAAAAAACAGAGAAAGAGAAAAAGGACACATTAGTGGTCATCCAAGTTCAGATGACCTAAACTTTAATTCAAGAACAAATCTTAAACAAATTTGTAACAATTTCAAACAGAATTGGGCACGGCTTGATCAAACTAAACGTCTCATGAAGCAAAATATAATATAATATTATTACGAGATAATAATAATAAATAAATAAATAATATATAAAACTGAGGAGTTGTTGTCGCACATCATATAAAATGAGATGTTCAACGACTGGTAATTTCAAATCAATTCCGTAAAAAAGAATAATAAGAAAAAAAGAAACATTAAGTGGTTATCCAAGTTCAAATGACCTTAAACTTCAATTCAAGAACACATCTTAAGCAAATTTGTTACAATTTCACCAGAATTAGGCACAGCTTGGTCAAACTAAAAGTTTCATTAAGCAAAATATAATATAATATTATACGATGGCTCAGAAACAAAATCATACCATATGTAATGTTCCAGTTGAGAATTACAATCTTTCAACATCAAGAGGTATTAATTATTTTCTTAAGACTTCGCATCTTGAGATAACACATAAGTTAAGTTGTTCTATTAACAATTAAGGAATCGTAAATTTTATTCGACTGTAATAAGTACTAGAATTTTGCTAATATTGATTGTTGCATCACCACGCAAAAAATCAAAAATAATTTTATCAAGATG
Source organism: Rehmannia glutinosa (assembly GCA_016081115.2). Classification (NCBI taxonomy): domain Eukaryota; kingdom Viridiplantae; phylum Streptophyta; class Magnoliopsida; order Lamiales; family Orobanchaceae; genus Rehmannia; species Rehmannia glutinosa. The sequence continues at coordinate 93,900,325 of CM071937.1, read as the reverse complement.
TCGAAGATTCAAATTCATCATTGTGTTTGTGTTTCTACCCACGGATCTCCTAGAATGAAAAAGTTACTTGGGTGTTTCCACAAAAACAGCCAAACACAGAAACATACTCCGATAAGTAAGACAGAACATTTGACTGAATCAGAATGGTACTTTGGACATCAGTGCATCAAATGCTCAAGGCAATGCTCTTAATATTTTTTTCCGACAGAATAAAATTATGACTTGTGGAATTACTTAAAATTAGCAATGAAATGTCATGACAAATGGAGTCCAAAACATGAATAGGATAATACAAAATTCAAAATAGGCCTACCTTGCCAATCAAAACAGATTTCGCCTTCTTAAAACTTGCACCAAGCTGTTCATACTCGGGAGCAAGCTTCTTACAGTGCCCACACCTGTACAAGAAAGAACATTACATCACAAATCTTAAACAACACATGTGCAGCGGTAGCGAGATTCCTAAAGCGTTTCTCCAAAATATACAAGTATACAAATAACTAACGCCCACAATTTTAGATTCAACTTCAATGACTCAGTCTTCACTAATTATTAAATTGCAATCTCTAATTGAGAACGGCCAAAAGAACAATAAAACATAAACTCCTATAGTAGTTTCTAAGAAGAACTCCTAAAAAACAAATTCAAATTTACAAATGATTTAAGTTTTAAATAAAAAAACATCTAACAAAGTTATAAAATCGATCAAGTCAGATCCAGATCAATAAACTCGTATTGAAAACTCACAGATCTACTCAACATATTGTGTGTTGTATCTCGAAACACAAAGAACAAACAAAAACTGAGAATAACACAAGTTTAAACAAAATCACATAAAAAAACTAATATCAAATCAACAAAATTCCATACCATGGAGCATAGAACTCGACGAGAGCTCCGCGATCTTGACCGACCTCTTTCTCGAAATTCTCCTCGGTCAGCACTACGACGTCGTCGGCAAACGCCGAAGCGACCAAGAACAACGTTACAGTGGCGAAGACCAAACAGATCCGTGATGTCGACATTTTTGGTTAGAAGATTGTTTGAGAAAGGCAGAGAAAGTATTCAACAAAAATGGAGGTTTAAAGTGGTTTAATAGCTGCTTGGACTTTGATATTTATAGTTGCAGGTCCCTTGACTTCTTTGTTGTATGTTTTTTGGTACCTTTTTTCATTTTTCAGGACAGATATTTCCGAGTTTATTAATTGATAATTAATTTTTTATGATTGCTATTTCTTAAAGTTAAAGTATTCCATTTTATTCCATAATTTGTTTTTTGTAAGAGTTATAATTAACTTAAAATATATATTTTTTTCTTTTCTAAGAAATGATATATTTCAATCATATATGTTGGTGTGACACTAAAGTTTATAGAAGATCCACATTGAGATGCTTTTGTCTTTTTTAGTTCAAATTGTATTAGTAAATATTTTTAGCATTATTTTATTTTTTATGTACACAAATTGGGAGTTATTTCTCTTAGGTCGATCCTTAGTGGATTTTTAGGTCATCAGGTCGCGTTTATGTTCAGTTTTCAGGTCAATTTCGGGTATATTCGGACTAACATCAAAAAAATTAAGTAAAATATAAGATAACTATATTTTAAGACAAATTGGTAAAAAAGTCGATTTCGTATTACATTTATATTCATTTTCTTGTTTTCCTAAGCAAACCCAAGCACAAATTGTTTGAATATTTCTGTCTTTCACCAAATTATGGTAATCTATTTCCATAATAAATCAGAATTCAAAATGTAGACTTTATTGAAGCAATGGAAGAAGGTAAGAAATGGATTTGAAGGATACTTGAATTAAAAGTCCACGAAAATAGTCAAACTTCATCAGCATATAAATGCATCACTATGACATGGTCCAACCAATCATGTAAAGCCACGTGTACAAACCATGGAGGTCCATTTTGGTGAATAATTATATTGGTCGGTTATGCATAACACTACACTATAATTGGAAGTAAGACACTTGGTATATCATCTATCATTCACATTCTATTTTTAGTGTGTGGATACATTGGGATGAGATTCCCTATTCCACTTTCCCTATTCCACTCCCTATTTCATATGTTGAATGAATGACACATATACAATTGTGACATCACGTGACATCATCTTGTACACGTGTATTTCATCCAATACAATGGAATAGGAGTGAATAAGGAAAGTGGAATAGGAGATCTCAACCCGGATACATTATAAGTGTCTTACTTCCTAAAAAACAGGACATGTGAATGGTAGATGTTACACCAAGTGTAGTGCTCCACGTGTGGTATCTACAAGACCCTCCTAACTCGTGTTGGGAAAATTGCAATTTTGGTCTCGCAACTATGGAGAAATAGCAAATTGGTCCCGTTCATATTTTATTTGGCAAACACCCTATAACTCCTTTACCTTCTCAATTTAAGGACCATTTTTGCCGGAAAATTAAATTAATTGGGGATTTTGGGTTTCCTCCGGCCAATTTGTACATGCTCGATATATTTAATTTAAATGGCACCTACGTGACCATGCCCAATTCAAATGGCACTTGCCAAAGTGGAAAAATAAACTATTTTTAATTATTAACATCTTATTTAATTCAAAAAACTTAACTTAAATTAAAAAATATCTATATATCATTGATTAAATAAAAAATATCTTTTTCCTTTTCTTTTTCTTTTTCTTTTCTCCATTTCTTCTTTGTTGTTCTTTCTTTATGGGTTTCTCCGTAATTACGGTGAACAAAACAAATCACTTTGCCACTCCATAGCCAAGAAGATGTTGAGGTGGTCCTTCATCATCGTGATCATGTGGCTTTGTTCTCAACTTGTCTTTGGTGATTTATAAGGTTTGAAATGGAGATTTAATAAAATACTTTTGAATTTGAAGAAGAATAATTTGATGGTTCTGTTGATTGAATTAGATTAAAAACCGAACAACACTAATGGGTTAGGTTTTGATGGCGGCGAATATTTGTGACCGTGGTGGTTTGGAATAGGGAGAAGAAATGAACAGTTCAATGAAGAACGCAAGGGGAAGAAAAGAAAAAAATATCTTTTTTCTATTTGATTAAATATTTTTAATTACCTAATGTTACATCTTTACTATTCTAAAAAAATGTTACAGTTTTACTCTCTAATTTGTAATTGATTAGTTGATTAATTAAGAATTGATCATGATATGAATAATATTAACTAAATTTATTCATTTTCAAAAATCAATTTAAATTTGTTAAGTATTAAAAAAAGTTTTTTAATATTATTGCCTATTTTATTTTATATTTAAATAATATATTTTTTAATTTAATTCAAGTATTTTCAATTAAATAGATATCTTATTAATTGAAAACAATTCATTTTTCGACCTTGGGCATGACCACTTAGGCGCCATGTCATTTAGATCTATTTAGTGTATTCAAATCGGAAGGAAATCCCAATTCATTTTATTTTTAAAAAAAATAATCGATATTGAGAATGTTAAAAAGTTACTGAGTGCTTTTGCCAAAAAATATTGAACTTTTAGGACCATTTTTCTTTCGCTTCATAGTTCTGAGAACCAAAATTGCAATTTTCCTCATTGTGTTTAGCACAATCTTTGTAGGAAAATGCAAGGGCGAATCTAGAAAATTTTTAGAAATGAGGCACAAACTAAATAAAATATATAAATAGATCAAAAAAATGGTTCTTTAGGGAATTATTTCAGAAAGCCTAATGATAAGACGTTTAAAAAACTTAAGAGTGCATGGGGTCGATTCACACATAACTCCCTCCCATACTAGGATTTGTACTTTAAAAAATCATACAAAACAATTTAGCAATTAAAATTGAAATATATTGACATTTATAGACTAAATCATTTGTATATGGATGTAAGCATAATTGTACATAAAATCGAAGAAACAAAAAAATCAAAATCTGGAATCTTGAACTTCATGATTTTCACAATTAAATCGTAATCAGGGTACTAATCTTGAGCAACCATTAATGTCCTTATTTGTTGAAGATGGAAGAAACCACTTTATATCTCTTGACATTCGTTAATCCCACTGAGAACAATAATTTTTCAATGATAAAATTTTCGATTCGAATGGGTTATTCAGCGCAGAGAGAACCGATAACTAGACTATCAAGCGATTTTCGGCTATTTCCAGACTCTCGAATCATAATAAACTAAAACATAGATATAAATAAGCACCACCAAGTTATCTTCTTTTGTCTTAGCTATAAAATATATACACATACTAAAAAGGTAACAATTTTATAAAAAAGTATAAATAACTTCGCATCAAATATTGAAATTAATATAATTGTTGCAAAACTAATTTTAAATATATATATTTTTTTATTATCTCCACAGAATTTCTCAACTCAACACTGCGAAAAAGGAAATACCATCTCCCACTCTTCTTTTCGCCGTTCCTCCTATGTACTTGAATCCAATTCAAAAACATTTAGGGTTTTATTATATTTTCCCCAATTTACCGAAATTCCGAATCTTTACTTCAGTCCATCGACTCTTTCCCCATAATTTTGGTTTTCCCCTTCGCTCTACGCATTTAATAAATCATACAATTTTCAGTATAGTTACAGAGCTGCACAATGGCTCAACCCAGCAACGCCGTAATTATAACCCGATTACATTTGAATTCCGTTTTTGTTATCTGAATTTGACGAACTATAAAGGCAGATTTTGCTACTCCATGTGCAGGGTGCTGGAATTGACAACACTTTTCGAAGAAAATTTGACCGAGAGGAGTATCTGCAACGCGCTCGCGAGCGTGAAGCAAAGGTCTGACTATGGGTGCCCATAAATATGAATTTGCTTCACATTTCATTGGCCCTCGAGTTTTATTTTTTATTTTTTTGCGCTTGCCTGAGTAGGGTGATTTGTTTGTTTTTGTTCTTCTGTTGTAGGAGGCGGAGGGTCGGACGAAATCAAAATGTAAGATATTTGGTCTAATTATGTTTTTGTATTTATTTGTGATTATATAGAGGTTATAGTGCTTGGTTAGTTGGTTGTGTTGGTGAAAGCTGTATAAATGTTTTAGTGTTTAATGTTGGGTCTTGAGCTTTGAAGTGTTGGATTAAATCACGTGAATGTGCTTTGGTGCAGCAAGCGGTCCACCAGTACAAAGAAAACCATTGAAGCACAGGGATTATGAAGTGGACCTCGAATCACGCTTGGGAAAGACTCAGGTTAGCTTTCTGTTTGGCTATCATATATGCTTACTGTTATCTAAGTCATTAGTTACAGAGTATAGATATGTGGCCTGTTGTCATTTTCTTGTCTTTCACCGATTCACTGATGAACTAGATGCAATTATGATTGTTGGATTTGAGATGTGTTAAGTATCTAATTGATTTGTTTGTTGAGATTTAAGAACATATTTATTAAGAGCTCCAACTATGATGATTGGAGACTTGTTCTTTTGGTGGCATGTAGAACTTTGTGGGGTTGTAGTCTTCAGCCCTCAAGCTGAAATGACAGACATAGATTAAGAAATCTTTTGGTTAAGTAATCATCACTGTGAGGTTCACAGAAGGAGGAAAAGTAATGGTTTGTTTGTAGCTTTAATTGATACAACTAGATTTACAATCATCTCCTTATGTCTGCTACCAACTGTTAACTCTGGTGTACATGCACCACAATCTATTGAATGTGATTGAGTAAAAGCTTACATAAATGTCACCGGTGCTTTCAAGAATAAAACATAACAGGGTAGAAAGCATGTATGTTTTTTCTGGAAGATACTTTGTAAGTCATGTTAAAAAGACAATATAGGTTGCATTATAGTTGCACCGTTTTAATTATGGCCAAGGTTTGCTTCATTTCGGTAATACAAATATGCTTTCTTTGTTGCTATTACTGTTATTTTTTCTTTTCGTTATGCATTGTTTCAATCTTTACCAGGCACATACATTTTTTTAAAAATTTTTGTTTTGGAAACTTATGATTGTATTTATTTCTTTTGTAGGTTGTGACTCCAATCGCGCCCCTAAGTCAGCAGGTATTTGATAAACCAGCTCTTTCAATATCTTCATGTATTTTTTTTCTTTATGTAGTATGACTTGGAGATTTAGATACGAGAATAGTAGTACCATCTTGTAGGTCTTATACAGAAGTGGTTGCAACTTCAGATGAATCTAATGAAACATGTTGAAGTTGGGTCGGAGTTTGTTCTATTGTGACAAACTTACATTGAGATATGCCCATGATTAGGATTGCAAGTACCATGCAATGAGCTGTGAGAATCATCTTCAGAGAGGATAAATTGCTAGTGAATTCTAAGTACTTTTATGCATGAAATTGTGGAATGAGCAGTAGGAGTCATCTTTGGTGTGAAGCACTTATTGTTTGTGAGCTTGATTTGATTGCAAATTTTATTGATATGTTGACTGATTCCTTAGCAAAATTTCACGTATAGGAGGAGTTGGGGTTTCCAATATTCTTTGATGTTTGTTAATGGGGTTCATTATGATGAAAGGAAGTTTAAAACCAGTCTTTTCGAATAATGACTTTTACATGAGAATTGTCTACTTATTCATCTTAATATACCTATGTAGTCAGATCTTGTTTCGACAACTAAAAGTCAAAATCAATTATCTTTACACACTCTCCTTACTTTATTAATTGAGTAAGATTGTTTTGTGACCATTTTCAAGATATCTGAAGAAAATACTTAATAAGTATGTCTTGCTCATCCCACATTTAAATGCCTTTATCTTTTGAATATCTGTTCTACGTTCGATTGACTATCGTCCAATCTACTTTTAAGGAAGCGGAACTAACCCGGCGTTGTTGCTCTAGTAACTAACTCCTCCTAGTTTATGTGATCATATATGAATGAAGTAGAAAGCAGGACTGGGGACTGATAGTGTAGCTCCAAAGACAGCTAAGCATCTGCACAATCTTATTCTTTCCTGAGTTCATGATGGAAATGGGCATACGAGGGATAGGAAGGTGCTACTCTCCCCAAGGATTGTAGCTAAATCACCCCAATTATTCCCTAGTCAAACACTACTTGCCTGACGAATAGTAGACATTGGTTTGAGAAGCACTCGTTATAGTCTAATTTCATATCTGTGACTAAAAGGAATGCTCTTTTTGTTCCGAAGTGTGACTCTGCCTTAAGCGACCTGACACCTCATTAGAAGTGCTATTTTCCTTCTTAAACTCTTAATAAAAAAACAATCATAACTTTCTCAGTAAGTAGATAAACAGAAGCAGAGATTAAACCTAATTACATAACAAAAGGAAAAGCTTTCTGCTCTAACCAGCAAAGGGAAACTTCTAGAGCCGCCTGAATCTTTTGTTGAAACTGGATGTATCTGCAAGATACTAGGGAGGCCCCCAGAAGGGCAGAACTTTCATCTCTAGTTCTAGAAAACCTCTTTGTTGCAGACTTGCACTTCAATCAGGGCATCCGTCTTGTATTTCAACCTTGTCTTTCTTCCATTGCTTGGCTGAAAGCTCAATCATATTATTGTTTCTTTAAGAGTGGTTTGGTAACTACAAAAAACTTTTTGCAGCACTCTGATCTAGTGTCGATAAACATCTCAGGCTTATAGCCACCTTACCTTGCAAATAGTAATTACAAAGATAAAAGAACAGTAAGACTTAGTGAGCTTTGTTAAGAAACCTTTTTCCATTCAAAAGTTTCTGTAATGATTCTCAATGTTGCTTCTGTTGAGATTCTCTATCTATCTGGTATTGAAAAGAATATGTTTCTGATTTATAGTTAATTTCCCGTGTTATCTATAAAATTCAAGAAACTGTAAAAACCACATACTATTTGCATCTCCAAGTTGTTAGCTGAATCTTCTTACAATGATGCAGCATTTATGCTCAACAAGTAACCATTTCTTTTTCATATGCAAATCATAATTTAATCGTTTTTGTTGCAGGCTGGATACTACTGCTCAGTTTGCGAATGCGTAGTGAAAGATTCTGCAAACTACTTAGATCATATAAATGGAAAAAGCGTATGTCATTAATTATCTAAGACGGTTTATTTTGTGTGCGTATGTGTGTTTTTGTTGGGTTTTTGTGTTTGTTTTTGTTTTTGTTTGTTTGTTGATTTTGATGTCTTTTTTTTTTTTTCGGTGCCGCTTTACCTGGACACGGTATATAATTGCTGACACATTTCTTGATTCTTTTCCGTAGATCAACGAGCTTTGGGTATGTCTATGCGGTCCGAAAGGGCAACCTTGGAGCAGGTAGACCTCTACTATATTCTTATGTTGATTGACTTTCTTCAGTAACTGCTTTATGCATCAGCAATATGTGAAATTAATTGATGGATTTAATTTCAGATTTGTAGTTGATTTACTTAATGCATGGGGCTAATATTAATTCTTTTGTGAGTGAGAAAATTGCTTGGGGTATAATGCAAAAATAAAAAGATTGTATTAGAACATTCCATGTACATTCTAAGACTGTTGTTAGCACAGACACTATGTTGTGGCGCGGAAATAAAATAGAAGAGGAGGAAGGAAAGGAAGGAGAGACCTTAAGGGACTCTACTAGTTTTAATTGCAAAGTCTATTAGCTTACAGAAAACTATTTTTCCGGTCCTTTTCAGCATCCATTACCTTCCCACCTGAGTTTAAATATTTTGTATCAAAATAATCGACTTGTTACCTTGCCCTAGTCTGGAAAATCTACCCTGGAACTTGTTACTTGTTCTCCCTGCTAGTATATAATATATCTTTGCATTGATATCATCCTCAGCTCAGCCCAAGGCTGGATATTGGTCTCTTCTTTGTCTGCGCAGAAGTACACCAGTGCTAAGCAAATCCTATTCTATTCTCCCTAATAGTTAATATGTTTGGCTAGTTTGTATACCTTTTCCATAATTCTACTGCTCTTGAAATGGTCGTTGTTGAAGATATGAAGCTGTTTGGCAGCATGCTGATCATTGGTTGATTCAGATGAGCATGTGCCAGAATAGTTTATATTAGCATGGATACTGCCTCGCAGGTACAACACAACATTAGGACTTCAAATTGAAGGGAGAGGGTAGCTGTTGCGCAAGAGTTTTGTTTATGTTTCGTACTCTATAGATCCTTTTGTTTTTGTTATTGTATATTCTAAGTATTGATTATGCATATAAACATGTGATCAAATTTTATAGATGAGTTTCATCTATTTCTAATTTTGTTGTTTGAAGATTTTGAATTGTCGTTCATAGATGATCCATTGTGTGGTTAATGGCCTTATTATGCTATTTGAGGAAATATCATGTTATATATATGTATATATTTTGTCTCTTACAAGATTTTGTAAAGATTGCACTACCATATGGGTCTATGTGCTGATTAATTACAAGGGGCTGAATACGAAATTAAATATAACAATATGTATATGGTTAAAGAAGTGTGACATCTAGGTTATCTATATTGTGTGGAGGTCCAACATACGTGTCGCATGGGAGTCTTAGCAAGTTACCTGGTCATATGATACACGAGAAGGGCAATTCTAAGCATATCACATACTGAAAAGCCTTTGTCTGTCATCAGAATCCTATATTAGTACATAAAGTTTATTTTTCTCAGTTTTGCTGGTGCACAGGTCCAACGGCGGTTTGATGTTCTCAAGAAGCGGAAAGACACTGGAGGCTTTACAGAGCAAGGTAAGACTTGGAATGTAAGAGTTCAGTTAATATATTCTCAATGAAAGTTAGAGTCCATCTTCTATTTTGATTGAGCCCAAATTTTAGTCGTACATGGAATGGCATGATTCTCATTTCCCGTTATGGCCTCCACTATGAAGTTTTCCCACCCCATTATTTGTCAATTTTGAAAGTGGAAATATAATAAGAAATGCACAACATCATGCAAGGATGCTATTAGAAAAATTCTCTGTTACTCGTACATGGGGAGAGCCCTATATTTTTGCTACATCAAAAGAAGCATGTAGGCATCATTTTCAAAAAGGAAAAAGCCCTTCCCCGTAACTTATTACTATGATTATTGTTCCGAGAATCAATAGACATTGCTTTTGTCAAAATAAATAACAATTATGCACACCATAAGCCATTTAATTGACATCATTGCAACATTTTCAGTACGCGTAACATCTTGCATGCCATACGTTGTCTGTAAGTTTTGTTGCATTTGATAATTGTTATGTCTTCTGCTCCACACACCATCTTTATCTTAGTCGTGATTCTGAATACGTTTTTGTGTCATGTTGCGCATAATAAGGTTCACTTTTATAATACACCATAGCCTTGATGATCATTAATGGCATTTAATATTCTCTCTATTCCAATCATAGACTTTGATGAACGGATTTTGAAACAACAACAAGAAGAGGAGGAAAGAAAGCGTCAACGTCGAGAGAAGAAGAAAGAGAAGAAGGTTACTAATAATACTAAGGGATAATTGCATAAAAACCCTGCGTTTTGAACTAATTACAAAAAAACTCAAGAGATTTTTGAAAATTAAAAAAAAAAACTTATGGTTTGATTCTACTTACATCTTCTCCTTCATAAGAAAAAAACATTTCAAAAACCACCCTGATATTTGTAGAAATATTCCAGTTAACCCCTTAAATTTAAGACAAAATCAAACTTGACGGGCCTTTTGGAATTTTGAATCATCTCTGGATTTATTTGTAATTAGGCCAAACCTTGGGGGTGTTTTTGTAATTATCCCTAATTCTAATCGCAAATCTTGTTTTTAGTTTCTCGTTTTTCTTTTGTGATTGCTAATGGTAGACCAAATTTCTCAGAAAGAGAAGGCAGCGGAGGAGGAACCCGAGATGGATCCTGATGTTGCAGCTATGATGGGATTTGGAGGTTTCCGATCGTCTAAAAAATGATTTGATTGGCTGTTACTCTATAGAAATGTAGCTGAGCCACTCAACTAATTCGACATGCTTTGGTCTCCCTTTTTTGATCTTTGAATGAAAACTCCATTTGTGGGAGCATTGGTTTCTTTGTCAACACACACTACTGCGATTTCCATTCTCTCCCAACATTGTAGCAAATAGTTAGGGACATCTGACATGGTTTTGGATGTGTTAGAAAACTAATGAAAGAAAGCTCTGTTGATAAAACTGTGGGACAGAGCGTGATTGATTGATTATACATAGATGGATATATTCTTGTGAGAGGGGATGGGATGACTAAAATGAAATTGGCAGAAGATACTTGCGCTTGTGTGGTTCTCAACTTCTAGATTGAAAAAATAACTTTTTTTTTTCCTTTTCACATGGTGGGAATTGCTCTTATTTTTAGAGTTTGCAAACACTAGAGGTGTCAAAAGACCGGCCCGGCCCGAGCCCATCGGTCTTTTTGAAAAATTGGGCCGGGCGGACCAGACAGTGCCCCGGGCCACACAATTGGGGAACCAAGCCCGGCCTAAAACCGAAAAATACACTGCAAAAGTCGGGCTTTTCTGGCTAGCCTGTTGGGTCGGGCTTTGAGGCCCGAATTTTCCTGGGTCTTGAAAAATAGAGCTCGGCCCACTAGAAAATCGGGCTGGTTCGGGCCGGCCATCGGGCGGGCTGGAATTGACAGCTCTAGCAAACACTCCCATAATTTCATTGAACTTGAAGCATTTTATTTAGAACTAGTGCAACTTAATGTACCAAACGTGGTATACCATGTGCTTGTTTGGTTTAGCTTTAAAAGTCCATTTCAATAATATTGATGGTTAATTTAGAATGGACTTTTGGATAAGTAATTTCTCCCAAAAGCCAATTCTAAAGAATTGGAGGCCTTTTGAAAAATCACTTATTTAGAAATCCATTTTGTGAATGAATTTTTGCATAAGTGCTCCCAAACATGCATTATGGCTTACCCATGCACATATTGAGGAGTTTTGGCTCATGAGTTGGAGAGTGGTCTTGTAGCAATTTGTTTGACCAATTTCATTTTCATGCCAACATTTTGCAAAACACACTCTATTTTCTACTCATACAAAAATGACACATAGTGACTAGTGTTTTTTTTATTTATAGATAATTACTCATAAATCACAATATGTGAACCTATATCTAATTATACATGATTGAATATAACTTGGACCAATTAAGGGGGTCATGGTCAAGTGGATTGGTTTGGCTTTATTTGTTGAGATAAACTTATAATACAAGCAGGCATCAAGGTAACATCCGAAAATTGCAGACAATACCCTAAATTTAGGGATGTTAATGGGTCGGGCTGCGTCTCTAAAGACCCAGACCACCTCGTTTTGGAGCGGGGCGGGTCAACAACCCACAACGGGTCTCGGTGTGTGGTGGGTCGATCCGTCTTGTCTCAAACTAAATAAAATTTAATACAAAAAATTGAAAATATATATTTATAAATTATTCCTTATAAAAGTCATTTTTATCAATTTATAAATACTAGATATATAATATTAATAAAAATATATTATAATATATGTTATATATGCATAATACATTTTAAAAATAAATTTTTATGCGGGGCACGGGCGGGATGAATGAGACAAAGGCGAAAGTGATACTCAAATCCATCGTCGTCATGCCCCCCCACCGCAGTCACGGAGACGGGCGACCCAATGAGATGGGATAGAGTCATAGGGTAGGTCAGGTACCCGCGAGGCAAAATTGCCATCTCTACCCAAATTCGCTTGAAGCACAAATAAATAAAAAAATCCATGTGTATGTAATGTATAAAATCTAAGGGATAATTACAAAAATACCCCTGAGGTTAAACCTAATTATAAAAAAATTCAGCTAACTTTCAAAATTACAAAATATACCCTTGAGATTTGATTAAGTGTTAAAATTAAAGGATAAATTGTAATGTTTTTATAAATACGAGGGGGGATTTTTAAATATTTTTTTCTTATGAATGGGGTAAAAGTTAAACAAAATAATACCTCAGGGTACTTTTGTAATTTAGAAAATTAGCTGGAATTTTTTGTATTTAGGTTAAACCTCAGGGTACATTTTGTAATTAACCCAAAATCTAATTATCGAACTTTCTTCCGAATTCCTTCTTATCAAACTTTTTTCTCCCTTTCACTATCCATTGTGCAAATCAAGTGTAATTTCAGGGTTCCAGCTTAATCCAGCCATGAAAGACTACGAGGTAATTTTACATTTATTTACCTGTGTTGGAAAACTAATCTCAATTTTTCAAAATTAGTACCGGAAATTTTTCCATGTTAAAGTTGTATGAACTTTTGATTTGTTTTTGGAGCAATTTCAGGTTTCCTTTCTGACGATTCAGTGTTGATACGAATTAGTTGGCTTTGTTTTCTTCATTCTGTGTTTGGAATTTTAGGGAAATGAAATCTAGTTTAATTTTGAGCAGATTTTTCTCTTCGAAAGGGGGGCGGGGCGGATTTGGGTTTAGAGTACCACTTTTAGAACCTCCTGGCATGATTGGTTTTGGTTGGAGAAATCTATAATCAAGAGATGAAATCTATGCATTTCATCTATTTGTTGTAAGAGTAATAGCGGAGTGTTTTTCCATTATCGAATAGTCTGGTTTAATGTAGATTTTTGGGACAATGAGTGATTATATATCCCTAGTTTGTTCTGATCTAGTGAACACAAACCATGGATATGACACGGAAATAAGGAAGTTGTTGTTGGCTTGAGAGCCAGGATAGGATTGGTATATGTTGGATAACAAGATTTATGGAAAGGTTAATTTCTTGGATATCATCACCAAAGTTAACTAATTCTAAATTGCAGCTGTAGTCATGAGAAGTCGTTTAAGTTTCGTTTGTGAGAATAATCTTGTAACTGCAAAGACTTGGAAGTTTATTTGGACTTGGATTATTCTTCAAAAACAGGAGACCAATGTTAAAACTGATGTTGATAAAAGTGCGACCTGGTACTGAATTTACTCAGGTGATTGAGAATATAGACAAAGAATTAAAACGAAACCCCGTTCGATTATCCATGATCCTCAATGGGCTGAAGAATCTTCAAATGGTGTTGTTTAAAGCTTGAGCCTCAGAAGAATATATTTCTTGCCTTTAAAATTGGTCTGCTGATAAATAAGGGAGAAAACTGATACTTCATGTGTCACTAATTCATACGTGCACATTTTATGTAACTAAATTTGATCGAGTGAATTAATTCAATTAGTAGAAAAAATGAATGCGCAACCCTTGATAAGACAAATCTGGATGTGGAATAGAGTGACATACCAAATACTATTTGATGTTAGTGTCAGTGTTCGTGTAACATATTTTAGCATATTATTTAAACTGTCTTTCTGTTGTATTTCACCATCATGACCACTTGAACATGTCAGATCGAAGAAAAGAAGCAAGCTGCTGCAGATGTCCTGTTTCAGTATTCAAAATTTGCTCTGGCATGTCTTGGAAATCAGGCTCGGCCATGCGACTTAAGGATGCATTTGATGAAGGTATTGTATGCAGCCTAATATTCTTCTTCTTAATCTAACTGTAATATTAGTAAAATAATCAAATAACATAAATCCAAATACTTACCTTTTTTTTTTCGCTTTGTGGGCAAAAAAAAAATGCCTTTTCTTTTTAATCTTGTGCTCAGAGGAGGGAAGTGAAAGTAAAGGAAGATTTTTTTATCTTTTTATTTTCTGTCTTTCTCCAGAGTCCTTTTTTACCTATTCACACCTTAAAATTCAAGAAATGCAGTTTTCAGAACCTATGAATTGTGGTACCTTTTGCTTGCATATGTTTTACCTCTCTATGTTTGTGCATACCTTTGTATGTCTGTGTATATTGGGAGTACTAAAGTTATTGTGGAATTTTATCAAACAATTCAATATGATTGCTATTATCATGTCAAATTTACTGATGAATTTGTTTGAAAAACAAAAAAACTAGGAATATTTGAAGAAGCAGATAGTTTATTTTAAAAAAAGGGATAATTACAAAAGACCCTTGAGGTTTGGGCTAATTACAGAAAAACCAGAGATGTTTTAAAATTACAAAAAACAGCCTCAAGTTTGATTCTGCCTTAAATTTAGGGCGGTAACTAATATTTCTAGAAATATTAGGGGGTTTTGAAATATTTTTTCTTGTGAAGGGGGAAAATGTAAACTTCAAGGTTTTTCTTTTTTGAAATTTTCAAAAATCTTTGGGTTTTTTTGTAATTAGCGCTAACCTCAAGGTCTTTTCTTTGTAATTATCCCTTAAAAAAGTTAACTAAGCTATGCCAGAAACAGAAAACCAAAAAGCTTTGCACTGTGGTAGTGTTCCATAGTATTCAGACTCAATTCAGAGTACATTTTTTTTTATTTCTTTGCCCCAGTCAAACACATTTTGCTCTACATGATTCGTATACTGTATATAACCTGATGGCAAAGAATGTGAATGGAAAACCCTCTTCAATCTGTGTTGGTAGTTTGTTTTTGCTATAAAAAGAAGTCAAGAAAAATATATTATTTTATAAGCTCGGATTCATATACTCCCATTGAAAAAGTGATGAGAGAAAATGTATAAATTCCGCATTGTTTTTGGGTTTAACTATGCCGGTGTTGATATCTGATGGTTTCTAGGTATATAAACTTGAGGTGCCATAATGTACCATTGGGCTAAAAATATGAATGAATTTTGTAGCTAGACTGTCCAAAATGAATGAAAAATGAAGCTAATAGTCTGATCTCCTCAAATTTTATATTCAGGAAATTTCTGGTTTGCCGACTTCGTTGAAGAAGGCATCATCATCGCATGCAGCTGCTCCTGAGCGTTATGGGAGAATCTTCGAGTTCAGGCACTGCAAGACTTGACAAGGCAGACAGTTTTAAAGCAGTTTAATATTACATTACTCGTGGTAACGGTTGACTTGCTCTCGCGATTTACCTCATCTTTTGTGCATATGTAAATCTACTGTTGCATTAGAGATTATTCAGACATTTTAAGCAGATTGTTATCCTGGAGCTTAACTTGAGATGTGCATCCATTTACAGGAATCAAAGTGTCGTCGTCATGAATGACAATCTCTATATGCTGCTTTATCCGAAATTATTGTGATACAATTTTTGTTGCCTGTGAAAATTACAATAAAAGAAATTAAAATTACAAAACCATTCTTGAGGTTTAGTCTAATTACAAAAAAAAAAAAAAACCAGTTATCTTTTAAAATTACAAATACACATTTCATATTTGTATTTTACGAATCACACTTATTTGAGGGGTTATTTGAAAGACAAACATAAACCTCAATGGTGTGTTTGTAACTTGTAAGTACCTCAAGGAGGTATTTATAAAATTGGATTCTTTCCGTAATTAGGCTAAATCTTAGGGGTAGTTATCGTAATTTACCCAAAAAATATGCATAAGCTGGATTTTATTTGAATTAAGTAAATATGAGTAATTTCTAAATAATCTTTGTATTCTTCTCCTTAGTAATGGAATTTTGGGATTTGATATTTTGAAGATGTAACGCCTATTTGATTTGGTACCACGGTGTTGAATTATAGTTGCACCGTTTATGTTGTGGATTTGATATTTTCTCTCATTTTTCGTTAGTTTCTTTATTGCTGAAGTAGAATTATAACTTTATATTTGATTTATTGGATTCTGGTTGAATCATTAATTTATGGGATAATTACAAAAACACCCCTAAGATTTGGGCTAATTACAAAAAAAAAAATAGAGTTCTTTGAAAATTACAAAAATCCTTGAGGTTTGATTCCATCTTACATTTTTCCCGTGATTTTCAAAAATATTTCAAAAAAACCCGTGACATTATTACGATTTACCCCCTCTTCTAAATTTAAGACAAAACGAAACATGAAGGAGTTTTTGTAATTTTGAAACATGTTTGTGTTTTATTGTAACTAACCCAAACCTCAGGGTGTTTTTGCAACTATCCCTTAATCTATTAGTATTCATTATATATTAATATTACTTTTTAGTTTTTAATTTCCATGTTGTTTTATGATAATGTCATTAAGTTCTTAATGACGTAACTTGGTTTCACCACCTAAGTTCTTAATTAATCTTTATTGTTTTGTTTCAGGGTATCACTTTTTACTTAAAACGTATCACTTTTATTTTGTAACGTATTAGTATATACACGAAAATTAAATCAAGTAATATGTAAGAACGTATGAATTGCAATATCAAAACTCACACTTTTATCATTGGAAGTTACAACTTTCATTAAGAAAAATATCATTAAAACAATTGAGAATTACTCAACAAGTATCCTCTTTAGGATCACCACAATCCTCTTACAACACCTTCAAGGAGATTACCACAATCTTCTTTCACCACCTTTGAAGAGTACCACACTCTTCAAACACCTATCACCTAAATCACCCCAAGTGTATTCTTACCACAAAAATACTCACAAGGATGTCTTGTGTTGAATGATAGACAAAATTCAAGATTACAACTCTATGAAACCAATACAAAGATTAAGTGCAAGTGTAATCAAGAATCAAAAAGCCTAGACCTCAAAGATGTGCAAGTGAAAGTCTTAGGCTATTACAACAAGAATGTAAAAATAAAAGCTTGAACAATTTGCAGATTTTTTTTTGTGTATTTTGCTTGTATGTGTTGTCTCTTGTGTCTTCAATTCAACCTCTATTTATAGGAAGCTTCACCAACATAGGCTCCTCTATCTTCACTTTTGTCTACAAAAGAAGACCACAAGATGTAGAAATATTGTACAAAATTGAAAAGCAAATCTTCACATCCTGCAGTTACAAACGGTTGGAATTTTTTTGTCAAAAAAAGCATAGCGGCGCCGGTTGCCTGTTGAAGATTTCAACCATTTTTAAAAAATAGTGCGATCCAGGTAGGGGTTGCGGGGGTGCGACCAGGTCGGAGGGGTCCCTCTGCTCCATTTTTCAAGTCGATAAGTTCTGTTTCAATTTTCGTGTTCTTGGTCCAGGTCGACCACTTTGGGCGGAAGGTCGACCTCCCTTTGAAATGTTGTCCGTTTTTTTCAAAAATAAACTTCAAGAAACACTCAAAAAATTAGTAAAAACATTTTAAATCATTTGGGAGTATTTAGACAACATTTATACACATAGTTTTGGTGTAAAAACCAATTTAAACAAAACCATCAAAAGTGTTGTCCAAATTTTATCAAATTAAAAACTCTAAGAAATACTCCAAAAATTAGTAAAAACATTTTAAATCATTTAGGAGTATTTGGACAACATATAAAAATATTGTTTTGGTATAAAAACTTATTAAAACAAAATCATCAAAATCTTGATAATAACATTTATCTAACACACCACGGGTTCCACGCAGGCGAGGATTGTGATTTGGCGTGCCCCTCGGTCTCCTCGAGATCAAAGTCGAACACGGATGGTTCGTTTGATCGGGACACTTTGATTCTTTGGCGGAGGGGACCGACTCGAGATCATTCAGCGCGGACTTATGTTGGCTTTTTCATTGTTCTCTCCGGGCGTGTGTCTAGCTTTCATCCGAGCTTCTAGCGGAGATAGGCTGCGACATGCCCGTCTTTTTCTCTTGATTTGGATCGAGTTGGCCGAAGTGGTGGTCACCACGATCACTTAGGTGGCCTCGCTCTTGGGGTTCAAGACACCCGATTCGCATTCGGAACATCGAGGACCTTGATGATTCGATCTCCCACATACGAGAGGGGGAATCGACCAAAGCAAATCACCTGCGCAGAGTTTGGAGCTGCTGCCGCCGGCGATCACCTGTTGATGAGGGCACGACTTCTCACCACCTCCTAGCTCATTCGGATCGGATGGACCGGTGGGATATCCGAACTTGATTTCCATAAATCATTGGCTCTCCTTTTATTTTTAGATATCTCATTATGATAGTCTTTCTAGATATCGTAGTGATAGGTTATTTGTTCTTTGATTTTCTCCGCGCCTTTGCCAGGCGCATGACATTGTATGACATTTTGATTATTAAAAAAAAACGAGTCTATTTAGAGGTAAAATTATTGCAAACATTATACATATTAGTTGATGAGACAAACAAGAAAAAATATGCAAGAAATTTTAACAGATATCAAATATGTTGCATTCTCATCCAAACAAACTACTAATATTAATTACTATTTTCAATCTCCTAATATTAAAAGATCAAAACAAATTTTACAACTGACATTCGATTATGCAATTGAGATGAAATTTGACAAGTGAAATTAGATTCTGCAAAAGGGCATGGATTTGGAAAGTAAATAACAAATACTTTTCGAAGAAGAAGCAACAGATTAATTTGCCCTTTATCACTTACAACTCAAAGACGAAGCAATGATGAGCAGCGTCGAGCGACGGCGACAATCGAGCGACGTCGGCAGCGGTCAGGCGACGGTGAGCCGGTGAGAAGCAGCGTTGGATGTGGGCGACGAGACGAGACTGTGTTATACTGGTGTGGGTGGGTTCTAGGATTTGTAAAATTTCATTCGTGGGTTACTCTGTTCTCCGCTATTCTGTTTCTTCTAATCTTCGCCGTTCTTTTGTTTTTTTTTAACTTGTTTTTTGAAAACGTGTCTTAACTTTTGATTTGCTTGTTAATGAGTAATGACGTTTTTGTTAAACCAGGTTAATGAAATTTTAAGCTTTTATCTAATAGTTTAATAATGATAATATATAAAATACTTAACTAATAAATTTTGTTTTGGATAATTGTTATTAACATTTAATATTTTGGATTAATTTACGGTTTAGTTTTGGATTTAATTTAGGGGTTAATTTAGGGATTACTTTAGGGTTTAATTTAGGGGTTAGTTTAGGGTTTAATTTAGGGGTTAGTCTAGGAGTTAATTTAGGGGTTAATTTAGGGGTTAGTCTAGAAAGATAAACGATAAAGGTCTTATACAAAAGTAAAAATTTTGTATATGCTTTTCAATTCAAAAATATATTAGTAATTCAAATGAGATAATATCTACTACAAAAAAATATAGATTTTGAACTAATAGAATCTTTTTCAATAAAAATATGCAAAATAGTTGAATGGATCGACATTGACTTTCCAAACTATTTGTCACCTATGAGTGACGTACAATTTAGAGTTGATATTATATATCCTTTATATTATTGGTTATTAACAAATATCCAAGTCGATGAGGAAATGAACGTGTCAACTTTATTTTTGGTTTTAGTATATATGATTGATATTATATTTGTACTTTTATATAGACTATATTATTATGTATTATGTTTTTAGTTCCATTTGGTTTTAGATAGTTATACATTTTTTAAAATTTACATACTCTTTTAAATATTTGTAATATGCTTATGATTTTATGATAAATCTTGGTTGATGATCACATTAATTACTAAGTCTAAATTTATAATTATTACTAGGTAAGTCTCGTATAATATACGGATTTTGTTGGTTTGTTTAGACACTTCTTACTTCTTAGTTCTCTAAACCATTTTCTTAATACATTAAGTTTTAACAAAAACCAAATAACTTTAAAATATCCAAAACTAGCACTTTTATAAGTACACCTCATTATTATATATGTGCTTATATATAGACTATATTATTTTATATTATACTATTTGATTAGTTCGATATATAGTATTTTACAAAGAATAATATTATTTTACAAAAAAATAATTTTACAAATTTTGTCTAGCCATAATCCTTAGATATATATATTTTTACAATGAATATTATTATTTTGCAAACGAGTTTGAACATAGATTTCTGAGCCTATTCGTGCCTATAAACGAACATGTTCGCGAGCTTAATTATCGAACCGAGCTCGAACTCGAGCTAATGAGCTCAGAACGAACACGTTCGCGAGCTCAATTAACGAATCTGAACTCGAGCCTAGGCTCACGAGATCGTAAACGAACCGAACTCGACTCGAGCCAGGCTCGCGAGCCTATAAACGAACCGACTCGATCCAGGCTCGCGAGCACTCAGAACGAACCAAACTCGAGCTCAGGCTTGCGAGCCTCAGAACGAATTGAACTCGAGCCTAGGCTCGCGAGCACATAAACTTGAACATGTTCGCGAACTTTCGAGCCGAATACCTATAGGCTCGAGTTCGGCTCGTTTAAAAATTCGAGCTCGAGTTCGAGGCTCGAGTTCGGCTCGTTAAGCTTGACGAATGATCTCGAACGAATATTTTGTCGAACCGATCAGAATAAATTCCTTGGCGAAATGCGGATTCATTTTCTTCTTTAATACACATACTAAAAAGGTAACAATTTTATAAAAAAGTATAAATAACTTCGCATCAAATATTGAAATTAATATAATTGTTGCAAAACTAATTTTAAATATATATATTTTTTATTATCTCCACAGAATTTCTCAACTCAACACTGCGAAAAAGGAAATACCATCTCCCACTCTTCTTTTCGTCATTCCTCCTATGTACTTGAATCCAATTCAAAAACATTTAGGGTTTTATTATATTTTCCCAATTTACCGAAATTCCGAATCTTTACTTCAGTCCATCGACTCTTTCCCCATAATTTTGGTTTTCCCCTTCGCTCTACGCAATTAATAAATCATACAATTTTCAGTATAGTTACAGAGCTGCACAATGGCTCAACCCAGCAACGCCGTAATTATAACCCGATTACATTTGAATTCCGTTTTTGTTATCTGAATTTGACGAACTATAAAGGCAGATTTTGCTACTCCATGTGCAGGGTGCTGGAATTGACAACACTTTTCGAAGAAAATTTGACCGAGAGGAGTATCTGCAACGCGCTCGCGAGCGTGAAGCAAAGGTCTGACTATGGGTGCCCATAAATATGAATTTGCTTCACATTTCATTGGCCCTCGAGTTTTATTTTTATTTTTTTGCGCTTGCCTGATTAGGGTGATTTGTTTGTTTTTGTTGTTCTGTTGTAGGAGGCGGATGGTCGGACAAAATCAAAATGTAAGATATTTGGTCTAATTATGTTTTTGTATTTATTTGTGATTATATAGAGGTTATAGTGCTTGGTTAGTTGGTTGTGTTGGTGAAAGCTGTATAAATGATTTAGTGTTTAATGTTGGGTCTTGAGCTTTGAAGTGTTGGATTAAATCACGTGAATGTGCTTTGGTGCAGCAAGCGGTCCACCAGTACAAAGAAAACCATTGAAGCACAGGGATTATGAAGTGGACCTCGAATCACGCTTGGGAAAGACCCAGGTTAGCTTTCTGTTTGGCGATCATATATGCTTACTGTTATCTAAGTCATTAGTTACAGAGTATAGATATGTGGCCTGTTGTCATTTTCTTGTCTTTCACCGATTCACTGATGAACTAGATGCAATTATGATTGTTGGATTTGAGATGTGTTAAGTATCTAATTGATTTGTTTGTTGAGATTTAAGAACATATTTATTAAGAGCTCCAACTATGATGATTGGAGACTTGTTCTTTTGGTGGCATGTAGAACTTTGTGGGGTTGTAGTCACAGTTGGTAGCAGACATAAGGAGATGATTGTAAATCTAGTTGTATCAATTAAAGCTACAAACAAACCATTCCATGTACGACTAACTCTGGTGTACATGCACCACAATCTATTGAATGTGATTGAGTAAAAGCTTACATAAATGTCACGGTGCTTTCAAGAATAAAACATAACAGGGTAGAAAGCATGTATGTTTTTTCTGGAAGATACTTTGTAAGTCATGTTAAAAAGACAATATAGGTTGCATTATAGTTGCACCGTTTTAATTATGGCCAAGGTTTGCTTCATTTCGGTAATACAAATATGCTTTCTTTGTTGCTATTACTGTTATTTTTCTTTTCGTTATGCATTGTTTCAATCTTTACCAGGCACATACATTTTTTTTTAAAAATTTTTGTTTTGGAAACTTATGATTGTATTTATTTCTTTTGTAGGTTGTGACTCAATCGCGCCCCTAAGTCAGCAGGTATTTGATAAACCAGCTCTTTCAATATCTTCATGTATTTTTTTCTTTATGTAGTATGACTTGGAGATTTAGATACGAGAATAGTAGTACCATCTTGTAGGTCTTATACAGAAGTGGTTGCAACTTCAGATGAATCTAATGAAACATGTTGAAGTTGGGTCGGAGTTTGTTCTATTGTGACAAACTTACATTGAGATATGCCCATGATTAGGATTGCAAGTACCATGCAATGAGCTGTGAGAATCATCTTCAGAGAGGATAAATTGCTAGTGAATTCTAAGTACTTTTATGCATGAAATTGTGGAATGAGCAGTAGGAGTCATCTTTGGTGTGAAGCACTTATTGTTTGTGAGCTTGATTTGATTGCAAATTTTATTGATATGTTGACTGATTCCTTAGCAAAATTTCACGTATAGGAGGAGTTGGGGTTTCCAATATTCTTTGATGTTTGTTAATGGGGTTCATTATGATGAAAGGAAGTTTAAAACCAGTCTTTTCGAATAATGACTTTTACATGAGAATTGTCTACTTATTCATCTTAATATACCTATGTTAGTCAGATCTTGTTTCGACAACTAAAAGTCAAAATCAATTATCTTTACACACTCTTACTTTATTAATTGAGTAAGATTGTTTTGTGACCATTTTCAAGATATCTGAAGAAAATACTTAATAAGTATGTCTTGCTCATCCCACATTTAAATGCCTTTATCTTTTGAATATCTGTTCTATGTTCGATTGACTATCGTCCAATCTACTTTTAAGGAAGCGGAACTAACCCGGCGTTGTTGCTCTAGTAACTAACTCCCCTAGTTTATGTGATCATATATGAATGAAGTAGAAAGCAGGACAGGGGACTGATAGTGTAGCTCCAAAGACAGCTAAGCATCTGCACAATCTTATTCTTTCCTGAGTTCATGATGGAAATGGGCATACGAGGGATAGGAAGGTGCTACTCTCTCCAAGGATTGTAGCTAAATCACCCCAATTATTCCCTAGTCAAACACTACTTGCCTGACGAATAGTAGACATTGGTTTGAGAAGCACTCGTTATAGTCTAATTTCATATCTGTGACTAAAAGGAATGCTCTTTTTGTTCAGTGTGACTCTGCCTTAAGCGACCTGACACCTCATTAGAAGTGTTATTTTCCTTCTTAAACTCTTAATAAAAAAACAATCATAACTTTCTCAGTAAGTAGATAAACAGAAGCAGAAATTAAACCTAATTACATAACAAAAGGAAAAGCTTTCTGCTCTAACCAGCAAAGGAAACTTCTAGAGCCGACTGAATCTTTTGTTGAAACTGGATGTATCTGCAAGATACTAGGAGGCCCCCAGAAGGGCAGAACTTTCATCTCTAGTTCTAGAAAACCTCTTTGTTGCACTTAGAGACGTCAATAAGGGCCGGGCCCTGAGGGCCGACCCTAAAAACCTAAGGGTTGGGCCTATATTTCATAGGCCCTTATAACATGAGGGCTTTTTAGCCCAGCCCTATTGGCCCTAAGGCCGTCTAGGGCTAGGGTAGGGTTGGCCCTTAGGGCTTTTTCCCTGATAAGTTTTTTGTATTTAATATATTTATATTCAAAATGTATGCTTGTAATACTATTAATTTATTATTTGATCTCATTTATCAACTACCATTTATCTTAACAAATTATCAAATTTGATCTTTGATCTCATTTATAATTTAGTCTTACTACATAACTTAGTAAATACAAAATTAAAGTTGGTACGTAATTGGTAATTATTATTTAGTACGTTAATATTTATAGAGAACTAAAATATATTTGGTATAGACTATGTGATTACTAAAATAAAAATGACAAATTGGAATCTAAGAATTACATGGAGTTATTTTATAAAATAAGTAATCCGCAAGTTTATTTTCCATCATGATGCAATGTTTTAATTTAGATGGAATAACTTCATAAAAATATAAAAAAAAAAGTCATAGGGCCCTGTTCGGCCCGACCCACAGCCCTACGGGGCTAGGATCGGGCTTAGATTTTTCAAGCCCTTATAAGTCCAGGGCTTTTAGCCCTATCCCTTAAGGGTTAGGGCCTATTAGGGCTAAGGCGGGGCGATGCGGGCCGGCCCTTATTGACATCTCTAGTTGCACTTCAATTAGGGCATCCGTCTTGTATTTCAACCTTGTCTTTCCTCCATTGCTTGGCTGAAAGCTCAATCATATTATTGTTTCTTTAAGAGTGGTTTGGTAACTACAAAAAACTTTTTGCAGCACTCTGATCTAGTGTCGATAAACATCTCAGGCTTATAGCCACCTTACCTTGCAAATAGTAATTACAGAGATAAAAGAACAGTAAGACTTAGTGAGCTTTGTTAAGAAACCTTTTTCATTCAAAAGTTTCTGTAATGATTCTCAATGTTGCTTCTGTTGAGATTCTCTATCTATCTGGTATTGAAAAGAATATGTTTCTGATTTATAGTTAATTTCCCGTGTTATCTATAAAATTCAAGAAACTGTAAAAACCACATACTATTTGCATCTCCAAGTTGTTAGCTGAATCTTCTTACAATGATGCAGCATTTATGCTCAACAAGTAACCATTTTCTTTTTTTCATATGCAAATCATAATTCAATCGTTTTTGTTGCAGGCTGGATACTACTGCTCAGTTTGCGAATGCGTAGTGAAAGATTCTGCAAACTACTTAGATCATATAAATGGAAAAAAGCGTATGTCATTAATTATCTAAGACGGTTTATTTGTGTGTGTATGTGTGTTTTTGTTGGGTTTTTGTGTTTGTTTTTGTTTTTGTTTGTTTGTTGATTTTGATGTCTTTTTTTTTCGGTGCCGCTTTACCTGGACACGGTATATAATTGCTGACACATTTCTTGATTCTTTTCCGTAGATCAACGAGCTTTGGGTATGTCTATGCGGTCCGAAAGGGCAACCTTGGAGCAGGTAGACCTCTACTATATTCTTATGTTGATTGACTTTCTTCAGTAACTGCTTTATGCATCAGCAATATGTGAAATTAACTGATGGATTTAATTTCAGATTTGTAGTTGATTTACTTAATGCATGGGGCTAATATTAATTCTTTTGTGAGTGAGAAAATTGCTTGGGGTATAATGCAAAAATAAAAAGATTGTATTAGAACATTCCATGTACATTCTAAGACTGTTGTTAGCACAGACACTATGTTGTGGCCGCGGAAATAAAATAGAAGAGGAGGAAGGAAAGGAAGGGAGAGACCTTAAGGGACTCTACTAGTTTTAATTGCAAAGTCTATTAGCTTACAGAAAACTATTTTTCCGGTCCTTTTCAGCATCCATTACCTTCCCACCTGAGTTTAAATATTTTGTATCAAAATAATTGACTTGTTACCTTGCCCTAGTCTGGAAAATCTACCCTGGAACTTGTTCTCCCTGCTAGTATCTAATATATCTTTGCATTGATATCATCCTCAGCTCAGCCCAAGGCTGGATATTGGTCTCTTCTTTGTCTGCGCAGAAGTACACCAGTGCTAAGCAAATCCTATTCCATTCTCCCTAATAGTTAATATGTTTGGCTAGTTTGTATACCTTTTCCATAATTCTACTGCTCTTGAAATGGTCGTTGTTGAAGATATGAAGCTGTTTGGCAGCATGCTGATCATTGGTTGATTCAGATGAGCATGTGCCAGAATAGTTTATATTAGCATGGATACTGCCTCGCAGGTACAACACAACATTAGGACTTCAAATTGAAGGGAGAGGGTAGCTGTTGCGCAAGAGTTTTGTTTATGTTTCGTACTCTATAGATCCTTTTGTTTTTGTTATTGTATATTCTAAGTATTGATTATGCATATAAACATGTGATCAAATTTTATAGATGAGTTTCATCTATTTCTAATTTTGTTGTTTGAAGATTTTGAATTGTCGTTCATAGATGATCCATTGTGTGGTTAATGGCCTTATTATGCTATTTGAGGAAATATCATGTTATATATATGTATATATTTTGTCTCTTACAAGATTTTGTAAAGATTGCACTACCATATGGGTCTATGTGCTGATTAATTACAAGGGGCTGAATACGAAATTAAATATAACAATATGTATATGGTTAAAGAAGTGTGACATCTAGGTTATCTATATTGTGTGGAGGTCCAACATACGTGTCGCATGGGAGTCTTAGCAAGTTACCTGGTCATATGATACACGAGAAGGGCAATTCTAAGCATATCACATACTGAAAAGCCTTTGTCTGTCATCAGAATCCTATATTAGTACATAAAGTTTATTTTTCTCAGTTTTGCTGGTGCACAGGTCCAACGGCGGTTTGATGTTCTCAAGAAGCGGAAAGACACTGGAGGCTTTACAGAGCAAGGTAAGACTTGGAATGTAAGAGTTCAGTTAATATATTCTCAATGAAAGTTAGAGTCCATCTTCTATTTTGATTGAGCCCAAATTTTAGTCGTACATGGAATGGCATGATTCTCATTTCCCGTTATGGCCTCCACTATGAAGTTTTCCCACCCCATTATTTGTCAATTTTGAAAGTGGAAATATAATAAGAAATGCACATCATCATACAAGGATGCTATTAGAAAATTTTTCTGTTACTCGTACATGGGGAGAGCCCTGTATTTTTGCTACATCAAAAGAAGCATGTAGGCATCATTTTCAAAAAGGAAAAAGCCCTTCCCGTAACTTATTATTATGATTATTGTTCGAGAATCAATAGACATTGCTTTTGTCAAAATAAATAACAATTATGCACACCATAAGCCATTTAATTGACATCATTGCAACATTTTCAGTACGCGTAACATCTTGCATGATACGTTGTCTGTAAGTTTTGTTGCATTTGATAATTGTTATGTCTTCTGCTCCACACACTATCTTTATCTTAGTCGTGATTCTGAATACGTTTTTGTGTCATGTTGCGCATAGTAAGGTTCACTTTTATAATACACCATAGCCTTGATGATCATTAATGGCATTTAATATTCTCTCTATTCCAATCATAGACTTTGATGAACGGATTTTGAAACAACAACAAGAAGAGGAGGAAAGAAAGCGTCAACGTCGAGAGAAGAAGAAAGAGAAGAAGGTTACTAATAATACTAAGGGATAATTGCAAAAAACCCCTGCGTTTTGAACTAATTACAAAAAAACTCAAGAGATTTTTGAAAATTAAAAAAACCCTTATGGTTTGATTCTACTTACATCTTCTCCTTCATAAGAAAAAAACATTTCAAAAACCACCCTGATATTGTAGAAATATTCCAGTTAACCCCTTAAATTTAAGACAAAATCAAACTTGACGGGGCTTTTGTAATTTTGAATCATCTCTGGATTTATTTGTAATTAGGCCAAACCTTGGGGTGTTTTTGTAATTATCCCTAATTCTAATCGCAAATCTTGTTTTTAGTTTCTCGTTTTTCTTTTGTGATTGCTAATGGTAGACCAAATTTCTCAGAAAGAGAAGGCAGCGGAGGAGGAACCCGAGATGGATCCTGATGTTGCAGCTATGATGGGATTTGGAGGTTTCCGATCGTCTAAAAAATGATTTGATTGGCTGTTACTCTATAGAAATGTAGCTGAGCCACTCAACTAATTTGACATGCTTTGGTCTCCCTTTTTTGATCTTTGAATGAAAACTCCATTTGTGGGAGCATTGGTTTCTTTGTCGACACGCGATTGCGAATTCCGTTATCTCCCAACATTGTAGCAAATAGTTAGGGACATCTGACATGGTTTTGGATGTGTTAGAAAACTGATGAAAGAAAACTCTGTTGATAAAACTGTGGGACAGAGCGTGATTGATTGATTATACATAGATGGATATATTCTTGTGAGAGGGGATGGGATGACTAAAATGAAATTGGCAGAAGATACTTGCGCTTGTGTGGTTCTCAACTTCTAGATTGAAAAAATAACTTTTATTTTTCCTTTTCACATGGTGGGAATTGCTCTTATTTTTAGAGTTTGCAAACACTAGAGGTGTCAAAAGACCGCCCGGCCCGAGCCCATCGGTCTTTTTGAAAAATTGGGCGGGCGGACCAGACAGTGCCCCGGGCCACACAATTGGGGAACCAAGCCCGGCCTAAAACCGAAAAATACACTGCAAAAGTCAGGCTTTTCGGGCTAGCCTGCTGGGCAGGGCTTTGAGGCCGAATTTTTCCGGGCCTTGAAAAATAGAGCCCGGCCCACTAGAAAATCGGACTGGTTTGGGCGGCCGTCGGGCGGCCGGGCCGGGCCGAATTGACAGCTCTAGCAAACACTCCCATAATTTCATTGAACTTGAAGCATTTTATTTAGAACTAGTGCAACTTAATGTACCAAACGTGGTATACCATGTGCTTGTTTAGTTTAGCTTTAAAAGTCCATTTCAATAATATTGATGGTTAATTTAGAATGGACTTTTGGATAAGTAACTTCTCCCAAAAAGCCAATTCTAAAAAATTGGAGGCCTTTTGAAAAATCACTTATTTAGAAATCCATTTTGTGAATGAATTTTTGCATAAGTGCTCCCAAACATGCATTATGGCTTACCCATGCACATATTGAGGAGTTTTGGCTCATGAGTTGGAGAGTGGTCTTGTAGCAATTTGTTTGACCAATTTCATTTTCATGCCAACATTTTGCAAAACACACTCTATTTTCTACTCATACAAAAATGACACATAGTGACTAGTGTTTTTTTTTTTTTTCAAATTTTTTTATGGAATACAAAATCATAATATTGGCCATTCCAAGAAGCCTTAAAAAACGACACGCGTATAATTCATAGATAATTACTCACAAATCACAATATGTGAACCTATATCTAATTATACATGATTGAATATAACTTGGACCAATCAAGGGGGTCATGGTCAAGTGGATTGGTTTGGCTTTATTTGTTGAGATAAACTTATAATACAAGCAGGCATCAAGGTAACATCCGAAAATTGCAGACAATACCCTAAATTTAGGGATGTTAATGGGTCGGGCTGCGTCTCTAAAGACCCAGACCACCTCGTTTTTGGAGCGGGGCGTGTCAACAACCCACAATGGGTCTCGGTGCGTGGTGGGTCGATCCGTCTTGTCTCAAACTAAATAAAATTTAATACAAAAAAATTGAAAATATATATTTATAAATTATTCCTTATAAAAGTCATTTTTATCAATTTATAAATACTAGATATATAATATTAATAAAAAATATATTATAATATATGTTATATATCACGAGAATACATTTTAAAAATAAATTTTTATGCGGGGCACGGCGGGATGGGCACGAGATAAAGGCGAAAGCGATACTCAAATCCATCTCGTCATGCCCGCCCCATCGCAGTCACGGGACAGGGCGACCCAATGAGATGGGATAGAGTCATAGGGTAGGTCGGTACCAGCGAGGCAAAATTGTCATCTCTACCCAAAAATTCGCTTGAAGCACAAATAAATAAAAAATCCATGTGTATGTAATGTATAAAATCTAAGGGATAATTACAAAAATACCCCGAGGTTAAACCTAATTATAAAAAATCCACTAACTTTCAAAATTACAAAATATACCCTTGAGATTTGATTAAGTGTTAAAATTAAAGGATAAAGCGTAATGTTTTTATAAATACGAGGGGATTTTTAAATATTTTTTTGCTTATGAATGGGTAAAAGTTAAACAAAATAATACCTCAGGGTACTTTTGTAATTTAGAAAGTTAGCTGGAATTTTTTGTATTTAGGTTAAACCTCAGGGTACATTTTGTAATTAACCCAAAATCTAATTATCGAACTTTCTTCCGAATTCCTTCTTATCAAACTTTTTTCTCCCTTTCACAATCCATTGTGCAAATCAAGTGTAATTTCAGGGTTCCAGATTAGCCCCAGCCATGAAAGACTACGAGGTAATTTTACATTTATTTACCTGTGTTGGAAAACTAATCTCAATTTTTCAAAATTAGTACCGGAAATTTTTTCCATGTTAAAGTTGTATGAACTTTTGATTTGTTTTTTGGAGCAATTTCAGGTTTCCTTTCTGACGATTCAGTGTTGATACGAATTAGTTGGCTTTGTTTTCTTCATTCTGTGTTTGGAATTTTAGGAAATGAAGTCTCTAGTTTAATTTTGAGCAGATTTTCTCTTCGAAAGGGGGCGGGGCGGATTTGGGTTTAGAGCAGTGTTCTAAAAATCGCTAGACGCTAGTCGGGCGGTAGAATGGGCCTAGTGCCTCCTGGGCGGGGTTAGCGGACCTGAGCGGGATTAGGCGGGATCTAATTGAAAAATAACGTAGGCGGACAAGGAGAGCCTAACGCCTAGGCGGGGTCTAATCGGAGCTAGACGAGGTCTTTTAGAACAGAGGTTTAGAGTACCACTTTTAGAACCTCCTGGCATGATTGGTTTTGGTTGGAGAAATCTATAATCAAGAGATGAAATCTATGTATTTCATCTATTTGTTGTAAGAGTAATAGCGGAGTGTTTTTTTCCTATCGAATAGTCTGGTTTAATGTAGATTTTTGGGACAATGAGTGATTATATATCCCTAGTTTGTTCTGATCTAGTGAACACAAACCATGGATATGACATGGAAATAAGGAAGTTGTTGTTGGCTTGAGAGCCAGGATAGGATTGGTATATGTTGGATAACAAGATTTATGGAAAGGTTAATTTCTTGGATATCATCACCAAAATTAACTAATTCTAAATTGCAGCTGTAGTCATAAGAAGTCGTTTAAGTTTCATTTGTGAGAATAACCTTGTAACTGCATAGACCTAGAAGTTTATTTGGACTTGGATTATTCTTTAACAACAGGAGACCAATGTTAAAACCGATGTTGATAAAAGTGCGACCTGGTACGGAATTTACTCAGGTGAATGAGAACATAGACAAAGAATTAAAACAAAAACTCTGTTAGATTATCCACGATCCTGAATGGGCTGAAGAATCTTCAAATGGTGCTGATTTAAAGCTTGAGCTTCAGGATAATATATTTATTGCCTTCTAAAATTGGTCTGCTGATAAATAAGGGGACAAACTGATACTTCATGTGTGTAACTAATTCATACGTGCATGTTTTATGTAACTAAATTTGATTGAGTGAATAAATGCAATTCGTACAAAAGCTGAATGCGAAACCACTAATAACTGATAAGACAGAAAATCCGGATGTGGAATAGAGTAACTTACCAAATACTATTGATGTTAGTGTCAGTGTTGGTGCAACATATTTTAGCCATATTATTTAAACTGTCTTTCTGTTGTATTCCATCATGACCACTGAACATGTCAGATTGAAGAAAAGAAGCAAGCTGCTGCAGATGTCCTGTTTCAGTATTCAAAATTTGCTCTGGCATGTCTTGGAAATCAGGCTCGGCCATGCGACTTAAGGATGCATCTGATGAAGGTATTGTATGCAGCTTAATGTTCTTCTTCTTCTTAGTCTTGACTGTAATATTAGTAAAGTAATCAAATAACACAATCCAAATATTTACCTTCTCTTTTTGGCTCTGTGGGGCAAAAAATAATGTAATTTCATTTTCCTTTTCTTTTTAATCTTGTGCTCAGAGGAGGAAGTGAAAGTGGAGGAAGATTTTTAATCTCTTTCCAGAGTCCTTTTTTACCTATTCACACCTCAAAATTCAAGAAATGCATTTTTCAAAACCTATGAATTGTGTTGCCTTTTACTTGCATATGTTTTACCTCTCTATGTTTATGCATACCTTTATATGTCTGTGTTTATTGGGAGTACTAAAGTTAATGAGGAATTTCATCAAACAATACAATATGATTCTATTATCATGTCAAATTCATGGAGAGTCTGATACTGATGAATTTGTTAGAAAAACAAAAAACTAGGAATATTTGAAGAAGCAGGTAGTTTTTTTGAATAAAGGGATAATTACAAAAGACCCCCTGTGGTTTGGGCTAATTACAATAAAAGCCCAGAGATGTTTTAAAATTACAAAAAGCCCCATCAAGTTTGATTTTGCTTAAATTTAAGGGGGTAACTGTAATATTTCTAAAAATATTAGGGGTTTTTTGAAATGTTTTTTTCTTATGAAGGGGGAGAGTTTTGGCAATTTTAAAAATTCTTTAGTTTTTTTGTAATTAGCCCTAACCTCAAGGTTTTTTTTTTTTTGTTATTGTCCCTTAAAAAACTTTACTAAGCTATGCCAGAAACAGAAAACCAAAAAGCTTTGCACTGAGGTAGTGTTCTATAGTATACAGAGTACATTGTTTTTATTTTTGCTCCAGTTAAACACATTTTGCTCCACATGATCCGTATACCATATATAACCTGATGGCAAAGAATGTGAAGGGAAAACCCTCTTCGAGCTGTGTGTTGGTAGTTTGTTTTTGCTATAAAAAGAAGTCAAGAAAACTATACTATTTTATAAGCTCGATTCATATATTCTCCCATTGAAAAAGTGATGAGAGAAAATGTATGAATTCCGCTTTGCTTTTGGGTTTAACTATGCCGGTGTTGATATCTGATGGTTTATAGGTATATAAACTTGAGGTGCCATAATGTACCATTGGGCTAAAAATATGAATGAATTTTGTAGCCAGACTGTCCAAAATGAATGAAAAATGAAGCTAATAATCTGATCATCTCAAATTTTATATTCAGGAAATTTCTGGTTTGCCGACTTCGTTGAAGAAGGCATCATCATCATCATCGCATGTAGCTGCTCCTGACGTTATGGGAGAATCTTCGAGTTCAGGGACTGCAAGACTTGATAAGGCGGACAGTTTTAAAGCAGTTTAATACTACATTACTCGTGGTAACGGTTGACTTGCTCTCGCGATTTACCTCATCTTTTGTGCATATGTAAATCTACTATTGCATTAGAGATATTCAGCCATTTTAAGCAGATTGTTATCCTGGAGCTTAACTTGAGATGTGCATCCATTTACAGGAAGGAAAGTGTCTTCGTCATGAATGACAATCTATATATGCTGGTTTTATCCGAAATTATTGATTATGTAAGATAAAAAGACAAAAGTTTCAAAGATTGTGGTTTGTCATACCTATGAAATTTAGAGATACAATTTTTGTTGCCTGCGAAAATTACAATGAGAAGAGAGTAAAATTTCAAAAACCATTCTTGAGGTTTAACCAGTTAAGGGAGTGATTGTTTGACCTTTCGTTCCGCTCATTTTTACTTTTAGAGAGAATAGTGTGAAAATTTTATTTTAAAAAAATGAGAATGGATTTTGCGAGTGATTGGATGTAAGATGAAAATGTGATGATGATAGTTGATGTGATAATTTTTTTATTATAATAGTGATTAAGATGTGATTGGTGATTTGAAAAATAAGAGAGAGTGAATAGTGTATTTGGGATATGATTGTATAATAATGATAGTTGATGGGATAATTTTTTTGTTTAAATTATAAGTTGATGTGATTGATGATTTGAAAAATGAGAAAAATGAATAGTATATTTTTTTGAAAATTTTCACAAGCAATCACATGTTAATACAAAATTTTGTCCAAAAAGTGGAGGAGGTGAAAACATTTTCACAAGCAATCACTCTCTTATCTTTTTTTTTTTTGTGGAACCTGTTATCTTTTTAAAATTACAAATACCCATTTCATATTTGTATTTTTTAAAGTGATACCTTTAAATTAAACATCGATACTTATAATGAAAAAGTATTTGTAACTCCCGAGAATTCATTGAATGTATTGGATTGAGACGTTTGAAACAAAAACCAACTCAGAACTAGAGATGACAATGTGGCAGGGCGGGTACTTGAAGACCCATGCCTACCCCGTCCTCCGTCCATCCAGCGGGGCGGGGCGAGGCAAAATGGGTCGCCCTAAAAAAGTTATTACTATATCATAAAATGTACTATAATTCAAATAAAAAGGAATAAGAAACAAGAAAAAATAATTTATTATAAATTTGTAACATATTTAGAAGCATATTTATAAGTATTTTATCTTGTATTTTGTTTTATTAATGCATATTATTTAATAAAAAAATTGTCATTTTTAATGTATATATGTGTTAGATATAATATTAAGTACATAAAAATTATATTATCATATATATGTAAAATATAAATTAAATATATTTAAAATATAAAAATATTAGGTGGGGCGGAAGTGGTACCCATGTTCGCCCCATCCGCCGTGGTTCACGAGGTGGACGACCCAAACACGACGGGTCGGCGGGCCAGGCGGGTCGGGTCAAAATTTCCATCGCTACTCGGAACCATCCAATTCAAAGAGATATGTTCAATCACCGCGCACATGTACAATTACCGGCTTGCGTCAATTCGTTTAATTTAACAAATCCTTATCACGAGATTGTGTCCATACTCCATAAGATAGTCTCACAAGAGACTTGCCCAATATACGAGGGGACGGACGCAGTAAATTCGTTCTTGGGGGCAAAATCCGGGGCGGTCTTGGCGGCGCAGATGGTGTGCCCAAGACAGAGGTCCTCCGGCGAGGACCCCTTCTTTTTTAAAAAAAAAATTACTAGGTATAATTTTTCAAATTTTTT
Source organism: Rehmannia glutinosa (assembly GCA_016081115.2). NCBI lineage: Eukaryota > Viridiplantae > Streptophyta > Magnoliopsida > Lamiales > Orobanchaceae > Rehmannia > Rehmannia glutinosa. The sequence goes on along the minus strand of CM071937.1, from coordinate 93,865,124 downwards.
TAGTTAATATTTATTTGTATTTTTTTATCTGGTCACCCCAATTTCTTGTATCACCACCCGTTATAATCCCTAGATACGTCATTATATAATGGCGTATCTAGGAATTATTAAGGGTAGGTCGATACACTAAAGTGGAATGGGCCGATAAAAAAAACTAAAAAATACACATAAATATTAACTAATTTTTTAAAAAAATACCTTTTTTTTTAAAAAAAAAAGAGGTGCCGAGAGTCTGGGTTGCCCTCCTCTTATCTCCGCGATTGTATATATATTATTTATTGCTCTAGGTCCTTGAAACCTTGGACCTGGCTCCGGCAAAATCAAATCTAATATAAATAAAAATAAAACATACAAGCTTTTATAACAAAATTAAATGAAAATTTGGGGGAGGGGGCAAAATATGTTGGCTTACATTTTTAAATACTATATTAATTTATTAAATAATATATTATAGGGGTTCAATCGCATTGAATGATGGGGCGGTTGCCGCCACCAGCCCCCCTTTGGGTCCGTCCCTGCCAATATATTATATATGCTTTACTTTTAGAAACATTATTTATATTGAAGTAGCTTGTGTGATTCAATATCCTATTTCTTATGGTGTTTTATTTGTTATTTAATACAACAGAAGAGCGCCACATGTACATCATTTTATATACTCGACATCCATTTAATTTATTAAAAATATAAACTAAAACACCATAATAAAAAAATCTCTTATTGACATGGCAAAGTACCCGCAGCTGATGAAAGTGTGGAACACATGAGCAGAGGCACCAGCCGAGTGGTGGAGCGGAGGCTCCTCCGCCTCCTCCACGGCCGCGATACCCGAACCCGCCTCCGCGAAATCCACGGCCACTTCATCCGCCACAGCCTTATCCACTCCAACCAGCTCCTCTCCCATTTCATCTCCATATGCACCTCCTTAGACAAAATGCCATACGCCACCCGCGTATTCAAGCAATCCCCGAACCCCAACATCCTTCTCTTCAATTCCATGATCAAGGGCTACTCCCTTTGCGGTCCGTTCCGTGATTCTATCGCGATTTTTTCCGACATGAAAAAACGCGGCATTTGGCCCGACGAGTTCACCTTTGCGCCCTTGCTCAAGGCGTGTGCCAATCTTCGTGACCTTAATTTGGGTCTGGAGGTTTATAAGGAAGTACTGGTTCTTGGGTATGAAAGATTTGGTGCGATCCGAGTTGGGGTCCTGGAGTTGTATGTGAATTGTGAGAGAATGGCGGAGGCGAAGAGAGTGTTCGACGAAATGTCTCACAGAGATGTGATCGTTTGGAACTTGATGATTCGTGGGTTTTGTAGGAGTGGAGATGTTGAGATTGGGTTGGGTTTATTTAGGCGAATGGGTGAAAGGAGTGTTGTTTCTTGGAACACTATGATTTCTTGTCTAGTGCAGAGCAAGAGAGATAAGGATGCTTTAGGACTTTTTCTAGAAATGTGGGATCAGGGGTTCGAGCCTGATGAGGCCACAGTGGTGATGATGTTGCCGGTATGTGCTCGTTTAGGCGAAGTTGATATCGGGAAGTGGGTACACTCTTATGTCGAGTCGAGTGGTCTTTACAGAGACTTTGTGTCAGTTGGCAATGCTCTCTTGGATTTCTATTCCAAGTGTGGGGAATTGGATTTAGCTCTTGAGATTTTCAACCACATGCCTCGTAAGAATGTGGTTTCGTGGAATACGATGATCTTAGGTATGGCTTTGAACGGAAAGGGCGATCTCGGACTTGAATTATTTGAGGAGATGACAGATCATTATGGTTTAAGCCCTAATGATGCAACTTTTGTTGGAGTCTTAGCTTGTTGTGTCCATGCCGGTCTGCTGCAAAGCGGTAGAGATTTCTTTGCTTCAATGGCAACGGATCATCATATAAAGCGAAACTTGAGCACTACGGATGCATGGTTGATCTGCTTGGCCGCAGTGGTTGTGTGAAGGAAGCTTATGAATTAATACAGACAATGCCGATGAAGCCAAATGCTGCTTTATGGGGTGCTTTACTTAGTGCGTGCCGCACTAATGGTGATATGGAGCTTGCGGAGTTTGCAGTTAAGGAGCTTATCAATCTTGAGCCATGGAATTCGGGAAATTATGTGTTGTTGTCTAATATTTATGCTGAAACTGGTAATTGGAGTGGGGTTGAGGAGGTTAGAAAGCTAATGAAAGAAAACTCTGTCGATAAAACGGTGGGACAGAGTGTGATTGAGTAATTATACGTAGATGGATCGAGCCTGGTGCTTGGGATCTTAATTTGCTCCTACAATGCAGTCCCAAGCCAGAGAAGACATTTTACGAACATATGTGAACATCTACAGCTCCGAAATTTTGTGAGAGGGATGTGATGAAAAACGCGATTGGCAGAAGCGAGAGAAGAGCAGATTCGTAGCACAGAAATTCGGTTTTGCTGTAATTCCAATGTCCTTGGCTTCTTCATCGAGGTTTCTTAGATATGGTTTGAACAGAAAAATTTTAAGTGCATAATTGTGAAACCCAGTAGCATTAGTTTTTGTCTCTTTGTATTCAATATGGTTCTTTATAATTTATAGGGATAATTACAGATAACCCCTGAGGTTTGGGCTAATTACAAAAAAAATCCAGAGACGTTTCAAAATTAAAAAAAAAAAACCCTCATGTTTGATTATGTCTTAAATTTTAGGAGGTAATTATAATATTTCTGTAAATATCAGGGGTGTTTGAAATGTTTTTTGCTTATGAAGAGGAAAAATGTAAGACGGAATCAAACCTCAAGGTTTTTCTTCGTAATTTTCAAAAACCTTTCGAGCCTTTTTTTTTTTTTTTTTTTTTTGTAGTTAGTCCAAACCTCAAGGAGGTTTTTGCAATTATCCCTAATTTATATCTACGTGCAGCACCCCTGGAAGGCTGGACTAGATCAGATGGCCACAACTTATGCAATGAATTTAGGGATAATTACACAAATACCCCTGAAGTTTGGGCTAATTACCAAAAAATCCAGAGATCTTTCAAAATTACAAAAAGCCCCATCTGATTTGATTATGTATTAAATTTAAGGGGTAACTATTTTAATAAATATCAGGTTTTTTTATATGTATTTTACGTATGAAGGGGGAAAACGTAAGATATAATCAAACGTCAAAAGGTTTTTGTAATTTTCATAAACCTTTGGGTTTTTTTGTAATTCGTCCAAATCCTTAAGGTTTTTTTTTTTTTTTTTGTAATCATCCCATGAATTTAAGTACATAAAATGTAAAACATAGTAAATCCATATCCTTTTGTCTCTCTGTCGTCTCTTCTGGTTTCATTGTATCTAGTTGCAGCATGATGGAATTCAATCATATGATACTATAAGTTCTGCAGTAAATTCACCCTGTTATGCACTTCATATGCTTTACATGCATAATAATAAGTATCAGATGAGATGGGGTTATACAAAAAGCCCTTGTCCAAATACAATGAAACGAATTCGAAAAGGCGAAAAACCCGTCTTCTGGCATCTATAAATCAGTATATGTCACTTGTGTTTCTGCATTGCATCCTCAAAGTGAATATAACTCTGTTGATTAATAATAATCTGAGACTCCATTTGCAGGTCCGTTGTTGAGAGCTAAAAATGGAACGAAAAAGCAGCTGCTGCTCGGGGAGGAGCTATTCGTCTATTCCAAAGAAGGAGACGGTGATCAATCCGAAAAAAAGAAGCCGATCTGAAGCCACAAACGGTCAGTAGTAGTGATGTAGCCGCACGTGGCGGCTAATGTAGCTGTCAAGAAAGAGGCTGTTGCTGTCAAGAAAGAAGAAAATGTCAAGATTAGTAACTAATTCAGTTAGGGGAAATCTTGTGTCTGAATAAATATAATTAACTTATGAGTTGAATTATGTTCTGATGTATTCAGTTCATGGATTGATGATTTAATATATTCTGAATAAAATTAAATTTGGGTTATTGTTGTTTGAATAATGAAGCGTTTTATTGTGTTTCTTTGGGTAGTTGCTTATATGATGAATAATTGAAATTGATCTAATTTAGTAAGCTTACTCTTATTTTGAAGACTGGTTCTTTGGGTGCCGCCCTTTGAACTACTTTGAGGTTCATGGTCTTGGTTTTGAGAAATTTGAGAAATTGCCCATTGCCCCTCCATGTGGGGTATTTTTGAAAAATTCTCAAAGTATTGAAACTTGATTTATGCCCCGCACCTTTATTGGCCAAATCACTGCCCGCCAAAATTTGTTCAAAGAAAAAATCGAATTTATAATTTTTTTGCGCATTTCAAGAACAATTACAAGTATATATTCAGTCTCTATATTATATCTAACAATGTAAAATTGCACTGATTCTAAAAATCCTAGTCATGATGTTGTTCATTATATTTAAATGTATTTGAGTTTAAATTCATTTGAAAATTGTAAATTGGCCAAACTTTTAGGATTTTTAGAACGGGTATAAATTGGTATTGAAAAATACGTATAAAAAATAAGTATGTAGTTGTAAATTGTAATTGTTTTTGAAATGTAATGTGCAAAAAAAGAAAATTGCAAATTCAATTTTTTATTTGAATAGAATTTGAATATTTGATGGACACGAGGTGGGTAGCAGGGGTATAAATGTATAAATCAAGTTTTAATATTTGGCAAAAACTTGTATTAGCGGTCTCATGAGCATTGTTCATGAGTTGGATCTTACATGTAATTAAAATTTTAACCCCAAACCCATAAATAAGACCCATGTATTTTGTGATTTGCAGGATCCGTCTTATGAAGTTATATCCATGAGGCGCCTCACATAAGACTACCTCTTAATATTTAGGGGCATTTTTCATTAATACCCCTAGTGGAGGGGCAATTTATCAAAATTCCCTTGGTTTTTGCTAGTTTGCAGCATGCAGATAGATATATGAACATTATGTATTGGTTTTGTTGTACCCTCCACACTTGACTCTTGAGGTAAACCACACCATTAATATAGCAATTTTCATAATCTGCACAAAGAATGGATTAGATGGCTCAGATGTATTCATAATCAATCTCTCTGCTCTGCATATATAAAGGATAATTATGAAGCTCATTACCATACCATAAAAATAGGGGTGGCAATTCGGGTCATCGAGTCGGGTTCGTGTTTGGCGGGTTGATTCGGGTTATCTTAAAGACATCGAAAGTTAATGAAAATTTAAATTGACTATGTTTTAGATATATTGGTAACATCGGGTCGTGTAGTCGGTTTCGGGTTCGGGTTTCTCTCAGTAATTTCAGGTCGGGTTCGTGTTCGGTTTCGTGTTCGAGTTTCGTGTCGTGTAGCGTGTAGGCATTGCCACTCCTACATAAAAAAAACCTCCAAAATAATGTTGAACCAATCAGCAACAATCATCTTCTTCGCAATTCTACTTACCACATCCATCAATTTCCCAACAAAAATCGCCGCCGTTGATCCTCCACCACCACCATCAGGAGGAGAAATACCAGTACTGGAGCTATACATGCACGACATTCTCGGCGGCAGCAACCCCACCGCCAGACCAATCACCGGCTTACTAGGTAACATCTACAGCGGCCAAGTCCCCTTCGCTCGGCCCCTCGGCTTTCTCCCCCCTAAAGGCGGCGTCGCCATTCCCAACCCCAACGGCGCTATCCCAACCATAAACCCAACGGCGTTCCCCTCGGCACCGGCCTAGCCGGCACAGCCTTCGCCGGAAACAACAACAACAATAACAACAGAAATATTAACACCGCGCAATTAGGGGCCGACGGATTGGGGCTAGGGTTTGGGACAATTACGGTAATCGACGATTACCTCACCTCGGCGCCAGATCTAGGGTCGCAGCAGTTGGGAAAGGCGCAGGGGGTTTACGTGGCGAGCTCCGGCGACGGATCGACGCAGATGATGGCGTTAACGGCGATGATGGAAGGAGGGGAGTACGGGGATAGTTTGAATTTTTTGGGGTTTTTAAGATTGGGAGCACGATGTCGCGGCTGTCGGTGACCGGCGGGACGGGGAAGTTTAAGAATGCCTGTGGTTTCGCGGAGGTCCGGTCGCTGATTCGGCGGGGCAGCGTGTTGTGGATGGTGTGGAGACGTTGCTGAGTGTTGACGTGCGTTTTGGTCAACAGTAAAAATATGTAAAAGATTTAACACGGAAATATAAACGTGCGTAACGTGTGTTTATTTATGGCTAATTCTCGCTTTTTTGCATAATCGGAAGTCGAATTATTACAATCTTCTTTTTTTCTCTTCCTTTTTCCTTCTGGTCCCCCTTCTTTTCTCTCAGACGACTTTTATACCCCTTCTTTGAGTAAGTGGGTTTGATAATAGTCATCTTTGCACTAACTAGTCATTAATTAGTAAAATAATTAAGGAAAGACACATGTCTCTCTCTAATTGTGCATGTTAGTCACATCTTGCCACTTGTCGACTTCTCTTTATAACTTTTCGACGTGTGGCGCCTTTCCGATATCAATAAATCGTTAAGCATGGGCAAGTGATTATTTTTATAAGTCTGTCGCGCATGCGTTTCCGCCGAAATTTGGGCTCGGGGCTCGGCACCATATTGCGGTTGGGCTCGGTAGTGGGCGAGCCTAATTCGTGACGTGTGTCGCCACCGTTGCTACGTCACGTAGGTCCCCCTCGGACGTGTCTTTGGTGATGATGACGTGGATTAATTTCTTCGGCTCGGCTCGGTGTCATCAAAGGCCCCCAAGTTTAATTCCGAGAGAAGAATTTCTTAAGTCGGAGTTAAACTTTAATGCTAATGATAAACATTTAATGGAGAAACGGATTTCTCACGAGGTTTTGTTCATTCCGACATCTGTCGCGTAGTGATTAATGCCTGTAACGGCGCATTAATTGGGTTGCCATAATGACAGACACGTGGCATCTTGGGGTTGGACCAATCTTGCGTAGGAATCGAAAAGATGCACGTCGATTCTGTCGGCGTGGGGGCGTGGCGTTTCGACATGTTTGACGGCTTTTGAGTTTAAAAAGGCGCGTCTTTTCGAATAAACGTTTCGTTTATCGAGGGAAACCCATCTATAAATACCCCTTTTTTCCTTCATCATTCACTTTTGCATCCATTACCCTTTCGAGCTAGGATCGATTGAAACCGAAAGCGAGAAATTTGGAATTCGGCTTCCAAAGTCCAGAGACTTGAACTTAGGTATTTTCTCGAAATATTCTCCTTTTACCTCGTAAAATGTCTTCTTTTGAGGATAGTAGGAGTCGTAGTTATAGCGTAGAGGTTGAAATTGAAGATCCTCCGACAACCTTGTTTATTTCTCAAGACGACGATCTCGCCTCACACCGAGCATTATTCGATATCTTCTCCATTCTTCTCGAGGTGGAACGTCTTTGGAGCGGGACGATATCTATCTTTGATCCGACGCGGTGACCGTTTTAGAGAAGGAAGCAGTGTATCGGCCGGACCGAGGCACAAAGAGAGTTCGGCGAAGAATCCCCGAGTGTTGATTTTAAGCGATATCGGCGGGAAGAAAATATGGACCCATCGGGCCGGAGCGTGATAACGTGGAGCGGGTAGATGAACCCTCCCCGGTGATTCGAGGCGGGAGAGGCCACTAGGGCCCATGGGCCATCGTAATGGCGGCAGCCAGGCAGGAGGAGGCCCTCGTCTTCGTGTCGAGCCTCGGTGGACGCCGAGTGATATAAACGATATCCCGAGCATCGATGATCCGGAGGTGGAAGAGTTCCGTGAGAGGTACCGTATTCAAGTGGCGTCAATTTTTGGGTGCGGGACGATTGAAGTTCCTCAAGACCCACCAAATGGGTTGCTTGGCCGTATTTGCCGCCAACCTTCAATACGGGTTGAGATTTCCCACCGGCTTTCCTTACGCGGTGGTTTTGCAAGTGGGGCATGCATCCAGACCCAGTGCACCCTATTTCTTGGGCGGGATCATCGGCCTCTGGTGATGTTCCACCTAGAAAAATATCCTCACCCCAAATTCAAAGAGATGAATGAGCTCTTTATATGGCGGCGACTCCCCTTCATCTCGGGGTCACCGTCGGGTGGTATTATGTCTGAGACCGATTGGGGTATCCGGGACGGCTTGGTGGAAGGTCTCCTTCATCTTTGAAGGAGTGGAAGGATAATTGGCTCAGGTGATGGCGAGTGGCAAGCTCGCGTGGGAGATGGAGAAAGGGAAAGCGTTCTTCATCCTCCATCAAATTTTTTTTTAGCTCTGATAAGTTTATCTTTTCTCCTTTCTCTGCTTTTGCTTTTTCTTGTTTCCTTTTGTAATTGACTTTTGTCTTTTTACCTTTACAGAGAGGGCATCAAAGGGGCCTCTGTCGGCCACCTTTATTCGAAGGTGGAAAACATCCAGGCCAGGGGCATCATGGAAAGCGGATTGAGAGATTGGCTCACTGAGGCCAACTTAGCGCCGGGCTTGAGGCTGCTCTCCCGACCCGAGGCCGAGGGGACGGCTCGGGAGGAGGCGGCGAGCGGGAGGTGGAGGTTGAGAGAGCCTCAAGAGAACCCTCCTGTAATGAAGAAAGACGCCCCATTCTCGGGAAGCGGGCGAGAACAGAGGAAGCGAGCTGCGCGTCTCTCTGCGGCGGCTAGTCCTGTGGCGAGATCATCTCGTGCCGTTTGGGCAAACGAGACTCGAGCGCGAGTGAGGCCGCTGCGTTCGAGGTAAACATTGTATTTTTATACTTCTTTTTTTGAAATGTTTTTTTTGACCTTTTAACGGTGGTTGCTTTTTGTAGGGCGTGGCTTGGATTTGTGTGCACGCCCGTAGCGTGAGGAACACGGGGCGGCGAATCCTCGGCGATCGCCGATCAACTGTAGATGCGGGCGCTCGAGAAGGCGATATCCGGGCGATAGCGTCCCCCGATGGAGTGCGGGAGGCAATGGAGCCTCCTCTTCAAAGGAGAAGAGGAGGGATTGTGATGGAGAGGCGCATCAAGGGGTTGGTCAAACGGCGCCGGAACATCTTGAACAGCCCCCGGGAGGGGAGGTCCGCGAACTTTCTCGGATGACTTCGGCAGAGAGGTCACTTCATCCCTCCAAGTCAAGTGAGAGATGAATATTGCGATGGAATGATTGGACTACGCCTCGATGGTTTGTGGAATTTGTTCGATGTGCCACGCCGCGCGGAGCGGAGGAAGCGATCGAGAGTTTTTCAGGAGGCGGGTCGGGGCGCGATGAGCGTCGGCTCGTGCCTGGACAAAAGGCATCGAGCAATTATGCTCGGAGACCGACTTGAAGAACAAATTGAGACGCCATGGCAATGTCTGCGGGGCGGATGATTGGCTCTTATGGCATGCGATTGGGGAACTCGCGAGCTAGAGAAAAAAATACGCCCGATCTGGAAAGGCGGCACGGGGACTGCAGGAGGCTATGCTACCCTTCAGGGGTACAAGAATCGTTAAAGAACCAAGCGGATGAGGCTACGACTCGGGCCGGTCGAGAGCTAGCTGCGAGGCGCAGCGGAGCGAGATTAGGCCCGTAGGTGAAGAGGAGCTTAGGAGTAAGGTTGCCGAGCCGAACGTCTTCGCCATTTGCCGGCCGAGGAAATGGAGAGGCGTCTAGCCGATGTGCATGAAGCAGAGAGGCCGAAGAAACTACTCGTCGGCAAATTGAAGAAGCTCGCACACAGCCGTTGAAGCTTACAAGGACTCGAGGAGTATGCATTTATGTTAACTGCGGCCACGCGACCGGCCTTAAAGAAATCCTTGATTCGTTTAAAGTCGGCGGATTGTTGCTCGGCTTGAAGAAGATTTAGCCCTTTTGGAGGCGATCTCGACGCTCTCCGTCCGAGCTTTGCCGAGGCCCCCAATGTTCAAGGCTCACCTCCTCCCGGACGACGAAGAAGTTGCCTCCGTGATGCTGCAAAATTAAAATTCCGCCCCTCGCTCGTCTTAATGTTGTTTGCCCCTTTTTATTTACAAGCTTTCATATGTACTCGTAGGTAGGTGATTTGGCTTCGTGCCTTGAAATGTAATGGGCCCTACTGTGTAAATAATTTTGAAGTAGAAATGAACTTTTCTTTTTCTCACCGCATATGTGTTTCAAGCTTTTTGTATATGCTTGGCTCTTTTCTTTTTGTAAGATTGTTGCTATCTTCTTTTTCCTTTTATATTCCCAAGTATGGGGCTCGGTTCCCAGTCTTGAATAAGGGCTTTACTCGCCTTAATTGATTCTCGTACTTTCGGTATATGAGCCTAATCTTTATTTTGTATTTGGTACTTGGTGTATAAACCAAGTCTTCATTTTGTGCCGTGTGTGTACATCGGGTCTTTGTTTTGTGCTCGGTGCATAACCAAGTCTTTGTTTTGTGCTCGGTGCGTAACCAAGTCTTTGTTTTGTGCTCGGTGCGTAACAAGTCTTTGTTTTGCGCTCGGTGCGTAACTAAGTCTTTATTTTGTGCTAGTGCGTGACAAGTCTTTGTTTTGTGCTCAGTGCGTAACGAGGCTTTGTTTTGTGCTTCAGTGCGTAACAAGTCTTTGTTTTGTAAGAATAGATCCGCATTGTGGGCGGGTTGCCCTTTTTATCGTGCGGAGGATGTACCTAAGATGACTTTTCACCCTTTGACTTGACTCACAAAATATCGATGAAAGGATAATCCTGGAATCTAATGGGTCATAAACCGAGATCTTTATTGATAATACCGTTTAAGGTATGCTACATTCCATGGATGCATGAATTTTTCTCCACTCAAATATTCTTCCGGTACGCCCCACGGATAAAACGTGGTCGACCCAAAATGGGCCCTCCCAGGTTGGCTTCAATGGGTGGGTTCAACACCGTTATCTTTTTCAACACAAGGTCGCCGACCGAAATCTCATTTCCTTTACTTTCGAATTGTAGTACTTTTGCTCCTTTGTTTATACACGGCGTTTTTCATCTCGGCATTGCACCTTTTTCTTCGAAAGCGAGATCTAGCTTCGGTTGAGCGCCTCATTGCCGTCTTGAGAAAAAATTGCAATTCGAAGGTAGGGCTCCAATCTCAACAGGAATCACCGCCTGTTCCAAAGCCAAAGAAAAAGATGTTTCTCCGGTGGCCGTTCGATCGCGCTGTTCAGTATGACCCACAAGACACGGGTAGTTCTCCCGCCAATTACCTTTAGACTCTCCAATCTCGCCTTCAAGGTATATTTGAGTATTTTATTAATGACCTCAACTTGTCCGTTTTGGGGATGGTATGGAGTTGAGAAATGGTTTTGATGCGGAAACCTACACAAAATTTGAAACCTCCGGTTATCGAATTATTTCCCATTCCGTAACAATCGAATGTGGTATCCCGAATCTCACAGATAATGGATTTCCATACAAAGCTCACAATCTTTTCCTCATCTATTTTCGCAGAGGCTCCGCCTTTCGGCCCATTTTGTGAAATAATCCACCACCACAATGGCATACTTGGCGTCCCCTTTGCGGTGGGAGTGGTCCGATGAGGTCCATTCCCCCACTGGCAAAGCGGCCATGGGCTAAATACGGAGGTAAGTTGCTCGGGATGATATCGACTGCGGGCGCAAATCTTTGGCACCTCTCGCATTTGTTGACGAGATCGGTTGCATCCTTTCTTAGGGATGGCAGTAGTATCCTTGCCGTATTAATTTGTAGACAATGTCCGGCCCCCGTGGTTCCCCGTGATATTCCCTCATGAACCTCTCGAAGTGCATAATCTGATCTGTCTCGGAAAGGCACCGTAGGAGTGGGATGGAGTATCTTCGTTTGTATAGGATGCCATCTACTAGTGTAAACCGAGCCGCTTGGGTTCGTAGTATTCAGCCGACTTTGTTTTCGGGTTGAATTCTTTCTCTAAATCTTGAACGATTGGGGTCATCCAGTCCGCTCGGCGGTTTTGATCGTATATATCTTCTTTTTGCGCCAAGTGCCAGGCGGGCGGTTGTGTGTGATGACATCGCGATGGCATCCGCGATGGCATCCGCCCCAGGCGAAAGCCGAGCTAAGGCATCCACTGCATGTTCTCGGCTCGGGGCACATGTAAGACTTTTGTCTTAAAGTATGATAATCTCTTCTTGACCAAGTCCAAATATTGTGCAATTTTTGCTCTTTAAACCCGTACTCACCGTTGATTTGATGAGCGACCGGTGAGAATCACTATGTACCAATAGTTGTTTTAGGCCCATGAAGCCGCCATCTCTAAGCCCGCGGAAGTGCCTCGTATTCGATTCGGCCGTTGTTCGTTGCGGGAAGGCGAAATCGTCTGACGGCCGAGCAAAGAAGCACTTTTCATTTGGATCGATTATCACGATTCCGCCCCCGCTCGACTGCGGTGGAAGAGCGTCAACGAACAATTTCCATTCTTGGTCTTCCATAACTTCCAATCGTATGGAAGGTGTGAATTCGCCACAAAGTCGGCTAAAGCCTGTCCTTTTATTGTTGTACGTGGTTCATATATAATATCAAACTGATCGAGTTCGACGGCCCATTTGATCATTCGACCGAGTAGTATCGGTCGGTGTAGTATTTGCTTTAGTGGGTAGTTCGTCAAAACTATAATCTTGTGCTCTAGAAAATATGGGAAGTTTCGCCGAAATGATGACTAGCGAATAAGCCAATTTTTCCATTGGTGGATAGCGAGCTCGGCGTCATGTAACACTTGGCTGGTGTAATAGGCCAGGATGTTGAATAGAACCATCTAACCCGATTAACACCGAAGCGATGGCGTATTCGGATACCGCCAAGTACAAATACAAGTCCTCCCTTGGGTAGGTTTTTTTGCAATATAGGAATTGAAGAAAGGTGTTGTTTGAGGGATTCAAAGCGATCAACAGGCTTGCTCAATCCACTCAAAATTTTTGCTCTTTTTATAATTTCAAAGAAAGGTTTGCACTTGTCCGTGGATCGCGAAACAAATCGGTTAAAGCGGCCAATCGGCTGTTAGGCTTTGTATCCTTTTACGAGTTCGGGGTTAGATCAATGATGGCTTTTATTTTGTGCAGGTTAGCGATTCCCCTTTGGTGACCATATACCCCAAAAATTTACCCGAGCCGACCCCAAACGTACACTTTCTCGGGTTTAACATCATCTTGTACTCTCTCAAAACAGCAAATATTTTATTAAGATCGTTTAGATGATCGGATATGTACAGTGATTTTACCAACATGTCATCTACATAGACTTCCATAGTGTGACCTATCATTTTCTCAAACATCTTATTTACTAACCTTTGGTAGGTCGCACCAAAGATTCTTCAACCCGAAGGGCATCATCTATGTGATAAATTCCACGAGCAGAGAAGAATGATGTATTTTCTTCGTCTTCTGGGTGCATTCGTATTTGGTTGTAACCCGAGTATGCATCCATGAAGCTCATCAGTTCGTGTCCCGCCGTGGCATCTACCATATAATCAATATTTGGCAATGGATAACTGTCCTTAGGGCATGTCTTATTGGTCGGTAAAATCCACGCCACAGTGCCACTAGTCATTGCTTCTTCTTTACTAAAACAGATTGGCAACCCATGGGGATAGAGAGCTTCCTGGGATGAATTGATTATCTATCAACTTGTTAACCTCGGCCTCGCACAAAGTCTTTGCTTTGTCTGTCGGGGGCCGAGCTTGCGCTTTTCTCGGATAAGCTGGGCGGAACGTTAGATCAATATTGAGGCGGTGGCATGCATACTTAGGGTCAATTCGGGCATGTCCTGCATGAGTCCATGTGAAGACGCCAAGATTATTTGCCAAAAATTCAATCGGCTCGGTTCGGTATGGTTCGGGAGATCATGGCCAATACGTAGTTGGCACCCCTCGCTGGTCTTCCGGCGTTGATTATATCAACCTTCTGTTCTCCGGTTCCGCCGTTTTCTTTTCTGCTCTGCCTCTTTGATCTGCAAAAGCGGCAACTCAACTTGATGGCGGGCTCGTTTCTCGGCGCTTGCTTCTTCCATCATCGGTTCCTTCCCGGTCAACGACACTGGATTATTCTCCGACCGATCACCATTTTGGCTCGGGCTCCTCCTTTGGCGGGGATCGCTTGCGTGGTTTCACTTTGGTTTCTCCTCGTTCCACCACGTTAATCTCCTGGTCGAGTTTGAGAGAGCATTCTCGTGACTCCCTTTGATTTCCTTTATGTATAGCCTCACCATCGGATGTTGGGAATTTTATACAAAAATGATATATTGAAACGATCGCTTTTATATGATAAAGCAATGGCCTCCCAATGATAGCATTGTACTCCGAATCGGCGTTGATTATTTTGAATGTTGTCATGACGACCGTTTATGCAACCCTTGTTCCATTTGGATGGGCAAATCAACATCCCCGGCGGGACTATTCTTCCTCCTCCAAACCCACGAGAATGCTATCGTTGCATGGACGGATATAGCTATCGTCACGCTCAATCTTGAAGGCTCGGGCGTAAATGATCGATGAGTAGCTTCCGAGTCGATCAAAATTCTATGAACCGGAATACCTAAGATCGGTGCAAAGAATGACCAGGGGGTCGAGAATGAGGGTGGACACACTGGTCGGCATCCGCATCCGAGAACACAAAGTGGTAGGTGGGTTGACCTTATCGATTTCCGCCACTCGAACTTGTCTTTCGGGCGTGGGCGACTGTCCCGACATCGCATTTCTTTTCTGTTGGAGCGGCTATTTTTGGTGTGTTAGTGTTGATTCGGTTCACACTCGACATCATAAGGATCTCCCTACCCTGGTTCTCGGCCGTGGCGGCGGTAGGAGAGCTGGATTGGTTATGCGCTTCCGGGTTAACACTCAATCGGTGTCGGTGGGGGTGGTAGTTCATGAACGTATCTTTTGAGACCGCCTTGCCGAACAATACACATAATTTCTCACGATTAGATCTCGGCATTCATCGATATTGTGACCTATTGATTTATGATAGGCACTGATATCGGCGTGAATCTAATTTTGTCGGCTCGACCTTCAAAGCCGAGCGGAGGTAACAAATTCGAGACCCTGATCTTCATTCCATAGGTGATGGAGTGTGGGTCAAAATCTCTCAATCGCGGCAACTTGGCTCGCTGCTTCTTGGCGAGCCCTAAATCGATGGTCGGGTTTTCCGAAACGGTCTAAATCCCGACCCGCCCAACCGGGCCGATTCCTTCCTTCCGTCTTTCTCATGCCCCCGGTCGGCACTCGAGGCGGCATCGGCCACGGCTTCCTCCGCACAAATATGGCGTTCGCGCGGATCGAAATTCTTGGTACGAGGTTGCTCCGATTCATGGATAGAGTAGTTAAACCAAGTTTGGGGCAAGGCCAACCATGGCCGCAATTAAAATGGCGTCATCCGACACCGGTTCCATCTCTCGAACTTGCTTATTGAATCGAGAGATATAGCTTTCGAGGACTCGTCTTTCCCTTGTTTGATGTTCATAAGGGAATCTTTAGGTGCGGCTCGGACTTTGGACGTTAAGAAATGCGTTGTAAAGCGGAGGCCAAATCCTTCCATGCACGAATGGACCCCTGTGGTAGGGTCCTAAACCAACGCGGTGGGCTCTATCGCCGAGAGTTAATGGGAAGGCCCTGCAGAGGATGGCATCACTAGGGGTATGCTGAGTTCCATCCATGCTAGTACTTATGGACGTGAGTGGTTGGGTCGGTTTCCCCATTGTATAGACCGACTTGGGGAATTTTCAACGGTGGTAGCAGAGTCGCAAGATACCAGGGGAGAATGGCGACATAACAACAAAGTTGGTTCGCCGCTTGGGGTGGTACGATACGGTTCTTCCGGATCACCTTCCAATTCATTCAAACGACAGCGAAGGCGTTGAATCTCTGTATCCCTTTCCCGTAGTAGATTAGGGCATTGGGTCCAGTTGACCCTAGCGATTCTCTCATCCTAAAGCGAAGTCGGGAACTTATTAATCGGGCGGGCGTAAAGGATCAATTCTGGTCGTCCGGCGAACATCGAGAGGGTACAGCGATGTCGTGTTGGCTCCGAAGAGTGATTCCGCTACACGACTTAGCCCTTCCTCATCTTCTCGCGGCGCATACATTACGGTGGGACGCGGCTGTTCATTACCCGAACTAGCTTGGGCTTCACCGTTGTGAAGAGGCCCGTGGAGTTGAGGTTAATATTAACATTTAGTTGTGGGTTGAGTGGGTTAGTATTTGCAAGGAGTGGAGGAGGTGCTTGAGAGTTTGTGGTAGCGAGAGTTTGTGATATGAGTTGGTTCATTTGTTGTACAAAAGTTGGGTTGGCAATTAGCTGAGCGAAAGGAAATAAAGTAGTGCTCCCTAACGCATGCGGAGCATATTTTGGCCATTAGTAATTTGGCGGTTTGGTTGTTCAAATGTTGCTCTTCAGTCAAACGAGCATTTCTCGACTGTTGACTCATTTTGTCTATTATGAAAAGGATAAACGTTAAACTTTACCTGGTTTTCACTTAACTTGCTTTTGCTTGGAACTTTGACTGGACCAATACGGTGCCCTCCTTCTAAGCGCCAATTTGTTGACGTGCGTTTTGGTCAACAAGCAAAAATATGTAAAAGATTTAACACGTGGAAATATAAACGTGCGTAACGTGTGTTTATTTATGGCTAATTCTGCCTTTTTTGCATAATGCCGAGCCGAATTATGGGGTCGGTATTTCTTACAATCTTCTTTTTTTCTCTTCTTTTTCCTTCGGTCCCCCTTCTTTTTCTCTCTATCGACTTTTTATGCCCCTTTGAGTAAGTGGGTTTACAATAGTCATCTTTGCACTAACTAGTCATTAATTAGTAAAATAATTAAGAAAAGACACATGTCTCTCTCTAATTGTGCATGTCATCAAATCTTGCCACTTGTCGACTTCTCTTTATAACTTTCGACATGTGGCAATTTCGATACCAATAAAGCGTTAAACATGGGCAAGTGATTATTTTTATAAGTCTGTCGCAAGATGCGTTTCCCGAAATTTGGGCTCGGGGCTCGGCGGCCATATTGCGGTTGGGCTCGGTAGCGGGCGAGCCTAATTCATGGCGACGTGTCGCCGCGCAAGATCGTTACTTACGTCACCCGTAGGTCCCCTACTTCGGACGTGTCCGGTGATGAGCGTGGATTAATTTCTTCCGGCTCGGCGGGTGTCATCACCGAGGATTACAGTTCATCTTAGTTCTTTGATTTTTTTGTTTGTGTTTAATTTGTTGAAATATTGGGGTTTGGGGGATTGGATTTTGATTTGTGTGTTTGTTGTTTGTAAAGAATATGAGAGAATACATGGTTTGATTTACTTTGGTGGTGTGTGTGTGTGTGTGTGTTTTGTTTTTGGTTTTGGCGGGAGAGTGAGCTTGATGTTCAGTTTCAGAGAAGTGTTGTTTTTGTGGATAAAGAAAGTGAAGTGGATAAGAAGAAAGACAAAATTCTTATGTGAAGGGATGACAATTTTATCCGCCCGACCCCGCAGTATTTGGGTCGTCTCATATCGACTATCGTGATCCGCGGCATACGGGACCCGCAGCGTGGCGGACATGGGTATCACCAAAGACGAAGTCATATTGTGACCAAGGGGGCATTGGACCCCCTGAAATTTTGAAAATAATTAGGGCTATTTTGGTAATACACTTTATAAATTTAAAAAATGCAGAAAATAGATAAAAATTGAACAAAGCTTTCAATCATTCATTTTTATTGTTCCGTTTTCATTTCTGAATCTTGAAACATATTTGAATCTTTTCTCCTTTCTCAAAATTTTCTACATTTTCTTTTGCTCCACCATAATATTGAACATAAATTTTGATATTACACTCTTGTACCTCTATTCATCTCTTTTGGGGTTATTTAGGGTTTATTATCAAATTCTCACTAAAGAATTCAAACATTGTCGATAAGTTATTGAATGATTAATTGCTTAGTAACATACACTAAAAAATATATATTAACAATGATGATATTAAGCAACAATTTCAAAATATGAGAACATAAGAGGAATGTTAAGGTACATTAATTGAATGATTGCTTAGTAACTTACACTAAAAAATACATATTAACAATGATGATATTAATCAATGGGTTCAAAATATGAGAACATAAGAGGAATGTTAAGGTATATTAATGTAACTGTATTATGTTATTTATTTTTGAATATTTAGATGTAATAATTGAGTTAGTACATTAACATTATCAAAATTATTTTTTATTTATAGTATAATTTTAGAGTTGATGTAGCATATTTCATTTTTATATTAATGTTAATTGGGACTCCCTACACAAAATTCTGGTTTAGATCGAGTATCCGCCCCTTGCGACCCATGACCTACATCGTGAGGTGGACGGGGTGGGCATGGGTCTCCAAGTACCCGTCCCACTTCGCCTATTGTCAAGGGCGTAGATAGGGGGGTTAAAAAAAATTACACTGGAATTTTTTTTAAAAAAAATTAATTATAATTTATATAATTTTCGTGTATCGGCTCATCCTAATTTCGTGTATCTACCACCCCATTTTTTTTCCTGGCTCCGCCCTTGCCTATTGTTATGCCTATTTTGGTCTAGAAGTCTAAATCTAATTTTTTTGCTAGTAGAAATTTTCGCTAAGAAATGTAAATGAGAGTGAAAATTTGCGGAAAAAAATAATATTATCTCATTTTTACTTTTTCTTCTACCAATCATATTTACTTATTTTTGAAAATAAAACCATCAAATTCTACTATTCAAAGAACTCACATATTCCAAAATACCAATTATATATAATCATTACTTTTCTATTTTATATCAAATCAAGTTTTTGTCGTTACATTTTCATCTTATTTCCATTCAAAATCCCAAAATTCATTTTTTTCTCTCAAAAAATCTTTCGTCACTATTCTCTAATGGAAAATAATATTTCTCTTACGAAAAATCGATAAGGATCTTTGTATGCATATTTTATGTGTATATTTGAGTAGAATTCGAGTTATTTTATTGTTAGTTTTGTAAATTTTTGGTTATACATAGTTCATATTACTCTAAGGTGCTTTGTAGATTGACCATTTGGGGCTAATTTTGGTGAATTTCGGACCATGGATTCATGTCAAAACATATCGGGAGTTTAAGGATGCGAAAACGCTCGAATCCCAAGCCAAACGCGTCATTTGGGGACTTTTTGGTCCAACACGGCCGAGGGGGTGTCGGACAACACGACCATCTTAAAACAGGCGAAAAATCACAATTTTGGGGCTTGGACATCCTCTCGACACGCCAGGTCGTGTTGTGCAATCTGCCATGTCGAAGAAAGAAGAAACAACATGGGCAAGGTGTGTTTGCGACATGGCCATGTCGGGGACATCTTTTACAACTTTTCCATGCGAAAATTATGGAAAACTCACCAACCAAGGTTTTTGACCACTTTTGTACACCTTTAACACCCAACTTTGCTACATCATGTCCCTATATTCCTCAATTATCATATGAAAACAATAATTCAACAACCCAATAATAAAAGTGGAGCATTTGTTTAACAAAAGATACCATTATTGATGTGTTCTTTCACAAAAATGATGTCTATAAAAGCCAAGAATTTGAGTTGGGAAGGACATTGAATTCGTTAGATTCATAGATTCATTTATTAAATTCATTAGACATTGGAGATCAAGAGGTCTTGGAGGAGTAAGCTTGTAGCAACATTGGAGAAGAGGCTTGGAGCAACATCACCAATCAAGAAAACAATTGAGATTTTGAGAAAGATAAGTACACCTTGTCTACAATACTTAAATCTTCTTGTGTAATTTATTCTTTGGTCAAAATCATGTGTAGCTAAACTCCTAGTGTTTAAATGTAATGAACTCTAGAATGGATTTGTGATTTAATAAAATCTTCATGTTTTGTGTGATTCACTTATATTATGCTTCGTTCATTCAATTAATATATGCGCAATATTGATTTGAAGTTTATTTTTCATCCGGAAATCGAGATTCGTGGTGAAATAGAACATATATAAGTGAAAAGAGTTGCATGCAATCCTAGATATAAGGCGACATAAATCTTTCGGATTAGGGCCAAACCTAATATGGGAATTCACAAATCATTATAATATTGTCTTGGGGGTTTTAACTAGAAAGAGATTTGATTAATCAACTTAAGATTAGGAGTTTTTCACCTCGAGAAAGGGTTTAACTTAAATCGGGAATTTCTACGGTTCACATAACATGAGATTTTATTAAAAGATGATGGTTTTTGCTTAAGAGGTTATGGTTGTATTTTTAACTTGTTAAATCACAAAAACATTCTAGAGGGATTTACCTTCAAAGCCATCTCTATCCCTTGATTTCTTATTTTACAAATCTTCCTTCATATTTACAAATTGTAATTTATTAATTTAGATTCTTTTCCCTTATTCATCAAACAAAAGCTCGAAAATTGCTAGATTAGATAACAAAAAACGGTAATTATTAGTACTTACAATCCTCATGGGAATGACACTCTCAGACTCAATAATCTATACTATAAAACGATAAGTGCACTTGCCTAAGGTTTTAAAGGTAGCTTTTGAGTCATAAAAAACATATTCAATTCTAACCTAATTCGAACTCGATTCAAACTAGATTGTCTTAAATTTCTTCCTCGACATGAACTTATAATGTGTTGGACACTACAAGCAAGTGATATCACAAATATGCCTTCTTTAGCAAATATAACAAATTTAGGCACGTCATATATAACCACCCAAGAAAAGCCTTATGTCACATGTCCATTGTGTACATATATATACCTACGTACAAACAATGCATATCTTGAACCAAACTCAAAAAATACTCCTCCATTTTCCTAATTAATTCTCAATCTCTCTATAAAAAACCAAACATCATAACACGAGTCGACAACAACAACAACAACAACCAAACACCCTGTAACTAACCAGACCATGAAAACAAATCCTCCTCCCACCACCACCACCACGACAGAGCGTGTGGGGCCCACCACTTTCTCAACCCACCCTGTCCACAAAACCCTAGCCAGCGCGGCCAACCTAGCAAACCTCCTCCCAACCGGCACGGTCCTCGCTTCAGAACCCTAACGCCGTCGTTTTCCAACAAGGGCGGATCTGTCAACTATCCAACAAATGTCTCACATCTACCCTCATAGTTTTCGCTCAATCATTTGCTTTCTTTCTTCGTTTACCGATAGCTTCGTGAGACTCGATGGCAAGCTTAATTACGGAATTGCCACCTTCAAGGGACTCTACATTTTCAATAATAATGATGAAAATGGTATAAATAATTTGTCCAAGTTTAGAATTAGTTTGATGGACTATCTTCATGCCTTTGTGTCCCTATTTGTGTTCTTGGCATTTGCTCTAAGTGATAGTGATGTTCAGAAATGTTTCTTTCCTTTGGGAGGTGAAAATTTGGATGTTTTGGTGATGAATTTGCCTTTGGCTGCTGGGATATTCTCCAGCTTCTTGTTCATGATTTTCCCAACTACGCGTCGAGGAATTGGGTATGCAGACATGCCTGCGAACTTCAGATGAATATACGCAAAAACTTATATGAAAAATATGGTCATTGTCATGAGACGATCTCATATAAGACATTCTCATATAAGACATTTATTTGTCTATATATGTTTTGTGTTCATCTGTGTGATATAATGTATTGTGGTTTATGTCTAGTTGTATATTATTGTGTTTGTATTTGCTGTTATAAGAATATAATTACAATTTAGTAATTATTACTTTTCAAAATTTATTAATCAATAAAACAAAATTGTGCAAATAGGTCATTTTGGCCATTTGACCCAAGTCAACATTGTTTTTAATTATTATTTTGAAAAATATATATAAATTTTTAGTTATTTTGGTTTAAAAATGACAGTCATACCCTTTCTGTAATTTTTGGCAAGTAACTTAGTGACTCTCGCTCCAAAATTTCAGTCATCTCTCTCTCAAAGTTTTCCGGTTAGTTTTGTGATGCGGTTGTTTCTCCCTTCATCACTCATCACTTTATCAATTCTCAGCAAATTTATCATCGGTTAAGTTCGACTTTGTGAGCGAAAAAGTGAAAGTGAATGAACGAGTCAATGCTTGTATGTGAGAGGATTTTTTCTCCCTTCCAATTTTCAGACATGTCTTTGGTTAAACATGAGATTGCTTGTAAAATTGTAGATTTTAGATTTTTGTTTACTATTTATTATTAAATTATTAATTTAGTTGTCAGCAACTTTACAAATATACATCAAACTTGGGTCTGTTAAGAATTAATTCTTTTGATATAAATAATAAAATAAAACGTGATGGCTTTTTTGTAAAATCAAATTCCATCTACAGAGGAGAGAGTTTATCGATCAGTTGGATTTTAATAAGGGGTAATTACAAAAACACCCTAAGGTTTGGACTAATTACATAAAAAACTCAGAGTTCTTTGAAAATTACAAAAAACTCCTTAATGTTTGATTCCGTCTACATTTTTTCCGGTGAATTTCGAAAACATTTCAAAACCCTCCGATATTTACAAAAAAATTACAGTTACCCCCTAAAATTAAGACAAAAAGAAACCTAAACGTTTTTTTTTTATAATCTTGAAGCATGTATGGGTTTTTTAGTAATTAGCCCAAACCTCAGGGGTGCTTTTGTAATTATCCCTTTTAATACATTAAGGTACGGGCCAATTCCTTAGAAAAGATTGGGGCCCATAAATTATGGGATTGCTAACGGTTGGGCCTCCTTTTGCAGTGAAATGTAAAAGATAATGAAGAAAATGGAGATGCGGGGTATCGATCCCCGTACCTCTCGCATGCTAAGCGAGCGCTCTACCATCTGAGCTACATCCCCGTTGATGAACTCTAAAAGATACTATTTTTTATAAGTTGTCAATTGTTTTCTAGTGCAATGACGAAATATTTAGTTAATTTTTAGATTCAAAAGTTTAGTGATGCCAATAACATCAAAGAATCAATATGACAAATTAAGGAAGAAGATTAGAGAGAGAGAGAGAGAACAAGCGAAACAATTATTTTGGAATTTAAGGTTTAATGTTTAACCCATAAGAGAATGACAAACATTAGACAAATTTGTGCAATTTTTGGGTGTTGTTCGACTTGGCACGATGGGATCATTTTTGGAAAAAGATGTCACGATCGTATTGCCCACTATTTTCACAAACCAATAAAATACGAGATATTTTCTCACAATTGTCATATTTATTACTATTATCATGTCATGTTTCATTCCCTTGCTCAAGCATCCCTTCAAATAATTTCTCACGAGAAGAGAAAAGTTTATGAGTCGTGAACACATTGTGTAATCCATAACAAAACTTAAGTCTTACACTTAATTCATCTCATTATTGACTGGACCAACACCACTATACCGCTTGAGCATCATATTTGATTCATGTCAAAATATTCGACAAACCCATTTGCGAAAACTTAAACAAAAAAGAGAGGTAAAAAATGGCATGACGTGCCATTTTTTGACAAAAGCACGATCGTGCAAATAATAATCGTGGCAAGTTGAACTTTCCTCATGCGATGCTGCAGAAAGAACAGGAAAATAATGAAAAACTTGAAAAATATGATACTTCAAGCAATATAATAGTAAGATTCTTACATTATTGTTGTCGATGATTCATTCAATGTGGGTGTTGAAAAATTAGAGTTTGAAGATATTTTTTTTAAGATTTTGTAGAGAGAGAAAATAATGTGAGTGAGTGTAAAAAAAGATGAATATAAGTTTTAAAAAGAAAAACATGGGGAGTGTATTTAGAGATATAGTGGATTGTTTAGATTTGACAATACCAGATATAGAAGCAGAAAAGGCAAAATAACTCATTGAACAAAGTCTGAATCTGAATATAGCATAAAATTCGAAGTATATGCTAAGAGAAAGGGTCCCAATAAACATCTTTCGGAGAGCTATGTTATCCAAACAACAATATTATCGAAAATCCATCACTTCATATAGAATTGAAAAGGAGAAATTATCTAAAAATGATTCCAATCGCAAGTCCGGTAAAAAAACCGAACACCTGAATCCAAAAAAGTCGAAATGTATTGCCCTTTTACTTGATATATTGAGAGACCCATTTGAAGCCATCTCCATAGCCCATCTTGCGAACAATGCTGCACATGAAAACCTCGATTGGACGGACGTTCGAATCTGTCAAGTTTACCTTCCCCTTGCCGGTAGTGATGCCCATCAACCCCAAGTGGTAACGCAGCTCGTCTTCAGATGCAGCATAAGGGATATCAATCTTGTTGCCCAATATCAAGAACGGAACAGTAGCCAAGGACTCGTCAGAGAGAAGAGCATCGAGCTCTTTCTTCGACTCTGCAAACCTCTCCTTGTCGTAAGCATCCACTAAGTAAACAACAGCGTCCACCTTCACGCCCAATAAATTAGAAACCACATTAGGAAACACAGAAACATGTCATACTCTAGCTGTCTAGCAAAAATTCCACTTTATGATATTTTGCTACTCGTCTGAACCAGCCAGGAATGGAAACGATCTATAATGGTCTACATGGAGAAACAGATTTTCAAAGTGCACAAAGAAAAAACTAAATGTACAACAGTTTTTATCTTATATTCTTCCTCTATGTTGCTTTTTCATCTTTTTGTTTTGTTAAACTTTTTTTGGGTTTTCTTTGGCAGCATTATTTGGTTTCAATGAGTGAAGGGGTGCAGCTGTGCAGGAGGTGAAGCTATTAAATTGGACACCCTTAAAAGACGACGGAAAAAATAGTCACCCTTTCTGCAATATAAAACTATTCTACAGGGTGAACTTCAGGTTATATACTGTAATTTAATCCCTCATGCAGAACTACTTCCTCATGTGCAACTGATGTTAAAAAAGAATAATGCTCCAAACAGATAAAAATTCTAAAGAATTTTGTCAATCAGCATAAAAATCATTCCAAAACTAAATGTTTCCCATGAATTTGATCAACGAATCCAAATTCAGCAATTAAATCATCAACAACAAAGAAAATATTTAAAGAACGTCGATCATCAGCATTAAGATAAACCATAATCATCCAGTGTACAATTAAAACACTTTAAGCCTTTATGATGTCCCATGATCTCATCAATAAATATTATGTTCCGGTAAGTACACACGGAAACACATCAGAGGAATGAAGGTGCTTTTAGATTCAGCGAACTCTCACTTTTCATTTAGGCTCCCATGAATCAAATAAACATGCAACAGAGTTTATTTGTGATTGTGAAGGCTATATTCTTGCAGCATAGCCAACATCGTTTTATCATGGCCCATGGGACTCACTTATTGACCACAATATAATGCAGGTTCTCTACGAGATTTTCTTCTTGATGTATAATCTCACACAGTACAATATGAAGCTTTTAACTGCTCAAGCACATTACAGGAGGAAAACTACATTTTTTCTATCTAATTTAATGAAAAAGATAGGATAAAAGTCTCATAAGAAGATTTTACGTGATAGCAAAATGAATGACAAGAAAACAGAACATGGAGATGTCATATCAAAAATCGGTTAAAAGGATTAAAAATATATATGTTTCGACATCAAACCATCATACAGAGATTTTGCACTTCGTCAGATTATTTTCAAAATAGCAATATCCTTAGCATGAAAACTGAGAAACAACAAGCTACCAGCCTACCATCCCCGAATTGTCTGCACTTTACATTTATTAGAAAGCACTAGCAAAAGAGTAAACAATGTGACGGCCAAGATCTTAAAAACCAGAAGCGCTAGATAGCCAATTGGTAAAACAAGGATCCACAAAAAACATAGGTCCAAAACATCAAAATAGAAACCCCAACAAACTCTGGCAGAAAAATATGACAGAAAATTACTATACATAACATTCATCATTAGGGCAGTTAATGGCTATGACTTTTACAAAGACCATACCTTGGCATAGTAATCTTTCCAAACTCTGCGGGCAATCTGATGTCCTCCCAAATCAAAAGCCTTGAACTTGATTTTCCCAATACTCAGCTCCTCTGAAGTCGGATGCTGAGTTGGCTGGTGCTGCACCAATCTCTGCTCATTCCAACATTATTAAACCTCAGATTCACTTCTAAACTCGGGCAATTTGCTCAAATCGATATAACTTCCATGTGAGGATTTTCAGATTTCAAAGATAGAATAGACATGAGCGTAACCGTCTAAGCGCTACACCAATCACACCCCTTCAACTTGCACTAACCAGAACATTAAAAATGGAATATAATTTGAAAGACTCATCTCACGTTTATTAGTTGATGCCAATCCCAGTACAACACCAAACCAGTATCAATAAAAAAATGGATTTCAGATTTCAGATTTATGGATAATAGGCACCAATTTCAGTGAACTGCCAGAAATTTTAGCTAAAAAAGGCAAGAAAAAAAAAACGAAAAGCTGAAATGAGATGGACCAACATTTCACCCCCACAAAATGTCAAAAAACCACATGTACACAGAAAAAGTTCCCTTAAAGTTCTTGATACTACTCATTTTCTGATCTCACAATCCAATTATTTACCAAAATCATTTAGTTTGTCCAACATACCTCAAACAGGAGCTACATAATTAACAAGATTCATTCCCACAATCAATACATGAATACATAAACAAGCAAATGAAAACAGAATCAAAAGGAATGATACCTCGTCTTTGAGCATATGAAGGAGGGTGGTTTTGCCGGCATTATCAAGCCCTAAAAACAGAATCTTCGCCTCCTTCTGCCACAGCCCAAGCGATGCGAGCACTCCATAGAACCAATCCAACAAAAACATTTTTCTGATCTCTTTCTCTAGCAACTAATTATTGCTCGATTGATTGATTGAACGGTTAATCCCACCTCCGATCCGAAGAATTCACCAAATGGACCGATCGATCTACGAACGCTACGCGGTTCGCAATCTCTCGATTGGCTCAACGCCTCGAATCGAGATCCCTGTTTTGTTTTCCTTGTTTCCTTCTGTGGCAAAATGAAAAAGTATTGTGGGCGGATATATAATTAATAAATACCGAACCCTAGAGAAAGAAAGAGATGTGAATGTATCAAATAGTAATCAAGATTCACTATTTCAATTGTTTGTTTGGTGAGCTAAAAAGATTCATAAAATCATAAATATTGACTTGAAAATTAGACCCCCAAGTTATTTGTCTTAATTCATAAAAGTGGTTTATTGTTTGAGAATTTTGCTTACATTGTCTATCTTTATATCAATTTTTTTTTTTGTTTTTGGAAGGAATTTTTATATCTAATAATAATAATAATAATAATTAAATTCATGATGTGATAAATGATGCTTATTATTTAATGTGAAGCACCTTATAAATGTCCATAAAAGCAGACATATGTATGGATGTATTTCCAAATCCAATTTACAATTTCTATTGTTAAGAAATGAATTTTCGAGGTTTTATTGATTTTCGTGTGAGAATTGAGAAAATATCTGTTATGGTGTATGTTTTGAAAATGAAAATATGTTTTGTTCTAGTATTTGAAGTGTATTTTTGACATAAATTTGCGTAATTATAGTGAAAAGTTGTTTGATTATAGTTTTTCAAGTGTTTTCATATTGATTTGCGTCATTGTGGTTGAAAAATTATTTAGTTGTATTTCAAAAAAATATTGAAATTCGACAATGACTTTATTTTCATGAAAAACTTCCTTAAAAAAAACGTAAAATCATTTTTCCGAAATAGTTGGAAAATGGAAAAGAAAATATATCCATACATGTCTACAAATAAAAAACTATAAATGCGCATTCAAAATGCATTTGCTTTAATCATTTTTAGTAATATCATAATTTTAGACTAAGAGATAGATAGTATGGTAGAAAGATTCATATTTTTATTTTTCTGTGTCAAAAGTTTGAAATAAAATTCACCTGCCTTATATTTTTCAAGCTAATAATATTTCATATTTTTTAAAAATAAAAGAAATTTGTATTTTCAAATCTATATAACAACAGTTTTTCACTCGTTCATTGTAAAGTCTTATGTACTATAAGTATTGAAAACTTTATGAAGACATATCACGTGGTATGTTAGATTTATTTTCCCTCAAATTAACATTTAAGCCTTGTTATTATGTTGTCATTCTCTCTCTAACCTTTTTTCTCTCCCATTTCTCTCTAACCCCCCAAAAAAACCCTAGCTTTTTCCCCCCCTCTCTCCTTTTACAGCCACCTCCCTCCCCTCTCCCCCTCCCCCTCCCCATTCGGTTTTTGTTTGTGTTTTTTTCGGTTGATTTGCGAAACTCGTAGGCGGATCAATTTTTTCGCTGCAAAGATGTAGTGGTTGCTCGTGCCCGATTTTAGTTTTTGGTGTGTTTGTCTCCTTTAAGGAGTGTTGAAGTCTCCTCGTGGAGTGGTTAGTTTGGGGTGGGTAGTTTTTAGTCCATGTGAATCAATTGGTTTACCAATTCCCGCTTGGCTCTTAGTTAGTCTTGTTGGCTCTTAGCCCATTTGGCTACGATTGTAGTTGTAATTTAGTTTTTGAGTTGTTATAATAAAATTCTATCGTTCGAAAAAAAAAAATTATGTTGCCATTCAAAAACTTATATTCATCATGTTGAGTTTTGAGATAAGTTTTTACTTTTTATTAGTTTTCTTATAGAAAACAAAATAATGTGTTTGGTCATATAAATTCTAAAAGAAAATTGCTGGTCGACTGGTCGTAGAATGGGTATTACGCTTGATGTAATAAAAATAATAATTATCATAATGATATGTAGAGGGGTTCAAAAAGAAAATAATGTTGTGGAACTAATACTATATAAAATCATATATACGCGTCTATATTAATGAGATAAAATTTTACTGTCCACATTGATTATGTAATTTGAATGTAATATTTGAATATTTAGTATGAACATACAAGTTTGTTAGAAATTTATGGTGGTAGTGTGCAATAATATTATTTGAAAATAGTAATATACTATGTAAATATAGGTGTGGTACATTGGGTTCGACCTGATTTCGACTTGAAACCGACCTATTTAATTGGCGGGTTATTCGGGTTCAACCTGATTTTGACCCGGACCAATGAAGTTTGGACTTATACCTATTAATTTCGTGTTAGGTTCATGTAGGGTCCGAGATTGACACCCCTACAAACTATCTTATTCGACCGATAAATTTCACGATTTTATTTCAAATTCAACAAATTCATACAACAAACCTATGGCTGTTGACAAAATTGGATTCCTAGAGCACCAAAAAAAGTGAACAAATTGTTTGTACACAAGACAAGTCCAGAAGCATGGCACCTTGTTACACAAACTTGTTGAGTAAATAATATCACTAAAAGGAGAACAATGGCTGTACTACCTAAGAGAGCCCTGTTCAGCAATTCCTCTCTGCAAATTGGGAAGCTTTTCAATAAATTATAACGCGCCAAGAAGCCTACACCGCAACCGGCTCAGCAACTGCGTTAGAGGTGCTAACTTTAACCTGCAGTACGAAAAAAATGTCGAATTATGTTACTTTCTTTAGCGAATATTGTCAACGTGAGTTTGACATGAACACGAGGATGCACGAGGCACCATCAGTATTAAAGATAAGGGATAATTACCAAAAGACCCTTAAAGTTTGGGCTAATTACAAAAAAAAACAAAAGATTTTTAAAAATTACAAAAAAACCCTTGAGTGTCGATTGTCTTAAATTCAAGGGGGTAAATATAATATTTTGATAATGTAAGGGAGCTTTTCACATGTTTTTTGCATGTGAACGGAGAAAATGTAACGTGTCAAACTTAAAAGGGTTTTTTGTAATTTCCGAAAATTTCTGTTTTTTTGTAATTAGCCCAAACCTCAGGGGTCTTTTTGTAATTATCCCTAAAGATAATATAGTGTAGGGTAAATTACAAAAACTACCACATAGGTTTAGCCTAATTACAAAAGCCACCAGTTATCTTTCAAAATTACAAAAACTCCCTTGAGGTTATATTTACATCACAAATACCCCTCTTGAGGGTGTGATTTGTAAAATAGAAACAAATGTCATGGGGGTATTTGTAATTTTGAAAGATAGTTGGGTTTTTTTTAATAATTAGACTGAACTTCAAGGGTGTTTTTTTTGTAATTAACCCCATTATACCTATTGACATGTTATTTGAGTGAAACGGGTCGTCTTATGTACCATTGGAAAACGAGAGGGGGCTTTGGTTCAGGACTTAAGGACGGTTTTGTTTCTACCTGCAGGTTATATTTGCAAGTGTATGAGGGATTCAGGGTAGCACTTTGCAGTCTCTCTGATTTGCAAACAAGAGACTGGCACACCCTAGTAACGTTATCTTTAGCTATGTATGGACTATATGATAATACTCATCAGCCCTCAGCAAGATAACTGAAGTTATGATCATTTCTTTTTAGTTTAGATTGGTGAAGACACGGATTGGATATATTGTCGAAGTACAAATACATTACCTTTGCTGATTTAAAGAGTTCGTCTAGCACTTCAGACAAGGTTGGATGTGCATGCACCGCAAATTTTATGTCCTGTAGAGTGCAAGTAAGCAGCAAATAATAAGCATCTGAAAGTAAAATCAGAATTTTTCGACTGAAATTGAAAATGTTATGGTATCATTACAAATGAAAGCATATCCCCTTGGCTATAATTTGAATCGTTTTTTTTTTTTTTTTGAGGAATAATTTGAATCGTTTTTGGCGTAGTTGAAAGAAGATAAAATCATATAGGTCAGATCATTCTTGCATGCAAACCTTTTCTAGTGATTATAAACTTCGTTGCTAAACCCATAATTTCAGGAATGCTAAAAAACTTATAAAAATGAAGAACTAAAAAGAAGAGTTTCCAAAGAAAATTATTAAGCTTTTGAATAAAGCTCTCACAACTCAACCAGAGGATGATCAGACCATTGAGTGTTGGAGACCTATAGGGATAATTACAAGAACACCCTCGAGCTTTGGGCTAATTACAAAAAAATCCATAGATGTTTCAAAATTACAAAATGTCCCCTCTGGTTTGATTTTGTCTTAAATTGAAAATATCAGGGTGGTTTTTTGAAATATTTTTTGCTTATGAAGGGAAGATGTGGGTAGAATCAAACATTAAGGGCTTTTTTTTTTAAATTTTCAAAAATATCTGGGTTTTTTTGGTAATTGGCCCAAACCTCAGGGGTTTTATGTAATTATCCCTTTTTATATATGCAAATCTTTTAAAGCTCAAAAATTTAACTTTCCAATGGGATGTAACAAATCTGCTTGTAATATTTAACAATTTATAATAGAGAATAATAAATTCATATATCATACAATACATGTTCTTGCTTGCTAGATTAACAAGTTACAAATTAGGTACCCAACCTAGAGACTCTGTAATAAAATTTATTCCTATAGGATGTGCAAACTGAAAGGAAAATGTACCTGTATACGTGTTCCCATGGCTATAGCATTAGACGCTTCATGTATGAGATCTGCGGCATGCAATCCAAAAATATGAACCCCTAGGATCTCTCCATTGTCAGGCCTGTATATCAACTGCACAAAACAACATATTCATATTCAGTATGTACACCAATTTGTTTATCTTATTAAAAAAGAAAGAAGCATCCATGACTTGTGGCCAAGAGGCAAGCAACAACATATCTTGGGGAGGTTCATATAGAGATCGGAAAATTTTCTTTTCTTTCCTCATATTTTTTTTTTTTTAAATTTGGTTTATCAAAAGGAAGAGGATGGGGTTGGGGGTGCAAATCAACTTTTGAAAAATGTTCATTAAAAATTTTATTGTCTTAAACAACAGAATGAGTAATTCGTTGAATCCCCTTTCCCTAATGATCCGATTCAGTAAGCCCTGACCCATAGAATTGAGAGTGAAAAAATCAATCAAGTGAACAACACTACTTATTGTGAATTATCCATTACCTTGGCCATTCCTTCCCTTCATTTTCAGCAAGAGCTTTCGTGTTTGCTTTGAAACTTGTCTTGGCAATGCTTACTTCAAATCCTTCCTTCGCAGCTTTTTCTCTTGCTTGAGGCTAAAAGGTTGGAGAAAGTTTATCAGTAGTACTTAGAAAAAATAATAAGGAAACTACCTTTTAGCAATAAACAACAGTTTCTTCTATTTTCTTATACTTCATTAATAATCTTACTACTTCTCAGAGAAATTTTTTCTCAAATTTCCCATAAAGAAAGACATATTATCTTCGCAGAAGTTTATAATCAACTATGCACTTTATCCTTTAACCAATATCGTATCTAGAAAAGTCTTCTAATCCTTTAATCGACAAGTGGTAAATTAACACGAGGAATCACTTTAAAAACATTGTTTCTCAGAATAAGTCATCATGAAGTTTCTAGCTCCAAGTGATTTATGGCTCTTCATTACCTAATAACTTTTTTTCCAAGTAATCAAAAGAAGAAAGTAGTTATTTGTGTGCATTTCTGAAATAGTAGGCCGTTTACAGCCATATCCTCTGTAATACTAGTTTTGCAGGGAAAAGGGAGAAAGAAAAAGGGGAAGCTTTAGGCAAACAGCCGGAAAGAAAAATGTATAGTCGCAAAAAGAGTAAGTAGACATGGTATAAAGGAAAATTTTAGATGCAAAGATATACCTCTGTCAATCCAACCATACTAATTTCAGGATGGGTAAAACATGCTGCTGGAATGCTCAAATGATTCAGCACATGGTCCTTCCCAGAAACTTGCTCAACAACTAAAACCAATTCCAGAAGTTAATAGACTACAAAACAAGATATAGAATATCAAATTGCTGAAATTTCGTAAGTTCATTTACCAGAGATTCCTTGTGCACTTGCTGCATGGGCAAGCATCATTTTTCCATTAGCATCACCAATGCAATACAAATGAGGAACCTAATAATCAGAACTTTGGGTCAGTCAAAGGCACAAATGTAAAAATAAATGCCTACAAACATCAAAAACAAGAAAAAGAAACTGTGGACCCACCAACTTCCCATTTGCATCAATCACTCTCATGCGCTCATCAACAGGGACAAATCCACGTTGTGTTTGTACATTAATCTGCATAAAAACCAATTTATTCGATGAATAGAATTTCACATTGTGAAATTAAGTTGTAAAATGAGCTTTACAATATTAAAGTCCCAGTTTACTAACATTCTCCAAACCAAGTCCTTGAGTGAATGGGGCCCTTCCAGTTGCAATAAGAGCTGCATCTACCTGCAGGGAATCATACAGCTCAATACATATGCTTAAAATGCATTTAAAGTAGTAACCAAAACAGATGGGGCAAACTTTAGTGGAACAGATGCCACGCAGCACCAGTAATGTAGTCCAACTATCCATGTGTGAGAGCATCCAATAAAGATTACAGTTAATGAGAGGATTATCACACTCCAGGTAATAAAAGTTGAAATGCATAGTCGCAATAATTGGGTCAATGTATCTATTTTCTCAGATTGCTTAAACTTCTGACCAAGATTTAATGTGACGAAAAATTCAACTCTCTGCAGCATATATTCTTCTGTATTGAACTGTAATGATATATGTATACAGGAGAACAGTATTCTGTAGGATTGCCGATCCTAAATCTTCCCTAAGAAAGATTTCTGAAATTTACCTCTAAAGTATCTTTTGGTTCCTTTGTTTTTGCGTCAATCAGCTCTATTTGTACTGGTTTTCCATCCTTCGCTGGAGTGATCTGTAGATGGGGTTAAATTAGTAGAAGTTGAACAATGTTCTAGATATCTGTCCACATCTAGCAAGCAAATGTGAATTTAAGCACCTTGCTAGCAAATACACCAGTGTAAGAATCGATCTTGCGAGGATTGATGAGAACTCGCTGAGCTAATTTTCCAATCTCAGGATCAAAGCCCGGCATGATTTGATCTAAAGCTTCAACGAATGTAACCTGTGCAGTTTAAGAGATTAAAATATTTGCTAAACACCAGTTACCAATGATTACAGATGTAATAGAGACCAATGCACAGATTTTTATTTAAATAGTTGAACTATGACCAGAAATGATGGTGGGGAAATTATGATCATCAAGAAGATGATTAAGGAGAGAGAAAATCTCTCTTACCCTAACCATAAAGGATGTCTAATGTGTCGAATAACATAAATTATATAATGTGAAGTACTATATAAAGAATAAAATGTCACACCTCACTTCCAAGTGCTGTATATACATCACTGAATTCAAGCCCAATGTAGCCACTTCCTACAATAGCTATCCACTCTGGAACAAATTCCAGTTTAAGAGCATGGTCACTGGTAATTACTGACTTACCTGCAGCCAGTGGAAAATTAAAAAATGTACGCAATATAGATCATAACATATATATATTAGCAAGTGAGATTAGTGAAACACTGGAAACCAAATTGCTTGAAAATTGCAAAATATAAATATAAAGTGCAGACAAGCAACTACCATCAACTTCAATTCCCTTGGGCACCAAAGGTACAGAGCCAGTAGCAATTATTATGTCTTTTGCAGTTATGATCTTGTCTCCAGAATCTCCTTTTCCAAATTTCAACTTTTGTGGACCCTGAACATGTTTACGAATAGATATGTTAAAGACAAAAGTCCTAAGACCGAGAGTTTCTCAATATTCAGGACTAAGAATTCTGAGGACTGAAGGTGCGAACTCACCAAAATTGTACCGACACCTGTCAATATATCGACACCAAGAGATTTTAGTGAATTGGTCAAGTTGCTTCTAATCTTTGAAGCCAAATTATTTGCATGATCAGCAACTCCCTGTCTATCGTATCCGGCAGCTGCAACCTATTATTATGGCATTTGTAGGAAAACACGATTCAGAAGGAAAAACACTAATTGCGCTATAGAATGGCAAAACGATATTAGCTAACTTCCTCATTATGCATATACATAAAATCAAAGGTTTTTACGTGATTATTTGTCATGCTCTGAGAAAAGAAAGAATGTCTAACCATTTGCATGACATCAGTATTCAAATGTTGAACTGCTACTAAGTATCTTTTGAAGGAAAAATGAAAAAGTGAACTCATATTACTTTTTGTATGATGTCAATTACTCTTCATATTTTCCTTCGGGAGTTTCCTTCTAATTCGCAATGGCTGTTATCAATTTGCTTATTCAAAGCATTAAACTAGTTGTATTCCTATACCAAATAGCAATAAAAAACAAAATGTTTCTATGAAAACTTTCTCAAGAATACATAATTTACATTGCATCCACAGTACATGATTTTGCATTTCAGTTTGTGCTTTAATTTAAAACTTCCTTTGTTTTAGCATTGATCATAATACTTAAAGCACCTATTCAGTAATAAGAGCATTATAACTTACATATTCAATGTTGAACTTCAAAATCACATGGAAGTTTGAATTGTTACAGTAAATTATAACAAGGTGGTCTGAAATTTGCAAGCGGTTCTGTATTAACAGGAATGAGATGTACCTGCAAACCAAAAGACTTCATATGGTGTTCGTTTTGAAGCTCTCTCATGCGACCACTAACAGCAAGAAGGGCTTTAGAAGGAACACAGCCCCTATTTACACATGTTCCTCCGACTACATCCCCTTCTATGATTGCAGTTTTCAAGCCCTGCAATTCATATAAATTCAGTTTTCTGGTGACTTTCCACTAAACAGGAAACACAAAAGTGGTATACAATTATGTGGCATCGCAACAGTGGAACAATCAACAGATTGAAAAACAAAATCAGCATATCCAAGAGGGCATATACAATTCACACCAAGACTAGATCACTAAATGTATTAGCTCAACATATTTATGAGTTATGACACAAATGCATAACTTAATCACAGATGACATATAGCGATGAAACTGTTGCAAATAGATTATTAGTAGACATACGTGAATAATTGTCAACAAACACAACTTGAAAATTTTGGTGTCACTCTTAGATTTGTTGTAACCGTTAATGGCAATAAAACTTATTAGTAAATAACATACTAATTTGTGATAAACTCTTACATTGCCACAGGATATCTCGTAAGCTTTTTTTTTTCAAAAATACAAAATAAGTAAATTAATTTACATAGTTGTGGCCAGTAAATTGGAGACATAATTCCATTATTTGACTTTTATGTATCCACTTCCCGCATCAGAAGCTGAATTCCTGCTGTCAAAAAATATCTTCAAAAACTACACACAGAAAAAATGAATGCATCTTATTGCGACAAAGGTCAGGGTAGCTATTACCAACCAAGTTAGCTAATATTAAACAATATTGCATAGGCTATCATGTTTTAAAATCTGTACATTTGCCGGCTAAGGTCAGGGCAGCTAATAACAAACCAAGTTAGCTAATTTTTTAACGACATTGCAGAGGATATCAAGCTTTAAAACATGAATTTGCTTAAGTGAAGCTAAAACCGCACAACTAAACAACAAATTAAAATCGAAGAGGAAAGAAGAAGAAACAGCAAACGGAGGAAAATCCAAGCAGTGCAATGAACACAACCAATTTACCTTCTCAACGGCATGAAGCGCCGCTCCATGGCCACCAACTCCAGCTCCAATAATCACGAGATCGTAGTCATAACCACTCGACGATGGCGTTCCATTGCCTTTCAACACCGCAAAAACTTTACTCAAATCCGAATGCTTCGAGTGCAAATTCAGTCGAGATAACCGCAAGGACGACGCATCCAAGGAGGCTCTCGAACCAAACGCCTCTCTTCGGAGGCCGCAGAAACGGAGCGACCGAGGCGTCGGCAAACACGCATCACCGGTGCTGCCGACGGCGGATCGGACGATCGGCGACGGCGAAGAGAGCGAGAGAGAAATCGCCGACTGCATTTTCCGGGAGCTAAAAACTGTGTGTAGTGTGTGTAATTTTGAGGGCGATACAGAAGAATGGGGGTAGATTAGATATATATAGAGTGTGTTCGAGCTTCGAGAGGTCCGTTGAGGGGTGGCGGAGTTCACGAAGACAAACAAACACTGTTTGTTGTGTGTGTGTGTGTTTTGTTTTCAAGTGTGGATGAGCTAACTAAATGCGCTGCTATTTTTGGTTTTGTAGTTTTATCACGTTAAGCGCAGGCAGACTCCCCTTGTCTACTTATATTTTTTTCCCAATTAGGTTTCATCCAATGGCGTAGCGGGACAAGATAATAGGTTCCCATACAAAAAAAGTAGGGTGGACCAAATAAAAAAACAATGAAAAATCATATAAATTTCAACTAATATATATATTTTTTAAAAAATTTGCTTAGTAAATTTTTTTCTAAAATAGGGGTCGGGCCCAGGTTAGCCCCCCTTGCTACGCTACGTCATTGGTTCCATCTAACTCATTTCATTCTACCTAGACACTAGGGCCTATCGCCTGATTAGTACGTAGCGCTTTTTAGAACATTAGTTTGTATTGGATTATTTGTTTTTTATAAACTATGTAGAACAATATAAATTTGTTACTGATCATTTTTTTTATTTTTTGAAAGGTTTGTTACTGATCAATTAAATTCGTATTATATTCATTTTGAAAATTACAAATTTATTAGAAATGTTAATAACTACCAAATAATTTTTAGCACTCTTTATTTTAATTTTTTTTATTAAACATTATATTTACTTTAAATAATACTTGATAAATAATATTTTGTTGGAATCTTAATGCCACATGTTTTCTTCCCACGTATATTTGATTTTATTTGGTTAGGAAAAAAGACTAGACTTTGATTAGTAAAGATTGTATTTTTGTGATGCCCAGGGCCGAAGAGGGGCAGAGGAGAACATGGAAGAGTCGATCCTACACCAGAATAAGAGGAGATTTTGAGACTATGTATGTATCAGACTATATTATTGAGGAGAATTTAAAAGGTTTGATATATATTATTCATACCAACAAGTGATTTGAGGAGAGATTAAAAGCTTTGAAATGTATTATTCATACCAACAAGATACATTTTCTAGAAAATAGAAACTACGAAGTGAAGTGTGTTTGGCATGGAGCAACAGACATGGGATGAGTACCCCACCGGAAAGCTACTCTTAGAGAGTGCGTGAGTAAGGACAAAATGCCCTCATATGATATTGGAGACTCGTTAGATGACTATAGCAAGGGGACGGGTGTGCACTATAAAATATATATAAGAGCTTAAAAGAAAAAATTTAGAAGAGATAGAGACACCCACACGTTGAAGCAAGACAAGTTTTCGAGTTTCTGAGTATTGCTATAAATGTTGTAGCACCCAACATAACATCTTCACATTTAGAATTCTTGTTTAAATTTGTGTCCATATTCTTTTGTTTTTGAGCGTTTGGAAGATCATCTTTTGTATTGTTGGACGAGTCGAGCTACGAATCATAGATCCACTCATAAGTGATGAGTTTCATTAGTGCTAGTTAGAGCTATCAAAACCAGTTTGATCCAGTAGGCCAACTCGACCGATCCGATGATAGGGTCGGGTCTGGCTGTGATATTATAAGCTAAAAAAGAGTCGGTCCTATTTGATACGGCCCATTAGGTCTGAATTCTAGTCGGCCTAATTTTTCATATGTATTTTCATAGGTTAGACCGAGTTTGGACTTCCAAAATGGCAGCCTGATAGAATTCAGTGTGACCCGATTTTATGTTTGGCTTAGGGACTAACACCGGGCCGGTCCATTTGATAACTAGTTGATACATTTTTTCTCATAATCTGGTAGCAAGTACAAACACGATTCACTTATAAACAACGTCAAATTAAGTTGTACTTTATTCTAAATAATTCTTTGTCGTCACTGTCACCAGCCCAACCCATTTGACACCTCTAATTTGAGCATATGAAAGGGGTTTTAAATTTTCCAAATACCATGAGAATTGAGAAGAGTTGATAATTTTGATAAATTGTAAAGAAATTAAAAGTAATGTATTAATCTATTCAAACAAAGCTTTCTATAAACTTGAACTTCTACATCAAACCCCTTTTTAACTCAAAAGTACATCATTCCGAATTTAGTAGTAACTTCAAACATAGATGTTATTCCAAAAGTTACGATTATATTTTCATGTAGTGATAATCATATTTGGTAGGGTAAATGTCACATGCTAATAACAAAATAACCTTCATTATATAATGCTCTGCAGCTCTGACCATAATTTCTTTTAGATTTTCAAAAGTAATATACGAGATAAAATGAAGATTGTTGAGCCACAGAATCATGATTATATAATGCCTGTTTCTCTTCTAGTTCTAATTGCAAAGTCAAATCAAGTTAAAGAAATCAGCTACAAAATACTTCCATGCAGCTTCAAACTGTTTCGTCTCCATAAGAAAAAAAGATGAGCTACGGCTAAAAAAATAAAATAAAAATGGAAAATTTTTGCCTGTCGGACGAGAGATATGACAATACTCAAGCACCCTACAGCTCATCCTGCACAAAAAATCGTAAAACGATGAGAAGAGACTAGGTGGAATGCAGAGAATATACGACTAATTACAAAGAATGCCCCGTTGATAATTTGTGTTCATTTTAAAAATTGCAGCCTCGAGAGGGATGTAAGTAAATACAAGCCTCAAAGTGGTATTTGTTTGTAATACCATAAGGTGTATATTTAATTTTGATAAATAATTGGAGTTTTTTTGTAATTAGGCTAAACCTTAAAGGTAATATTTGTAATTTACCCAAGAATATATTCAAAAGAATGGATAATGATCTTACATGTGCATGGCCATCCGCTGACGCTTCAGAACCGGATTTGGTATCATCATCAGCTTCATCAACTTCTGCGTCATCAGCATCATCATCTCCACCCTCGGTCTGTAAATCAAACGAGCTTTACGATCAGGACATTTTTATATTAAGACAACTCTAGACAACATAATTTGAGAGAAAAATTTAGAGCATACATCAGAGTCAACTGGATCGTCCTTTGATTCCTGAAAAGAGAGATTTTTTTAACTATATATGTCGTATTGTGATTTGAAATAAAAAAACATGCACAAAAAACAGAATGATGCATCGGTTAATGAGATATTCGTTCCAATTTATGATACCTCCGCTTCTCTCTTCTTCTCTTCCTCATCAAAAGCAGCCTTCTCAGCCTGCATTATCAAATATCATTCAGATAACAATAAACAGTTCGACACATTCCCTCTCTTGGCAAGGGGTTTCTGTTGTATCGGAAATGTGGAAAACAAAATAAATTTTAAAACAAATGAAACATACATCCTTTTGCTTGCCCCATGTTTCTTCGGCTAGTTTCTTAGCATACTCAGGGTCATCAGATACCAAGACATTGTCAAACAAGGTTCCAGATTTCACC
The DNA here is from genome assembly GCA_016081115.2 of Rehmannia glutinosa. Lineage (NCBI taxonomy): Eukaryota > Viridiplantae > Streptophyta > Magnoliopsida > Lamiales > Orobanchaceae > Rehmannia > Rehmannia glutinosa. Next base: position 93,825,116 of record CM071937.1, on the reverse strand, counting down.
TGCAATATTGAATAATTGCTGAGTTAAGATAAATGAGATATCATTATGATCAAAATATATTACAAAGGAAAAAGGCAGAAATTTCTAACCTGCCACAACTCAATCCCCACATACTTCAATTTAGGGAAAACATAGAGATCTGGATCATCTTTGAAGTCTGCAATTATGTCAACATTAGGACTAGCCAATTTGAAACTCTGTGACAGTGAGTGATTCACTCAAATGATCATGAGGTGAAAATACCTGGGTTATCAATCAATGGTGCCTTCCATTTACCCTTGAAGTTGGGGTTCTTGATTTTCTGACAACGGAAAGCTAGTTAAAAAGGAGTTCGTTCAATTAACAATACCAATAACAGAACTGAAAACCAACAAACCTTTGGCTTCCATGGGCCCTTGTACTCGGGGTTGGGAATTGTTGGAGCAGTCCACTCACCATCCTCCTCATCATCCCAGTCCTCAGGCTGCAAATAGAACGGGTTTTTACATAAAACATTATTTAAAAGCTATAACGCAGTGGTACACAAGAACAGAAACTGGATATGTGATCTAGTTACCTTTTTGGCATCAACATCCGGAATCTCCTTTGGGATGTCATCATAACCCTGTTGACATAATATAAATATTTGAGTTTTTAAATCAAATCAATACCATGAGATACCCTTACAGTTTTAAAACTTAAAGACTATGTACCTCTGGCTTCTTGTCCTCGGGATCAGGAATGTATTCCTTATCATCCCAATCTTCGGGCTGCCATTATAATCCGGAAAAGAATAATGTGAGAATCAAGTACTCTTAACATATATGATTTTTCAAATAAATATAACATATGAATAGACCAGCAGAGACCTTTTTGGCCTCAGGGTCCTTGATCTTCTTTGGAGGGAGAATATCCCAGTCAGAGTATAAGCTACCAGTCTGCTTCTCCACATTGTCAATGAGGATGCTGTAAGTAGCATCAGGGCGGAGGATGAAAGTATAGACATGACTCAGTTGGTCAGTCTCACATGGAACATCCTTCTTGATCAAGTGGTTGGTTTCATTGTAGGTGAGGATGGCATGGACCTTTTTCGTGCTGTAGCCACAGATGTCTGGTCCAAACATTATACTGCAGACAACCATAAACCACCAATCAGAAAGTTAAAAGAAAAAGAAAAAGAAATTCAGGACATGGAAGAGTGAATGATGAATAACCTGTATGGGGTGTCGCCACCAAATTTTTTCTGGTCAATGTCACCACTGAGTAACTTCATGTATCCACCACCACAGTCTAGCTTTTGCTCATGCTTGACAGAGAACTGGAAAACTAAGGTCTTATCCTTGTTGCTGAATTCAGGGAATTCGGCTGAGATGGCATAGAACCTATAGTCTTCACTGGTCTGAATACCTGCAATAAGATAGAGGAAGATTTTTACCATTTCAATGCTATATAATTATCAGCCTACAAAAACTGGACATCATCTGCAAAATGATGTAATTACCTTTGTCATTAGGGTCTCCATTCCATTTCCCAGAGGTGTAATTCCACTCACCAGCCATGTTCTCATCTTTCTTCCAGTCAGATTTGACCCACCGACTCTCCCATCCGTCTTTAGGATTCATCATAGAAAATTATGAGCACAAAACCATCAATGGAGACAGCAATAAATGTATCGATTACATAAAAGACAAACTACGTATAAGCTGTCATTTTTTCTTAACTCAAAATTTTTTATAATCGTGTCAAAAAAGAAAGAAGGACATCTAATTTGAATAGGAAGTGCCATATGTTTAATGCAGTGGGATTGCTCCATTTTGCACTTACCAATCTCAAAAAGTTTTTATTAAGATCACTACTTTCAAAGCAGAAATAATATCATGAATACACTTGTATATTTACATAGTCATAGGGATAAAATGTTATCTGTCCTTCAGAACTCATTAGCAGTATACTGCATTGTAAAAGGGGCTAAATCAACAGCTGTCACTATATGATATTCACATTCAAAATATGTTTGAACAAATTATAATTATATAAAAAAATTAAGATAAACCACCAAGCGAAATGCCATAGAAAGCATTATCAGAGATGTGGCCAATGTCAAAACTCAAACCCACACCCACAAGTCGTATCAATTAATTCGGCATTTTCATAATCAAAACACAGAAAACTCACAACCTCACTACTACGAAAAAAGAGATCAAGATAAAATAAGAAAATATCTCAGATCTGTGCTAATTAATTTCAATCTGATGCAAATTATATAAAAAAACCATTTCCTCCACCCAAACATTCAGATCGACGCAAAACACAGAGGCTAAGCACCGATCATTCAAAATTAAATCACCTAAACCATCAATAACTCGAAATAACAGCAAAATCGAAACAGCACAAACATTATCTCAGTTATTAAACATATAGATAACAGTACCATCGAAACGCTCCTCGAAGAACACTTTGGCAGAGGAGACCGCGAGGAGAAGAGAGAGAGCAAAGGCTAGAGAGATAGAATTAGGGCTCATGGTCTGCAATCTTCCCCGTGCAATCGCCATGGCTGTTCTTTGTTGAGATTTTGGACTGAGAAAACCACTGACAGTGGGTGAAGTAGTGTTTAATATATATAGCGTAGACTTTCCCCTTTCGGGGAATTGCATTTCAGCTCCGTGTCTGACGTGGACGGTTTTGAAGACCCGAACCAATTAAAAAGAGACACGTGTGACTTGGTTGTCATTGATTCCACGTGGCTGATCGGAATTGGGAATTAACACGAATTGGAGCGTCCGCTATGGTAGACGACACTTGTACGGCGGCAAGAGGGGTAATACGTAAATGTCGGTTTTGCCCTTTGGATGGGAATGGTAGTTAATGTTGTGGATATACATGTATCAAATTGAGCTCATTTGGTTGGTTTATCCGAAGGATTATTTATTTATTTATTTTGGAAGTATTTTTTTATTACATCAAGGAAATCTCAATACAAAAAAAGCCAATATTTATATCATAAATCCAAAAAGAAAACCTAAATAAATTCCACATTTCAAATAAGGGAAAAGGGAGAGGAAATAAAGCAAACAAAACTAAAAAATACAATAGATCATAAAATATTTCATCATTCATATGTTTGATATATTTTTTGCTCGATGAGATTGAAAAAAATAAAATAAAATATATAAACATTCAAACTACTTGAGTCGATCCCCTCAAAAAGAAAAACTACTTGAGTCGTTTGCTTTTTCAGTGGAAATACTACATTCAAGTTCGTTACAAGCTAATTGATCTCTACACCAAGAAATAAATTAATTATATATTTATGAAGTGAACTTTAAGTGTGAAATTTTCATAACTAATTTATTGGTATTACTAGATTGACATTTTAATAAAAGTATCAAAAATTACAAAAGCCACATGATTTTAAAACTTGAAGTATGATTTTACAAATAAACTTTCCATTTAAAATTGAGAGCTCAAAGTTACTTTATGAAAAATTTGCAAATAGCATGAACATCTAATATTCCTAATTTTGTGCCAATTTGTGCTTGTAAAAAGTTAATTGTGGACCCCGTCCCCCATGATAATAAATAGGTAACGTAACTTTTAAATTAATCTATTTTAGATACCAATAATACCATCATACCACCACGACACCACCACTGATAGTAATAATTTAATTATGCGGGGTCCTTTTGTCATTATTTTTCTTAAAATAAGACGTGTTAGGAGTAATTTGGAAGCCTCGTTTGATACTTTGATTCATAAGGTAGTCATAAGGTAGAGACAAAAACTCATGTCATATGATTTAATCAATGGGTCCAAAATTATTAGATGGATCTTAAACTCAAACCCAATAGCATGGTGGTGGCATTTTTATAATATTTTTGGGGGCCAATGACATTTTTATAATATAAGTAGTGTTATAATACCACTGAGGGACAAAGTGGCATTTTTTGTAATATATTGTACAATATTATAGTGTTACTAAAGTGTTAAAAATATTAGTTTTTTCCTTAAAAAGTATTAACATTTGCCTTGAAAAATTTTAGTACTTGCCTTGAAAAGTTTTTTAGTAGTCCTACTGAAAGGTATTTAGTGATTCTCCAAGTATTTAATAATTTCTTTGAAAACTATTTAGTAATTTTCCTAAAAAGTATTAGTTTATTTCCTAAGTATTAATTGTCCATCTGAAAAATATTAGCACTTTCTTTGGAAAGTTTTTCTAGTAATCCTCCTGAAAGGTATTTAGTAATTTCCCTAAAACATATTTAGTAATTTCCTGAAAAGTATAAATATTTTTTCCTAAAAAGTATTAATATTTTTCCCTAAAAAATATTAATAATCCTAATGAAAAATATTAGTTTTTCTTATTAAGACTTTTTAGTAACCCACTGGAAAAATATTAAATTTTGAAATGAAAAGTATTAAATGGTGAAATGGAAAGGTATTACGGTTTTAAGTAAAAATGATTGCACATTTAAAAGAAAATATATTACACATTCAACAGAAAAGTTATTACTGATTTGCAGAAAAGTACTACACGTTTAAGTGAAAAGTATTACTAATACATAAACAAACCCCAACTCAACTTTCACTCACTATCCGACATTCACATCCTCAAACCGTAACTACGTTAAAACATGTGTTTACTTTAAAATCCAAAATTGAACTGTTTTGTTGCATTCTCCAGGGCCATCACCAAGAAACGGTGTCACATCTTTCATGTTAGCAAATAAATCTATTTCATCTAATTTTATGGTAATATGACTTAACCCCAAATTAATAAAAGCTCTAAATTATACAATGTGAACAATAAATATTCTTCCAGGGCTCCGTACAACAATGGAGCCCCGACAAACTTCTCACCATTTTTGAACTTGATCGGATGCAAAACCTCACAATTGAAACTCTCCAAACGTTCGATCTCCTTAGCAATGTTGCGTAAATTGCTAGAGTTAGTCAAGCAAAGAGTTTCAATGCCTAGCGTCTAGGGTGCCTAAACGGATGCATGGAATAACAACTATTTTTTTAATTTATTTTATTTCGGCCAATTTATTTTAGGTTTTTGCCGCCTACCTAGGCCCGATTTTTTGCCACTAGACAGACGCTTATGCCCGACTTTTTGCCACCTAGCGCCTAGGTTGATTTTTGCCCAAAACAATTTTTTTCTACAATTTGGGCAAAATTGCCTTGGCCTATGAGCACCTAAGCGAAACTGCCTCTAGACCGAAGTTTTACAAAGATTATTCCTTAGGAATATTTTGCGTCGCATGTTTCACTAGTAGAGAAACGAGAAACCTCTACCAATAGTATTCGAACCGTGGGACACGATTTATTACGTTGATTTTCTATTTTCTCGGGCGATATCATCGTGTGAACGATGTTTCCACTTTTTCGGTTTACGTCGAAGGATGGAGACCGAGAGAGAGAGAGAAAAAGATATTGTTTTCCATTTTTTATTTTAGATCCGGATCGGGTGTGGTGATCCGTTTAATGGACTTAGATCCATTAAATTGTCGACGGAGATCTACTTTAAGGTAAATACATAATCACGTGTTTCTTAGCTTTTGGAATAACCCATGATACATAATAGACAAATCAAACTACTTACTTGATTATGGATCCGACCTAGAGGTGTCAAATGGGTTGAACCTGGGCTAAGCCCACCTATTGGACGGGCCGATTCACCCCGAGCCCACCTTCCAAACGGCTGGGCTGAATATTATTTAGAACAGCCAGGACACCAAAGATCTTTGCTCATTGGTCGGTCCCGCATCGCCCGAACTAGGTCGGGCTCGAATCGGTTGACATGTTTAATGCGACCCCCTTTTAGCCTAATACATAATCAAGCTCTTTTGGACAATAACGATAAACACTTGATTGGCATTTTTAACCTTCATCTTAATTACTTCTACTCAATGTGCAAAGATAAAATTGCGAAAAAAATAATTATCAGAATACACAATAACTATTTGTAAGCAAATGCTCTTATTAAACATGATTGATATCTAATATTCAGTCATATCCTATTATAATATATAATATACAAGCATATCAATTGAAACAAAAGACGCCTAAAAGTTTTATAACTTTGCATTGGACGAGTTTTGTGCCATTTTTGGTAATTGGTATAAAAATCCTCGGTAAAAAAAAAAAATTTAGGTGAAGCCGAGTGGGTGAAATAAATATGTATAAAGAATAAGCTATTTATTTTTTGAGTACAATAGGGAATTTGGTGACACACGCACTGCATGCAGATCGAACTCTGGCCATTCACTTACAATATATGCCTCAATCATTAGAGATTGACCCAAATAACAATCTATTTTAATAAAACAAAAATGTATTAAATGGGTAGACTTTAACTTATTCTACTGCCTTCTTTATGTATACGCTAACTTTTTCATTGAAATTGATACACATGAAGCTAAAAGTTTCAAACCTATAACATCAAAATCCATGAGTTTATTTCGATAATCTCATAATTCAATAGATTTTAAGTTCTTCAGGCATATGAATTAATAGATTAGAAACTAAAGATTGCAAATGCATAATAACAAATTCATTAAGTTTGTTTGGATAATTTAGTAATAAAACGAATTTTATATATCTGAGCTCTTATTCGAAACTTCTTTTTGAGCAAGTGTGTTGAATTTGAAATTGTCTCATATTGTTTCCCTAATCCTCCCATTAACTCTAAATATTTATACCCAAATGTAACCCATGAATTATATTTGAGTTTTTATGGTGGGATAATGCAAAGGATAATTACAAAACCAACCCCGATTTTTGGGTTAATTATAAAAAAAAATCCATAGAACATGACAATACAACCTGAAAAGACATTATGAAGATTGTTGAACCATAGAATCAATTCTATAATGTCTGATTCTCTTGTTCTAACAGCAAAGTCACATGAAAAGCAATCAACTACAAATACTTTCATACGGCTTCAACTGTTCGTTTTTTCCTACGGAAAAAAAGATGAGCTACGGCTAAAAAAATAAAAACAGGAAAACTTTTTGCCTGTCGGGCAAGATTACAATACTCAAGCACTCTAAAGTTCGCCCTGCACAAAAAAAAAAAAAAAAAAAAACAAGTGGAAAACCGTGAGAAGATCGACTGGTGGAATGTAGAAACTATATTCAAAACGAACAAGGGATTAAAGCTTTTACATGGGCATGCTCATCATCTGAGTCAGGAGTCTTCTTTAGAACTGGATTTGGTATTGTCGGTACCTTCTGCATCATCAGCATCATCGTCGCCATCCTCAGCCTGTAAAAGTAAAACATATGAGCTTTTCCCACTCAGGACACTTTTTATTAAGGTTTTTTTAATAAGTTGGGAGTATTGGTTGGAAGGGGATGGGATAAATTTCAAAGAAACTGAAAGATACCGGGTTCGAACCCCAGTCAACACCCTTAGAAAGGGTGAGCGATACCACTTGAGCTACAAGCTCGTGGTGGGGACACTTTTTATTAAGTCAAAACTCTAGACAACAAAATTTGAAGAAAGGAATTTGAAGCTTACATCAGAGTCAACTGGATCATCCTTTGATTCCTGAAAAGAGATTTTTTTTAAAGTTCACCAATAAGCAGCAGTAGGATATGGCAGAATGTTACAAAACAAAAGACACGCATATATATATATATATAGAAAGCCGAATGATGATTTGGTAATGAGATTCATTCCGAGTTAAGATACCTCTGCTTCTCTCTTCTTCTCTGCCTCATCGAAAGCAGCCTTCTCAGCCTGCATTATTAATTATCATTCAGGCACCAATAAGCAGTTTGACACATTCCCTATCTTTGCAAGGAAAACCGTTGTCCCGGAAATGCGGAAAAGAAAATTAAATTTTAAAACAAATGAAACATACATCCTTTTGCTTGCCCCATGTTTCTTCGGCTAGCTTCTTAGCATACTCGGGATCATCAGATATCAATACATTGTCAAACAAGGTTCCAGATTTCACCTGCAATATAGAATAATTGCTTAGTTAAGATAGGCAAGATACCGTTAAGATCAATGAAAAAGGGCAAAGGCAGAAATTTTTTCGTACCTGCCACAACTCGATCCCTACATACTTCAACTTAGGGAAAACATACACATCTGGATCATCTTTGAAGTCTGCAATTGTGTCAATTGATTGAGATTAGCCAATTTGAAATTCTATTGACAGTAGAGTGATCCACTCAAATTCGTGAGGTTTAAAGTACCTGGGTTATCAATCATTGGTGCCTTCCACTTGCCCTTGTAGTTGGGGTTTTTGATTTGCTGGAAATCGAAAAGCTAGCTATAAAGGAGTCCATTCAATTAACAATACCAACAAACCGTAACTGAAATTTCACAAACCTTTGGCTTCCACGGGCCCTTGTACTCGGGGTTGGGAATGGTTGGAGCAGTCCACTCACCATCCTCCTCATCATCCCAGTCCTCAGGCTGCAAGTGGAACAAGTTTTTACATAAAACATACTTACAAGCTATAATACATTGGTACACAAGCACATAAACTAGATATGTTATCTACTTACTTTTTTGGCATCAACATCCGGAATCTCCTTCGGGATGTCATCATAACCCTGTTGACAAAATATAAATATTTTGAGTTTTAAATCAAATAAATACAATGAGATACCCTTACAGTTAAAAGACTATGTACCTCTGGCTTCTTGTCCTCGGGATCAGGAATATATTCCTTGTCATCCCAATCTTCGGGCTGCAATTATGATGCAGAAAGGAAAATCTGTGAAGCAAGTACTAGAACATACATACTGTGGAATAAATATAACATATAAATAGACCGACAAACCTTTTTGGCTTCAGGGTCCTTGATCTTCTTCGGAGGTAGAATATCCCAGTCAGAGTATAGGCTACCAGTCTGCTTCTCCACATTATCAATGAGGATGCTGTAAGTAGCATCAGGGCGGAGGATGAAAGTATAGACATGGCTCAGTTGGTCAGTCTCACATGGAACATCCTTCTTGATCAAGTGGTTTGTTTCATTGTAGGTGAGAATGGCATGGACCTTTTTAGTGCTGTAGCCACAGATGTCTGGTCCAAACATGATACTGCAGACAACCATAAACCACCAATCAGCAATTTCAATGGGTACTCAAACTAAATAGTAAAAGAAATCCAGGACATGGAAGAAAGAATGATGAATAACCTGTATGGGGTGTCACCACCAAATTTTTTCTGGTCAACGTCACCACTGAGTAACTTCATGTATCCACCACCACAGTCAAGCTTCTGCTCATGCTTGACAGAGAACTGGAAAACTAAGGTCTTATCCTTGTTGCTGAATTCAGGGAATTCGGCTGAGATGGCATAGAACCTATAGTCTTGACTGGTCTGGATTCCTGAAATACGATAGAGGATGATTTTTACCATTTTATCGCTGTATAATTATCAGTCTACAACAAATTGCACATCATCTGTAAACTGACGTAATTACCTTTGTCGTTAGGGTCTCCATTCCATTTCCCAGAGGTGTAATTCCACTCACCAGCCATGTTCTCATCTCTCTTCCAGTCGGATTTGACCCACCGACTCTCCCATCCATCTTTAGAGTTTATCATACAACATTATGAGTAACAATAAATTTATCGATTACATAAAAGACAAAACACCTAAGCTGTCATTATTTTCTTAACTTAGCACAATTACGATTCTATCGAAAAAGGAAGCACGTCAATTCTCAAATAGGGAAAACCCATCCATTTTATGCAATAGGATAGCTCAAACTTTGCAACTATTGTTACATCAAAAAAGCTGTCAGTATTTTATGCTTTCTTCAATCCATTTTGCACATTCCAGTTTCAAAAAGTTTCCAATAAGATCACTACTATCAAACAGAAACACTTTCATGAACACGCACGCCTCGATACATAAGCTTGTCTATATTCATAGGACCAAATCAACTCTGTCTAATTAGTTAGTGTAGACTGCATAGTAAAATGGCTAAATCATCAGCTGTCACTATAAGACTGCATTATGTTCACATTTAAAATATGTCCATTAAGATACGCACCAACAATAGCGAATTCCAATAGAAATGAGAATTACAGTCTACAGATTGGGGCCAATGTCAACCCACAGTTCATATAAGAAATTGACATCACAATTCGTATCAATTAATTCAGCATTTTATAATCAATCAACACAAAAATGTCACAATCTCGCAAATAACAAAGAGACCAACACAAAATGAGAAATCGTCCCAGATCTGTGCTAATTGATCTCAATCTGAAACAAACTAAACAAAAGCCCATTCCTTCCATTCAAACATCCAGATCGACACAAAACACATACGCTAAGCACGGATCACTCAAAAATAAATCACACTAATCCATCAATAACTCGAAATAACGGCAAAATCGAAACAGCACAAGCATTATCTCAGTAGCAACGAGCTAATTAAACACATAGAAAACAGTACCATCAAAGCGCTCCTCGAAGAACACTTTGGCAGATGAGACCGCGAGGAGAAGAGAGAGAGCAACGGCTAGAGAGAGAAAATTAGGGTTCATAGTCCACAGTCTTCTCTGTGCAATCGCCATGGCTGTTGGTTCTTGAGATTGGAGCGAGAAAACAGTACAGTGGGTAAAGTGTTTAAATAGCACAGGTTTTCATTCGGGAATCGCATTTCAGCTGCGTGTCTGACGTGGACGGTCCTCAGATCCAGACCAATAGTAGTGAGCCACGTCAGACTTGGTTGTCATTGAATTCACGTGGCTGCTCGGGATTGGGAATTAACACGAATTGGGAGCGTTCACTATGTGTGGGACGGCACTTGTCGAGGCTATTGCGGATAGGGATAGCAATTTTATCCCGACCCGCTTCGTTTGGGTCATCTGCCCCATGACCCACAACAGGATAAGACAAGTTTGGGTCTGGGTACAATTTCTGTCCCCTTTAGTATCCACCCCGCATAGAAAATTTATTCTTTCTAGAATATATTTAATATATATTTGTATATATAATATATATTATAATATAATTTATATATTTTAATATTATATCTAGCATTTATAAATTGGTAATAACAAAAGACTATTTTATAAATATTATATATATATTTTCCTTTATTTTCATTTTTTGTATTTAGTTTTATTTAATTTGTATCGGGATAGGTCACTCCGCCCACCCATTGTCATATCTAGTTACGGATTTATATTTAGGGATATAAATTGAAGTTAATTTTTTAGGATTGCATGGGATATCCATGTAAGTTGTAACTAGAGTCAAAACAAGCCCGACCTGGTGAAAAAGTCGATCCGGGCTTTATTTAGATTTTAGAGACCCGAAATGAACCGAACCTATTTGACTCGAATTTTTGTGTGTATTTTCATGGGTGGGCTGGACAGGCATCGACCAACCGAATTTTCCTTTTGCTCGACAGCCTAGCCCTTAGTGATGTACTCAACATGTATCAAATTTTAGTTGAGTTTATATTATTGGTAAATACATTTTATACTCGTTTCATTTTTTTAAATGTTTGAATTAATTTTGTCAATAATTTATATACAACATAATTTCCATTAGTTATATTGACATATTATTTAAACGGCTTAAGATCAATCCCTAGATTTTTTTTTTTTTTTTTTTGAGTCTTAATTATTATTATTTGGGTCTTTGAGTATTGGGCCGCACCTCATTACATTACATAGGGTCTCTTTATTTTCCTATATTCATTAAAATTAATAAACCTGATTGGCCTTTTTAGCTCGATCCAATAAAATTTGTACACAAAATGTACACAAAAACTGGATTGATTAAGGTTTTTACCAGCCAAAGAAAAATCACCCCAACCCAATTTTTATCATTAGCCCCATGGGCCCAGCCCAACATTTTGCCAAACTCTAGTTGAATTGCATATATGAAAACCCTTGTTTTTCCCCTAAAATCCCTAACCCTATATGAAAGCAAAGGTTGTGACTGCAGGACTGTGACTACAATGGCGGGAGGCAAAATCAAGAAAGAGAAGACACAGAAAGGCGGCAGCGGCCCGTCAAACCATCACTTCCAAGGCGGAATTCCATTCCACAAGTCGAAAGGCCAGCACATTCTGAAAAACCCACTTTTAATCGACTCGATTATTCAGAAATCCGGCATAAAGCCTACGGATGTTATCCTCGAGATAGGTCCAGGTACGGGTAATCTCACGAAGAAGCTACTCGAAGCTGGAAAATCCGTTGTTGCTGTGGAGCTTGATCCACGTATGGTGCTTGAGTTGCAGCGCCGTTTTCAAGGGACCCCATATTCGAATCGATTGAAGGTGTGCATTTTTTTATTGAAGTTTGTTGATATGTCGATCGTGTGTGGGTTGTTTTAATTGGAATTGTAACTGGGAAATGACTGTTTTAGTTGAATTGGAGTTTTGGAAATACTATGGTTGTTCTCTAAAATAAATTCTGAGCTCCTGATACTGTTTTACGGACAACGTTCTTATGGAAATAGGATAAGGACAGCTACAATCATATAAAATATGAAGAGAAAGTAAAGCTCATTCTGAATGTATGCAACGTTTTTGGCTAAATTTTAGGTGGAGATTTTCTGTATTGTAGCAATTTAGAAGTTTGAGCGTGTATAATATCATTTTCTGTTTCTGGGATGGATGTGATTTGGCTAAATTTTAGGTAGAAGTAATTGGTTGTTTGGAAATTTAATTCCAATGGTACCGACATATAGTTCTGTAAGACAACGAGGGTATCGGAAATGATGGGAGTTTAGTTATTAGATGGTTGTATGTTATCTGATGGTGAAGCCTTTAACCTTGTGCAAGGAAAAAGAAAAGGAATTTGTGTAAAAATAAGAATTTGGTGCTAAAAAAAGTCTATAGATCTTAAAATTGTTCACTGTGGAAACTTATGGACAAGGCAATTGAGTTTAAGCTGTTTTCTCAAATTGATTTTTGGCATTGTGCATGCATCGTTTTGGTATCGGAGTATCGCACCTTCCCTATGTGTTATATCATATATGAATAACACATTGTTAAAAAAACTGCTCAAGACTGATTTTTGATTGCAATATTCTCACTTCAGGTCATACAAGGAGATGTTCTGAAATGTGATCTACCATACTTCGATATTTGCGTTGCAAACATCCCGTATCAAATTTCGTCCCCACTTACTTTCAAATTGTTGTCTCATCGCCCATTATTCCGATGTGCAGTAATTATGTTCCAAAGAGAATTTGCCATGAGGCTTGTTGCTCAACCTGGTGATACTCTTTACTGTCGTCTTTCTGTCAATACTCAACTATTAGCTCGGGTTAACCACTTGTTGAAAGTGGGAAGGAACAATTTCAGGCCTCCACCCAAGGTTGACTCCTCTGTGGTTAGAATCGAACCTAGGAAACCACTTCCTCCCGTCAATTTTAAGGAATGGGATGGTTTAGTTCGTATTTGCTTCAACCGAAAAACAAGACTTTGGGTTCTTTATTTAGGCAAAAGACTGTCCTTTCGTTACTGGAGAAGAACTTTAAAACCTTGCAAGCATTACAGCTCACGCCAGACGGGTCTTCAGATGACGCAGAAATTTCTTTATGTGTATCCGCTTTAGGAGACACTCTTGGGGACATGAGCATGGACACAGATGAAGTGAAGGACGATGATGATGTGGAGATGGATGATGGAGATACAAAAACCTCCGAATTTAAAGACAAAGTTTTGAGTGTATTAAAGCTAGGTGGTTTTGAAGATAAAAGGTCTTCCAAGCTTACTCAAGCAGATTTTATGCATTTGCTTTCTTTATTTAATAAGGCTGGAATTCATTTTTCTTAGTCATAGGACCAGTTTTGTTTCAAGAAAATTGTTCGTTGTCATTTGTTCTTTCTGATTTTTTGGGTGCCCATTTTTGATTTATCATCTTGTTCGTAATGATACATAGAGGTTTGAGGGTTAAATTATGTGTTCCTTGCTTTATTGTAATTGTAAGAACTGAACTCTAAACATGGCATCCATGGCAGAACTCCTTTACCGTGTCTTTGAAGAATTTGTTTTATCGACCCGACCGGAGGTTGAATGCAGGGGTGCTAAGATCCCTTGGATTTGGATTTTTATGTCCCTTTTCAAATTCAGGAACTTCAGCTCATGTGTTGTCTATCTGGGATCACCTTCTTTGATTGTCTGATTCAGGCAAAACACACCTGAGGTTTGGGCTAATTACAAAAACACCCAGAGAGTTTTGAAAATTACAAAAACTCTTGAGGTTCAATTCTATCTTACATTTTCTCTTTTCATAAACAAAAATATTTCAAAACCCCCTTTATATTTATAAAAATATTACAACTACCCCTTTAAATTTTATACATGATCAAACCTGCTGTATTTTTTGTAATTGTGAAATATTTTTGGGTTTTTTTTGGTAATTAGCCAAAACTTTAGGGTGTTTTTGTAATTATCCCTTAAATTTTTGATGCGTTTGAAAGTGAACTCAGAATTTCGATTATCATTTTGAACGTGTATTGTACATGAATACGAAGCAAGTTGAAACAGAAAAAGAGAGATTAAATAAATCTGCCTCTTTTCCAGAGTAGCAACAAAAAAACATTGTGTGCAACATCTATAACTTATTTCAAAGGTTTAACAAAAATGTCCGATGACATCACATTTTCACGTGTTTTCATGTTATCTATTTTATCTACTCAAAAATTATAACGATAAGTGTAATTTAAACACAATTTGTAATTTAGTGCTTTCCTATCATGTTTCGTGGTCGTGCCTTATCATATCACTTCTCTTTGCTATTCGTGTCATTCAACACCATTCAGAGGTCTTCATCTTTGTTTTTGTCCAAGGAGGCAGAAAGAAAGCTCAATATAAATCCATCAAGATCACCTTGAAGCACGGAATCAGGATCCGAAACCTCATAGTCCGTTCGATGATCCTTCACCATTCTATACGGCTGCCAACAATAATTCAACAAAAACAATCAGGAGGAAGTGCAATCAGCATATTCATAAGGCATTTTAGTAATGACTGCAATTCGATACGTACATGAAGAACATAAGAGCGTATCTGGCTGCCAAAATTTATGTCGGTGAGGGACACTGTGTGCTCTCTGCGTTTATCTGTGCTTGACGTTCCGTTTCAAGGTGGTCCAAACGAGATTGAAGCACAGCCATGGCAGAAGCCTTGTTCTGATGCTGTGACCTGTTGTTAGAGATAATTTGTCACTTAAATGTAAATTTGGAAAACTACCCCTAAGGTTTAGTCTAATTATAAAAAAATGGGATATACATGGAAAACAAACTGAGGTTGGGGCTAATTATAAAAAGACCAAGAGATTTTCTGAAAATTGCAAAAAAAAAAATCCCTTGAGGTTTGTTTCCGTGTTACATTTCCCTCTCCATAAGCAAAAAAGGGCTAAACCCTATGATATTACTAGAAATATTACATTTACCCCCTTAAATTTGTTACATAATCAAACCTGAGGGACTTTTTGTAATTTTGAAACATTTGTTTTTTTTTTTCAAATTAGCCCAAACCTCAAGGGTCTTTTGTAGTGATCCGAAAAAGAATCAGTCATCTTTTAAAATTACAAATATCCTCCTCTTGAGGATGCAATTTGTAAATAGAAACAAATGTCAAGGGGTATTTGTAATTTTGAAAGATAGTTGCTATTTCAAGTGTATGTTTTTGTAATTAACCCGAAACAAAATAATGAGTTGCAGATTATGAATCAGACAAGGTTTTGTACCTTTCATTTTGACAAGTGGCAGTTATTCCCGTAGGAATGTGAGTGATCCGCACAGCACTTTCAGTCGTATTTGCGTGCTGACCCCCAGGCCCCCCTGCTCGATACCGCTCGATCTTTAGGTCAGACTCGTTGATTTGAACACGGGAATATCCGTCACTTAGAATTGGAATTACTGCTACAGAAGCAAATGATGTATGCCTGCGCTTATTGCTGTCAAACGGAGAGATACGCACTAATCGATGTGCACCAACTTCTGCTTTGGCATATCCAAAGGCATACTCCCCATCAACTTTGATCGTGGCTCGCTAATATAAGAAATCAAACAATATATAGGATATAGATATGACAATCAATTTCCAAAAAACAGTTCAAGGTTATTCAAAAATGATTCAACCAAAATCCAAGTGCACATTTTGTAACATGGTATAGCAATATGTATATTTAGCAAGGAAGACAAAAACATTAGAAATCAGATAAGCACTATAACCCATTCATCAAATATATCATGTTTGATCTGTGAGCAGGGACGAAGGCAGCATGTAGTGGCCAAGGGGGACACTGGCCCCCTCAAATTTTGATAAAAAGTAGGGGTATTTTGGTCTTTTAATTTTAAAAAATAAAAAAATAGAAAAATAGTAAAAAAGTCTTCAATTACCTTGCATTCTTCAAGCCTTGCTTTCATTTGTGAATCTTAAAAATTTGTACACTTTTTAAGCTCCGCCATAAACTTTAACTTGAATTTTTGCATTATTCTCTTGTGTCTCTATTTGTCCCTTTTGGTATATTGATATAATTATTTTTTTAAATTTTTTTAATATTAAGATGTGACTGAATTAATATAATGACTTAATAAAAATTTCTACTTATTTTAAATTTGATGTATTTTTTAAATTTTTACATGTGGTAATGGACAAATTGTCTACTTGTGCATGTTCTGTAAAAATGAAAAATAGTCATATTTTTTAAAACATATTTTTAGCCATTTTGACATGGTTATCCTTCTTGTATTCTCTAATGAGATACTTGGTTATAATTCATAAAATTGATGTGGTGCATTTTTGGTATCGATACATGGACCGGTGCCTAGAAAGGAATAAAAAACAGTGAGAATTTGAACTCAAAATTAGCTAAGAAAACATGGTTAAAAATTATTGTTATTATGGAGAAGTGGCCAAAAATTCGACGGAACTTTTTTATATTAATATTAATATTAGTTGGGTCCCCCCTACCCGAGAGATTCTGGCTTCGTCACTGTCTGTGAGTGATTAATTTTTTTCTCATGATCAACACGCAAAGGACAACAACAATCATCTGCTAACACTAAGGGGGAGTGTGTGTTGGGGTGGGGTGGCAGCACAGATGCATGTATATGTGGCCGCATACTTTGATGATTAAAGTTCATAAACACATTAGAGAAAAGGTTATAAGAACATGAACCTTGATTCCTGCCATCTCGCCAGGCATTTCATCTACAACAGTAACCCCAAAGCCCCGACCTTCAGCCCACTTTATGTACATCTGCATGACCATCGAAGCCCAGTCCATGCTCTCCGTACCACCAGCCCCAGCTTGAACCTATAGTTAGTCAACCACTTCGAATTCAGAATGCAAAGGAACAAGTTTGTAGAATAAAACAAAACAAAACGAAACCATAAGAAAATTATCACGCAAAGCGGCAAAGGAAAAAGATCACTAACAATTACACAATGATATAGGGATAATTACAAAAACTACCCCTGAGATTTTGGTTAACTACAAAAAAACCCAAGACATGTTTTGAAATTTATAAAAAATCCCTTGCGGTTTGATTCTGTACTACACTTTAACCCCTTCATAAGGAAAAAAAACATTTCAAACACACCCCTTACATTTGTAAAAATATTACAATTACTCCCTTACATTTAACACATAATCAAAACTCAAGGGGCTTTTGTAATTAACGCAAACCTCAGGGGTAGTTTTTGTAATTATCCTTGATGATATATTAAATGGATTATCAAGGCATGACTTCACCTCTATGAAGCATGAGCAAGGGTCTTGCTCCCAGCTAACAAAGCTTCGAGCTCTTTCTCTTTGATGTGTGTTCTCAATTGAAGTAGAGCTTTCAGCGACTCCTGATATTAAAAGAATAATAGATTAGGTTAGGACTGTGCGCGAGTGAGTGAAAGAAAGGGTAAGTCACTTCTTCAACTTGTAAATGCAACCCTTTTCAGCCATGCATGCTTAAAGTACTATCACAACCCCAATTCAGACAATTTTATTAGAAAAATGCCTAAATTTTGAGGATAACAATATTTCATTACTAGTAATCTTTTTATATTTAGTCCATAGGTTCCACTAAATGAAGGTGGAAGGTCTAGAAATGCCATAAGTAGAAGTCAAAATCATAAAACTGCATTGTTTTCTCCTGGAGTATAAAGCACTAAAAATAGGAATACGTGCCTACAAAGAGAATTCGAGGCCCACCAATTCCAATTCTGCATCATTGTCTTCACGAGCAAGCTTTATCATATCAATGTGTTCAAAGAGTTCTTGCTCAAAAGCATTAACTTCTTTCATTTTGCCCATAATCGAACCGTGCTCACGGCTTATCTTTCCTGCACGTGCAGGATCATCCCATAGGTCGGGCTTATTCAACTGTTCTGATAATATTTCCAGCCTAGGTATTAATTTTTTCCACTGTAACCAAAGACAGAGAAAAAGTTACTTTTCACTGTGGCGCTTAAACAATACAAAACCAATCATATATAGCAATGTCAAATACTTAAAATACTCCAAACTTCCGCATTTCATTTTCCGCCACCCTAAACAAGCAAAGCAATTTATAACACAATTATGCAGTAACATTACGAATTACATCTTTTTGAAGTAGCAATACTCTTATATCCTATTCTTCAATACATATGAACAGAAACATGTATAAATTAAACGAAAGCTCATACTAATAACAATTGTTCTAAAAATCCCCGCGTAACCCCGATTAGTCCCCGTCTAGGCGTTAGACTCCTCTTGTCCGCCTAGGTTTTCTTCCGATTAGGCCCCACCTAACCCCGTTGAGGTCGCCTTTAACCCCGTTGAGGTCCCCCTTAACCCCGCTAGGCCCCAACCTGCCGCCCGACTAACGCCTTGCACTTTTTAGAACACTGCTAATAACACACAATCAATGTTCTCGTGAAGATTAAGGGATAAACAAAAATCACAAAGTTAATGCAACCTTGACATTCAAGAGAATCAAATTTTTACTCATCAAAAAACAAGCTACTTAGCTAATTGTACATACATATAGCACCAATATCTACAATAAGTTCTAATTTTGAGCTCAAATCCAGATTACATGAAATCGCTCGAATTAAAAACATACTCTTAGGCGTTTCTTGATAAGGTGAATGGATTGAGCAATGGCAGAGGCATGGCTCTTCCAATCACTCTCATTTTCATCATAAATGACCCAATTATTTGCAATTATGCCCTCCACTGTCAGCCCATCTGAAGTGGATGCCTCAACAGCAGCCTGTGAGCTGAAAAATCGAAACCCATTTGGGATTTTCCAGTTTTCCTGAAAATGTGAGACCCCATTATTTTTCTTGGCATAAAATGCATAAACAGAAGCTGAAACTGAATGATTGTGGCTGGGAATCGGAGAAATGTGAAAATAGGGTTCGGAGAAAGAAGACAATAAACGGTTGAAAAAACGGGGATTGTGAAGTGATTTATTATTCCATGATCTTTTCAGGATCAAAGATAACATTGTTTTAAATAATTATTATGTGATTGATCATAAGAACATTTGGGATGTAGAATTCTTGGATGGTTTGGGGTTCAGGAAGGGTTTAAGGCAGTTGTAGAATTGGGCAAGGGTAAAGTGGTAATGGTATCTAAACGACCGCGTACAGTCTATAATTAATAATTGCAATATATCATCAAAAAAAAAAAAAGTATAATTGCAATATAGGTAATGGGATGGCAATGAGGCAGGGGTATCTCAATACCCCGGGATGGGTGGTATCTCAATATCTAGACCAGCCATAAGTCGTGGGGTGGGGGCGGGTCGCCCTGTGTTGGAAATAAATTTTAAAATTTTATCTCTTTTCTATATTATTAATAATTTTCTAATCTTATATTTTGTATTATAAATGCTTATTATTTATAAAATTTGTCATTATATATGTTAAGTTTAATATTAAATACATAAAAATATATTATCTTATATAATATACATGTAAAATATATATTGAATATATTAAAAAAACAAAACAAAAAAAACACGGGGTGGATACTGCAGGGGCGGCGATACCTATACTCGCCCGCCGCCATGGGTCACGGGTCTTGATCGGGGCGAGGCGAATTGCTATCCTTAATAGGTGGAGAGGTTAAACGGGCTGACCCTAGCGGTTTCGAGTCAGCCCAAACGGGCTTCGGCTAAACGGTTTTCGTGATAAATGAGCCGCTATTAAACAGGCCATAACCCTAGCAAACCTCGGGTTAATGGGCCACTATCGGGCTATAAGTCAAAAAATTAATATAATTATATTTAAATCTAAAATTTTAAACTCGAACATATATAACTTTAAGTTTTAACATTTTAAGTTAAAATATTCATTATAAAAGAAAGTCATACATAATTTATAATTACGTTGCATTAACAAAATTATAAAATTTAAATATCTTATGATCTAAATATTAAAAATAAAACTATAATAATAAAAGATAGCATTATATATATACCCATATAAAATGAGAAAAATTAATACTTTTTCTTTTTAAATTACTCATATGGCTGTAAGTCATAATTTTCAAAATTATATATTTGAATCTATTAAAGATGAGGAGATATGAATTGAAAAAATATATTTAGTAATAGGTAATATGTTATAAAATAGATACATAATATTATAATTATATATATATATATTAAAAACACAATTTGCGGGTTAACCCAGTTAACCTACGAGCTAGCACTAGCGGGCCTCGGACTAACGGTTTGGGCCAAAAAAGGCTCGAATTTAAACGGACCAACTAATTTTTTCTTAACCCTTTTTTTCTCGGTTTAAATGATTTGGGTCACGACCCGTTTAACATATCTAAGTATATGTGATGAATCATGACATATTTCAAAAATGCTTATTTACTTAAGTGTAAAGCAACTGGAACAACACCAACGCGTTACACGAGATTCGACAAAGATAAAGAGTTGGTGTCGCAAATTATATATTTGTGATAGATATAAAAGATCCAAAATACTAAATAGAAATACTAAAAATGAAATTCAAAATGAAGAATATCATGCAAATCGTTCGCTTCAAATTCTCGAAAAATTTGTTTGTGAACTATATTTAATAAAAGCATCCCAATGTACAATCATTGTGTTTTGATGTTTAAAAAATCACTTAGTTAATTGTGCTAATTTTATTAATCAAAAGTATCAATACAAAAAAATCTTTCATTTTTTAGGGTAGTTTACTTATTGGATTACATAGATAGATTATTTATATTATCTTTTTACCTTTGAAATTATATATGGAAAAAATGGTTAACCATGGATAAATGTCAAACCGCCGCATATAATTGGAAGAATGAGTAGTTGCCACGTGTGTCGGAATAGAAAGGTCCTGACATATGTCTTTGCTATTTTTTCTTTTAGTATATATAGTTGTATATATATATATATATATTACACACACATATGATTTGGTTCAAATGAGACACTCATCCTTATATGAGACAATGGGGATTTATTATGACCATTGGATTGGTTTTTTGGATGATCCAAATTTATTCCTTTATTTTAGGCAAGTAGTTAATGCAAATTTTTTAGTGGGGTCAAAGATGTTAATTGTCATATTTTCGGATAATTAATTAAGGGCAAAGTTGCCATTACATATGAGTGTGAAAGGTAAGTTATGATTTACCATATTTACGGTTCTCGTGATTGTGGGGGAGTTATTTCCATTCAAAATACATGTCTTTTCGCACTATAGGAACCTTTCTACCTTTAAGATTTTTCGCATTGTTTGGGACAAGAGTTGGGTGATTTCGTATATATATATATATATATATATATATATATATATGTTATGAAGATTGCATGCATAGACCATAATTGGTGTATAATATAGTTATGTGTGGATTTTAGAAGATGATGTTTGGATTTAAGATTTTAGTCTAACACAATTCCACTTTGCATTATTATCGCAATTTAAGTGTATAGATTATTTCACATCTTTGTATGTTTGGTTTTATGTTACATAGTCTTTGTTTTTGTAATATGTAAGTGGTTTGATTTTTTTTTTTTTGTATATTTATAATACGAATATTGAATACATAGAATTGGTGTATTAAGTAGTTTGTGTCCGGATTCTAGGAGTTACTCTAACACCATTTCACTGTATTTTCTTAGTGTAAGTAAAGTGTATAGATTGTTTCCATTTCTTTGCATTTTTTTATGTTGTTTTGCCTGGTTTTAAGTTTTGTTTTATACATTGGTTTGAGTTCTTATGTATATTTATAATAAGAAGACCGCATAAATAGATAATAGTTGTTGTATACATAATTGTGCGTGGATTTATTCGTGTTTCTGTTTTTTCAAGGTCAGTTTGAAGGTTTAAGATATTACATGTTGATTGAGATTTTCCGGAAAACGTTATTTGATTGATTTGTCGGGATAATATTTTTCCACGATCTTGTTGAATTAATTGAGTAATCAATTCCTATTTTTAAGAACCGTATTTGGCGTTTTTTTCATAGCCATTATATTGTCTATTATACCCCATTAATTGTTATTTTGATTATTAATATAATTTTCAATCATTAAATCTAGATCATCAATTGAAAATTTTCAATGAATCGGATTAGTCCCATTGTCTCACGGGATCATAAGTGTCCCATTTGAACCATTCTATATATATATATAATTATATGGGGAAGGATCATGTGAGACCATAGCTCTAGGTGAGACAAGATGGACTCATCTCAACCATCCCCTATATACATCAAAGGCTAGTGTTAATATATGATAATAATAGATTAACCAATTAATTAAATCCCAGTAATGGTAAAATTATCAAACAAAAACCTGTGGGGACCGTGAATTATCAGTGCATATTTAACTCTATTATGCTGCATGTTTAACATATATATACTGCATATTAAAATTGTCAAACAAAAAACAAGTGGAGACGTGAATTAAGGAATCGAGAAGAGAGAGAGAGAGAGAGAGAGAGAGAGAGAGAGAGAGAGAGAGAGAGTCACGTTCATTAACATTAACGTGGGGGCCAGTGTATGTCTTTCTGCGATGATTATGTTGCATACTTAGCATAAGGTATAAAAAAAACAGTGGTACTAAATCATGTGCTTTGGTTGTCTTAAATCAGGTCCAGCATTTTTAGTATAAACTTCCTAAAACAACTAAGGTTTGACGGATTTGGATATTTTCACACAAGGAAAGTGAAGAAGTAAATAACATGTTATATATGGAGCTCTTTATCAGTTAGCTCAAATATTTCCAACTCCTCCATTTTCAGAAAAGAGGAGCATATGTTACCAAAAGACACAGAAACTAATCCATGGATCAATAAAAAGAAAGGTTTAATTACAAAAATACCCTTGAGGTTTGATCTAATTACAAAAAAAAACCAGTTAACTTTCAAATTTTTTTTTTTTTTTTTTTTTTTTTGAGGAAAGTTAACTTTCAAAATTACAAAAAGTACCCTTGTAGTTTTATTGTGTCTAATATTTACCTCTTCATAAGTAAAAGATATTTCAAAACACCCCCTCATATTTATAAAAATATTATAGTTAGCCCCTTAATTTTAACACAAAATCAAACTTTATGGGTAATTTTTGTAATTTTCAAATTTAGCTGGGTTTTTTTTGTAATTAGGTCAAACCTCAAGGGTAATTTTTGTAATTATCCCAAAAAGAAAACGAGTACTCCTACAATTGCCGACCCTCCACTGGTATCAATTATCAATACATGTCACGTGTACATAATAACGTTATTCTTGTACATACGACGAAATGTAAAATGGAACAGATCACCTTTAATAAGTAAACTCCCTGTATCCTTTTCAGATGTGATATCATCAATAAATAAAGAGGCAATTCTTGATCTAAAGAGAATGACAGGCAAAAAAAATTGATTTAACACTAATCCATAAATCATAAAAACAAACTCCATAAACAAATTAACTCTGTTTCACAAGTGCAGCAGAAGAGCTGTAAGGTATATAATATGACTCAAAGACTCATGATCTTAATTCTCTATCCATTTCAATCGAAAACGGATATTTTGTCTGAAGAATAGAATGTTCGGCAATGGCAATGATAAACATTCCGACGGCAAGTTGACACCATACAATTTTTCACCATACTCGACGAAGGCTTCCATCGATACTTCCTCCAAATACTGTTGCCAAAAAAAACAATGCTTTTCTCTTTCCGTTACGAGGACCTTGCACAGAAACTCATTGAGTCGTAGGTATGACTTATCCCAGTACGTACCACACTTCCGTACGCTTATGTTTCTTGGACGACAAATACGAAACAAACCATTCATAAAATTAGCTGAACCGGAACAAGATAAACGACCACTAATACTCAACCTCAACTGCTCCACTACTACAATAGGTTTATACAAACCACCATAAATATTAGTGTCCGGTTGAACCGGAGGTTGCTCCTGTCGATCATTATTATGTTGAAAAAGAAACAGAGAGATTTCGGATCGACTTATGGCCTTGAGTAGTTTGTTTAGCTTACGGAACCATGACGAAACATTATGGTCAAAATCCACAAAAGACATCAGTTTTATATTCGATTTCCACTCACCCGATGTTCTTGCAAAAGAGATGGATCGAGGAAAACCGCCTTCGTACTCAAACTCAACCATGTTTGGGGCATCGATAGTCGACTTGGTCATGTATTGACACATACCTATAATGCTCAAGTGCTTAACCGAACCGCTTAAGATATGGAGTTCTTTGAAGCCGTAGCAGTTCTGAAGGGTCAAGTATTTAAGGTAATTACACGACGACAAGAGGATGTCGAACGACAAGCTAGAGAGCCGCACGTCGCCCAGATATAAAGACTTGAGACGAGGGAAGTACTTATGGTCGTGATACCAATTTGGACAGCCCACAATTTTTAGTGTTTCAAGAGATGGGGCGTCGATTTCGATGCTACAATAATCATCATCTGATTGGACAGCACAAGCACAAAAATCAAAGTAGTTGAGATTGTGATGGTTATTCACCTTAATGGTTCTCAAACCCTCGCAAGAATGGAGGACCACGTGTTCGATCAAAGGGCAGCTTGACATTATCTTATCGAAAGTCTCGTCCGTAATATGAACTTTGGCGAGGGAAAGTGTTTGTAGATGTTTAAAAAGTACAGGATTTCGGCTCAACTTGCACCTCTTCAGATATAATTCTCGTAGAGGTTCGGCTTCAAAGACTACCGAGGGCAGATCAAAATATCGCGGATATAAATATGCCAATTCATTCAAAATAAAACCAAGATCAAACGTCTTAATATCCTTATTCCGTGTGAATATTGGGATCCACTTTCCGAGAAGCGAAACTGATTCGGAATCAATATTCGACATCTCCACAAGGAATTCTTGTATGCAAAGCTTGTGATCAAGGTATCCTTGTAAAGTCTTGTTGAGAACGGACATGAATGTTTCTTTATTTCCTCCAAAGTGGTTCAACCGGAACTCGATTCTGGGGCGAGTGGGGCCAAGGTAACGCCATGATTTGGATAGTACACAAGTTTGGACCGCCTCCTTTTGGGAGAGTAACGAGAGTATGCGGTGCAATATGGGTTGTGGCAATTGAGATATCATGTCCATGGAGCTACTTAATGTTGTAAAAAGTGTTAGACGCTCACGGGGACGACGATCGAGGCGGGACGCAGGCGGGATTAGCGAGGCCTAATCGGAAAAAAAAAATCAAAGGCGGACAAGAAGTCTAGCGCCCAGGTGGAGATTTTTACAACGGAGGAGCTACTACTTATCAACAATTTTTCAACGTTTCTCACTCGAATTGTGATCTGATAAACGCCAATTAAAAAACCCAGTTTATAGCTAAATTGTATTGATCTGACAGTGCCGTAACTAAAAAACCCTCAAAAGCTTTTTTATACTGTAGACAATCTTGGATCGTGTCCTATTAGTAAATAGTCTTGGACTCTTGGATCGTGCATGTATATCTCAATAGATTAATTTAAGGTCTTGTATATATCCTTGGACAGCAGTATCCTAGTTCAGTTAGGATTTCTATTTTCATAAACTCGATGGCATGAGTAGGGGTGTTTATTTTTCTAATGGATCCAAAATTTGATCCAATTCAAACTCGAATTCGAATTTCGAATCAGGATTTTTGGATTTCGAATGGAATTTTGAATATAAATATTTGAATCGAATAACGAATTGGTTTTTCTTTTTCCGAATTCTATTTGAAAATTCTAATTCGATGTAAAATTTAACTAAATTCGACTCGAATAAATATTCGAATTCGCATTTCGATTCAAATTCGTATTTCAGTTTAAATTATATATATACATATATTTCACATTATATATAATTATTTATTTCATAATATATATAAATAAATAAAACTCTAATATTTAAATGAAAATGTAAAATTATAACTATGTAGTCTTTCCTTGTTTTTGTTAGAAATAATGATATTTAATATATATGTGGTTAAGATTGGTCTCTATGGGCTCACCCTATGAGGTGGTCTCATATAACACACTCCCTATATATATATATATATATATATATATATATATATATATATATATATATAGGGATGAGATCTCATGTGGCAGCCTCTTATATGGACAGATCCCATCCATTCATCCTAATCAATCAATGGTTCAGATTAGGCATAAAATATATCATTTTACATTTATTTTATATGTCAAAAGGGCAGATCAGTAACTACAAAAATTGACTTAAAAAAATACCATAATTATTTACCTATAATCGGGATTTATTGATTGTCGACTTTCCATAACAAAAATGCTTTGAATTAGGAGCTAAAAATGGATTTTGTAATCTTCTTCACTTTACATTCACGACAAGCATCGGTAAAAGGATAAAATTGAACCAAAATCACGAGAAAGATAAAACGGGGATGTTGAGCCATTTATGCGTAATGTCGTGTACAAATGTTTGCAATATTGTGGCATGGAATCAACTTTTCGTGTATAGATATGTATATTTTCATGTTAATTTAACATGGAATATGGCGTGTTTGAATGTTTATTTGAGACTAAAAAATGATACTTAGAGCGGTATACAAATATCGATAATATTGTATATTCGAAGTATATTTTGGTGTTTATATGTGCATGCTTCGGTGGTGTTTTATAACAAAAAAATTTATGGTGTCCAAATAATTGCATGACAGTATCATAAAATCTTATTTTGTTATACATGTGACCAATATTTGGTGATAATATACACATTCAGTAGTGCATAGCTACATGTTTAATTTAGAAATATTGTATGCTAGTATTGAAACTATTGTATATTTTGAAAGTTATTTTGTGTATACCTTTCACTTACTTGGTATACCAACTCAACCATAATTGTACGTTTTAATATAAATTGAGTTTTAAAATTTCAATGGATTACATTGACTTCCAAAACTAAGAATAATTGTAGTATTACAACACAAAATGCTTATAAATTATACATACACACGATTTGTTAAAACTCTTAACGTAATAACAAAAACTACAATATAAAAATGTTTATACCAAAAAAATTAGTAAACATGTACCATAATCTTTGTTAATTGTGTATTGTTTATCCACTAACCACATGACATAAAAAAGCTCACCGATCAAAAAATAGAGAAAATATTTGCTTAAGATCGTTCTGAAATAAGTAACCAAAATGTTGAATTGTACTGGAAAAATATATTATAGTCTAATATAATAAAAAAAATACTTAGACACTCCATCTAACAAAACGAACCCCCTATCGATAACCAACTACTTGCCACTAATAACTTTTTTAGCCAAGCCAAGCACCCTGCCTTTCTCTTGGTTCAAGTCATGCATCAGAATTGCATGGCAATATAACATCATCAGTCGTGCAAACTCCGCAGCGTCGGCCTTGTCAAAACCACAATCCTCAGTCTTTGACCTCTGATTAACATCACTCGTACCTTCGCTCGGCCCTAGAGATGCTGGTCTATTTCTGTTTCCTCGTGCCATTAAACCTGGAATTAAGAAACATCTGTGAAACCTTGCACTGTGTGCATGAACTATACTAATTTTGCAATGTAGCAAAGAGAATACAACATTTAAACTAATTGTGCACTGAATGTACTATAACTGTATGCGAAACTAATACTATTTAAGCATCATTTGTGTGTGCATTATATACAAATTACCACACTTAAAAACAATGCATCAAAACACATATTTATGACGTTATAACAATACTAAATGTACACCAATACATATATACATTCCTTTTTTTTTTTTGTGCAGTGGTCATACATTAACACCAAACCCTATTTATTTATATACGAAATGTAGAAAAACATATATCATTCATTGGTAAATTTAAACCAAAATAATAGGGTGATTCACCAAATAAAAACACAAAAATAAAGATCTAATAGTGGAAGGGTTATACCAAAAGTACTAAAAGATATATCATACTTATGTAAATATACACCAAATAAAAAAGGAATGATTTCCCTCAGAAAGGAGGAAAATCCAATTTCAGTTACATAAAAAATTGCACAATTCATTATCTAAATGTACATCGTTTTTTCATAATTTTATATCAAAAATATTATACTAAATCTATTCCATTGCAAACAAGGATATAATTCCATAAACCCAACTAAAAGGGAGGGGTCTGTAAAAATCAAGTAGCAAAATCCTAGGAAATTCAAAATAATAAAAAAGGGGCCTTCACCTAGTGCAACTAACTCCAAAACACCCCAAAAAATAATCTTGAATGGAAAATAAAACCGACGAATAAATTAGGGAAAAACCCTTTCCACTAGAATCTACAAACCAACAATTGAAAAAATCGAACCAGGGACTTACCTTCAACAATGTTACCGATGCGTTCTTGGAGTTTTGATGTCGAAAGAATTCGGCTAAGCAAAATTATCTTCTGGGCACTTGAATGTTACAAAGAAGAAAAAAAGACTAGACGTGTGTGAATGGGGTAGTGAAATAGAAGGATGAGGCGAAGAAGGGACTTTTTGATTTTGTGTTAAAATAGAATTGCAAAAAGCGGGAGAAGATTAATTGAAATCTCAAAAAAGGGGAGTTCGGGGAGGTTACCAAAACGGCCCGTTTTTCTAATATGTACAAAATGTCTATTTTGCTCTAAAAAAAGTGTGTTCAATTAAAAAGAAAAAAATCAAAAAAATCTGGCCTTAGGATTAAACAAGGTAACGGCTTAGATTTGTTCACACTGCCACATGGTAAGACCATTGCCACATATGATCCTATATATATATATATATATATAGGGAGGATACAATGAGACCACATATTATAGTGAGACAATCTGGACTCATCTCAACCCTCAATTATCTTTATCAATGGCTAAAATAAATAGGGGTTAAAATTACATTAAATATTTAATTAAAGCAAAATAAGGGTATAATTGTTAAATTAACCAAGTGGGGGACCATCTAAATATGAAGTCAGTTATTAGGAGAGAGAAAATCACGTGGGGGGGA
Source organism: Rehmannia glutinosa (assembly GCA_016081115.2). NCBI lineage: Eukaryota > Viridiplantae > Streptophyta > Magnoliopsida > Lamiales > Orobanchaceae > Rehmannia > Rehmannia glutinosa. The sequence continues at coordinate 93,795,721 of CM071937.1, read as the reverse complement.
GAAAATTGCGAGAAAATCGCGTTTGTAGAAGAAAATCACGCATGTGTTCTACCACGCGTAGATTTGTACATTTATCATATATTTGATGTATATTTAACACTATTTTGTTGTATGTTTAACATAATTCTATTGTATATTAAAATGGTCAAACAAAAATATGTGGGGACCGTGAATCAAGGAATCAGTCATAGAGAGAGAGAATCACACTCATTAACATGTGAGGGACCAGTGGATTAAGTAAATCAATTATAGAGAGAGAGAAAATCACGCTCATTATTGTGTTGTATATTTAACATATATTTAACACTATTATGTTGTATATTTAACATATTTGTACTGCATATTACAATTGTCAAACAAAAATATAATTATACAACAAAACACATATAAGTATACAACAAAAAAATAAGTATACAACAACATATAAGTGTACATCGAAAAACATATAAGTGTACATTAATCCTAATCGCTCCTCGTGGGCAAGACGACCAATCCCCGCCCCAAATTCCCATACCATCGATATGACTAAATCCCCTCCACGGTGGCGTTAACCTCGATCGATTCTTCAAAGATGTCAAAGCACTCAAAGACGAGCTCCGCGACTTGTAATCTCTCTACACCCAATTGCTCAATCGTCAACTCTCTTCGATCATCAAACATCAACTCCGCAATCACCTCCTCAAGTTGGAAAATGTTGGAATATACAGTTAAGAGTTGTCATTTTGTCTATTGCGTTTTTTACTTGCACTTTTATCCTTCATTTCGACTGTTGACATTTCTCATGTGAACTGAACCATGAATAACATACACTGCAAGTTTTTCCTCTCCATTTTTTCTCTGTCTTGCTTGACTGAGCAAGTTATCATTCTAGTTTTCCACCATGGAATACAGTACCCGCAGGAGTAAATACACGACGTCCGACCTTCGTAGCCGCAAATCGAGCGATTGCTCGTGACGACGATCCGCTGCATCTAGGTGGATCAGATCATCCTTGTTCGTTACTGGTGTCAAAGGTGTTGACAGGTAACAATTTTCTTCCATGGCGTAGAGCTATGACTATAGCTTTAGGAGCTAAAACAAAATTTGGATTTGTGAATGGAAAAATACCAAAACCTCATGAAGATAGTGAAGAATTTGAACAGTGACATAAAACTGATTTTATGGTAACTAGCTGGATTTTAAATTCAATTTCGAAGGATATAGTTGATTCATTCATATATGCTTAGATCTGTTAAGGATCTTTGGGATGATGTTGCTGAGCGTTTTGGTGAAAGCAATGGACTGTTGCTTTACCAGCTACAAAAGGAAATGTCAATAAATCAAGGAAATCTTACCCCAACAAGTGTTTGTGTTTGTGATGCTAAGAAGGTGAATTGTGAAATTAATGCAATTTCTCATGGGACTGAATGAGATTTATGAGCATGTTAGGAGTCAGATCCTGTTATTAGATCTTTTACCAAACGTGAATCAATCTTACTCCATGGTTTTGAGAGTTGAGAAGCAGAGGACAGCCAGCTAGCTTATCCAGACACCATTGGAAACAGTGTAATGTTGGTCAAAACTCAAGCAGCAGGAAGAGGTAATTTTGGCAGAGGAGTTACTGGAAGTAATTTTCCAAATCGAGGCACTTATGGCAGAGGAGGATATAGAAAAACAAAAGAAGAACGAGCCAAATTGACCTGTGATCATTGCCATGCCCTGGCCATGAGATTCAAGAGTGTTTTCACATTCACAGAGTTCGGATTGGTATAAAAGGCTTAAAGAACATAGGAGTGGACCACAAGCTAATTGTGTGGATACAGAAATTTCACAGCCAAATCACACTGTTGGAGAGTCTACGAAGACAGGAATGCCACAGTGGCACAGTTAGACATCTCAGCCTTAGTACAACAAGAATTTAGTAAGATAATTGCATCTCAGATGAATTCTAGAGGGACTGGAAACATGGAATTGGATCATGCACATTTTGCTGGTTGCTCAGGTATATATATGGTTGATCAGTCTGTTTATGCTTTAACTACTGTGGATGGACTACGTGCTGGATCTTGGATAGCTAGTAGACATATTTGCACCTGATTCTTTCTATTTTTCTCACATTTCTCCCATTGTTGACAAGGTCACTATTATATTACCTGATGGTTCCAGCAAGTGTGTGACACACTCTGGGACAGTTATCCTTAATCAATATCTCAAACTTATGTTTTGCTAGTGTGTTTTGCTAGCAACTGGCAGAGCAATTGAGAGACTCTAGGTCCTTGAAACAAGTCCTTTTACTTCTGGTTCTTTCACTTCGCTGTATTCCATCTCAAATTTGTGTAATAGCACAGTAGCTTTTCAAGCTTCATGTAAACCTTCTTTTGATATCTGGCATAATTGGGTCATGCATCCATATCTGTTTTGCAACATGTTCCTTTTCTTAAACAACATTGTACTGACTCTGTTAAACATTCCACACAAAATTGTGATATTTGCCATCTTGCTAAACAACATGGATTTCCTTTCCCCTTAAGTGATAATCATGCTGCTACTTTGTTTGAATTGGTCCACATTGATGTATGGGGACCTTATTCAGGGTCCAGTTCTTTTCATACTCCTTACATGATCACCATTGTGGATGATTGTAGTCGGGCTACATGAACTTATCTTATGCACCATAAATATCAGATTTTCTAAAGTTCTTAGAAGTTATATTCTAACGATCTAAAATCAGTTCCAAACCTCCATTACAACCTTTCGAAGTGATAATGGGACTAGTTTACCGTTACTCGCTACAAAAAAATGGAGTTTACATCGAGGGTTTGCATCGGTTATTTAATAACAGATGTAAAAAAAAGCCCAGCGGCAAAATTGTAAATTTGGGAAGACCCCTACATCGGTTATAGTAAATAACCAAATGTAAATATTTGTAGAAATTAGATATCTACATCGGGTGTTATTTGAACCGATGTAGAATAATTGTTTACACCGGTCCCCAAACAGCCAATGTAGATTGTGTAGATAAGGGGACGTTAATTCGATTCTCAACGCATTGGGCACTCTTTTTTGTAATATTCCCTAATCTAAAGCTTGAAAGCTATGGAGTTTTAACCTTGCTGCAAAAATTAGTGTCTTCAATTTTCACCTCGATGCTTACTACTACCTTGATTTCTGGCCATTACTTTTATGCTTATTTTGTGCTAGGTATTTTTCAGTAACTTTCCAGATGTTTTTTTTTTTAATCTTTCTCTAGATTATGATTGTGGTTAACATTCTGCAATTCCAGTCAGTGCTTGAGGGATAGCACTAGTATTTAAGTGACTAGAACTTAAAATATCTCATTTGATAGCTCCAGAAATACTTTGTTACTTCATATGAATTTAGAAAAGAGATAACCTTAATTTTCCCGAGGGAAAAGTCAGATGACAAAATGAATCTGCACTATGTTATATGTTTGGTTAGCTGTGATAATAACATCATTTTCCTGGCTTGACTTTGCCTTCTGTCTCTGATAAGTTCATTCATTCAATGTAGCTGAGAAGGGGTTCTGAAAAAGCAGAGATATACAACATTTGTTAATTGCTTGCTTGCTTCCAGGTCGATTCTTTGTGGAACTTTATATTGTTCAGTGAATTGAATGTTCTGATTTTCTGTCTCAAACTGATCACTTAGTTAATCTGATATGTTTCTTCTATTTGGATCTGTCATACAACTTATAGGCTGTGCCAGGTGATCAAAACTTTATTTTTGTTAATTTTCAAGATATTATCTCCAAAAAATTGGTTTTTGATGAAGAAATTAAAGTTTTTTTTTTTTTGGTTACAGCAGCATATACTACATAAATGATCACCTGTACAAGAGAACATGGACAAAAAACATGGACTTGCTGTGCAACCACTGTTTTATTCCCTCTTTTCATAACTACAGAATTTGGTCCTTTTGTAATTTTCAAAGAACACAATTGGAAGTCAACAAAATACGAGGTAGATGAATTTTTTTTTTTGTAAAAAAGACATATACAAAGGCTAGTTCCTGAGCTTGACTTGATGACCTCAATCATCTTCTAATAAATCTGGATCCTGGAAGATCGGTAAGTCGTAACTGGGGAATGCGCTTTGACTTAACCTCATCAGTTCTGCATCCCTCTGTAAGAGCTTGTTGAGGTGATTTTGAAGCAGCAGCGGTTTGATGTTGAGCCGATGAATCCTATAGAAAAATAAGTGTAATTAATTGCAGACATAATTTGTTATTATTTAATTGTAAATGTAATTTATAAATTTATGATATTTAATTCTATAAATTTATCCAAGATGATTTAAAAAATGTCTTACAGTTTATATACATAATTAATTTATTGTTGACATTATCTTCCAATATTTAAGAAAAATGGAAATTTTCAAATCCATAACTTTTTACAGATTGAGATGTAATTTAAATTTATGATTTAAAATCTATTTGTTTATTTGAAACATTACTCCTATGTGTTTTTAAATTTGAAATTTCATTAAATTCTTTTCTCAAAATATTTACGAGTATCTTGTACATTTGGCAAGGTAGTGCCAAGTTTTTTTTTGATAAATGAGCAATTCTTCGTGCCAGTCAGCATTTTCCAACAAAAAGGACTAAATGTACAAGATTTTAAAAGATATAGGATGTAAATTGCAAAAAATTGAAAGAACGGACACCAAAATCCAAATGAGGTGATTTTGCCCTTTTAATAAATTAGTTAAATTTAACTATTGTTGGACTAGATTTCTAAAATCTATTAAGTTATAGGACCAAAAGTACTAAAATTGCTAAGTTAAAGGAACAAATATCTAGAGATTTAAAAATTACAGGACTAAAACATGAATGTAACAATTTATACCTGAATATCGATGCGTTATCATTTGTAAAATCAACGCCAGCTGTCCATGTTACTTGCCTTATTCCGGCAAGTTTAGCACCCACGAAAAATTTCGGAGGGCTATGTAGCTCGATCTCCAGTAAGCCGATATCTCTATCAGCTCTGATGGCGCTGATGGAAGAGAAATCCATCACCATCTTGTGTTTCTCCGGCCCGTGTGTCACCTCCCATAGAATCTGTTTTTCTCCGTAGTAGAATTTGGCTACTAACGGTCCATCCTCACTAGTCCTCTGAAAAATAAGGGAAAATTAGAAAATTGGTCTCTAAGTTGGCGCATTCGGACTTTTTTTAGTTCTCTAAGTTGGTCTGTTTGAAAATTAATCCTCTAAGTTATGAAATTTCAGACTTTTGGTCCTCTAAGTTGGCCTGTTTGAAAATTAGTCCTCTAAGTTATAAAATTTTAGAAATTTCGTCCGATTTTCACCGGAAATTCTTGACTAGGATCTAAAACGACGGCGTCGTCGAGCACAATTCTCTTTCAAAAGTATGCAAAACATCATCTTCCACGCCCGACAACCATAAACGACGGCGTCGTGAAGCACAATTCTCTTTCCAAAAGTCCGTCTTGCGCTCGTTTTCCACATGCAAGTGTCTCGAGAAAGCTCATTGTGGGGGACAACACTAAAAAAAAGTGATCATCATATTTTAACTGAAAAATATTTTAACTTTATTATTATATTTTTATTATGCTTCAATTTTGACTTTTACACACCAAAAAAAGTTTTACAACTTAACTTAATCAATTTTCAACTTCTACTTGCAAATACTATTAACTTATGATTTTCCTTATTTTCCCATTATGAATTCAGAATTTAAGCTACACCTAATTGGACACCTAATTTGAAAACTCTTAAAACAGACCATATGAGCAAAGACAAAATCAATCTACTTGGTTATGTTCCAGTATGCAGAAACATATCTTCACAAAATTATTGAAAAACAATTAAGTCTAAATTATTTTGACTCTTTTTTACAAGCACATTGATATAGCACAGAATTTGAGAATATGAACATAGATAGAGGTGATTTTCTTTTCATAGATGAAAATTACATCAAGAAATGGCACATACTGTACACAAACTCAGCTACCCATCATTAATTGATAATTAAATAGTGCACCTATCTGAAAAAAAATCTTGTAATTAATTTAATTATGGAGGGAACTTTAATTAAGACATGATGAGCTATAGGAAATAATAGGTCTTTCAAAACACATTAAACATTTAGTATATTTAACACTTATGTATATCTATTTTTAAGTTTATATAAATTACATTTAATTACCAATTCTAAATACCAATTTATCAGTTTATCACTTGTAGATAGGGGTTCCTAAGAAATATTCTACATTTAATTACCAATTCTAAATCAAGATTATAAGGGAAAACGCATGCATAAAATCCGTACAAGAGGTACTTATTCTTTATCATACAAAAATAGAAGTAAAAAAAAGTCAATTTTGCAAGCTTTAGAACCCCCTTTATCATGAGTAAATCAAAAACATCAGAATTAAATAATCTGCAAAGCTCATTATAAGAATTATTCCTCTACATAAATAAAGTTAATTTATTAACCATGTTAAGAAAATGCTTACCTTTTCCATTTAAACAAAGTTAATTTATTGACCAATTTAAACCAACAGATATGAATATCCTAAAGACATTAAAAAAAAAAAAAATCAACTCCCATTCATGGCTCAATCACAAAACCACTTACTTAAATCCCATTCCTGAATTATAACAAATCTAACAAAACAAAGACAGCATAATTCATTCAGAAAAAAATTATGCAAAAATCACTTTCCATCGACATTACTTAGTTCTCAAAACTTATAAGACCACCTTATATAAAGTACATGACAACATTCAACGAAAGCGAGATATATTCTAAATAGAATTTCTCCCGCAAGAACACCACATCAAAATCTCTGAGAAAATTAACTCAAAGAATCAGGAAGAAGGCTGACAAGAATTAATTAATAAATACTTTTCAAAAAATCGTTACAAAAGGCAACTAACATAACCCAGTAATATAAATCAACTCACAGCAAGATTCATCAATCATTAAATATAAAGCAGGGCATTTCCACACATGAACATTCTACCAATTTCCATACACAAATTTCAACAGACACAAAGAACCCCATTCTTCAAACCCAAATTCTTAAACAACACAAGAAAAGTGAAAAATGACAGAAACCCAGAGAGCTGCATTCTTACCTGCCAGTGGCCAATCTCTATGTTCAGAATGGGAATGTGCGATGGCCTGTTTCGTCTTCCTACGACCTCAGCTGGCTGATCCATCTTTTACGTAACGATCGAATTCCGATTAACACAATCTTCAAAATCACGGCCAATTCGCAGACGATCGATCGACTTCTCTCTGAATTCGCAAATAAGACGATGCAAATGTACCAAGAACTGAACTAGATAGGAATTGATTGCGATAGAGCTGAAAATGTGTGTATGATCTCAATTTTAAATTTTATCCCCCAACCGAGACATTCGTTTTACCAGATGAAGAAAGTATAAAGTGCAGATAAAAGAATTGTATTGAATGAATGTGGAGATTCTGGAGAAGAGTTTGTACAACTTATTTATACAAGGAAGAAAAAGATCATATCTGTTGAAGGACTAACAAAACTATAACTACCAGATGAAGACTCTAACCGACTAAACTGCTATTTTGCTAAAGTGACTGTGCTGTCATCTTGATAGTTGACAGTAGAGTCTTGACACAGGTTAACGGTGATTGGGTGCAAAATCGATCGGCAGGTTGATGTAACGGTAAGTTGTTCGAGACTTAAAATATCCCTCAGTTTTTAAACAGAGTGTAATATAGGAGATGATGGAATTGCATGAATTTTTTAATTTTTTTGTATGGAACTATGGAAGGGTTTTTGAATGAACACTCAGATAAGTTGGTAGTGCATGCATGGGTATAATTGCTTATTTAGTGCTCGGTTGTTGTTTTGCAATTTTTTTTCAGAATATGGATGCATTGTTAAAGTCAGGGCTGCAAACGAGGCGAAACAGGAATAGGCTCGTAAAAAACTCGTTTAATATATTCAATGAGCTTAGCTCGAGTTAGGCTCGTTTAAGCTTCAATGAGCTTAGCTCGAGCTCGGTTCGCAAAAGGCTCGTTTAAGCTTTAACGAGTTTAGCTCGTAGAAAGGCTCGTTATACGGGCGTAGCTAGGGGTGCCACCCGCTCCCACAAGACCCCAAAATTTTTGTCCCGTTTTTCAGTGGAAAAAAAATGAAAAAAAAATTATATGTGTTTTTTTAAGGAGAAAAAATAATTGAGCTAGGGGGAAATGGGGGAAAAAAATTTGGGCTAGGGTAACCAGTCGGGCTGGCTACGCCTCTGTCGTTATATGCTCGAATTTGAGCTCGTGAAAGCAAACTTGAGTTCGTTAAAGATTGAGTTCAAGTTCGCGAGCCTGTAAATGAACATATTCGCAAGCCGAGTTCGAATATAGGCTCATGAACCTATGTTAAATTTGAATATCAGAAGCTCGAGTTCGGCTCGGTTAAAAGTTCGAGCTCAATTTAGGCTTGAGTTTGGCTCCTTATTAATCCTGACGAACGATGAATATTTTTTCGAACCGAGACCCGAGTAGCTGGCGAGCGGTTTGGTTCATTTACAGTCCTACACTTAAAGTATCGTTACTGCTTATGAAGTAATCACGTGTTGCTTACGTGATTTTTATCAACTTTTGGTTTATACTTCTGCAGAGTTGCTTCGGGTAACTGATTATGTTGCTTACTTAGTTTTTATAGTTGCATTTTTGTACAGTATTAACGGTTGTGGGATAATATTGGCGTGGGTATATTATATATGTAATATATATTAAATGTATTAAAAAAATAAATTTGCAAGGTGGGGCGGGGCAAATATCCGTGGGTCACAACACGGGCGGGTACATCCGGGCTGCGAATCGCGGGGCGGGTGACCCTAATGATTTGGGCGATTAATTGTCATCCCTATTTCTTTCACAAATTTATATGTTTTATTTGACTGATTCATTTATTTGAATGAGAAAAATAATATCGATTATAAATAATTTTACAATATTGCCAAACAAATTGTCAACATTAAATCTGATTTTGGAGTGACTCGTTAATAAAAACAAAAATAATAATTCAGGATTAAAAATATTATTAAGAAAAAAGTATTTACTACTATAAGTTTTTGGATAATCATCTTGGATAAAATAATCAATTTCTTGCTAAATATCCTCCACGTCTCCACCGAGAAAAAAAAAAAATGGCGGGCAAAAGGAAATGAATATGCACTTTTAGGTTTGCATGAATATGTGATTGCTTGTAAATTTTTTAAAAAAATACATTATTCGTTTTCTCATTTTTCAAATTATCTATTACATCCATTTATAATCCGAACAAAAAATATCACATGAACTATCATTATTATAAAATCATATCACGAATACTTTATTCACTCTCTTTTATTTTCCAAATCACCAATCACATCTAATCACTATTATACTAAAAAAACTATCACATCAATTATCATCATAACATTTCATCTTATATCCAATCACATACTCAAAAATTATTCTCATTTTTTAAAATATTTTTAACACTATTCTCTATATAAAAAAAAAAAAGAATCTGTCAATCAATCACTACCGAAATTTCACTCTTTCAATTACAAGAAACTCTTCCACACAATCTTCCTGTTTTGCATGTTTTTTAGTATTATTTTTGTGTGTTTTTGTTTTATTTTGCGTGTGATTATGCATATTTCCGTAGCTTAAAGTATAGGTTATAGTGTCGAGTGTTACGTAGGGTGTTTTTGTCATTTTTATAGGTTATGATGAAAAGAGGCTCGAAAATGGATGAAAAATGGAGAAAACGGGCATAATGACAAACATCGGCCGGGGTGTGTGGCGCGCAAGACTCCAAGACCGCGCGGGCGCGCAGATAAAGAAAGCACGCTGGCGCGCATAAGGAAAACGGCGCAGCGCCACGGGAAGCAATGGCGGCGCGAGAAGGTCAGCTGCGATTGGGCGCGGCGCGTGTCGGTGTCGTCTTCGAACACGAAATATCTAATTTTTATCCGATTTTTGGCTCTTCCACCTTGTTTAGGACTCTAGGATTATAAATAGGACTTGGGAGCCCCTATTTTCGACACACTTTCATTCATAGCACTTCTAAACTTTAGTTTTTGGTATTTTTCTTGCTTTTCATCATTGGGATTGCTTGGATTCTTGATAAGGGTCTTTTTATGCACGTTTTATGTGTATATTTGAGTAGAATTCGAGTTATTTTATTGTTAGTTTTGTAAATTTTGATTGTACATAGTTCATATTACTCAGGTCTTTTATTGATGTAGATTGACCATTCGGGCTAATTTTGGTAAATTTCGGACCATGGATTCATGTCAAAACATACCGGGAGTTTAAGGATGCAAAAACGCTCGAAATTCCAAGCCAAACGCGTCATTTGGGGCCTTTTTGGTCCAACACGGGCAGGGGGTGTTGATCCACAAAAATTTAATGATCCAGGAAAATTTAATAAATGTCCTTCCAATGAACTACCACAAAAATTTAATGATCCAGGAAGCTTTATTATCCCTTGTACAATTGATGATTTACATTGATTGATAGGGCACTAGCCGACTTGGGAGCTAGTATCAATGTGATGTCTTATGAAACATTTAAGCATGCGGATTAGGTGAACTTAAACCTATTAGGATGGACATTCAATTAGCCGATAAATCGATTAAACATCCTAGAGGTATTATTCATGATGTGTTAGTCAAGATTGACAAATTCGTGTTTCGGTCGATTTCGTTATTCTTGACATGCATGATAATTTAGAAGTTCCCTAATTCTAGGCGTCCTTTTTGGCTACCGCTAAATCTCTCATTGATGTGCATGATGGAAAGCTTACTTTGAGAGTAGGGGGTGAACAAGTTATCTTTAAAATTCCTTTGAGAAATCCTATAAATGATACTTGTTTTCCTATAAACTTGATTGAGACAAGGATAAATGATTCTTTGCTTGATATGTCTTCTAATAAATCCTTGAAAGTATGTGATGTTCAATGTGCAAAAGTTTCCACAGATAAATCCCATTTTGAGAATAACATGCGAGAAAAATAGGATCATGAAGGTCAATTGTTCGAAAATCGATACGGGTGGCGATGTTGTTCAAAGAGATAAAATTTTTCATAAGTTCAAGCTCCGCCCGATTAAATCTTCACATTTAGGTGAAATGGTCCAGCTATCTGACGTTAAAGCGCTACCCGGGAGGCAACCCGATGTTTGTGTGCAATTGTTTTCATTCATTTTTTTTTAATTATTTTATTTTCTTTCAAAATAATCACAAGTCCTTAGAGTCATTTTCAAATAAAAAAAAAACTTTTGAACATCTTCTTGGTTGTCCTAATTGGGAATATTTGAGATTTCACGGTATTCGAGTTGTGTGTTGCTTAACTTTGATTAGGTATGAAGATGCCGTTGAAGGTCCGCAAAAAAACAACCCAATGGTCGCTCAACACCGATTCCATTTATTGTAGTAAGGTCGTATTTTTCTTTTTGATAACCTCTTTTATATCATTCTAATTTCTTTGTTTTTTTTTTGAGTGTTTTTTTGTGTGTTTGTCCATTTCTTTCTTTCACATTGAGGACAATGTGAATCTTAAAGTTGGAGGTGGGTACAATAACATTTCGGAATGTTTGTGTGTTTGTTTTCAAGAGATGTGATTTTTTTTTTTTACAAATTGAGTATTTGCTAGTCAATAACTTGGCCCAATTATACCTACATTAACTTGTTAATTTGTGTTTTCAATGTGAAGCAATTGATTGTCTAGGATAGAATAGCGTGGATGCGGCAAAATTTTGATGAGATTTCTAACATCATAAATACTTGATGTGTTAAGGCATATACGATGATACTAAGCCTTTGTGAACGTCCGAGAACTCGTGATTTAGTAGTGGTTAACGAGTTGTTAAACCAAGCTTGCGAATAATGAAAAAAAAAAGAAAAAAAAAACGGACCAATCGAGATTATACTCCTCTATTTGTTGTTGCTTAGTAACTAGGAGCATTCATGAGCCCCATGTTTGTCTTTTTTTTACGTAAAATGGCGACACGAATATGAGTATGGGAAACCACCCTAGGAGTGTTTGAACAGAAATTCAAAATATAAACCTAGTGGAAGCATGTCTCGAAAGGTCCCAAAAAAAAAAAAAAAAAAAAAAGAGAAACGAAAAAAAAAGGAGAATGAATACTCCTTGACTTCTCATTCCAATAAAGTTCAAGAAGCTTGGTTATATGACTAGTAGGCTAACTACAATGATCTATTGAATTCTTGTATTTTCATGGCGTTATTGAATTGAAGTTGTTCATAACTATCAAGATTTGTGGAGTGATGATTTCAAGTCGAATAATGCCTGCCCGATATTGACTTTCTTTCTTGTGATCGATCGCTTTACAAAACTATGTTTTTACTTAATGGTTAATTCGGGTTGAGAAGGCAAGAACTTGATCGCTTATGTTCAATATGTTGAAAAAAATCATCTTTGTATGTTGTGATTTATTGAATCCCTCTTTTTGATATAATGTTTTGCTTGAGGACAAGCAAAGTTCAAAGTTGGAGGTGGTTTGATAAGGGTCTTTTTATGCACGTTTTATGTGTATATTTGAGTAGAATTCGAGTTATTTTATTGTTAGTTTTGTAAATTTTTGATTGTACATAGTTCATATTACTCAGGTGCTTTTATTGATGTAGATTGACCATTCGGGGCTAATTTTGGTAAATTTCGGACCATGGATTCATGTCAAAACATACCGGGAGTTTAAGGATGCAAAACGCTCGAAATTCCAAGCCAAACGCGTCATTTCGGGGCCTTTTGGTCCAACACGGGCAGGGGTGTCGAAACACGGTCGTGTTCGGAGCCAAAAACTCGATTTTTCGCACAAAACAGCCCTCCGACACGGCCAGGCCGTGTTCCCAACATGTCGTGTCGAGACACGGCACTGGCCGTGTTGGGAAGCACGGCCATGTCTCCTTGATCCCCTGTGTGATAAAACAGCCCGGCCCGGCCGTTCACGGGCGACAGGCGTGTCAGGGACCTCTTTTTGCAACTTTTCTTTGCGGAATTTGGGGAAAACTCACCAACCAACCCATTTTGGCCACTTTTGTACACTTTTAACACCTTATTTTCTTTGAAACATGTCTCCATGTCCCCTCCTCATCACTTGAATACAAGAATTCACCAACCAACAAGGAAAATGGGGGTGATTGTTTAATAAAAAGAGAATCTTATCAATGTATTGGTTGCCTATAAAAGCCGAGGTTGAAATTGAGAGAGGCATTCATTAGATACTCGGGAAATATTCATTGTATTCACTTCATTAAGTAGAATTGGGATCAAGAGGTCTTGGAGAAAAAGCTTGGGGCGATATTGGAGAAGAAGGCTTGGAGCAACATCATCAATCAAGGAAGAAGTCCATTGAGGTTTTGAGAAAGATAAGTACACCATGTCTACAATGCTTAAATCTTCTTGTGTAATTTACTCTTTTGTCAAAATCATGAGTAGCTAAAATCTTAGTGTTTGAGTGTAATGAACTCTAGAATGGATTTGTGATTAAGGTTTGTATGTTTTTAATAAAATTCTCATGTCTTGTGTGATGCACTTATATCATGCTTATCTCATTCGAGTTAATATTTCCGGTATATTGATTTGATATCTTTTCTTCATCGGGTAATCGAAAGATTTATGGTGAAAAAGAAATTGTATAAGTGAAAAGAGTTGCATGCAATCCTAGATATAGGACGACATAAATCTTCTGGATTAGGGTCAAACCTAATATGGGAATTCATAAATCGTTATAATGCAATCTTGGGGTTTTAACTAGAAAGAGATTTCAGTTAATCAACTTGAGATTAGGAGTTTTTCGCCTTGAGAAAGGGATTAACTTAAATCGGGAATTTCTCTGTCCACATAGCATGAGATTTTATTAAAAGAGGTTGGTTTTTACTTAAGGGCTTATGGTTGAATCTTTTAACTTGTCAAATCACAAAAACATTCTAGAGGATTTACATTCAAACACACTTTTATCTCTTGATTTCTTATTCTACAAATTTTACTTCATTTTTACAATTTATAATTTGTTTTCCTTTTTCATCAAACAAAAACTACGAAAATTGTTAGATTAAATAACAAAAAGACGGTAATTATTAGTACTTACAATCCTCGTGGGAATGACACTCGGTACTCAATAATCTATACTATAAAACGATAGGTGCACTTGCCTACGGTTTTAAAGATAGCTTTTGAGCCATCAATTCTTCCCCTTGAAGTTATTTTGCTTCTTAATCAAAGAGTAAGATTTCTTCATCTCTTTTGTCTCATTTCAATTGTTGGGTGATTATTATTGTTGCATGATCATGTTTATGATTGTTTTCTTTCCTTCAATTGAGATTATGATCTCATCCCCAAGCATGAACTAATTTCCTTGTTCTAGGATTATGATGATTTGATTCAAACAAACAAGCATGAGTATTGATTAATTGATCTGTTTTCCTGGATAAATTGTTTTACTTGTTGATTGATTGTTTGGCCAACTCTTGATTGTTTAAGGGGATAATTGAGATCGATCGAAGATATTATCCCTGGATTAAATTTATTCAGGGGGTTAGATATGAATCAGAAATATATTATCTAACCCAGGTTTAATGAAAATAGCAAATTATGTTGGGATAGCCCTAATCGTGAATACGAGTTATCGAGGATCTAGACTAGTCTTTCCATGATTGTTATTTTTGTTAACCGCATGATCAAGTAATTGATATTCGCTTTGCAAGTTTGATGAGATTAATCCATAATCTAGACTTTCTTCCATATCCTTTTCTCCAAAGTTTAATCTGCTTAGTTTTAATTTGTCCTTTTAATTGATTTCTTTTAGTTTAAATAAATCCAACAAATCTGGTTAGAGTGTTTAGGTTTTATTTTTTGTCTATTGTGATACATAATAATTATTTGCCGGCTAAGTCTTCCTTGAGAGAGACGACTTGTGGTTAACTTGCTACCCTACAATTGATCTCGTTCTCTTGCGAGGATTGTTAGACTTTTATAGGTGTTTAGCGGTCGAACAAAATTTTGGCGCCGTTCGAGTGAAGGCTTTAGGCGTAATAATTATTGTGTATATTATCCGTGTTTTTAGTTTAGGATTTCTTCTTGTTTGCTTTTTGATTTTTCACCCTTATTCCACCGATGACGTTTGATTTGTTTTCTTAAGTTTGTTTATACAAGGTCATAGGAATCTCAACTGAGTTTGCACCTTTCGTGAGACGACATTCACCGTGTTCGAGGCGTATAAGAAGCGAGGGGACAATTCTCGGTTAGTAGCGAGGATTCTCAGGACCACGTTCCAAAGGAAGAACAAACAGAGGCAAAGAATGGGTGACAATCAAAAGCGGAAACCACGCGGAGGCACGCCGCCTTCGATGCGTGAGTTCGCACGCTTGATCATCGAAGCTGCGACCTCTTGCATCACTCTAGACAAGCATCACGGAACTATGAGCTAAAGAATATACACTTCAATCGATTCTCGTCTTTCTATGGAATGCCCAATGAAGATCCTCTCAACTTCATTCGGGAATTCTATTATGTCATTCAAACTTTTCCTCTGCAGGATTTGAATGAGGACCGATAAGGATGTGTTGCTTTCCATACACTCGAAAGATCGGGCAAAAACATGGCTTATGTCTCTACCTCCCAACTCTCTTACTACTTGGGAGGCGGTGTACAATAAGTTCATGGGCAGTACTACTCTCATCGAAAAACTTGGATCTATGAGGTAAGATAGCTACCTTTTGTCAAATGGAAGGTGAACCTTTTCATGAGGCGGGGATCGCTTCAAAGATTTCTGGACTAAATGCCCACATCATCACTACCCATTAGAATTGTTAAACCAATTTTTCTATGATGGATTATCACATAACTTTCAATATATGGTTGACAATCTTTGCTGGGGGTGATATGGGTACACCTGAGCCCAGGAAATTTATGATATTCTAGAGATGATGAGTGATAACTCCCAACAAAAAAATGCCCGAGGAAAACGGGCTACGAAGTGAATGAAATAGCACCAAGTTACGACGTGACAAAACAATTGGTGAGTTGACTAAACAAGTTCAATTGTTGGCTACACGGGGGCATCCATCCAACGCCCCTTCCTTTGCCGAGTCATGCGGAATTTGTGGCGAATTCGGTCATGGAGCTAATGTTTGTAATATGGTGGTTGATCAACAGGTTGAGGACATTAACGCTATCCAGGGTTTTCAGCAAAGGCCTCGTAATGATCCCTACGCTCAGACTTACAACCCAGGTTGGCGGAATCATCCAAACTTCAGTTGGGGAAATTCGCAAAATCCATCTCAAATCCATCAGAGGCCTCCTCCCCAAGGTCAGTCATCAAATCAACCTCGGCCTCCATCGATTGAGGAAAGTTTGAGTTCGTTCATACAGGTTAGTAAGAAAACTCAAGAGGCCAACATTCAGCGGTTTGAGTCTGTGGAAGCTTCATTCAAACGTCTTGAAACCCAAGTTGGTCAATTAGCCACCCAAATGGGTGAAATTGCTCAACATGTGGTAAATAAAGGAAAGCTACCTAGCCAACCAGAGCAAGCCCAAGCCGTCACCGTGTTACGAAGTGGTAAGGTTATTGATAACAAAGTTGAAATTCCATTTTCTACTACTTTGACTAACCTGTGTAGGTGACGAGGAGATCGAGAATGCGTCGATTCCAAAACCTTGCACAAGGAAGAAGAGGTGAGTAAGGAATCTGTCTTGCACAAAACCAACAATCCTTACAAACCTCCAATTCCTTTTCCAAGTCGCCTTCGGAACGAAAAACAGGATAAGCAGTTCTTGGATTTCTATAACATGCTATCTAAGGTTAATGTTAATTTACCTCTGCTAGATGTTATACGAAATGTGCCAGCTTATGTCAAATTTTTCAAAGAACTAGCATCCAACAAAAGGAAGTTTGGCGACAATGAGAAGGTAATAGTTTCGAAGTGGCAAGTGCGATTCTTCAAAGACCAATTGCCTCCTAAACAACGTGATCCATGTAGTTTTGTTATTAAAATTGCAATGGGAAGCGGTAAGGAAACTTCCGGATTGCTCGATTTGGGGAAGGATTAATCGATGCCTTATTCTATTTTTAAACAACTTGATTTAGGGGAATTGAAGCCCACTAGAATGTGTCTTCAACTTGCTGATAGGTCCATTCGGTACCCTAAAGGTATTATTGAAGATATTTTGGTAAAAGTGGGTGGTCTCATTGTCCCTGTTGATTTTGTTGTATTAGAAGTAGGGGAAGTGCAAAATCAAGATAACGAGCACACACACACTGTTGGCCGCCCATTTATGGCCACCACGCACACACTTATTGATGTTAAAAATGGGCGCATGACTATGATTTGTTCTCGGGAAAGCGTGACTTTCTCTATTTTCGACACTAAACCTATCCTCTCGCATGCATCATTTGAAAATTGCTCTTTCGTTGATTTAATTGATGGGGCAAGTCGAAAATACCTTCTTGCATGATTATAGTCTTGACACTTTATTTCTTGAGCAGGATGATATTTTTGACGTCATGGAAGACGTATGGGCAAGCCTAAAACGAGGGGGTGATGGAAATATTTGCATTAGAAGATGTGGATAATAAACCCCAACAAAAACTGGAATTGAAAGAACTCCCTAAACATTTAAAATATGTGTTTTTAGAAGCGGTGAGTGAGAAGTGAGGTGATTATTTCTGTTGTACTTTCTAAAGAAGAAGAGGGAGAATTGTTGGTGGTGCTTAGAAAATTTAAAAATGCAATTGGATGGGGGTTGAGTGATATCAAATGGATTAGCCTGCATGCATGCATAGAATTATTCTAGAAGAAGGGTTAAGCCTAGTAGAGAAGCTCAAAGAAGATTGAACCCCGTTATGATGGAAGTAGTGAAAAAAAAAGGTATTAAAACTCGTAGCTAAAGGGGTGATATACCCGATTACGGACTGATGAATGGGTGAGTCGGTGCATGTTGTACCAAAGAAGAGTGGGATAACGATTGTAGAGAACGAAAAGGGTGAAATTATTCCCACTAGGACCACATTTGGATGGAGGATGTGCATAGATTATAGGAAGTTAAACGGCGCTACTAAAAAGATCATTTCCCCCTTCCCTTTATTGATCAAATGCTTGACAAACTTGGGACATAGTTTTATTGTTTTTGGATGGTTTGTCGGTTATTATCAACGGCCATCGACCAGGAGGATCAAGCAAAAACTACTTTCACATGCCCGGGGGACTTTTGCATTTCTACGAATGCCGTTTGGACTTTGCAATGCGCCAAAGAACTTTCCAAAGGTGCATGTTTTCAATTTTTCTCGACATGGTTGAGGACTTCATTGAGGTATTTATGGATGATTTTTACGTATTTGGATCATCTTATTCGATTGTCTTAATAAATTGGCTAAGGTTCTTGAACGATGCATTGAATGCAATTTAACTTTAAGTTGGGAAAAAAGCCATTTTATGGTGACAAACGGAATTGTTTTAGGCCATGTGGTTTCAAAAAGAGGGATCGAGGTTGATAAAGCTAAAATTGATGTTATTGAAAAATTACCTCCTCCCATTAATGTTAAGGGCATTAGGAGTTTTCTTGGGCATCTTTGGATTTTATCGAAGGTTTATTAAGGATTTTTCAAAAATTAGTCAACCTCTTTGTAAATTACTTGCTCAAGATGTCCTTTTGATTTTGATGAAAAATGTCTGAATGCTTTTAACACATTAAAAGAGAAATTGATAATCGCTTCTGTTGTTGTTGCTCTGATTGGTCATTACCTTTTGAAATTATGTGTGATCGTCTAATCATCTTTGTAGGGGCCGTCTTAGGACAAAGAATTGATAAATTGCTCCATGTGATTTACTATGCTAGTTTTACTCTTAATGATGCACAAGTAAATTACACTACCACTGAAAAAGAACTATTAGTCGTTGTTTTCTCCTTGGATAAATTCGGATCTTACATTGTTGGGTCTAAGGTAATTATTCATAGTGATCAGGCGACCTGCGTTACTTGTTGAGTAAGCCACAAGCTAAACCTAAAGTTAATTCGGTGGATTTTGATGTTGCAAGAATTTAATGTTGAAATAAAAGATAGAAAAGGGTGCGAGAATGTAGTAGCGAGATCACTTGTCTCGTCTCACTCTTACCGATGATGCTCTTGCTTCTCATAAAAATGAGCATATAATTGATTCTTTCCCCCATGAGCAATTATTTGAGGTTACTTCAATTCCTTGGTATGCCGACATTGTGAATTATCTTGCATGTGGAATTGTGAGAACTAATCTTTCATTTCGGGAAAAGAAAAGATTTTTATCTACTTGTAGGTTCTACTTTTGGGATGACCCATAATTGTTTAGAATCCGCAAGGATGAAATTATCCGAAGATGTATTCGAAACCGAACAGAATGATGTTTTGGCATTTTGTCATGAAATGCACTTTGTGGTGGGCACTTTGGAGGTCGTAAAAACAGCCTTTTGGGTTCTACGATCGAGGACTCTATTGGCCAACATTGTTCAAAGACGCGCATAATTTTGGTGACATGCGATAGATGCCAAAGAACTGGAAATATTAGTAGGAGGAATGAAATGCCTCACGAATAGTAACAGTACTTGAAATATTTGATGTGTGGGGTGTTGATTTCATGGGCCCTTCCTAAGTCTTTTGGTTATGAATATATACTTGTTTCTTTGTTGACTACGTGTCCCACTGGTTGAGACAATCCCCACGAGGACATGCGATGCTAACACTTGTCATCAAGTTTGTGCAGAAAATATTTTATGCGGGTTTGGATTCGAGAGCTATCATTAGCGATGGGGGAAAACATTTTTTGCAACAAATTGTTCGAAAAATTGATGAAGAAAAATGGTATCACACATAAGGTAGCTACACCTTATCATCCTCAAACTTAGGGCAAGTAGAAACCACCAACAAACAAATAAAGGGGATTCGGAGAAGACAAGTAAATCCTACAAGGAAAGACTACCAAGTTAAATGATGCGCTATGGGCATACAGGCGACTTATAAAACAGTTTTGGGAATGAGCCCCTATAGACTAGTTTTGGAAAGCGTGTCATTTACGATTGAAGTGGAGCACAAGGCATATTGGGCTATAAAAGCAACAAATTTCGACTTGGACAAAGCAGAGTCGAAAGGAAGTTGCAATTGTCCGAACTTGACGAGCCAGTAATGACACATATGAAAATACGCAAATATACAAAGATAAAGTCAAGCGATTGCACGATAAAAGAATTATCCATAAAAAGCTCGAACCAGGTATGAAAGTCCTTTTATTTAACTCACGATTGCGGTTATTTTCGGAAACTAAAATCAAGATGGAATGGGCCATTTGAGATCGAAGAGGTATATCCTTGCGGAACAAAGAAAAACTACTTAATCCGAGGACTCATGAATCTTTCAAGGTGAATGGTCATCGGGTTAAGCCATATTTTGAAGGGATATCTCGGGATGAAAAAATTGAGAGCATAGGCCTTAAAGATGTCACTTAAGAACCATACTCGGTATCGTCAAGCTAAAGACGTTAAATAAGCGCTTCTTGGAAGGCAACCCAAATTTTTTCCTTTTATATTCTTTTTATTTTTCTCGACTAACCGTATCTAATGGTTTAATTGAGTTTTCTCCGTTTTGTAGAAATTTAAAAAAATAAGAAAAAAAAAATAAAAAAAAATAAAGTGTCTTGCGGCGTGGCAGCAACACAAAGACTGTAAAGGGCCTTGCGCCCATCATCGCGTGGGCGCGCGAGAGACAAAGAGAGAGCTTAAGATTCGCGAATTGGGGTTTTGAAACACAATTTTTTCACCCCCAATTCGAAAATCCTCCATCTCCTTCCAAATTCTCTTTACCAAAACGCAAAATTCAAGCGGTTAAAATCACATTCGCGCTCGATTAACCAATTCTAATCAATCAGTCATGCATAGAAGAACCAAAAGGGCTCAAAATCAACAACCTAGGGTGGAAGAAGATGACCCGATGAATCCGGTGGATTTAGCCGAGCAACTCGACGCCCCTTTCCAATTTATTCGAAGAAGAAGGCCAAAGGTATACTAGCTTACTCTCTCGCGAGGTACTTCCATCTACCTTCTTTCATGGATACTTTGCAAGGGTTGGGGTTGCTTGATGAATTTATGGGATTTGTCAAATTTTTTGGGTGGAGAAAATTTGCCCCACTTACTTCTAAGGTATTGATTGAGTTATCTTTGGAATTTTATACGACATTGCATTTTTCGGATTCACATCTTACTGATTTTACATGTCGTCTGTTTGGGGAGGAATGTGAAGTAAATTTTAGAGTAATGAAATCTGTTTTTGGGCTATCTAGGCACGGTGTTAGGCAAAGTGCCCAATTCATTTAACCCAGTGAATTTTTGGGCGAGAATTGACGGGATATAATAATTTTTCTACAAAGGAACCCCAAATGGTTTTATTACGACCTCGCCTTATACTTATTGCACAAATTCATTACTCACTGCGTTTTTGGAAAATTTGAAAGTAGTCGGGTGACTACCCAGGAGTTGTTTTTTATTTGGTGCTTTCGTCGTGACACAAAAATTTGCACTATGGCATTTATTTTCGACACTTTCTATCGCAACCTTCAAAGCGTAAGCATGTTCGGGTTTAGGACACTTAATTTTCAAACTAGCTATTCATTTCAACGTGGTCCCCGATAATCTCGACCACCTTGTTGAAATTCCATATGGGTCTTGAACACAACTTTGCTAAAAATACGGATTTTCTCACAAAAGAAGGCACTTTAAAGGATCCCGCCTCCGGAAATGTTTTCATAGTGATACATGGAACCCGATGGGTATTCTACCACGCCAACGGGAACCAGCGAGGGGAACAGATTGGGACACATGGGCGAAGAGCACCGGGGTGATCCCGATATTCATCCTCCACACGTGGGGTTACCACCGCGAGTTGATCCTTTACACCGGCCCCTCCACTAGTACCGATCGGGCCCTACCCGCCGGTTGGGAGGCCGTTATGGGGACGCCGATACTATGCAGAGCGTATTGACCACTTTCAAAGATCAAATGACCGGGCTCCATGAACTCATGCGAAACATGAACACGGTGGTCGAGTCTATTGACACTGAGTGCAAAACATTGAACAAAACTGGGTGAACATGTCTTTCTCGCCATTCCCACCTCCACCCCTTCGGATACACAAAGCAAAGTGACACTTTTAGAGTTTGTTTTCTTTTTATTTTATTTTCTTTTGTGTGTGTTGCATACGCATTAGTGTGTTTCCATTCCCTTTCGTCATTAATATAGTTTCTTGTTTCTATTTTGGTATTATGTTTCCTTCCACATATGTTTTTTTTGCGAGAATTGAAAGCGCACGTATCTATCAAGCCATTGTTCAACCATCGTATTTTTGGGGACGTTTTTTTTTCTCTTTTACTTTTACGCATTGAGGTCATTGCGTGATGTAAGTGTGGGGGGGGACATTTAGTCATTTGTAAATTAAGTGATTGTTTATGGTTAATTTTTAAACTTGCCTATTGATTATCCCAAGTTTAATAAGGGTCTTTGTTTAGTCAACTTGAAATAGATGTATTAATTTGAGTTTCAATTATGAAATGACTTTGTGAACTTGATATGTAGGATTTGACTAAGTCGTGAATTAGCCTTTGGGGTGAACAAATGAGGTGACGATTAATCAATAGCCGAGTTGTGGGGCTTGAATTACGAGATTTCATTAATGTGTATTAAGTTAAAACCCTGTTGTGATTTGTGTGTACACAAAATTGCTAGCCTTGCGAAAAAAAAAGAAGAAAAAAAAGCATTATATAGCAAAAAAAAAAAAAAAAAAAAAAATGGGCATGATATAGCTATATATAAAAATAGAATAATCGAGATTATACTCATTGATTGAGCCGCTTAGTAACTAGGAGCATTCATGAGCCCCATGTTTGACTTTTACGTAAAACGGCTCAAAACATGAGTATGGGAAACCACCCTAGGAGCCTTTGGAAAACATCCGAAGTTTACACCTAGTGGAATAATATCTCGGGAGTTCTAGCAAAAAAAAAAAAAAAACAACAACAAAAAAAAAACATGGCTAGTAATTGCGTGATTGGTTGTGTGAATAAAAGGGTTGCAACTTTTGACACAAATTTGAAATTTAGTAAGGAAGGTCAAACATTTTGGTTAATGTTTAATTTGAGCAAGTGAATTTATTGTGAAGGTTGGGGATCGATGAAGAATAATCCGAGGAGTAGATAGAACATTGTGTTATGGATTAATTGATTCTCAAATTGGACATTATATTTCTTGTTGGGTTTGTTGGCATTATTATTTGCTTGAGGACAAGCAATAAGCTAAGTGTGGGGGAGTTGTTTTGCATGTTTTTAGTATTATTTTTGTGTGTTTTTGTTTTATTTTGCGTGTGATTATGCATATTTCCGTAGCTTAAAGTATAGGTTATAGTGTCGAGTGTTACGTAGGGTGTTTTTGTCATTTTTATAGGTTATGATGAAAAGAGGCTCGAAAAACGGATGAAAAATGGAGAAAACGGGCATAATGACAAACATCGTCGCAGAAGAGTCTTGTGGGCGCAAGACTTCGCGCGGGCGTGCATCATCATGCGCTGGCGCGTTAATGAAAAAGGCCAAATGGCACAAGACACGGAAGCAGCGCTGGCGCGCGAGATGGTCGGGTGCCGATTGGCGCGGCGCCAAGATCGAGAGCCTTGGCGCTTGCGGTGTGTCGTCTTGAACACAAAATATCTAATTTTTATCCGATTTTGGCTCTTCCACCTTGTTTAGGACTCAGGCTTATAAATAGGACTTGGGAAGCCCCTATTTTCGACACACTTTCATTCATAGCACTTCTAAACTTTAGATTTTGGTATTTTTCTTGCTTTTCATCATTGGGATTGCTTGGATTCTTCCCCTTGAAGTTATTTTGCTTCTTAATCAAAGAGTAAGATTTCTTCATCTCTTTTGTCTGATTTCAATTGTTGGGTGATTATTATTGTTGCATGATCATGTTTATGATTATTTTCTTTCCTTCAATTGAGATTATGATCTCATCCCCAAGCATGAACTGATTTTCTTGTTCTAGGATTATGATGATTTGATTCAAACAAACAAGCATGAGTATTGATTAATTGATCTGTTTTCCTGGATAAATTGTTTTACTTGTTGATTGATTGTTTGGCCAACTCTTGATTGTTTAAGGGGATAATTGAGATCGATCGAAGATATTATTGTAAGTCAGCGCTACGATAATCTAGAGGGGGTGAATAGATTATCTCCATCTTTTCAATTTCGCCTCTTTTTCGAATCAAATGCTCAAGACAATAATGAAGGTGCGGAATGTAAACAACACACGTCGATTTAAAGAGGTTCAACCCACCTAGGGCCTAATCCTCTACCACCCCAAATATATCAGGGATGGATTTCGAAAAGAAAAAGAATTTTATTAATTACCAAAATTAATACAAATTCAACTTACAAACACCTTGAAGAAGCACCACACTCTTCTTCAACACCACCTTTGGAGATTACCACAATCTCCCTTTGAAGATTACCACAATCTTCCTTCAACGGCACCTTGTGAAGATTACCACAATCTTCACCCTTGAAGAGCACCACACTCTTCAACACCTCAACAAGAAGATTACCACAATCTTCTCACACCTAACACCTAGTTCACCCAAGTGTGTTCTTACCACAAGAACACTCACAAGGATATCTTGTGTTTGAATGGCGACCACAAATTCAAGATTACAACTCGATAATTGATAATACAATAGAGTGCAAGTGTAATCAAGAATAGCCTAGACCTCAAAGATGTGAAAGTGATAAGCTAGGCAATTTTACAACAAGAATAATGACAATGAAAGACCAAGTGTTTGCTTGAAGTGTATCTTGTTGTGTTGTATCTCAATTGTTGTTATGGTTGCTCCAAAACTTCCTCTATTTATAGGAGATGATTGATCAAGCATAGGCTCCTCTTGGGGATTGAAAATCTCTGAGAAAAATACAATTAAAATCAAGAATATAGCTGTTAGAAATCAATCCCACAATTTAAGGAAAGTTTGTCTGTTTGTCAAACGGTCATATTTTTTTTTGTCAATACATAGATGCGACCGGCCGGTCGCACGAAATAGACGCGTTGAAAAAGAATACACAAACAAAATAACACAGGCGGCCGGTCGACGTCTACCTCGACTTGGTCGACCATCACCCCAACCGGTCCCCTCATGGATTTTGCAAGGATAAAACGTTCGTTTGAAACAAACTTGCAGTGGTCGGCCGACCTGGGCGGCCGGTCGCCGGCCGACGCCAGCGGCACGGTCGACCGCTTGTTTTTCTTTCCGTCTCATTTCTGTTTCTAAAAACATCTTCAGGTATGGGTTGCCCTATAGGGCGGACAGGTCGACCATGAGGAGAGTAAATGTTGTCCAATTTTGTCGAAAATAAAACTTAAGAAATACTCCGAAAATATAGTAAAAACATTTTAAACCGATCGGAAGTATTAGGACAACATTTAGAAACATCGTTTGAGAGTGAAAACCCAATAACGTAAAATCATTAAAAGCGTTGTCCAATTTAGACGAAAATAAACTTTGAGAAAATACTCCAAAAAAAAATATTAAAATCATTTTAAAACATTTAGGAGTATTTGGACAACCTTTAAAAACATTGTTTTGGTGATAAAATAAAATCATCAAAATTAAGATAAAAACATGTATCAAACAATCTCCCCCTTTTTGATGATTACAAACCAAAACAATTTTTACACAAACTAAGAGAGCAATTTTAGAAATGATTTTCCGGTAAAAACATTTGACCGTTTGGAAGCAACCAAAATTTCCAAAAATATTAAAGCAACCAAGTAGGGAGTAAATATTTTCAAAAATAAGCTCAAGCTCCCCCTATCCACAAGCACATCAAGAATAATGAAAGAGCAATAATCCATAAGCTAAAAGCTTTAGCTTTTACAATTTGTTCAAGAGCTTATAAGCTCCCCCTGTCACAAAACAACATTAAACAATAATATAAGTCCATCAAGCAACAATTGGACTAAGAATAAATCACAACTTATGGCTTTTATGAGCCATAGCTTATAGCTTTTATGACAAGATTTTACTAGCTTCTTTGAGCTAACGAGCCAATTTCTGTTTCTCCCCTTTGGAATCATCAAAAGAATGTTAGGATGATAGAAACATCATAGAAGTATATCAAAGTGCGCCAAAGAAATGGTTTATCAACCTTTGAGCAATTTAGGCTTAAAAACCAAGGAAAATGGGAGAAATGTATCATGAAAAGTTCATACGCTCGTTTTATTACTCAAAACATGATCTCAATGAGTATTGAAAACTTGTGGAAAGCGAGAGAATCATGTAGAAGTTGAAATTTTCATAGCGACATTTTAACAAACACTTTGTGTGTGTGAAAAATAAAAGAGGTTGTATATAACCTTTGTAAATGGTTCAAGCCAAAAATTTTCATATCATCAATCAACCTCATTTCAAACCTCAATCATATGCACCATATGCAATAAATTGTTCATCAATTAAGAAGCTCAAAGTAGATTCTCAAGGGTTCAACCCAATTGAGATAAGCTAAGAGTGATCAAGGCATTACAAATGCCAAAAATTAGAGCATCCATCAAGAAATAAGTCATGCTTTCAACAATACATGTATCAAATGTCCCAACATATTCAACTAAGCATAACAAAGCAATAAAAAAGACTTTTACCATCAAGTACTTCATACCAATTATCAAACAATGCTTTAGAGTATTTTTACCATCAAATACTCCATCAAAAATCATGATCATCCACAAGTCATTATCAACTTGCAATATAAACCCTTTTAAGAAAAACAAGCAAATATCATTAGTACAAATGAGTTTTACAAAAATTCATCAAAATACAAAACATCATTAATGAAAATGCTAGAAAGTAAAGGGGGTGGGATAACATCATTCCTCATCCGAGGAGAAGCAAGATCCGGGAATAAAGTCCTTGATGAATTTCTTTAACTTGCCGATAGACTTTTGCATTTTAGAGGTCTTTTGCTCCAAAGCCTCATACCTCGTCTTATGAAAAGCCCTCATCTCATCAAATTCGGCTTGAGTATACCTCCTAGGCGGTTGAGCACCAGTATTACCCTCCGGATTGCTCGGTTCGCCTTCTTCCACCAATCTTGCGGCCGGCGTCATCAAAGATGTCATTAGGATCGGGAGACTCTTGACCTCTTCCTCTTGCCATTTTGGTTGGTCGGATGTCCATATTCTTGCGCATCGTGACTATTTGGGAGATATTGTCAATGTCGAAGTCATTTTGAAAAACTTCCGAGTTAAACTCCGACGAAGGAAGTCCCGATTGAATAAGAAGTTTACAAATCCAATTTCCCATAACCAACTTCTTATTACCTTGAGTAATGGACTCGATTAGACATTGAATAAGTATGGCACCAAAGTTAAGTGGTTCCTCCTAGCAATCTTATAAGTCAAAAATAATCCATATTGCTAGGCATCTTTCCCGACTTACCACAAATGCAATATGCGACAATGACCGATAAAATGCGATGCTCAAGTGTCATTGCCAACAAAGAATACTTAGGCCATACTCCCAAATACGTCTTGACTTCTTTCATCGATACCCCAACATTTCATCATTCCAAGTCAAGAGAAATAATCCCAACCACCTTCTCTAACATGTAAAAGCCGGCAAATATCATTGGGAGTCCATCTAAAATGACGACCCTTTATAAATGAATTAACTATGAATCGGCTTTCTATCATTATCATATTGCACCCACATATTAGCATAAAAAAGTTGGATAATATCATCATCATACAACACATAAGCATGCTCCCATAAATACATCCAACCTTGCTCCTCAAAAATCCTCTAATCGTAGGATACTCATTTCGCAAAAGAACTAAAACGACACATTTTAGTCCTTGCAATAGATTTACCTTTCATCCCCGTATCCTCATAGTACCATTCCGCATACTTATTGATGAAATTAATAGCATTGCGGGGAATTAGGAGCTTGAGTAACAAAAGATTTTTTACCTTTCGCCCAACGGCAATTTTAAAGCGAAATTGTTCCGCGGAGCTCGGTGATTTGGGCCCGAGAGAGAATGGGATTTTGAACATCATCACCTTTGAGCCACATTTCTTTGAGCGGCTCGAATATCCCTTTGTTCGGCTTCTTCTTGCCGATTTCTTGTGAACCCTCTCCGTCCCTTCTTCGCTTGGAGATGGGATTTCGACCGTGGAATTTCTTGGAGGAGCCATATATGAAAGATTCTTGAGAAAATAAGAAGATTAGCAACAAGAATCGTGAAAAATGATGAAGAATTGAAGATTTAGAGAAAAGGGGATGAAAGAATCGCTCTTGGGGTTTGGGGATTTTGGTGCGTCTGTTTTTGAGAAGAAGAAACGTAAGCGATTTTAAGTTGAAAAATAACCCTGGGCGACCGGTCGAGGTAGGGACGACGGTCGAGTGCGAGGGCGGCCGTCGCCTGACTGTGGACCGGCCCCAGGTGATTTTTCTTTCTCCCAGTTTTCCAAAATTCGATTTTTCACCCCAAAAGTTTTTAAAACTATGCAAAAATATAAGTTTGGACTATAACAAATATGGGTTTTGGAAAACATGTAAACGATAAAATCGAGACTAAACACGTAGTGCCTTTTAAGAGAAAATATTTGCAAGATCAATTAGGGGCACTTAAGGGGTCAAAATGAAATATCTTGAAAGATATGTGCATAATATCGAGTTTTAAAGAAAAATACGAGTAGACATACCTTGATGGTTTAAGAACCTTGATGACGTAAAAGCCAATGAGTATGAAATATGTATCCTACACAATTCTTAGACAACATTCTCATAGAAAATTCAAGTGTAGGCAAATAATATGAGATAACAAAAAGAGCTTATGCTATAAGATTTCATAAGAGATAATAAGCCACATAAGTCTAATGAGAAGCTCAAGAGTTTTTAGAAAAACATGCAAGGTCTCTTTTAAAAATATTGAAACTCATAAATATATAAGAGACCTATTTAAAAATAAATACTTGAAAAATCATTTTGCAATTAAGACACAAAAAACATGCATATAATTAAAAGAAATAAAATGCATATATAAATGGGGAGATACGGTTTACCAATTTCGCCGTTTCCATGGGTTGTGTCTTTCCCATTGTTGATGATGATATCTTCCCATTTGGAAGTCACTTTTTGTTGATGATGACTTCCTTGATTACTCCATTTCAAGGTTTGTTACCTTCCCATGGTTGATGGTTTTTCTTCTTTGAAAATCATCTTGTTGATGATGTCTTTGCCATTTCAAGGATTGTTACCTTCCCATGGTTGATGGTTTCTTCTTCTTTGAAAATCATCTTGTTGATGATGTCTTTGCCATTTCAAGGATTGTGTTCTTCCCATTTTTGATTATACGCTCTTCTTGGAAATTGGCTTTGTTGAGAGTAGTTTCTCCTTTTTGATCAAATGAAACGTTCATTTGATGTTTTCTTGGTGGCATGAAATTTCTCCGATTTTTGCTTTGTCGGGTACCTAATAGCACATTGTTTTGTGGTACCCTCATGTGTTTGGGTCCTTTAAGATTAGTCTTGAGACTTTTAGGTCTCCAACAATATTTAGAGCTATTTCTAGCCCGACAAGAATTAGCCGTATGACCCTTTTTGCCACAATAAAAACAAGTAGTAATTCTAGGAGCATAATGACCAATATGCATAGTGACTTGATCCTTTTTCATATGATTAACAACTTTAGGCTTATGATCAAGTCCTTTATCACAATTATGAATATCAACAATATTGGACATTTTATTGGTACTCGAGTTGGTTTTTAATAAATCCTTTTTCATGCAATCAATATTCTCAACAAGAGTACTATTTTCTATTTCAAGATTTCTAACCTTATCAAGAGTGGTGGTGTGAGCACATGATAGTGATTCATAGGAAGTAAATAAACTATCCTTATCATTTTTCAAAGTATTGAATTCCTTTTTCAAATTTTTATACTTAACAAGCAAGCTTTGGAATTCATCTTGAAGATCATCAAAATCATTTTGCAAATCACTATAATCATTTTGAATAACAATATCATAAGAAGTAGAGGGCTTAAGACATACCTCATTTTCTTCATTGATGCCCATAAAACAATATTCAACTTCTTCATAATTGGAAGTTGTAGGAGTTTATTCCTTAGATTTGAGCTTGTATGATCTTGAGAAGTAGATGCTTTTGTTTGACTCCTTTCATTTGCAAATACTCCATAGATGGCTTCTAATTTTTGCCATACTCCATGTGCCGATCGAATACCTACAACATGATCAAATTCAAGGTGGTAAGTGAACAATGTAAAATATTAAGAGCTTTACCATTTAAGGAGATGATTCTCTTCTCTTCATCATTGAGCTCTTTGAAGCCTTTAGAGGTGTGTGGTGTATTCTTTGTCGGAATGGATTCTCCATTGATGACGGTGTTCCAAATATCGAACCCGCAACTTTGTAAGTAGCATTCCATTCTTTCTTTCCAAAATATAAAATTTTTGGAATCAAACCGAGGTGGCTTGGTGGTGGAGGTGCCGGAAATTTGAGCTTCGTCAGAGTCGTCGATCGTTTCTCTTCACTCGCGATGTGAAACGAGCTTGCCAAAGAGTTTGGCTCGATACCACTTGTAAGTCCAAGCGCTACGATAATCTAGGGGGGTGAATAGATTATCTCCATCTTTTCAATTTCGCCCTCTTTTTTGAATCAAATGCTCAAGACAATAATGAAGGTGCGGAATGTAAACAACACACGTCGATTTAAAGAGGTTCAACCCACCTAGGGCCTAATCCTCTACCACCCCAGTATATCCGGGATGGATTTCGAAAAGAAAAAGAATTTTATTAATTACCAAAATTAATACAAATTCAACTTACAACACCTTGAAGAGCACCACACTCTTCTTCAACACCACCTTTGGAGATTACCACAATCTCCCTTTGAAGATTACCACAATCTTCCTTCAACGGCACCTTGTGAAGATTACCACAATCTTCACCCTGAAGAAGAGCACCACACTCTTCAACACCTCAACAAAGAAGATTACCACAATCTTCTCACACCTAACACCTAGTTCACCCAAGTGTGTTCTTACCACAAGAACACTCACAAGGATATCTTGTGTTTGAATGGCGACCACAAATTCAAGATTACAACTCGATAATTGATAATACAATAGAGTGCAAGTGTAATCAAGAATAGCCTAGACCTCAAAGATGTGAAAGTGATAAGCTAGGCAATTTTACAACAAGAATAATGACAATGAAAGACCAAGTGTTTGCTTGAAGTGTATCTTGTTGTGTTGTATCTCAATTGTTGTAATGGTTGCTCCAAAACTTCCTCTATTTATAGGAGATGATTGATCAAGCATAGGCTCTCTTGGGGATTGAAAATCTGAGAAAAATACAATTAAAATCAAGAATATAGTTAGAAATCAATCCCACAATTTAAGGAAAGTTTGTCTGTTTGTCAAACGGTCATATTTTTTTTGTCGATACATACATAGGCGACCGTCGTCATTTACGAAATAGACGTTGAAAAAGAATACACGTGACAAAATAACACAGGGCGGTAGGTCGGCGTCTACCTCGGCCGTCGACCATCACCCCAACCGGTCCCCTCATGGATTTTGCAAGGATAAAACGTTCGTTT
This sequence comes from Rehmannia glutinosa, assembly GCA_016081115.2. Taxonomy (NCBI): domain Eukaryota; kingdom Viridiplantae; phylum Streptophyta; class Magnoliopsida; order Lamiales; family Orobanchaceae; genus Rehmannia; species Rehmannia glutinosa. The sequence continues at coordinate 93,764,031 of CM071937.1, read as the reverse complement.
GAAACAAACTTGCAGTGCATGTGGTGGCCGACCCCAGGCGGCCGTCGGCCGATCGGATCGGCCGACGCGGCCATGCACGGTCGACCGCTTGTTTTTCTTTCCGTCTCATTTCTGTTTCTAAAAACATCTTCAGGTATGGGTTGCCCTATAGCGGCGACAGGTCGACCATGAGGCAGTAAATGTTGTCCAATTTTTGTCGAAAATAAAACTTAAGAAATACTCCGAAAATATAGTAAAAACATTTTAAACCGATCGGAAGTATTAGGACAACATTTAGAAACATCGTTTGAGAGTGAAAACCCAATAACGTAAAATCATTAAAAGCGTTGTCCAATTTAGACGAAAATAAACTTTGAGAAAATACTCCAAAAAAATATTAAAATCATTTTAAAACATTTAGGAGTATTTGGACAACCTTTAAAAACATTGTTTTGGTGATAAAATAAAATCATCAAAATTAAGATAAAAACATGTATCAAACAATTATCCCTGGATTAAATTTATTCGGGGGTTAGATATGAATCGAAATGTATTATCTAACCCACAGGTTTAATGAAAATAGCAAATTATGTTGGGATAGCCTAATCGTGAATACGAGAGTTATCGAGATCTAGACCTAGTCTTTCCATTATTGTTATTTTTGTTAACCGCATGATCAAGTAATTGATATTCGCTTTGCAAGTTTGATGAGATTAATCCATAATCCTAGACTTTCTTCCATATCCTTTTCTCCAAAGTTTAATCTGCTTAGTTTTAATTTGTCCTTTTAATTGATTTATTTTAGTTTAAATAAATCCAACAAATCTGGTTAGAGTGTTTAGGTTTTATTTTTTCGTCTATTGTGATACATAATAATTATTTTGGCTAAGTCTTCCTTGAGAGACGACTTGTGGTTAACTTGCTACCCTACAATTGATCTCGTTCTCTTGCGATGATTGTTATACTTTTATAGGTGTTTAGCGGTCGAACACTTCCCTATCAAAAATAGAGCCCCCAACGGCCATATATATTCAAAAAGGGATAATAAAAAAAAACCGAGATTTGAACTAATTACAACAAATTTCAAAGATTTTTGAAAATCGGAAAAAACTCATTGAGGTTTGATTCCATATTACATTTTTCTTTCATCGGGATTTTTTTTTTTTCAAAAACACTTCTCATATTTCTATAAATATAGAGCTACCCCACTTAAATATAAGATATAACCAAACTTAATGTTTTTTTTTTTTTTTATAATTTTGAAATATCTCTCGAGTTTTTTTTTAATTATCGGAACCTCGGGGTCTTTTGTAATTATCCCTATGTAAGAATTGTGAACAATAAGGTCCCCTCACTCATCGTCTTTCCCCCCGCTACCATAAACCAAAAGAATCAATCGCTTAAAGCAAATATGTATTTACTTTAGAGTAGGTCTCTGTAGACCGTCTTACGGGTTACGGATCCTATTCCGTAAGGCGGATCCCCACTTGACCAGCGTGCCGCGCTGCCGGCCCACCCCCACCCACCTCTTATTTAAAAAAAAACCCGCTCCATAGAGAATTGAACTCGCAACCTTAATAGACTTAAAATGGTGTTCTACCACTACACCACTAGTACTTATTATGCAATTTTAGTATAATCATTTATATAAAGTCATTCATAAATGCGCACAGTAATTAAAAAAATTAAAAACACCTATAAATGTAAAGACTAAGAATCGAACCTAAGTCTATTAAAAAACATGATACATTATCTCAATAAATGGATACTTTATAAAAGTGTTACTTTAACTACATCATATTTATTTTTATTTTTCCCTCTTTTTGTTTCTAGTTTGTAAGCAGTATTAAGAAATCGATACTTTATCTCAACAAATGGATCTTTTACGTATAAAAGTGTTACTTTAACATTATCATATTTATTTTTTATTTTTCTTCTTTCCTTCATTTCTAATTTGTGACTATATTAAAAAACATGATACTTTAAATCACGAAGGAAAAATAAATAAGACATAGCTAAAGTAACACTTTTATGAGTAAAAGTATCCATTTTTTGAGATAAAGTATCATGTTTTTGTAAATAAATCACGAAGTATGAATTGACGGTGAAAAAAGAAAAATATGACAGACTTAAAAAAGTACCACTTTTATGAGTAAAAGTATCCGTTTTTTAAGATAAAGTATCATTTTTTTTAATACAGTCGCATATTAGAAAATCATTAGATTGAAGTATCACAAATGTATCATATTTAACATCAAAAGTATCACTATTTCCAGCAAAAGTATTAGTTTTTCAATGGTAAAAAACATTAGCTATGAGACTAGAATGAGTACATCAAAAAAATTTATTTTTTGAATAATGTTCACCTTAAAAGTGTCATATTTCTTATCAAAAGTATCACTATTTTAATATAAAGTATCAATTTTTTTCGAGAATTTAAAATTTTAAACTGTCATTATCCATCATGAAAGTATCATATTTAATATCAAATGTATCACTATTTCCAGCATAAGTATCAGTTTTTCAATGTAAAAAACATTAGCTATGAGACTAGAATGAATATATCAAAAAATCATATTTTTTGAATATGTAAAAATTAAAGTATCAATGTTCACCTTAAAAGTATCATATTTCTTACTCAAAAGTATCACTATTTTCGGATAAAGTATTACTTCTTATTCAGGGAATTTAAAATTTTAAAATGCCATTGTCCATCATAAAAGTATCATATTTAATATCAAATGTATCACTATTTCAAAGATAAGTATCGGTTTTTCAATGTAAAAAACATTAGCTATGAGACTGAAATGAGTATATAAAAAATCTTATTTTTGAATATGTAAAAATTAAAGTATCAATGTTCACCTTAAAAGTATCATATTTATTACTCAAAAGTATCACTATTTTCAGATAAAGTATCACTTGGTATTCAGAGAATTTAAATTTCTAAAATGAAGGGATGATAATGAAGCTTTATATCCATGGTTATACTCATGGTTATACTAAATATGCACAATAAGCATCATTGGTCCATTGGTAGAAGAAAGACTCTCTTTGGTGGACAGGGTTCAATTAAAATTTGGTGCAAATTTCTTAATTTTTTGATTAAGAGGATCCAACCATTGGGTGTGGGGCGCGCCCAACTTGGGCTGGAGTTGGGCCCAGCGGGCGGGTCGCGGGCGGGGCGGGCAACTTGGGCGGGCGGCCCAGTGTGCAAGTACTTGTATTAGATGCAGTTTTTTTTTTTTTTTTTTATACGGGCGGGTCGCGGGCGGGTCGGGCGGGTGGGATCCGTCTTACGGAATGAGATCCGTAAGATGATCCTATACAAGTTTTTGCCTTTACTTTAAGTACTTTGAATGATAATTGATTTTTAATAACTAAGCGGAATTTACTCGGTAGGCCTTTCACTACAAAAGGTAATGCAAACGATGAGTCCTAGGGATGGCAATGGGACGGATTGGCCAAACCCGGACCGGTCCGCTAAGGAAAAATAGGATTCGGGACCCGTCCTCCCCAAGACTCGTTTAAGGGTCCAGACCGCCCATTGCCATCCCTAATGAGTCCAAGCCCCAAGATAAAACATACCAAAAAATATGTATTTAATTTCTAAGATTAAACAATTAACCAAAAGGATTCACAAATGAATGTGCCCCAGTGCCCGAACACATTTTTCTTTTTCTGAATACCTAGCAAATATTGTTTTATTCGTATTCACAAATTGAACCACTACTTGAAGGTAATAGACATTTAATTTTGGAAAAGATATATATCAAAGAAAAAGTTGAACATGAAAGTCCAATGGTTTTTTATTTTTATTTTTTTAGAAGAAATGTCCATTGATCTTCGAGTCACCACTAATTCACCAAAATCATTATTAGAGCTTGCAACAATGCAAGGCGGGCTGAGCTGGCCGAAGCCCATCGGGCTTTAAAAAATTCGGGCTAGCTAGGTTGGATTGGCCAAATTTTCCTAAAGGTCGCAAAAATATTTGGCCTAGCCGGCCCCGTGTGAATATCGTTTTATACACAAAAACTATCATATCGGTCAAAGTCGGGTCAAGCCTAACCCATTGGGCAACCGGGCCAAGCCAAATAGGAACCGATTTTTTTCGTGTTTAGAAATATCATGGCTCAGTTCAAACCTCGGGTCGAGCAGGCTTGCTATATTTTTGTCAGCTCTAATCACTATCTACAATTAGAGTTGTTAAATTCGGCCCGACCATCCCAATTTTTTTACCGACAGGGCTGTAATATCTCAAGCTCGAAAAAACCAAACCTCAAAGGCCGGCCCGTAGGCCCATAAAACCGAGGCCGCCCGATCGGCCCAATTTTTTTGTATTTTCCATGGATTGGGCCGGGCTGGGCTTTTGGAATCATTTGTCCGACCTACCTGACCCAATTTTCCCTTTTGACCCGACGGCCCGGCCCGCCCATGCATTTGACACCTCTATCTACAATACACAACCATATACTATGAAACTTGTCTTGAAGAGATATATAATAGCATCAATAATAATATTACCAACTTTACATTATGTAGCATCATTAATTAAAAAGTACGTTTTATTTTAAGTTAATTTAGAGCCATAAACCAACCAAAAAAAGCTCTTCACTACTTCTCAATAAGCAGCTTATGGCCAAGCTTGTAAGAAGCAAAAGCATCAATACAAGCATACTCAACTTGAGCTTCACTAAGCTCTCTCGCCTCCCAATTACTCATGCAAACATGTTTCGGCTTCTTCATATACAGCCCGCAAAGTTCCCGGGCCAGCTCCTTCAACCCGGGCCTCCGATATTTCCGGGCCCATAGATCCTTCGACGCGGCCCGAACATCCACGTGGCTGCTGCAATCCAGCCCGTACTCATTCTTCAGCTTCAAAACATCGTCCCCAACTTCGATCCCAACAAAGGTGAAATTAGGGTTCATTAGAAAGCCCTTGATTGAATCGGGGATTTGGTCCATGTAGAAAAGCTGGAGGATTAAGCACTTATTGTCTATGCAGAGCTGGAGTGTGGCCGATTTGTTGCTCATGGATTGGACCGGGTGGGGCCGCCACTCGACGTCGAGGCCGACGACGCCGTACGTGGCGGTGATCTGTTCGACCCATTCGGAGGCGGTGGCGGATTTGTCGGTGACGGTGGTTTCGATGGTGGTTCCGGCGAAGGTGACGTAGTATTTGGAGAGAGTGGGGTTGAATGTTATGGTGGAAGGTGATGAAATTGGAGAGCCTCGAAATCTATACATTTTTGTGCTTTGTTTTTTGGGTGTGAATGTGCAAAGTTGTTTCTCCTATTTATAGATCCATTTTAGTTAAGATGAGAAGATGAAAAGTTGAGGGTGGTGCGATAGGATATGTTCATTTTGAAAATTTTCTTTTTCTAGAGAATAGTGAAAAAAATTCTAATAAAAGTTTTGAAAAATTTTGAGAGTGTGAATGGATATGTAATGATGAAAGTTGATTTGATTTAATAATAGTAAAATAATGGTTGGATGTGATTGATAATTAGAAATATGTGAGTGAGTGAATAATGAAATTTGTGGAAAAATGTGTAATAATTATTAGGTTTTTATGGAAAAATGTGTAGATGTAATAGCTGAAAGCAAAAATGAGAAAAAGTGAAAATGAGAGAATAATATATTTTCTGAAAATTGTCATAAACAATCGCATATTTGGTCAAAAACAATTCTCTAGCGGAACGGAAATAAAATTCCGTTCACATCCAATCAATGACATGAGAATATTTTGGTTTTGTTGGAGAAAGTTGAGGGTGCGATTGGATGTACTTTCATTTTGCAATAGAATAGTAGTGGAAAAAAATTTACGAGAAAAAGATGAATTTTGAGAGTGTGATTGGAAGTGAGATGGAAAAATAATATGAGAGTTGATTTGATGTAAAAATAGTAAAATAATGATTGGATGTGATTGTTAGTTAGAAATGTGTGAGTGAATGAATAGTGAAATTTGTGGGATAATGTGTAATATTGATTAGTTTTTTTTGTGAAAAATATGTAGATGTGATTGGTGAAAGAAAAATTGAGAAAAAGTGAAAGTGAGAGAATATATTATATTTTAAGAAAATTTTCATACAATCGCATATTTGGTCAAAAAAATTCTTATGAACGAAAATGGATTCTCGCTCACATCCAACCATGTGCCCTTAACTATTATTATTATTTTCTCATTTTTTGAGGGGGTTTGAGAAAGGTGATTTAAATATAATGTTAGTTGGGGACAGTTCAAATTCTTTATTTTATTCTTTTTGATAGCTAGCTTAGATATAATACTATTTGTTCAAAGACTCGATTAATCTTGGATTTGTCAACACTAGAGAGACACCTTGGCCAATGAAGGTGAATCGCGAGATGTACTCGAGTGGTGGTTACGAATTACCAATGCCATATATATTATCACATATCCTTAATTATATTAAGTGACTAAATATTTTCGAGAGAAAATCCTTGGGATATGGAAAAAAATGTGAATAAGGAATTTGAGACCAAGAATATATCAAAGGATATATCAAGTTTGTCTTGATGATAGAATCATAAGAGTTTGTGATGTAACTTGTAAGGATGATCGACTCAAATTCGATCTTACATGTGCGATGCGTGTGTCCGATCCGATCCTTTGATCCACTATTACCTTCATTATACTAAAAAAAAAATATTGGTACATATTTATATATGCATGTATGTAATATGTATATACTTATATGTATATTTATGCAAAATAAATGTGTGTGCATGAATATGTGTAGGGAAAGAAAGTTAAAGTTAAAGATGACTTAAAGTGATAGCTAGAGATGATACTTTTTAAGTCTATTTATTGATTTGATGTACCGAAAATTGCTTCTCCATTAAGATGGAGATAAGATAACTGATAAGTCGTGGTTCCACACTTGGATAATAAGTTTGGACTTTGGAGTGTAGTGGATATCTTTAATTATTGAGTACGTACACTGTGAATTAATAAATGATAGAGAGATGACACGGCGATATTTCAACCAGTAAAGAATTTGAGAACGCGTGATGTTTGTTTTTGACCCACAATGTGGTTGTTTGAATCCCTCTAGTAACGATTTACGGGGGTAGAGGAGAAGAAACTTGTGTGGTGACTCAATCTTGGCAGACCTCAAGGACCGACGACTAGTTAAGGAGAGTTTCACATTCTCTACGAAGCTCAGAAAAAGAAAGCAGTGTTGCCCTTAAAGATGAGGTTCATCCTTTCTTTTAATAAATGATAGAGAGACTACTCATGGATTTACTACATCAATATTAAAAAAACTAAATAAATTATTAATTGTTAAAAAAAAGACATGTCCTTAAAACCTCATTAATTATATGATGTTATTTTGCGTATCTTTTTGTATATCGTCCTCATAATATGTTTAGTATGCTATTTTATTTGTTATTTTATTTACGTAATTATGAAATTTCTTTATTTATGTTGTGAAAAAGCAGTGTTGTAAAAATCGGCCAGGCGTCGACTAGGCGCCTAGGTCGATCCAATTTTTCCAAAATCGGCAAAAAAATTAATTGTCAGGCAAAAATCGCCTAGGCGGCTAAAAAATGGGAAAAAATCGCCTAGGCGGTCTAGTTGGAATAAATCGCCAAAAATAAGCAAAAATCGCCAAAATACAAAAAAAATGAAAAAAAAATAGAAAAAATTGATGTTTTAGGCGTCCGCCTAGCGCTAGCGATTTTTGCAACCTTGGTTGTGAATTGTGATATTTTTTATTATCGATTATGAAAAATAAAAATTATTCAGATTGAAACTATTAAATGTACATAAAGTTAATTTTATTAGGCGGATTAAGCGGTCGGTCCGCATTATCGTAAAATAATTAAATAAAGCAATTCGGTCCGAATTCAAAATTGAGAAACATTTCTTTATCACAGCAAGAAAAAAAAAAAAAAAAAAAACAGGAATCAGGACCCAGGGCTCTAAGACTATGAAATTTTCCACTTACTGGTTTAATTGGTGATCGATGACCTGGAAAGTTGTTGCGTAAATTCTGTGACGTAATTAAGGTGATGAAATAAAAAAAAAGTGACATTAGATTCTATATTCACATAGAGTTGGATAACTACACGACTTTTGAGCAAAAAAATCATATAAGATAATCTTACAATTCGCATTTTTGTGAAACAGATCTTCCATGACATGTACTCTATCCAAATAATCGGTGGCATTTTGTAAATATTACATGTTTTTAAGAAAAAAATATTACATACATATCGGAGGCGTGAATGCTCGAATTCATTACATTCTGCTTAAATTTCTATTATTTTTTTCCCCTCATTTCCTAAATTTCAATTATTTTTCCCATTAAAAATACATATAATTTTTTTTTTATTTTTTTCCACGGAAAAAATGGGAAAAAAATTTGGAGTGCGTGGGAGTTTAAAGGTGCCCCTAGCTACGCCCGATACATATTGAATCGAAAAATATTATAAATTTAAGTGAAAAACATATTGAAACGATATAAGACATGATTTGTTGCACAAGATTTTTCCCAAAACCGGATTGATATAAAGAGACATTATCATGTGATACATGCAATAACTTTCTTTATTTGCTTAATCAAGAAGTAAATGAATGAACTAAAACGTGTCTTGTTATTATTGTGAGAACCTATTTGTATGGTTCACTTGATAATGATATATCCCTTTTTCATTTTTAGCTAGTCTCTAGATCCATTAGATGGGTCTAAATATCCTCTTATCGCCCGATTCGAGGATTCACCAAAAATAAAAATAATAAAAGAAAAATCCCACTCAAGCAAATCCAATCCAATCTAATCGTCTCCGGTGCAATTTGCGACCCACTTTTCTAGTGGAAACTCGGTGCTCATTTCGCGACACGATCTCTCTCATGATCTAGCTCTCTTGCATATCGCATCTCGATTTGTACCCCATTTCCAACCATTTCCCATCTTTTTGTTTCCAATGCTGCACATAACGCTACTCCTCCTATATATACGTACAAAATCCCATACAATCACTCATCTCCTCCGTAGCCAAGGAAGAAAAGGAAAAAGAAATTCAATTTTGATTCCCATTTTTCATGTTTATCCGGAAAAAAAATGGCGAAAAATATGGATACGAAAAAATGGCGAGAAAAAGGAAATTCAATTATTGATTCCCATCTCCTCCATTTTTCATGTTTGTCGGAAAAAAATTGGCGAGAAAATAGAAGAAAACACTAAATGATACAAATATTAGTATCAATTAATACTTCTATGGAGAAATACTAATACATTTTATAAGAAAAATTAATACTTTGCGGGAACACTACTAAAATTCTCTCTAGGAAATTATTAATACTTTTTCGTGAAACTAATAATATATTTTCGATGGATGACTAATACATTTGGGAGAAAAATTATTTATATTCAGGAAACTACTAAAATACTCTTCAAGGAATTACTAATACTTTCCGAGAAACTACTAATACTTTATTGAGAGGCTGCTAATACATTTTGAAAATATATTCATGAGAAATAATAAAAAAACTCTTCAAGGAACTACTAATACATTTTAGAAGAAGCGCTAATACTTTTTAGAAGGACGACTAATACTTTTCGGAAGAATTTGTTAATACATTTCGGGAAAAAAATTAATTATATTAAGGGAAACTACTAAAATACTCTTCTTGGGAACTACTAATATTTTTAGGAACTACTAATACTTTTTGATTTGCTAATATATTTCGGGAGTATATTTATGAGAAATACTAAAATACTCTTTAAAGAACTACTCATACATTTTAAATACTACAAATACTTTTTTGAAAGACCGCTAATACTTTTTAGAAAAATTGTTAATACCGGTGGTCCTTGAAAACTACTAAAATACCCCAACTAATATTACGAAAATGCTACCAAGTCCGGGTCGATCATTGTTTAACATGTATGGACCCATTAAACGATCCGACAGGATTTTTGTGTTTCTTTTTAATTTTTAATTTAAAATTCGGCTCCATTATTGGAGATGTTTGAACATGAGTCTCATTATTCCGAGTAATATCATGGCAATGAGCTAACTCTTTATATGTGCATCATTGACAACGTCATTGAAATATATATATATATATATATATATATATAGGAATAGGATCAAATGAGACCACATAATTAGAGTGAGACAGTGTGGACTAATCCCGGCCACATATCTCAAATTTTAGATGGTTGGAATCTTTCTAATTTAATAATTATTTTCAATTTATTTTAAATCGAAAGAGCGGCATTGTAATTACACAATTACATAATATTTCCTTCCTCCATCTCCCACCTGGCCCACTCAATCTCACCTCATCCCCTCTCTCGCCTTCCTCATCTCTTATAACTAATGTTGAAACAGGCGGCGGCGCCGCGTGAAAATGGTCGGATTTTCGCGCAGAATTGAAAACGATGATTGATCGGAAGTTTCTTGATAAAAGCCCGTCGGGGAGTTGAGGAAATTTATGAAGCTCGCGGATAATTATTTGCCCGGTTTCTGTTTTGTATGAATCCATGAGATTGAAATTCATGGTTTGAGACAGAGTGAATAGTTTTGAAGCTGAAAATATAGTGATTAGAGATTCAGGGTTTATCCCCAGAGAATGAGCAGTGAAGTGAGAGGAAATGTCATTGTAGCTGCATTTAATATGTTATTTTGTCCATTCAGGTCCTGATGATATTCCAACTATTTACCACCATGGAAATGCGGTATTCATCTTTTAGTAATACTAATGGAAGTATTTCAATTCATTTTAAAGGGCCTTCAGCACCGGCAAATCCAGTTTTTCGCGGCCACGGGCGAATCTGCTCAATTACGATGTTTACAATGTTAATTTGTCGCAAGTGGTTGTGAAGCGATCTGAACACGCACATTGCAGGCATCCAGGTGTGTAGATGGAGGATTGGTGAAGAAGGCGATCCGACGTGGATGGAGTCATCGTACACTTATATGTTTTTCGATGTATACTTAGATGTGTTTTGATGTATAAGTAGTTAATTTTTGATGTATGTATTTATGTTGTTGTATACTTATTTTATTTGTTGTATACTTATATATGTTTTGTTGTACACTTATATGTGTTTTGTTGTATACTTATTTTTTTGTTTGACAATTGTAATATGCAAAGTACAAATATGTTAAATATACAACATGATAGTGTTAAATATACATTAAATATATGTTAAATATACAGTACAATAATGTGCGTGATTTTTTCTCTCTCTACAATTGATTTACTTAATCCACGGTCCCCACATGTTAATGAACGTGATTTTCTCTCTCTCTCTCTCTCTCTCTCTCTCTCTCTCTCTCTCTCTATAATTAGTTCCTTGATTCAATCCCCACATGTTTTTGTTTGACCATTTTAATATACAAGAAAAATTATATTAAACATACAACAAAATAGTGTTAAGTATACAACAAATCATTGATAAGTGTACATCATCTTGCATGGCGAAAGCACACGCGCGCGATTTTCTCTCTCACCGCGTGATTTTCTCTCTCCTAATAATCGATTCCATATTTGGATGGTCCCCCATGTTTGTTTTGACAAATATACCCTTATTTTACCTTAATTAAATGTTTGATGTAATTTTAACCCTTATTTATCTTAGTCATTGATATAGATAAGGGAGGGTTGAGATGAGTCCACATTGTCTCACTATAATATGTGGTCTCATTTTAACCTCCCCCTATATATATATATATATATATATATATATATATATTAGTTCAAATGGGATATCCCCTTATTTTGACGGTGGGGATTTATTCAAGCCATTGGATTGATATTTTGTATGGCTCAGATTAATCCATTTATTTTAGGTAAGTAGTTAATGCAGGATTTTTAGGGGGTCAAATATGTAATTTATATTATTTTTAGATTTTTAATTAGGGACAAATCTGTCTTTTTATTTGAGTGTAGAAGGTAAGTTTTAATTTTCCTTTTTCGGTTCGAGTTTAAGTGGCTTCAAATCTTACTAAATCAAACCCAAAAATCCCAAAAAACGTCACACTCCTTCAAATATTTTTTTCTCACCTTCAAACACTCTATCTTCTCACCGTCTCACACTCCATCTTTCACCGTCGCTGCGATATTACGACGAACACCACCACTAAATCCATTGTACCAAAATCGCCGAGCCACCACCATCCTCCACCGCGAGACCCGCCATGTAGAAGACCATCACGACGTTGAAGAGGGCGGTGACGAAGGCCCCGCAAAAAATAGATCCGTCATCGTACCATCTTTCCTCCATCGTTCGACTTCACGACGGTCCTTGCTCGAATTTTATTTTTTTATTAATTTACGGACCTGGGCAATTAAGGCGATGGCGATGGTGTAACACCGGCGGTGGGTTATCATGACGGGCAATTAAGTTTCGCACATTTTGTTTAATTTCTTTGTATGCAATTTTAACCCAAATCTTGAAAATATTTTTTAGAAGTAGTTTGTGTAGTTTATAGGGCTTTTTATCTTTTGATTGTTGGGGATTTATTGTTATAGGGTTTAGTTATCTTCGATTTTTCCGGAGATTTCGATTTTCTAGTAATTTCATGGTTGGGTTTGTATTTTCGACTTCGACTTTTCTGGATATTATTCTATTATATTCTTAGTTGAGTTTTAGTGGTTATTTAATAAAATTTTGATGTTTTTCTTTCGTAAAGACATTTTTGTGTATGTCTTCAACATAGTTTAACTTCAATTGTAGTTGTATAATACAATTTTAATGTATTTGTCATTAAATGTTTGTGTAGTGTTAGAATAATTTTTTGTCTTGATATTTTTCTCTTCTTCTTAATTGCGCGATTTGCTACTTTGTGAAGATGGCTAGAGGACAATAAAAAAGCGAGTTTAATATTGGTGGTACGAGTAGTGGGGTGGGGGAAGCAAATGCTCGGCTAAGAAAAGGAGAAGGGCGGATCATGTTGTCAAGAATTTGTGAATGTTGTATAATTAGTGCGTTTTTTTCTGCGTATATAGTATTGGAATATTGTATAATTAGTGCAATTTTTTGCGTGCATAGTATTACAATGATGTATAATTAGTGCGGTTTTTCTTTGTGTGTATAGTATTCCAAATAATATTGTTTATTCACTTTAATATTCTTTTGTGTGGTTAAGAGCGTTGTATTGTATAAATGTCGCAATTTCACTGTACTATATATTTATTTCTTTGTATATTGAAGTGCATTTATTTTATACAAAAAAATAAGAACGTGTTTAATCCTTCCAAATAATTAGGATGATATACAAAATACATACTAAGTCGATAAGAACGTGTTTAATCTTTCCAAATAATCTTTTGTTTATTCACTTTAATATTACTGTGCGGTTAGGGCATGTTTGTATAAAAATAGAAATTTCACTGTAATATATATTTATTTCTTTGTGTATTGAATTGCATCCTACAATTTAGGAAACATTGACTACATGAGTTCGAAATTTTCGGTATTATACGCCATTTTTGGGCTCTATTGGGTTTGATTTGATAAGATTTTGTTGCCATTATTTTGTATTTATCACTTCCTATAATTTAGGAACATTTGACTTGGTGGTTGGTTATTTTCTTAATTTGTCTATTATGCCCTTACTACTTATAATTAATGATTATTAATATAAATATTAGCCATTAAATCGGATCCTTAATTACAATATTTCAATGGTTTGGATAAATCCCCACTATATATAAAGGAGGGTGTCCCATTTGAACCTTCCCCTATATATATATTATTCATTAATTGTGGACTTCAAGTCATTTCATTTTCTTGTTGGCAATTTGCACTACTAAAAACTAACAAAATTAGGTTAAGAAAATGGGTCATGGCTCACGATCATAATTTCTTTAAAATAAGTCATATATTATTAATTTTAAATTTGGGAAGATATCATCGCTCTGTCCCAAAATTATATGTTTTATTTGATATGATTCATTGGTTAGAATGAAAGTTAATATAGATTATAAATAATTTTACAATATTCTCCAACAAATTGTCAGCATTGAATCTGAATTTGGAATGACCCATAATTAATAAAAACAAAAATAACAATCCATGATTTAAAAAATATTAAGCCATTTTGAGAAAAAGAGACAAAAAAGAAATAAAAAAATCTTACATGAGACTGTCTCATGGATTTAAATTTATAAAAACGAATCGCAAAATACAAAAATTATGAATTTTAAAAATATTTATATTTACTACCATAAAGTTTTTGGATAATCATCTATGATAACAATTAATTGTTGCTAAAGGTTGTGATTGGATGTGTTATCGTTGCAGATTTTTTTTTCTATTAGGGAATAATGGTGAAAAAAAAAGAATTTTGGAATTATGATTGGATATAAGATATAAATGTAAAGATGAAAGTTGATTTAATATAAAAATAGAATGATTGAATATGATTGGTAGTTGAAAACATGTGAGTGGTGAATATTTGAATATATGGAAATATGTGTAATAATGTTTGGTGATTTGAATTTTATATATTAAAAAAATAAACAGATGTGATTGGTGAAAGAAAATGTGAAAGTGAGTGCAAAATATTTTTTTTGCCCAAAAAATTCATTTCAATTCACATTTCTCACCAAAAAAAAAAAATATTCCACTAACAAAATATGTCAATTTTTTTTTTCCAAACACAACCTAATTACCTAAATATCCTTGACCAGAAAAAAAAAACCCAAAAAAGGGAAGGGCAAAAAGGAAATTTCACAAACACTTCCACTCTTCCACACAAATCACAATCTTCCCCCATCAAAACAATAGAACCCAACGGCCATATTTACTCATCTTCATCCCCGCCACTCACCATAAACCAAGATAATCAACTCTGGACACACACACACACACACACACACACACACACACACACACACACAAATGGCTTTGAGGCCAGTACCATCGCCATTTTCAACTTGCAGTTCAAGAACCCACTTCAGAAACCTGTTTTACTTGAACTCAAAATCAAGATTTCTCGAGAATACGTGGCAGGCAAAAGACAAACCCTCGATTTCTTCTGGGAGGACGAGAATAGGAGGAGGAAAAATGGTGAGAGCGTGCGTGAAATTGGAAGAGAAAAACACACCAGGAACTGGCAGTGAATGGAGGAAGGTCTCGGCGGTGTTGTTTGATATGGATGGAGTGCTGTGTAATAGCGAAGAGCTTTCGAGATTGGCGGCGGTTGATGTTTTTGCGGAAATGGGAGTTCAAGTTACAGTTGAAGATTTTGTGCCTTTCATGGGTACAGGTACAATATTCCCTTTGTGTTGGCGATTTCATTTATACTCTTTTGTAATTCAATGTGGGCAAAATTGCAAAATTAGTGTAAAATACTCGAATTTCAAAATAGTCATCTAACTATGTACGATTTTACAAAATAGTCCTATATATTGCATAGTTTGCAAAATCGTCCTGTAACTTATACCTGAGTCTCAATTGTAGTCCTAATTTATGTGGCAATTTTGAAATTAGGACCAAAATTGATTCCCAATTTCTGGTGAAATTAGGACCAAAATTGATATTCAAGTACCAGTTACAGGACTATTTTGCAAACCATGCATTTTGCAGGACTATTTTGCAAATTCGTACATAGTTACAGGACTATTTTGTCATTTGAGAATTTTAAAGGACCTTTTTACGACCGCCTTTTAGTTACAGGACTAATTTTGTAATTTTCCCATTCAATGTGTATTAGCACTTAATATTTCCTGTTTGTCAGAAAACTAACTTATTGGAGATTACTTATTTTTACATTGAGGCATGTTTTATGAAAATTCGGAGAGATTGGATAGTGTTAAACAGAGTTTCTTGGTAAATAGTTGCATCTTCGTCCCTTGAGAGCCATGCTAGGGATAAGAATGCTACTGATTTTGGTGATCATCCATTTGCTAATGAACATTTTATTAACCGTTGGTAGACCAATAAGGAGCACCTTAGTTCTTAACTATTTCCATCGAAATTTCTCATTTGTCGGTGTGGAACCGAGTCTGCTTTAGTTGCTGAACTTGAATGTGAAGTCTTTTGTTTTGGGTTATATACTGATATGAAACTCGGTAGTTCTTTTTTTATTGATCCCAGTGTGGTGGCAGTGGTATCTTATTGATGTCGGAGAGCTGGTTAGGGGTAGCTCAATGCATTTGTGAATTCATTTAGAAGCTGTAACCTTACAGGCCTATTGAAGTGTATGTATGCGAGCCTGAGCTTAGACTTCTAGGTAAAGGACTTTAACAGGCAAACCATGGTCCTAGACCATGAAAGTCAAGTTCATGAACATGTATATAGGGTAGAAGTATTCCACGAAAGCTGAAAGTGATTGGTAGTATAATCAGCTAGTATAGATTAGTTAGCTGTCGAAACAAAAGAGAAGGCTTACCTCAGAGTTTTTATCTAAATTCTTTTAAATTGTGGTAGCCATGCTATTGATGTTGCGCCCTTGCTAAGAAATCTACTTTCACTTTATATAACTAAGAAAGTGGCAGTACTTTTTGGATCGCTATTGTCCCACTTCTCTTTATTTGGGTTTGCTGGACTATAGTTGTTTGTTTGAATTTGAAATTGTGCTGCTCGCACAGGTCCGAATACTAAGTATTCCAGATGAAGAGAGAGTCTCCCATTTTTAGTTAATTAGCCTGAGTAGTTTCCCGGACAAACTCAATTGTCAACGGATAAATTCAAATTGTACTGTGATTTGGTGAATGGTTTGCTCTTTCTCTTCATTCTTTTCATTTTCTTCTTCTCTATAGTCAAACTAATGATTTCCCCCCCATTGTACCTTTTAGCAAGGTGACTAGCACGTCCATTAAAAAATCTCCTGCCACCAACCATGTGTGAGAGGCCTGTAATTCCATTTATTACTTCTTTTTCAGGCATGATGTTTGGGTGATTGCTTTAATGCTTTACCTGTGACTGGCTACACATACCTCCTTATACCTCTTCCTTTCATGATGCCTGTTGTTTTCTTATTTTGTCTGGATAGATGTATATTTTTTCCTTATTTTTCTCAACCCTCACCGGGTAGCAACTAGCAAGCAGTTTCCTCGTTCATTACTTTGTTTATGAGGCTTGCACATAGTTTTTCCATACATTTTGCGACTTCCCATCAAATTCAACATGCTATCTTGCTTTCGGAAAAGGGACAAATGTCTTTTCTTCACTTATTGCTGTTACAGATCAAGTCACCTGAACCGAATCATTTACGGACTTACTTGGAAATCAATTTGTGGGATGCACTGATTACTATTTTCTACTTTTCTTCACCTTACTTCCATTTTCTCAAACATTATTTTCATCCCTCCAGCCTTCCTCCATCTGTCTTTGCTTTGTGGATCTGAATCATATTCTATTCTTCCTAAATATGAATCAGGTGAAGCCAATTTTTTAGGAGGTGTTGCTTCTGTGAAGGGTGTGAAGGGATTTAATCCCGAGGCGGCAAAGAAGAGATTTTTTGAGATATATCTGGATAAGGTAATTGAAATAATTTGCTTTGATTTTTGTTTGATCTTTTTCATAATCTAAATATGTACTTGACTCCATGAACTTATTCCACCTCTTGTAGTATGCGAAGCCAGGTTCTGGCATAGGTTTCCCTGGTGCCTATGAACTTATTGTACAGGTATACTAGGCAAGAAATAATTTGATTGCCTTTTTTCAGAATTTTATTTGCTATTGAATTTGCTGTCTGATGAACAACAGTGTAAAAACAAAGGCCTTAAAGTTGCTGTTGCATCTAGTGCTGACCGTATCAAGGTGGACGCTAATTTAGCGGCTGCCGGTTTGCAGCTGTCAATGTAAGATTTTTTACGATTAATTTGCATATACATTAGTGTCACTATTTTTACTGTATGGTGTCCTTTTGAGAATTCATGAGGTATTGTTCATTCAACTAGCCTATGTGCCTTTAAATCTGTTCATATTGAGTGTCATAGAACTAGATTTTTCTGCAACTTTGTTACTGCGTAGAGACCTTGTAACTGCAACCATGGGAATTCTTGCAACTGTAGACTTGGTATAAACTCTAGTTGGTAATTCACATTAAAATTTATGGTTGGTAGCTTTTCATCCATTTTTTGATAGAGATATTTGACCTATAATTATGAAACAGGATGATTACTAACACAGGAAGGTTGTGAATTACTTTAAATATTTAAATCCGTAATGCATGAATCTAAAATTGAAGTTTCAAGATTGTTCTTCTCATGCAAAATTTAAAACATACGTTGGAACCTTTGTGCATGACTAGCTGAAATTAAAGCTTGTGCATCTATGTGGTAAAAAAGATTCATTGATTTTCATGGAGTCACCTTTTCTCAGCTTGCTCCTGTACTAAAGTCTTTCGGTTCATCACTTCTTCAGTCTTTGGCAATTTAAACTGATCTGTAAACAGTTAATGTTTTCGTTATTTATCAGTTGCAGAATCTCTTGGCCCTTGAAGATCATGTTTACCCATTATTTGAAACATCTTATTGACTGTGATCATTAACAGTGATCACTAATGTCATGTGGGAATGCTTGATTTTGTTATTACATTATCTAGACATGCTACACTTAAAAGGCTAATTTTTGGCTGAGAATAAGATTATAGAAACAACTGGATTCATGCAGCCATCCAGAAGACATGCATCTTGCCAAAAATAAACCATTGATGCCTGAACTTGGAATATTTTCATTATCGTAAAAAATTATAAGATAAAGTTTTGCTGCTCCAATATTCACATTCGTTTCCCTCGATAGCATTCACATCAAAACTAAATGGTCATTCATGCAAAATCAGGCAGCCTCAATTATGATAATGAAGAGGCTGTTACCATTGAAAGATGCGGAAATGACGATATAAAATCTAAAACAAGAACTGTTTTGGATATTATAAGTACTGTTTACCATAAAAACCAAGAAGAATGTGTATGTCCACATTGGTGACATTGAGAAGGATCATTGAGTACCTAAAGAGTAAAGATGTAATTGATGACACGTGAGAAGTTCCAGAGTAAATCTTGCCCCACAAGCTCATTCTTTCCTCTTCATAACCTCTCAATATGAAATGCCAACGAACACGGACAGGGTGTTCAAATTTTGTGTCCAAAAGTTATCACCATACGAAAATGGTGATTTGCTGTTGAATTTTCCTCCCAGAATCGTGCATTAGCATATGATATTTCCGCACCTTAAACTCTTAATAGAAGTTTCCCGTATTAACTTTCTAAACCTTTTGAGTTCTTTTGCAGTTCTCTTGATTTTGTTTCTATGGTACTTTTTCTGTTATGTTAACAGGTTTGATGCTATTGTGTCTGCCGATGCATTTGAAAACTTGAAACCTGCTCCTGACATTTTCTTAGCTGCGTCGAAGATTTTGGATGTGCCCACAAATGAGGTATGCTTTCAAAACTGATTCTTGTTCTCAGTCATGTATTCGAGCCATGGTGCTGAGGCGTGGTTTGATGACTTGAGGTACTGTGATTTCCATTTAAAAAGACGTTGGACATGAGATGGAGCATTTAATATATCTTTTTTAATTCATATATTCATTTTCTTCTTCTACCTTTTATATATGTGCAAAAAAGGTTTGTCATTTACGCTTTTGAAATAATGATATTTGAGGACGTGGTGGAACTTCATTTCTCTAAAGAATTGAATTAGGTATTCAAAGAGTACTGGAACCTAGTTTGACGCTTCCATCCTCATGCAGTGCATTGTGATTGAAGATGCATTAGCTGGAGTGCAAGCTGCCAAATCAGCTAGTATGAGGTACTGTGTGAGGACTTTCTTATCACTTGGATTGTGTAAGCTTCACTCTAGTTTCTTGGTGCAGAGATTCTAGTCCAGTTTTCACTTTGTCGAGTTCAAGTACTTTCCCATAAGTCTATGATCTTGCTTCATTCTATGTCAAACTGTTACGTCAACTGCTCTTACATGATTGTTTTCACTTGATGTTTTCAGTAAAGATTTTTTTTTCCAAATTTCTCTTTTTTTTTTCTAGCTATCTTTCTTGTTTCTCGCATTTATTATCTTTTCCGTTATCCGTGTCTAATATTTATTGACTGGTTGATGAGTATGGATCTGTGGTTTTACGTCTGTTCTCTTTATGTTTGTTATGCACGAATAACATTTCTTCCACTTGTTCTTCTCTCCTGGTTATTGATTGAATTTCATTTGGTCGTCCCTTTTTTTTCACTACAAAAAGAGTTTAGCACGTTAATCAGTTTCTATCTGCTGTAAGTGACATTATCAAGTTGCAATTTTTCCATGTTTGTTATTCGCCTTGCTAATTCATTGAAATACATTTCCGTGTTATTATTTTTTTGTCATTTTTATAATGATTATGGGTATTGCTCCGTGCCTGTTCTCTCTTTGCTAATTACCTTGGATATATTCTCCTCTCGTCTATTTCTATTTACGAAACTTTAACAGTTTTTACCCAATTTGTGTGCTTGCAGATGTATAGCTGTAACGACGACGTTAGCAGAAGATACTTTAAAGGCAGCTGGTCCATCACTTATCAGAAAGGAGATAGGAGATATTTCACTTGATGATATTCTCAATGGTGGCTCTAGTTACCATAGTATGTAGTTGTGGAAATATATTCACAAATGAATTTTTGCATCAAAATAATGTACCTGGTGTAGACTCTTTTTGTATAAGATCTGAAAGAGAAACTAAGGCTTATTTCTTGTAATGAATCTTTGTACTTAAAAAGATTTTTTCCATTGTGATGAATTAAGATATTTGTCTCCTAAAATTATGTTTTAGTTGCTGTATTGTTGGGTCTTCATTCCAAAGATAGGGTAAATGCTCTTAGCTATATTCACTTTCCTGCAATGGTATTGGCTAGTGTCTTGATGTCGAAGATTTCTAATTTAAAATAATATCTAATTATGAGAAAATATTGCAGATCCAGATAAGCAGCCTTCTCAATCTATTAGTGCTTCTGCAACAAGTCTGCCCAATTCAAAAAGTAAGGAAATTAGATCATTTCAGGATAAAGATTCTGTGGGAGATGCAATCTTCTCTATTGGAGGGTAAGGATAATTCTCATATTATGAATCCTTGAGTTTAATTAATCTGGATTTGTGTAGTAACTCCAAAACTTTGATTTCATTTTGTGAGCTGCAGCTAATCCTAGTTTATTTTCTCCACTTTCCCCCTTAAAACGGACTTATCATTTTGGATCAGTATGAATATGGGATACTTTTGGACCATAGCAGGATCCTAGGTCATGGTTCCCAAGTTATGTTGAAGGAAATTGTTGCCGATTTTTGTTGAGATTCTAAATCATATTCTATTATCAATCTAAAGTATTTCAGATTCCCTGTTATAATAATCATATAGGGTAAATAAGTTCCTCACAGAAGTAAGCGACATTTTATGTGTGTGTATATATATACCCAAGCAGAATAAGTTATATAGAAGTGCAATCATTAGCACACTCTCGTTTAGGTGGATAAATTGTGAATTTATCAAGGCCAACTATTTTTAACATTAGTAGAGGTCATTTTGGAATGTAAAACCCTAATTCAATAAGCATTACCAGTTTAATCTTTAGTGTTGGAATGAAAGGTAACGTCTGAGGAAGAGAAAAATAAATCACATGTTGAGTAATTGAGATATTATTCTGGCTTCTGATGTAAAATTTGAACGCATAATTGTAAATACACATTAAGTGAGTAAATTGTACATTTCTGTCAATTTACGGCTAGTTCTAGTCTTCTAGAGGCCGACGTTAAAACAGGACTTACCACTACAATCATCTGACTGATATAGAGAACTATATCAAGCTCAGTGGTTTTCAGGTATTTCTACCTGCTCTCACCCTTTGGCTAGCAGTATTAATTTCAGGACAGCCTCGTTCTTTCACTAATTACTGGAAGAAACTATGACTTCTGTGATAAACATGTGACTCACCATGTTTTACATGTAATACTACTTATCTCCACCTTTTCTTTTTAAGTTTATAGAAGCCTCGAATGAAAGACTGGCAACGTTTAAGATACTATTAAATAACTCTATGACCTAATATATTCTACCTTGCCATTTGATTCTCCCACTGTGATACGTGGAGTAGACTATATTTTTGACTTTCAGTATGATTTATAGTGCACATTTCAGAGACAAGTGGTCAAATAAACTGAGCATAAGTTAATTAGTATAAATCTAGTTCTTCAGTTCACCATGAAAGATTTAACATGTAGTTGGTACCACTAATTGAAGAAATAGCTTATTTGTTGTGCGAGTATGAGATGCAACATTGTCTTCCCTTCCTTTTTTGTCCTGTTCTTATTTATGGGAGTATGGTTGATAGGATTGGACATGGGAGGTGTAGTGGTCCAACTTGTGTCTGGAGTGCTTTAGCATACTCTAGTCGGTAGTACTAATAGTCATGACGGATTGTAAATTGTAACAACATAATTGTTGATCATTGGGTGACTCGAGGTTTTTTCTTTTTCTTATGGAGAAGCAACCACCTAAATCCTAGCATTAAATTAGTTACGAAAACTTCAATGATATTGAACAATTTTGCCATTTTTCGACTTCCTATTGCGAGGTTTTCTCGTGATCACTTCTTCGTTATGAAATATTAAAGCTCCACGCTTACATCATGAGCACAGTTTAATATGCATAAGTGTATTATCTTTAATTGAATACACATAATTTAAAATCAAACCGGACAGTTGGAAATCAAATTAAATCTAAATTAAGAAACTTTGACTAATTTTTATCTCCTAATCAACCATATCTGATTTGTTCTGATATGCGATCACGTCCTTGCTTATTCACAAGAAGATACTTGTCCTGTTAGTCCCCTTTGTAAGCATATCACCGAGTTGTTGAGAAGCAGTCATATATCCTATGCTGATGATACCTCCATCCAGTTTCTCTTTGATAAAGGGTCACCTCCGCATGTTTTGTCCAATCATGGTGGACTGGTTATGAGCTTTCTACCTCCACATGTTTCGTCCAATCACGGTGGACTGGTTATGAGCTATTCTTTCTTCACAATATACTTGCATAGGTATCTCACTTTTAATTTTCAATTTTTCCAATGGTCTTTTTTTTTATCCACAAGCTTCACAAATTTGTTGTGCCATAGCTTTATACCCGGCCTCTGTACTACTTTTTGCATCCAGGCTGTTTTTTTTACGTTACCAAATTATCCCATAGTAGAGTACAATCAATGGAACTAGTCCAATCTGTGGTTGGTGAGAGTGAATGTGGATAAAGCAGCACACACTATGGTTTTTAATGGAAGGGGTATTTAAAGTTGAAAGTTGTGGATTTTGATTTCCAAGAATGAATAAAGGAGATTTAAAGTTGAGGGTTCGGCTAGATAGCCGATTTATGAGATAGGTGGCTGTTAGTTTAGTATCTCCCAACAAGTATTTTTGGACATTCATGGTGAAGGTGATAGCACAGGCTACTTCCAACAAATGCATGTTTTTCCTCTGCGAGACTCCTTTTGTTGTGGAGCGACAGCATACGAACTTTGGTGAATGATCCCATTTGCACAGATATTCTCCCAGAACAGTTGATAATATTCTGTGCCATTATCAGTTTGTAGCACACGATTATTTCCTATGAATCATATGTATAATCTTTTTAATACGTGGCTCCTGTCTGACTTTTCTCGGAGAAGATACACCCATGTAATCCGTGTACGATCATCAATGAATATAATGAACCGTTTTTCCCATTTGAGGTGGCGGCGTTGGATGCTGAAATAGCACTTTCATTGTCAAGCAAGCTGGCAAATTGCACATTGAAAATAAACTTTTTTTTGTTAAATAATGAAGGTAACAAGCGTTTCAACTTTCAAATATGAAAAATTGGGGTGACCATGCCAATGGTGCCCCAACATTATTTCCTAGTATTAGAAACAAAAATAGATGCAACACCAGATGCAAGAGTTTGTCCACACTCTTTATTTTCATCTTCAAAGAAATACAGTCCATCATGAACCCTAGCATTGCTAATTGTCCTCCCGATGATAATTCTTGAGATTGACATAACGAAGAGATAAGTTTAGCAACACAATTATTATCATTAACGGTGGCGCTATTCGAATAATGAACATAAGAATGAAAAAATTAACACCACCTGTCATATGGTTGAAAGCACCTGTCATAAGAGTGATAGTTTCTATATTAAGTTATTGAGCACAACCTTCAATGTGACATGTTAATGGAGATGAACTGGATGATATCTAACTCAGAAGAAGATGATATAGGCATCCCACTTTATGCATTTCTCTGTTGCCACTGTCTGCTTGAGTCTTTTATGCTCTCATCTGCATGTCTTTAAAATACTCTTGGCTGGTTTATTGTGAATTTTACAGAAAAAAATCTTTGGTGTGGCTCGATTACAGTGTTCATATCACATTAACTTCACTTTGGAAATGATTGGAGTGGCTTGAACTTGCAGATACGATTTCTTCTCCTCGTGAAAGAACTGGTCATGACTGTTTTGACCTTTTGAATTAGCTTTTAGGCTCTGGTAACATGAACATAGTTTGAATACTAATGCTGTGTTATTTCATTCAATTGAAGATAATACAATTATATGGAGCAATCACTAACAATAAATCTATAAACACACTTCTAGGATCGTGCAGATTGATACGCATGATACAAAATCAAATCCTGACAGTTGGAAACCAATCCAGTCCGAAAATAAGAAACTTTGACTAAGTTTATCTCCTAGTCAAATCAAAATCTGATTTGATATGATCTGCCAACACTTTATCGTCGAAATGCTCTCAGTAGTTAAGGACATTCAGTCCGATACTCCTTGAATTGCAGAAATGATTTGTTGACAGGTTTCAGGGTTCTCGGAGAGAGATTCTGAGATATGGAAGTTTAGGAATTGCTCTTTCTTGCCTTTTCTTCACCGTCACAAACTGGAAGGTATACTGCAGCTTTATAAAAAAGCAACTTGGGGACTTCAAGTCCACGGTTACTTTCCTTTAGTTTGACTATGGATGTATATATGGAAATTTTTCATGTCTTTGCAGGCCATGCAATATGCGTCTCCAAAAGCTATCTGGAATTTGTTTTTTGGGGCTAGCAGATCTCCCTTTGGACCAAAAGAAGGTCTATCATCAATGGACTTCTTGTCAATTGTTGCCCTGTACAATATATGATTAATTTTCCACATCTTCCTCCTTTTCTGTTTCTTTTATGTTATTCCATATTCTGATGCATAACTCTTACTAAGCACAAGCATGTTATTGTATGAATTTGCTGCTGATCAGGAGAGGAAGAATTGAAAATTACAATTCTATTGCCTTTTGGTGATTGCAGAAGAATCTCGTAATGAGAGAATCCAACAGTTTGTGAACTATATATCTGACTTGGAGAAAAGGTATATTGAGATTTCATCCTTCTTTAATGTTAGTGATGCAAAACCTCTAACTAGTTTTTGTATCGTTTTAACTTTCTCGAATTTCACTTGCATATTGTGCATGTTTGACTTTTATTGTCATTTCTTAAGATACTAAATTGTATGATGTCTGTTATTTTGTGTTATCTAAGGGGAACAGCAACAGTTGTGCCAGAGTTTCCATCTAAACTTGACTGGCTGAACACGGCTCCTCTTCAGCTGCGGAGGGTAAATCCTGAGTGTAATATTCTACTGCTATGTTATTTGCTGTGCTATTTATGTTTAATTTCACTCATTAAATTCCTTGGTCAGCATATTCTACTGCAATTGTGTGAAATAGAACTTCTTTGTCTTAATTTCATGGGCCTATTCAATCTCGAATTCTAGCTAATATCTGTGTACTTTTTGTTTGGCTGGAGGTGGGAACATATTCAACGTCGAATTTATGGGGATGATAATATTGGAAGACGTTTATAGGATGCTAAAATAATTAATTTGGCTTGTTTATATTGTGTTGCTTCACATAGATCATCCATTATGCCTATGATAACATGATAAATCCATAATGTTGGAAGACTCTGTTGTTCGTATAGTTTTTGAACGCAAATTTGTTAAGTCCAAATTTTAAATGTGTTCTCTTAAAGAGTAGAAACATGATAATATTAACAATATGAAGCTATTTCTGACATAATCTTCTACTTGGACAGGATTTGAAAGGAAAAGTGGTTATTCTTGATTTCTGGACCTACTGCTGTATAAACTGCATGCATGTGTTACCAGACCTAGAGTTTCTTGAGAAAAAGTATAAAGATATGCCAGTAAGATCCTATTCTCTTGTTTTCTTGTTATGTACCTTCAGATTTTTCCCTAGTATTTTTTTTTTTTTTTTTCTCATTCAATGTTTGTTATCCCAAATCTTAAGTCCATTGACAAGTAAGCTATTTCATTTTGAAGGACATGTAAGCCATGTGATTTTTAAGATAAAAATGTAATAAATTTTGTAAAAAAAAGTGAAGTTATGTTGTATCACAAAGAGTACAATAACCCTTTATTATGGTCCCTTTGTTGGATAAAAGGTAAAATCGACACGTAAGGCATGACAACATATAGTGCTTTGCTTGAAAAGTTAGAAGGAAGTTGTATGGCACATGTAAAATCTGAGAATTGCTCTCGTCATATTCTACTATAGTAGGTAATCAAGAACTAGTCCATGAAATTTTACTGAATTTGAAAGAGATAAGAGTAAGAAAAGTAGAAATTTGTTTGAGCGTACAACTTTGATATCATGACGTGAATATGACTGAACAACTTAACATTCAGTGCTGATAATATAAAGAATGGAGCAAGAAGGTTTTAAGATGTATATTTCATGTGAAAAATAAAAGGATGAAAGTAGAATACATCATGAGAAATTTACAATATCATCTTGCACGGCCTTGGAACAAAAATGCAATTCTTTATATGCTAATAGGGTATCAAAGAATTATTGCATAATGATAATGAATTATTTTGCTTATAACTTGATATAACATGTACATTTGGTTCCTACAGTTTGTTGTTGTGGGAGTGCATTCTGCAAAGTTTGATAACGAGAAAGATTTAGAGGCCATCCGCAATGCTGTTTTACGATATGGAATCACTCATCCAGTAAGTACTTGCATTCACCTGACCCGTATTTTGATGTAGTGAAAAAATTGATGGTTTAGATTTCAGTATATAGTTTGGGATGTCTAACAAAAATATGTCGATTCTCTATTTTCAATTGAGAGGTTTACATATCATCATCAACTGCACCTTATCCCACTACGTGGGGTCGGTGGTGTGAAGTTTATAGTGTCAACTAATTGTCTAAAATTAGTTAACACTACAAATTCACACAAAAAACAAAGTGGCAAAGTTTTACGCCGGATGCCATTCCTGATGCAACCTTCATACGAAGGAGAAATGAGATGAAATTCCAAAACCATCATCATCATAGGTTTTTCCACCTGCATGGAAAAATATGATGAGACGGCGATGGGTTGAGATAGTTGCTCTAGTCATGTCCCATTACATGATTGATATTGTAAAATCAACATGTACGTCATGGAACATGACCACAATTGAGAGGTTTACATATATATATACATATTATATATATATATATATATATATAAGAAACAAGAGAAAAAGTTTTATATTTCTCATTCATTGTTGTTAGCACTAGGAAAAGACAACCACATCATATATGAAGCAATCAGCCTCAACTTTCTCCTCAATTGAAGGTGAATCGAAACCAATTAGGAAAACTAAAAGCTTGGGCATTTATGCCAAAAGTGATGACTAATTGTCCCTAATTTATGAAACTAATTATCCCTAATTTCTTGATACTCCCTCTCGAGGTGGTGCATAGATATTGATCATGCCCAACTTGCTTATAAAAATGTCAAAATTCTACCCACGTCACCCTTTGATGAAGACATCTGCAATTTGTTGAGTTGAGGGAATAAATGGTATATGAATAACTCCTTCAAGCTTTTCTTTTAATAAATGTCTATTAATCCCTACTACTTGGTTGGTTCGATCATTTTGAACAGGATTATTAGCAATGCTAATAGCAACCTTATTATCGCAAAACATCTTCATAGGAAGCTCCAGTGATTTGCCAAGTTTCTTTAACCTGAGTATTTCACGCAATCCATGGGCCATCACTCTGCATTCTGCTTTGGCACTGCTCCTAGCTACTACCACCCTTTGATTTTTACTTCTTCTTCATGTCACCAAATTCCCCCACAGAAAGGTACAATACCCAGAGGTGGATCCTCTACCAGTAACTGATCTAAACGAGTATGCATCAATGTAAACTTCAATTCCACTGATCGCTTATTTTTGGAAAACAAACCTTACCCTTAGGTTTTTTTTTTTTAGCAAAATAACACCCCGGGGGGTGGGGGATTGAGGCGTGATCCCCTACCTGTATATCAAATAATCAAAATGTCATACAATGTCATGCCCGTCAAGGCGGGAGAAAATCAAAGAACAAATAACCTATCACTACGATATCTAGAAAGACTATCATAATGAGATATCTAAAAATAAAAGGAGAACCAATGATCTATGAAAATCTGAAGCTCGGATATCCCAACTGGTCCATCCGAATAAGCGCTAGGAGATGGTGAGAAGCCGTGCCGTCATCAACAATGTGATCGCGAGCGGCAACAACTCCCAACTCGCAAGGTGATCTGTTTGGTCGATTCCTCTCTCTGTGTATGTGGGAAATCGAACATCGAAGGTCCTCAAAGATGTTCGAATGCGAATCGGGTGTGATGAACTGCCAAGAGCGAGGCCACCGGAAGTGATCGTGGTGACCACCGCTGCGTCCAACTCGATCCAAATCAAGAGAAAAAAGACGGGCATGCCGATCCCATCTCCAGTGCTAGAAGCTCGGCATGAAAGCTGAAGACGCGCCGGAGAGAACAATGAAAAGCCAACATAAGTCCGCCTGAATGATCTCGAATCAATCCCCTCCAAGAATCAAAGTGTCCCGATCAAACGAACCATCCGTGTTCGACTTGATCCGAGGAGCGAGGGCTTGCCAAATCACAATCCTCGACTGCGTGGAACTGTGGTGGAGCACTCCCGCAAAAAGCCAACAAAGAGGGAAGCATCCGGCACGTAACGATGGGTTGAGACGCCGACTTGAAACAATAATCCAGAGATACCGCTCCACCGCCAAATAATGTGAGATGCCAAGAAAGGAAGGTGTCGATGCTTGACACAATTCCTTTCCGTCAGACAAACCATAAAACCAAGCAGGGAACCAAGAAACTCGAAAGTGCCCGTGTGTGATCCGTGTGTGCGATTCCTCCAAAATGAAAGGAACAATATCATATCGGTGGTGTGTGGAAGTGTAGTGTCAAACCAAGGAAGAAAGTGATTCCACACCTTTGAACAAAGTATCATTCATCAAAAGAGGTGAGGGATAGATTCGACCTGAGGAGATGAATGTGGATTATTCAAGCAACAACAAACAACGTGAGGCGAGGAAGTGCCACGTGCGAAGCGATATCCAAGACGATTACGAAGGAGGCGCCAAAGGAATATAGAGATAGTAGGAATAAGAGCATCGTTCCAAATGGCACCATCTGAAGGTTCGAGCATTTCTACCGGAGAGAATCCTGCGGAAGACATAGAGAACCCGTCATGAGAGGTAAACATCCACCGCATGATATCCTCGGACTCAAAGAGAATCGGAACCGGATATATCCTCAATGAGACTCGGAAGCCCACATTTGGAGACCAAGACGATCTGATCTATCTCTATCCCACATACCATCGCGAATGAACCACTCAACCGTCATATGACCCAACGGCCGATCCAAACAATGATCCGCAAGCGGCGATGCCCAAACCAAGTATCATCCCTAAACCGACACGGCTACACGCGCCGATAGACCGAAAAAAATCCGCTCCGGGCTCGACACGATCCGCCTCAAGCGCCTCCACCGATGACTATGATTATGTGTTACTGAGAGGCTCTGGGGGGAGACCAAAGCCCGTTGTAACAAAGATTTGCGATCAAGAATTGAGCCCACAACGAATGGCCCTCGCGTAACCTCCACCACAACTTGAATCAAGGCGTCGGCAATATCCGAAAGTCGGCGCAACCTTGACCCACCCTCGAGAAATAGGATGGCGGATAATATCCCAACCGATCCAACGAGTCTTCTTACATCCCGCATAGGATCCCCAAAAGAATCTAGCCATGATCGCTCCAATCGCGCAGAATGTCTTTGGCGGTGCATGACCGAAGAATATGCTGTGGGGTGGCCATTAGCGTGCTCGAATAAGAGCGAGCCTACCACCAAAGGAGAGATGTCGATCGACCACCCAACAACTCTATCCAACATCTCGAATCACCTGGGAGGAAGAGCTCTTTCGTCATTCGCCCCCGAACAAAGGGACACCCAAATAAGTCATCGGCAAGTCATCGCGAACAAATCCCGTCACTCATGAACCATGTGCTCCCAAAACCGTCAATGTAACGTGGGGCGAGAAAGAATCTACTTTTTCTTACGACATCGACCACCGCCGTAAGAGCGAGAATAGTGCTCGAGAAAGTGCACTCAACGTGACGAGGCCATCGTCGGACGCCCTAGTGAAGATAACAACATCATCAAGATAAATTTAAATGAGTCAGGAAAACCCCGCCGTGTCCGATAAATCATATCCCTGTCGCCTAATAATGAAATCCAATCCCGGATAAATACTCGCCGCCCGAACAAACAAGCGGGAGAGAGATAGAGATCCCCGCCGCAGATCCCCGAGTCGAAGGAAAATATCCAAAAGGGATACCATTAACTAGAAGGAGAAGCGCAGATCTCAATACAAATACCGCCAACCATATCAATCCACCAAACGGGGAAGCCCATGTGAATCATAGATGTATACAAGAAATCCCATCTGCACCCTATCATAAACTTTAGCCATATCGACTTCATCACCACATTAGGAATCTCGTGGCTAGGTTGATATCATGGATAAGCTCTGCGCGAGTAATATGTTATCCGAGATGACACGGCCAGGGTGTGAAACCACTCGATTCGGCGACACAATCAAAGCGTAATCGAGACCAACCGCACATTGAGAATCTTAGAGATAATCTTATTCGTCACATTCGCAAAGCTAATTGGCGAAACTCACCACTTCGAGGGAGGAACCGGAATGAGAACTATAGATGTAGCCGTGAACGTGGGCGGCATGAGATTACCGAGAAAAAGTCAACCACCGCATCTCAACATCCGATCTAACGAAATCCCAACAAAGGTCTTTGAAAGAACAAAGATGAGAATCCATCAGCCCCGAAATGCTTAGGCGGATCAATCCCAAACACCGCATCGCGAACCTCTTGAGCCGTCGGCATAACACAAAGTCCATCAATATCAACGGAATCGGGAAGCCGGGGAAAGAACTCATCTGAGGGAGTCGGATACTCAAGTCAAGTCAATAAGGATGAAAGAATCGAATGCCGACTTCCGAATCTCGAGAATCTGTGTGATCACCACTCCATCATCGTCAATCGAGTGAATCTAGCGCGACACCGCTTCGCTTAACAAATCAGGTGGAAAAACTTAGTGTTGCGCTCCCCTTAATCGCCCACTTAAGCTGACTTTACGGCACCAAAAATCCTCCTCTATTTTCAAACGTAGCTCGTACTCACCACACAACGATGTAGCTCACCGGATGAGTGGAGACGGATCACTATCATATACGGACTGAGCCATCGAAAGCGCCTCATCAACCGCCTAACCCGATCAAAAACATTACAAAACGTGTGGTGATTCCAAATCTTGAGTCAAGGCTTGACTGTTCAACTTGTCTTTGCAAGCTCCTCATTCCAAAACAACGATTAGGATGCCCCCATGCTTCCTCGACAACCGCAAAAAAGTATGGTGGCGTATCCACATATCTTTGAAATCGGAAAAAAAGAACGAGGCACATGCGGTTCAAACCGACAAGATATGAGTAAAGGAGCATGATCGGAGCGAACACGAGATAAATGCGTAACAATAGAAGAAGTAAACACATCAACCCGGTGTTCATTATACAAAGCCCTATCAAGTCTCTCCCTGAAGCCCACCTCTAGCCCACGTAAAGATAGGCCCCTCACACCCCGCATCAAATAACTCACAATCCGCAATCATATAAGCAAAATCTAACATCTCATCGGACTATCGAAGTACCACCAATCCTCTCATGATCATGCAAAAAAATGTTAAAGTCACCGCTAACAAGCCAGGGTAACCCTCCATACTAATCGCAATCTCACGCAAGGTATCCCACAAAACAAATCTAGCTACTCTATCACATTTAGCATACACAAAAGTCAAATAAATAAATAGCCGAGGCAACAAAGCGGATGTCAACCTACAATGTAAAAGTTGTGCATGATCAACAAGAATGTCAAAATGTAAATGAGCAAACAAACATAATCCGGATATGATTAGAACAATTAGATAAGCCATCATCAAAGCCAAATCTCGACAATAGAAACTAAACTCGTGCAAAGTCATGGGTTCTAAAAGCGAACGAAAGGCAATTTATGACAAGAAATTAACGCATGCAAATGCGTTGGCTACCGGATTAGCGATACCCCTCACATTCCACGTTAAAAATTTAATCGACATAATTAACAATTAGGATGAGAAGAGGAATCGTAATTGAAACTAAGATCGATTCGCGTATACGAAGTTCCATCTTTTGGCAACAATTCCACCGAGTTTTCCCTTTAAGTACCTCAAGATCTTGTAAACAACTTCCGTGTGTTCTTCATTAGGAGAATGCATGAATGGCTTACCATACTAACAACAAAAGATATATTTGATCGGGTATGGGAAAGGAAACAATTTTCCCACCAAACATTGATATTGGCACTTTCAAAGGAATTCCTTAACCTCTCCAAGCTTAGAGTTAAATTCCATAGGAGTATGTGAAGGCTTGCGTCCAGTCATTCCGTTTCTTTTCAGAGATCGGAAGATGGAATGTATTTCCATTATGAAACTACTATTCCTCTTTTTGATCTAGAAATCTCTATTCCACGAAAATATCCTAGTTCTCCAAGATCTTTAACGGAACTCGGATGACTCTTCTTCAACTTGTTCATTTCCTCTACATCGTACTAGTGAGGGTAATGTCGTCTACACAAACAATCAGCACCACAATCTTTCCTTCTTTTGAGATCTTCATGAACAATGTGTGGTTTTATTGTCCCCTGTGAAAAGCTTGAATTTTGCGATTTTGTAAATCTCTCAAACCAGGCTCACAGGAGATTGCTTGAGCCCATATAAAAATTTATTAATGTAAAAAAGTTTCCCAACCATGTTAGTGAACTATGGAGCTTCTATATACACCTTTTCTTCTAAATCACCTTTTAAAAAGGCATTTTTAACATCTAATTGGTGTAACAATCTTGATTAACTATAATAGATAATAACACCCTCACAATATTCAACTTAGAATCGGAGAAAACATCTCAAACTAATCAATACCATAGGTTTGTGTAGAACCTTTAGCAACTAGCCAATTTTGTATCTTTCAAGAACTCGTACTTAACTTGTACTTAATCGTAATTGCCCACTTACATCCAATCGGAGTCCTTAACCCAGGACCAGGAACAGGAACAACTACCATCTTATTCACCTCTATTTTCTAACCATTTGTTCTAAAACGAACCCGAAGACATGCTTACGTCTTTGACTCTTGGATCTCATTCTCTCTCTCTACCAAGTGAGATAACCAAAGTGATGAGTGGTTGAGTATTAGTTCATTGTGGTCCGATTGTGTAAATTGTCGGTATCACAAGTTCACAAATGAAACTTATGCTTTGTTTATGACATTCAATATAATAAATACACATGTCATTCATTAAGACTCTATAGGTGCCACCCAATGGATTGGTTCTCATTAAAACCTTGAAATGTTCTTGTAAGTTTCACTAGAATATCAAGCTTTTGCATTATTCCCACCTTTCTGCTTAACTTTATCATAACATCGTTCAAGAATGTAAATGAGGTTACATATGAATACATATTTTCTAATACCATCGATGTATATATCCATCACAAATAAATCTATTTTTTTGTCAATAAAATATTGTATAACTAATAAAATCAGAGCCATGCTAGTCATAGTGTTGTCTATTACATGCATTGATCCACAGAACCTCGTCGATTCGATCATTGCTCAATCGAAGACTGCTCTACCAAACTCTCGTAGTTGGGTTCTGAGAACAAGTCGACAATAGTTCAAGTGGTACACCAAAATAAACATTTTGCATACAATTCAGTGCTAGAGGAAGTATTAGGCCAGTTACTTATGGAGTCATAATTTCACAACATATCCCATACGGATGACATAATGTAAGCGCCAACCATAGTTGTTAAAGTGTACCCTGAGCCACGCTGGGTGAGAGGTGATGGTGTAAGTCAGTGGCTACGATAATCAGAGGGGGTGAATAGATTATGCCGGTTTTTCAAATTCCGCCCTCTTTTTCGAGTGAACAAGCAAAGATAGAAATTGTAGATGCGGAAAATAAACAACACTCGTTGATTTATAGAGGTTCAACCCACCTAGGGCCTAATCCTGTACCACCCCATTATCTCCGGGATGTATTTAAAAAAAAAAAGATTTTATTAATTACCACAATTAATATAACAACACCTTTGAGGATTACCACAATCCTCTTACAACACCTTCAAGGAGATTACCACAATCTCCAACGGCACCTAGTGAAGATTACCACAATCCTCTTACAACACCTTTAAGGAGATTACCACAATCTCCAACGGCACCTAGTGAAGATTACCACAATCTTCAACCTTGAAGAACACCAAATTCTTCAACACCTCAAAGAGCACTAAACTCTTCAATAAGAAGATTATCACAATCTTCTTGCACCTAACACCTAGATCATCCAAGTGTGTTCTTACCACAAGAACACTCACAAGGATATCTTGTGTTGAATGATGACCACAAATTCAAGATTACAACTCGATAATGAATAATACAATTTTGAGTGCAAGTGTAATCAAGAAATAAGCCTAGACCTCAAGATGTGAAAGTGTAAGACCTTAGGCTATTGCAACAAGAATATTGAAAATGAAAGAAAAGTATTTGTTTGAGTGTATCTTGTTGTGTTGTATCTCAATTGGTTGTTTTGTTGCTCCAAAACTCCATCTATTTATAGGAGATGATTGATCATGGATAGGCTCCTCTTGGGGATTGAAAATCTCTGAGAAAAATACAATTAAAATCAAATGGCATTATCAAAATGTAATTGATTGTAATGGATCAACATTACGTCTTGTTATGTCATACTCTTCTTAATCTTTGATCATATGGGGCTATTTTGGAGCCATATAAAAGGTTTATGTATGTTATCTATACATACACATGTATGTGTAAATATAATCCGAGTGCTTGTATGTCTTCTAGTGATGCTTTGTTTAAAGGCCAATAACCTGTTGAACTTATTGATGCTATACTATTTATCCAGGTAGTCAATGATGGTGATATGTATTTGTGGCGAGAGTTGGGTATAAGTTCATGGCCTACTTTTGCCCTTGTTGGACCAAATGGCAAACTTATAGCACAAGTATCTGGTGAAGGTCGCCGAAAGGTACTCATTCTTCCGCATATTACTCCATAGATATTTCGTCTTTTCTCTTGTTGGTCTACATATTTCTTTTTGAGCTTCTTCATGGTAATGTGCTAAGAAGTAAGAATTATTAATAGGAATTAAATGGATATGTAAAATCTGAATAGTTGAGTTAGTTTAATGTGAAGCTACCATCCATATTATGAGAGCTTAATAGAAATGAAAAGTAGAGATGTTGATACAGAGAAGCCTTTCTTCCACTTTGTTCCGAACCCTAACACTTGCTCTTTTTCTGTAATCCATTTTGTAGTCTAAACTTTTGCTATTGATTTTGAAGAACACTTCTTAATACATGTACTATAATGATGGATAACCTTGCTTACTAATTTATACAAACTTGATAGCATCACTGTCTTGGTGAAGATCTTTGGCTCATGTCATTGGTCGACTAAATTTGGTGAGCAGTTAAAATTACTAAGCTTCGTAATGTGAATGCGACGGTGCATTCAGCTTAAAGTAAAGAACTTTGTGATGTCGTACAAGGGAATCCGTTCAGCAAGAGCTTTGAGCATCTGAGACTTTTGTTATACATAAAATTTCTTTCTGTATTTGGTTTCATTAAATTTACAGGTAAAGAGAAGTGGAAGCTATATGTAATTACCGTGGTGCTCTTTAGTATTTCTTGTTGCTGTTTGCTGGATATTTATTTTGTGTGTTTCTATGGCAAGTTTTTGTTTCAAGGGAAGTGTTGGAGTTCTGTGGAGCTTCATCGCAGTGTCATATTTGTCAACTCTAGTCTGATTTTCAACTTTTATTTCATTTCTCTCTTTAAAAAGTGTCACCTTAAATTCTGACTTTCAATTGCATGACACAAGGTTTGGAGCGCCTAGTAGTCTGCTTTCATTTATTTCCATTTTCTTTATTGAACTTCAATAGAGTTAAACAGTCAATTGCATGACACAAAGCTTGGGGTACCTACTAGTCTTCTTTCATTTATTTCCTTCTTTTATTGAAATTATATAGAATTAAATTACTACTCATTGAGTTTTATTTTGCTGATAGTCATCACTTGTTTATGTCAGGCTACATGCAACCCTTGTTCCTACATAAATACATTTTTCTTTCTATATCTGAATTTTGGCATAATTGTTACTGTTAACTAACTAATATGAATAGAATATACAATAGGGTTATCAAGTGAAAAATACTGAAATGTTTCTCTATATGCTTTTGTTCCAGGATCTTGATGATTTGGTCGAGGCAGCATTAATGTATTATGGTGGAAAGAAAATTTTGGACAGCACACCCATTCCCTTGAATTTGGAGAAAGACAATGATCCTCGATTATTGACATCCCCTTTGAAGTTTCCTGGTAAGCTGGAGGTTGATGTCCTTAACAACCGACTGTTCATTTCTGACAGCAACCACAACCGAATAGTAAGTTTTTGTCCATCTCTCTCTCTCTCTCTCTCTCTCTCTCTCACTCACTCTCTCCCTCCCTCCCTCCTAATCATGGCTCATTGTTAGAATATTCATGAAAATCATGGCTCGTTGTTAGAATATTCATGAACATACAATCTTGCAGTGAATCTCATTGCTGGTTTTGAGAATGGAATACATCCCTTTATTGGTATACTTTATCCTGATCGTGTCAATTATCATAATCCTTATTTTTACTTCAATTTTTTCCGGATTAACTAGTATTGATCTATCCAGGATACAAAAGGACAGGAGTGTGTATGGTTTTTAAATTTCTCACACATAATAGCTGTTAAAACTCTTCTTAACATGCATAGCTTTTCCCTTTTCTAAGATACTCTAGTCGTATGTATTGTCGTTCTACATTTTCTGCTTATTTCCAATGCAAACTTGGGGAAATGTATATAGACCAGGTGTAATCATTTGTGTTATTGATTAAGCTCAGGTAGTCACTGACCTTGATGGTAACTTCATAATGCAAATTGGAAGCACAGGAGAAGAGGGTTTTCGTGATGGTAATTTTGATGATGCCATGTTCAATCGCCCACAGGTAATTGTTTTGATTACTCTTTCTGATGTCACAACTATTCTTTTAGAAATAGTTTCTGCTTGTATTTTTCGCATTTGGCCCAGCTTAAGAATTCTTTCTTTTACTTGCTTGACATAATTGATGTAACATTTGTTTTTGTAGGGACTTGCTTATAATGCGAAGAAAAACCTCCTATACATAGCTGACACTGAAAATCATGCTCTAAGGTAGCAGGCGGTCCAGTACAAGTGATTAGATTTTGTTTTGCATATTCCGATTGTCTTTCATGTTTTTGGTACAAGTGAAATTAGCAAATTAAGCTGAAAGAAAATTGTATTTGCAGTTCTATCTTCCTGATAATGTCACAGGTAATGCTTATAAAGTTACAACAAGTAGTTTACTTGTTTGTTGACTGACTCTTAGATCTTAGAGCTTGCTATGAGTGTTTGATTTTTCTAATCTATTGTATGCCTGGTTAGCAGAGCCAAGCCCGGCCCAACCATGAAAAGTCGGGCTGGTCCGGGATTTCTGGCCTAATCCTCTTTTTGGGCTTAGAATACCGTAGCCCGGCCCGGCCCTATCCCGGGCCGACCCACCTTGCCGGGCTAGTTTTGACATCTCTAATGGTTAGACCCTGAAGCTGGAAAGAGACGAAATAAATTGCGTCCAATAGGAGGAGAAGTTGAAGTAAATGGTGTGGTAGCCTTGTTTGGTTGGTGTAAAAATAGGGCGAATAACTATAAACGGAGACGAACAATCTCTGCACGGACCAGCCTTTCTTTTTTTCTTTTGAACATGGGGGAATGAGGAGAGGCATGAGAGCTACTAAACTAGTCTTGGTCAAATATGTAAAACATAAAAGACATTTAGAGTACAGTGGTTAAATTTATAAATAAATAATACTTTTCTCCGCTTCCTTATCTTCACCGTCACTCTTGCTCCAGATAAGGTACAGTAGAAAGAGTGTACTTCTCCGGCGAGACGAAGACCTTCCCCTATTCTCCCCCTCCCCTTCAAGCATTGTCATAGCTATTTGTCCTTGTAATATTTCTTGACACGCTCTTTCATAATTCAAAAGAACATCGACTTCTTTGTTTTCGATTTTGGGAACCTTAAGAAAATTAAAGAGAGCGGAACTCATCTTTTTCTTTGTATCCAAGATTATTCATTCTCTATAATTTTCTAAGGGTCCGTAGCATTAGTTTACTTTTTAGGTGAATTTGTTGAGAATCAGAATCAAATCAGAATGGATTAAATTAAGATTATTGCACGATTCTTGGGATAGCAAAATATTGGATTTTATCTAAATTGATATGGGAGATATTTTTCCATTAATGTATTTTCTCACCTATATATAGGTGATATTGTAATTCTCAAGAAAAGAGAGAAATGAAACTCTTATAGCCCTTTGGGCATTTGTTCGTGGATGTAGGCTAAATGCCGAACCACATTATTTCTTCGTGTTCTTCTTTCTTTCTTCAAAATCCAACAGAATTTATAGCACCTTTTGTGATTTTCTTGCATATTAAGCGTCTACTACTGTAGGGTGGTTGATTTTGTTGATGAGACTGTGCGAACACTTGCTGGAAACGGAACCAAAGGTTCTGATTACCAAGGAGGAGGATCAGGAACAACTCAGGCAAGATTTTGTGATCTAAAAACATGAAAGTGTTTACAGACTGTAAATGTTGTGGATATGGTGATAATTCTGAATGGAAAATATCATGCTTAATCAGTTAGTGATATTCAATTATTGAAGTGATGTGCACTCGTTTAACAGCACATATTACACAAATAAGCTTCAATATGTAACTTGATATTCTCTCACGCTATTTTCAGCTCCTCAACTCCCCATGGGATGTCTGCTTCGATCCTGTAAATGAAATTGTTTACATTGCAATGGCTGGCCAGCACCAGATCTGGAAACATAATACACTAGATGGAACTACTAGAGCTTTTAGTGGTGATGGCTATGAAAGAAATTTAAATGGCGCGAGGTAATATACGCGTTTTCAGTTACAAGTGTGTGTCTGAGTGTCTCTTGACACCAGTGGAGTTATATTTGAATCCAGCAGCATGCTGCGGTTTTCTCGTGATTTATTTACATCTTCTGAAATTGTTGTTCTTGAGAGTTCTTTGGTTTATGGTTACAATCGAAGCTTTAGGATCTTTGTTCCATGCACAAATTTGGTTTCTGTGAGCCTTATTCCTGTTAAATGTCGAAATTAGGTTTTACCAGCAGCCTTGAACTCTTCCAAAAACATCTTTGATTTTTACGATGTCATTTTTTGATTTTCCCTTTCTTTTTATTTGTCATTTTTTGAGACCCTTGAGTGTATGTTGATGCAGTTCTGGAAGCACTTCATTTGCTCAACCTTCTGGAATTTCATTGTCACCTGGTATGTGTAAAAATTCAAAATTACTTGCATATAACTTCTTTGCGATCTGCTATGGTTGTAAATTGTCAAATCATGCATTATTGCCACCTCTCTGTTTTGGTAGATTTAAAGGAAGCATACATTGCTGATAGTGAGAGTAGCTCCATTCGAGCACTTGATCTAACAACAGGAGGATCGAAACTACTAGCTGGTGGTGATCCATTTTTCTCTGACAACTTATTTAAGGTATTTCTGTTAAGATTTGGAACCTTGTCCATCTTCGCACCAGTTGGACATCAGAAGTATTAACTTGCCTGTGTTATATGTTACAGTTTGGAGACCATGACGGAGTAGGTTCTGAAGTACTTCTTCAACATCCTTTAGGTGTTTTTTGCGGAAACGATGGTCAAATTTATCTAGCAGATTCGTACAATCACAAGGTACTTGAGAGTTGGCACAGAAATGTTATGATAGCAGTTTTATGAATGCTATATTGGTAGAGTTCAATCATAATTCTAATAGTTGATCGAAATAAAACCTCTCTACTTTTCCATCACACGATTCTTCGTGATTGTGTGTGTTTGACACTTAATATTTGAGAACTAATTGGTGGTGTGCGTTTATATGTTTAGATGTCAACCTGACTACTTATTAACATTAGAAAGTCTTACTATGAGTACTTGTCACAGCCGGAGCTCTCTGGTCC
Source organism: Rehmannia glutinosa (assembly GCA_016081115.2). Classification (NCBI taxonomy): domain Eukaryota; kingdom Viridiplantae; phylum Streptophyta; class Magnoliopsida; order Lamiales; family Orobanchaceae; genus Rehmannia; species Rehmannia glutinosa. The sequence continues at coordinate 93,723,455 of CM071937.1, read as the reverse complement.
CTTTTGGGCAAGTCGTTCCTAGTCCAATTTTATGCTGCACTTAGTGAATTTGGAGGCAATTATTGCGTCTGACAGGCTCCTTGGCCCAGAGATGACAAATGGTATTAGAGTTGATTGCCAGTTGGGTTTTGAAGGAGGGGTGATTGAGATGCTCCAAACATGGAATGGAAATTGAATAAGTGAATCGTATAAGTATTGGCTAAAGAACCCATGTGCATACATTGGATATTTCGTATTGGCAAGTTGTTCACAACCCATTTTCAGGTTAAACTTGGTGGATATAAAGGCATTTCTAGTGTCCAATGGGTTTGCGGGCACCCGTTTTGTACTCAGTTGGTCAATGAAAATTCATCTACTTTGTCATGAGTATGATTCTCATGTCCTATCTGCATGCGCCTGGTAATACTTCTGTTGGCAGTTTTGTCAATGATGGGTTTTAGGCATGCAGACTTAGCAATCTAAGTGACAAGGGTTTAGATTATATACTTTTGACGCTCTTCAACACAATTTCTTTTGGAGAAAAAAATCATAGAAATGGTTTAATCAGAAAAGTATCTTTCATCTTGATTTCTTGGTGTTCTATTGATGTAATAAATGTTACCTTGGTGGCAAGTGGCAAGTGATAATGGTGAGCATTCTTGTGATTTACTTAACTTCCTTTATGATTTATAAGGAATATAACTCTTGGATTTTATGATATACAATATTTTTACTTTAAGAGTCATACAAATTTAGAAAGGTGGTTTGGATTGTTAATGATGTCTGGTCATCCATTATTTTTCTAGTTGGGGTAAAAAGAAATATGACTAACTTAATAGGATTTGTTTCAAAATTACGTAAGTGAGTTTTAGCAGCAGTTGCTCCACTCCGGATGCTTAACATTGTGAAACTTTTTGAGAACTTTGTAAATGATTCTGGAACTTTTGAAATCATTTAGTATATTTTATAGCCTTGTTTGATATTCTGATTTGTGCAAAAAGATTAACGTAGACAATATTGTGTATGTATCTCCTCTTAGTTCCTCAGGAAATGTAAACAAGAATAGAAACAAATTCAGAACATTCACTCAATTAGGGTGTAGTTACCTTACTTTGTAGTTTTGTCTATATAAAAGATTGAGCTTAATCCTTTTCGTGTAAGTGCACATGCCTTCGATAACATTAGTGCCAACTTGCATTTGATTTTGTTTAAATATGGTTTTCTAATGCATCATATGCTAAAGTTAAAGCTTTCGAATACACTTGCTTTAATTTGTTTCTCTTGAGTAAGTGTGTATATATGTGTTCTGATAATTTTGTTGTTGTTGGCACATACTCTTTGAATGTGAGTTTTATGTTTTCTAGTGAACAATTGAAAAGAGTACACAATTAGAATCAGAGTGGAGTTTAAGACTCTTAATTTGTTTAAACAATGACAAAAACTAAAAACCAAATACTAAATTAAGATTACATACATATGAAATCAAATGCAGTGACCTAATTGGCGTTGCATGTGACTAGTTCTGGTATCATGCAAATTATTATTTTCCTTGACCCTTTATTACTTTTTCATATCGATCAAAATTAAGTTCATCTTCTGCTTTCTAATTTAAATTTCAGATTAAGAAGCTGGATTTATCTAGTAAGAGAGTTAGTACGTTAGCAGGGACTGGAAAGGCTGGATTCAAGGATGGATCAGCCTCGGAAGCCCAGGTAGAAAGCATCTTTCAATATTTTTTCTTCGGATATTTGTTTACCCTATCCTAGGACATTTATGGTAGTGGTCATTTGGTTTTGAAAATTTGCATTTATATCACATGCACAAATATGTAAGAGAATCTCTTAATTGAATTCATTCAGTTGTGTAATAGGTAAAGTAGTAATAAGTAGAAAAATGACACTCTTTCTACAGAAGGAAACTATACGAGAATATATGTTAAGCAATAAATAAAGAATAAAACTACGGGATAATTACAGAAACAATCTTTGAGGTTTCGCCTAATTACAAATAACTCCAGTTATCTTTCAAAATTACAAATATTGAGGTTTGTATTTACCGAACAAATATTCCTCTCTTGAGGGCCTCTTGTGGGTGCAATTTTGTAAGCTAAAAACAAATGTCAGGGATATTTGTAATTCTAAAAGATTACTGGTTTTCTTTTTGTAAGCTAACTAATTCAAAGGACTTTATTACTTTATGCTGCCCAGTTTAAAACATATTGATTCCAGTTTTGGGATGTCCAAACACAAGGAATATTGATTGCATTAGATATGTTTTGCATCTTAATAATACTTTGATATAACTCCTTCAGTTAAAGAAATCCAGTTAGACTTGAAATAGCCAATGAGATTTTATCTGGTCAATATTATTCCACACAAAAATGCTGATATGGTATGAAAACTTCACAGATTCCCAAATAACATCAACCTCCAGATCAGAAATTGAATATTATTATCCTTGGATTGATGTTTATTATTGTCCTGATAATATGGCAAATAATTCAATTATATAAAAGAGTTCATACCCAACTTATAGTTCTATTGGTGGATGAGAAATGACATACATCTTTGTTATCTGCATTCTCCCTGTACTTGCTTTGATCTATAGCTGTGAAATATTAATCCTGACGCCCTCTAAATCTGCAGCTTTCAGAGCCTTCTGGACTTGTTGAAGACGGAAATGGTAATTTTCCATTACAACATTCAACCTTATTGTACAATGGGGTTCATTTTCAGTTTTGCATTTCACAAAATCATGAACGGTTAAATTTATATAATGAGCCACTTATTTTATGGTATTGGGTGGTTGTTTATTTCCAATTATGACAAGTTGATAAACTTTATTGATGAACGGGTGACAACATGATTTATTTTGGGAAGGGGCAAATAAATGCCACAGAATAGTAGCCTATCTATCAATACCCAAAAAAAAAAAAAAAAAAGCACATATTACACTTTGGCATTTGTAATTTACCTTTACTTTCAATTAAAGAAGGGATAATTACAAAAATACCCCTGAGGTTTAGGCTAATTACAAAAAAACCCTGAGATGTTTCAAAATTATTAAAAAAAAACCCTTGAGGTTTGATTCCATCTTACATTTTCTCCCTTCATAAACAACAAACATTACAAAAACCCCATGATATTTCTAGAAATATTACACTTAATCCCTTAAATTTAAGGCATAATCAAACATAAGGGGGTCTTTTGTAATTTTGAAACATCTCTGGGTTTTTCTGTAATTAGCCTAAACCTCGGGGGGTATTTTGTAATTATCCCATTAAAGAATTCATGGGCTTAACAGAATCCTAATTCTTTAGTCTCCGTGCGTGATTAGTTGGAGCTACATGTATTTGTCATAGCAATGACCGATTGAACTTGCACCAATGGCAATAAAATCCATCGACATGTGTTTTTCATTTTTTCAAAAAAGAGAACATTTACATTATATTTGATGTTTCTGGACTTCAGGGAGATTATTCATAGCTGATACGAATAACAGCATAATAAGGTTTTTAGACCTGAAAAACAAAGAACCAGTACTTCTTACCTTGGAGTTGAAAGGTGTACAACCTCCAGCACCAAAATCAAAGTCATTGAGGCGCCTTAGAAGGAGATCTTCAGCTGACACCGAGACCATAGTCATTGATGGCGGTTCTTGAGTGAGGGAAAACTTCGTCTGGAGATATCGGTACCAGAAGGTTACCATTTCTCAAAGGTACTCTCTCTCTCTCTCTATCTATATGTGTATGTGCGTAGAGCTAGCAATGGGTTGGGCCGAGCCGGCCCATCCTGAGCCCACGGGCCAAGTCTGTACTGGTCGGCCCAAAATTTCGCCAGGGCGCATTTTGTTATGGCGGCCCGGCCCATCACATATATTTTTCAGGCCGTTTGGTTGGGCCAAAGTAGGTCCAGTCCTTTCGGGCCTCTAAAAATGAAACTCAGTATTCGGGCTGGGAGCCACTTTTGCCGGCGTGTGCGTATGCGGTTTTAAAGCTTCTTTCTTTTATGATTGTATAACAACATTCTTCCAATTTCTTGATATGCAGTGGCTTATGTTTGTTCACTAAGGATGTTTTAGGATTTTATGAATACTCAGTTTTCTTGATCTCCACGTGCATTTTCGTTTGGTAATGTAATTTACTCCAATTACCTGAAGATGCGGATAATCTGGTGTTTGTATTATTAAATAGGCATTATTTTCTGGGGAAATCACAAATGATGTGCATTTTATTTTAATCTTATTATCGTTGTGTTTCCAATTTTTTTCATTTATGTATTTATTAACATTGTGATTCCCATATTTAGGAAGCACAAAGTAAATTCAGGGGGTTTTGATATGTTTTTACTTAGGAAGGGGAAAATGTAAAATGTAATCAAACCTCAAGGGGTTTTTGTAATTTGCATAAACCTTTGGGTTTTTTTGTAATTAACCCAAACCTTAAGGTTTTTTTGTAATTAGCCCTTTATATATTTATTAACATTGTGATTCCCATATTTAGGAAGCACAAAGTAAATTCAGTGTGGAAATTGAACCAGAAAATGTGGCATTAGTTGATCCCATGGATGGGAATATCAGCCCTGAAGGATCTGCAATTTTGAAGTTTAAAAGATCCTCTCCTTCATCTTTCAAAAGTAGAATTTACTGCAAGGTAACCCATGTTTTTATTTCTTTGTCCATTTTTAAGGGCATTTTTGTTTTTCCCCATTTTGACTTTTCTTTAATTTGAAGGTTGTTTTTTTTTTTCTTTTCCTGCTTTTATCGAAGTAGTATGATAGTTTCGTGTCACTTCATTGTTATCGTGGTATAGAAATGTGTTTGCAAGTTTTACTACCGTGCGAAAACATCTAACATTCCAAGTAACTTGGCCGTAGTTCGTTATATCTAGTGTCTATAGGGTGATAGTTGTTGAGAAAAAACCAACACGAAAGAAAGGTTGATTCGCTCGTGAATACCTGACAATACGCATCTAAAATCATGTTGATTCCTAGGAATACCGAGACACTGGGAGAATAAAAATAAGAGAAAACACTTTTTTACATTTTTATTAAGGGTTAATTACAAAAAGTACCTACAAAAAAGTCCAACTGACTTTCAAAATTACAAAACGTTCCCCCGAGGTTTTATTTTGTCTTAACATTTACCCTTCATATTTATAAAAATATTACAGTTAGCCCCTTAATTTTAACACTGAATCAAACCTTAGTTTAGCAGAACCTTTTGTAATTTTGAAATTAGTTGAGTTTTTTGTAATTAGGTCAAACATCAAGGGTTATTTTTGTAATTACTCCTTTTTATTAATTTCTTCACCTCCTATTAGAGAGGCCAAGGCATAGAATTTTATAGGAATTCAAATCGCTAAATAAAAATCATAAAAGATTCAAAATGGGAAAAAAAAATGGATAGAATCATGAAACAAGAAGGCAACTTAAATCTAACTGATATGATGTTATCAATTCATTCGATCAAAACTTTTTCCGAAAAATAGCATCCCTTGATTCGCTGCATCGCATTTGCAGGTGTACTATTGTAAGGAAGATGAGGTCTGTTTATATCAGCCTTTGATGTTTGAAGTATCATTTCAAGAGGCCGTCCCTGATGCCGTCCCAGCAGAGATATCGCTGCCATATACCGTGAAACCTAAATCATCCACATACAATTTGCAAGCTCCAGTTGCCCGCTGACTCCACTAAGGTACAAATGTCTTCCTAGCAAAATTATGTATTATATGATCGATCATTGTTGTACATTATTCTTGTGTAAAAGTTGTCGATTTGAAGTATTATTGTATGTTGATTATACACAGATAGACAACCAGATTAGCCTCAGTATATGTGAAAAATTACAGAAGAACATTAGCTAATGACCACAAATAAGTTGAATGGAGCTGATTTACTGTGTTATTGACTTGAAAATTTTCTTGTGCTGCTATATTTAGGGATAATTACAAAAAGTACCCTTGAGGTTTGACCTAATTACAATAAAACCCTACTACTTTCAAAATTACAAAAGTACTCCTGAAGTTTGATTTAGTGTTAAAATCAAGGGGCTAACTGTAATATTTTTATAAATATGAGGGATTTGAAATATTTTTGGCTTATGAAGGGGCATATGTTAAACAAAATAAAACCTCATGGGTATTTGTTGTAAATTCGAAAGTTAGATGGATTTTTTTGTAATTAGGTCAAACCTCAAGGGTACTTTTTGTAATTATCCCCTATATTTGTGCATGACTTTTTCTTGATTTTACCATAAAGATGGAACCCATTTAGGTTTTTAATCAAATTTCAAATCAAAAATAGCAAAACCAATAATAACATTTGTTTATAATTTGATGACATTAAAGATGTAGCAATATTGGGCTCGTGTCAATTGCCAAGCCTTACAGGTTTATCACAGTCAAGAATTTGCTGAGGCATTCCAGTTATTTGGTAATGGGTGGATTTTAATTACCTAAACTCTCAGTCAAGAATTTTACCCTCAATTTATTTATTATAGCATTTACCTCCCCAAGTCAAATTTTCACCTTAAAAAGCTCTTCAACTTGGGATAAAAAAAAATAAAAATAAAAAGTCCCTCAAACAAATGGTCCTTGCAGATGTGGTACATTGCTGGCCCACCGGGCAAAAAAGAAAAATGGGCTGGCTGAGCCATAGTTCTTTGCGCCAACCATGAAAATACACATAAAATGTTGGGTCGATTATCGAGCAGTGTTTTGCCAAATGAGTCTGTTCATTTTGGACTTTTAAAAATGAAGCTCGATCCGACTTGGACCGGGCTCATTTTGATAGCTTTATCCAAATAATTGTGGAGGATTTTACAACCCTATTCAACAGAGTCATTAGACAAACTTTCCCCAAATTCTACCTCAAATTCAAATCCGTAGGATAAGAGGTAAGAATTTGGGAAAGGAACTTCAAATAACAAGGATTTTAAATTCATTGTATTATGAGATTACTCAAATAAGTACAATAAAATTGTTATCATGGATTTGAAATAATTAGCTTCAAATTCATAAATTTGAATAAAGCCTAAGGCTATTTTTCCACGTGCAAATTTACAAATGTGTAAGAATCTCATAAATTAATCAAGATTAACGTGTAAATTGAAAAATGCCGGCATTTACATTTATGTAATTACTTTTATCTTGTTATTTTTTTCAAATATAAATATTAGAAAGATTTTTTCGGAAGTAATTTTTAATTACTAAAATTTGTAATCTTCGAACTGTATGGACTAAAGGTACATGAACAAAGTAAAGGGCATGGGTTATGAGATATAACTTGCATGGCGCAACTTGAATTTTGATAAATATTTGTTTATTACTTTTGATATTTTTGGTGAAAAAAGTAAAACACTAAAATCCTCTAGATTTGATGTACAAAGTTGAGCAGGCTTATTTCAGTCCCATAAATATTTTAGTTATTTGATTTCATAATAATTTTGAAGTATAAATTTCATCTGCCACACTAAGATAATATATAAAATTCATATACCGTAACATTAAAAAAATGTAAAATTTGCATTGTCTGAAACACTTGTGATTCTATTTTATACTTTATTTATTTCTTCTGTTTTTTTTTTTTATATTTAAAATTCACTGTCATTGCAGAGACTCGAACCCGGGCCTCTTCATTGAAGAGTAATACCCGTGGCCACTAGGCTATTATTTATTTCTTGTTTATCTTTTATTAAACTAATCATCCTTTATTGTTGGCAAAAACAGAACAAATCTGTTAAAGATTATAATTTGCCTCCAAAAGGGTAGCTCGATATTGAATATGGGTTGATTCGATGACACCCACTTGGGTGGCACCCAAGTGGGGTTTTTTGCTATTACAACAAAAATCTTGCTATTACCGAGGAATACATGGTGATGTTAGTATAATTTGATTTGGTTTTAATCAATAATTAAAAATACGAACAAATAGATAATTCGGATAAATTTTCCTAAGATTAGAACATCTTGTACCTTGATTATATTTTACGCTATTTTCGCTCCTTTTGTCTATGTATTTCTTCCGCATTTTCATCAATCAGAAGATACTTATTCGCGTGACCTCCGCCGTGCTACTTTCCCTAAATTTGGACTATTCATATGTATTTTTAAGTAAAATGGACATTTGGTAGATGAAAAACAACTTTTATTCAAAGAAATATATTACAAGGATACAAGAGTTCTTCTCCATAAGGAAAAGTTCCTGAATTTCTATCTCACCCTCGAAGGCTTTTTAGCTAAACATATTAAAAAGATACGAGGTGAGGTTTGGTACATTACTGTGTGTGTGAATTTACGATGCCCTCTCCCTAAATTCAAGTCCTTTTATAGATCAAATTCAACTATTTTTACAAAATGTCATGCATGACGATTTTTATCCGAGCCCACCCATGTGAGCTTTGTTTTTTAGTGTTAGTTCACATGTCTTTGTCTCTTTTGAGCTAGTGGACGGTGAATATTTGTTTGTTTAATTTGTTGTCGCATCTTCTTTTTCTCTCTCCGGTCGGCGGAAGTTCGTTGCATTCATGTCTTTGTAGTTTTTTGCGTAGTAGCTGGCACGCAGAAGTAAGGGACCCGTTGCCCATGTGCATTTGTCCTTTGTTGAATTTTTCTTCAAACCAAAGGATAGTCTCAATATCTTTTTCAGAAATAATTTTTGGTGACCATGAGCACATGATGACCTTTTCTTTACAGTAATTAACTTTAATATTGCTTTCATCATTTAATTTTAGCAATTTGTTAATTACTTTTTCTAATCCCCTAACACGAAGAGGAATGAGATCATGTCTTTGTACAAAGATCGTTATTTCCATCATTCGGAGGGATGATAACTTGCTTGCTCCCTAGCTATACCGATTTCGATATAATGATAAGGACTCATAAATTGTTTTTCTTTATCCTCGCATATTATCTTTGGAGACACTTATGAAAATATTTCGATCCGCTTGTTTAAGGACCTTTGTTCGAAAGTCTTGATGGCTTTCTTGAATTCTTCAGAAATTCCTTAACCTCCAATAAATTTTTGAAGGATATATGTTTTTAACTAGTCCACAATTAAAAGTTCTTGTAAACGATTCCGGATCACTCCTTCAATAAAATTGAAATAGTTGATATCTTTTTATCGATGGTAAAAATCTTTCCTCAAGTAGAGATTTTGTACCGCCTTTTTCGTCTTTGGCAAAGATTTCGATGAAATCTCAATTTGAGAGATTAAATTTTTCTTTACTTTCAAAGCTTCAGTTCTTTGGGAATTGAATAAATTCTTCCCAATGTTTTCATTTTTTCGAGATTTCTTAGCGCATCGAGAAAATGTTTTGGCTTAAGAGTCTCTTATTCGAAATGATCTCTAATGGTGCAGTACCAGCAGCAGTGGTAAAGCAATTAGCTTCATTTCTTGCTTCTGCAAAGGTTTTGAATTTTTTATGAACAACATTAAAACCTTTTATTGCAAATGAGGCTTTAGCCCAAGATGTATATATTCCAGGATTTGGTCCATTGAATACTACATAATAATTTTGCGGAGTTGGAATCTCCTTTTTCTCTTTCGAGAAAACTAAATCGTGAGATTTAGATTTTTGACTGGGTGTTGAATCCCAATTCCAATGGAAGATGTTCCGGACGTAACCCAAGAACAAAATCTTCCGGAGTAATAAGTTTTGTGGAATAACCAACTTTGGTGAGGTTTGTACCTCGCCTTTACTTTTTCCCAAAGTAATGGGGATAACGAGGATTTGGTAAGTCTTACCAGGAGACCATGTAGTTCGGACTAGATTCATGATTTGCGGTATTGCTTCGTGCCAAGTTGTAATTAACCTTTTGTTCGCTCAGTGAAGACTCGAGTAATTCCGGTTTTGCTGGATAAGCGCGCATTCGGTTTCAAGAACCTTCTTTTTGAGACGAAGCGCCTCCGATTTCATCCATCTCGCTATTTTTGAATAGTCAAGAGATTCTTGATAAGAACAATTAGTTCCGGGTTTTAGGCCCTAATTTATTTCCTCTAAACGGAATTGTTCTGCAATCATGTAACAAATTCTCGGGTTAAACAATCGCAGAACATTTTTATTGCACCGCAATGTGTTCTACATCAAATTCATAATGTGAAAACCACATTTGCCATCTAACAAGTTTTCTTGTTTGTAATCTCTGTAATTTTTAGTTTCAGAAATATGTGAAGTTTTTATTGTCAAGGTCGAACAATAAACTTAAGCGGAGTTAAATATCTTTGAGAATTTTTAATGACTCTCAAAACTCGATAAATACTCTTTTTCATTGCTATGATAATTTAATTATCTTCGCTTTGAAGCTACCGTAATATATCTCAAATTTTTTTCTTCTAAAGTATTTTGTACTTTAGCCTTTAATACACCTCCCCAGAAAGAATCTGAGGCGTCTGTTTCGATGATCAATTGATCATCGGGATTAGGATGATAAAGTTTAGGAAATTGTACTAATTTTTTATCTTCCCAATATAATCGATCGAATTGGTCCAATTCCAAATATGGTCAATTTTGAGCTTTGCACCGCAAAAGGCTTTCTTATTTCGACTAATCTAGGAATATAACTTTCAAAGATAAGTTAAGACTCCTAAAAATCTCTGAAGTTGTTTTTTATCCTGCAGTTGATCAGGAAATTTATGCAAATGCTCCAAAATATGGTTTTGAGGACAATGTGTTCCTTCCTCGATTTCTAAGCCTAAGAAATTAATCTTTGTTTTAAACAGTTGGGCTTTTTTCTTAGAAAGAATAATGCCTAATTGTTCTATTCTTTTTAACACAGTAGCAACATGCTTAAAGTGCTCATTCTCATTTATACTAAAAACAAGAATGTCATCAACATAAACACAACAGAATTTTTCAAAACCTCGTAATGCATTTTGCATATGTCTCTGAAAAATAGCGGTGCTTGTTTTAATCCGAATGGAACAACGTTCCCACCGAAAGAGTCCATCGGGACAAGTAAAAGTCATTAGCGGTTTTGATTCTTCATCTAACAATACTTGTCAAAAAAGACTTACAATCAAATGAACTAAAAATCTTTTTCCCGAATGAGAGTTAATAGTTCATCTTTGTTAGGAAGGTTATGGCTATCTCTATAGTAAAAGTTAATTATTGCTTTATAGTTGACTACCATTCTCTTTTTTCCTCTTCTTTTTTCTGCCTCGTTTTCAACTAGGAAAGCTGGAGACATATGAGGAGATTTACTAGGTGTGATAAGTTTTAACTCTAAGAGCTCACTTATTTGTTTAGTAAATTCTTCTCTATCTTTTGGACTATAAATCATGGGTTTAACTCTGACTATTTTCGTGGGATCTAAGAGCTTTATGGATGCTCTCATCCATTGTTTAGACTTAATGGGATCTATAGGATTTTCAGAACAAACTTTGTCAAGTAGTTGTTCTATAATACTAAATTTTTGCGAATTTAAATTGAAAATTTTTTCTTCTTTAATATCATCTCCCCCTGTTGAAAAGTGTGGACTTCTTCTATTTTTTCGGGAGTAATATTAATAGCTTCAGGTTTTTGAGTTTTTGAATTTTTCTTCATAAACTCAAGAAAACCAGGTTTACCAATTGAGAAAGCCTTTTTTACTTTTGAAATGATAATAGGCTCGTTCTCAAGAGTAAAACTTATTCTGTCTCGTAAATTGTATGAAGGGTTCATATAATTGTGAAATTGTTTCAAGAATAAGGTCAATACCGATTCTTGTTGATAAATTTGGAATATGAAATATTTCCCCGCAATTCTAATTTTTATGTCTTTACAGACTTTATTAATTAGAATTGTATCGCCATTCGCAACTTTTACCTTTATAGGGTAAGGTGCTTGTTCCCAATGTTCTTCAGGAATAACATATTTACTAGCTATGCAAAGGCTAGCACCTGTATCAACATAACAATGTAAATTGATTAACTTATAACCAGAGAATTTAAGCTGACCTTTAATATAGATACTATTTGGATTTGTACGGTTTCCCATACAATTTTGTTCCAAATCAGAATCTAATTTTTCCCAAGGAACTTCTTCAATCTGAAGATTGTGATGAATCCTCTCAATTATTTCCATCAGATTCAATGATAGTTTCAAAAGTGAATACTTCTGTTTCATTGTCAAAAAATTCTTCGACTCTGGTTCGAACTCGAAATGATTCAAGAACCTCACTTAGAAGTTTTACCTTATTAGGGTAATCTCTTCTATTAGGACATTCATTAGCATAATGTCCTTGTTCATTGCGAGATCCAAAGATTTGCAATTCTTTTTTCCTTTAGGATAAAATTTACTCTTGTCTTTAGAATCGTTTTTAGGAATGACTTTCTTTCTAAAGTATTTTCCAGATTTAAATGTTTTTCTTTTCTTTTTCCATTTATATTTTCTTTTGTATTTTTCTTAAAATAACTTTTCTTTGGAGTAATACAACCATAAGTGTGTAGATTTTTCTTCTATTAATTTATCACAACAGATTTTGTTAAAACGTTTTAAACTTTTTGCTTACTAGAAAGCTCACAAATTGATGCAATTTCTTTTTGGCAATGCGTCTCGCAAAACCTAATGAAAACATTTTTACATCATTTGCTTGTTTTTCAAATTCTTGTAAAACTCTTTCTCCTATAATAGAGAGTTTTTTAATATCTTGTCTAACTAAAGGGTATTCATCCTGAGGAAGTTTATAAAGATTTTTTCATAGTCACAAGTAAAATTATCAAGTAAACATATATCACAAAGTATCATATTTGCTAATGCGATTCGAGCAATATCTTGTTCGATTAACTTTTCTGAACAAGTTCGAGTTGTTAAGTTAATACCAAGGAACATAGTATAAAAACTATTAATAACTTCTTCAAAAATCATATTAGAAGTTTTCCCTATTGTTATCCAAGTGGTATTTTTACCATAGTCGAGCAATACCGTTGTTTTATGCTCCATTAGTAAAAGAAGAGTATTTGGTTCTTCATAAGCATCAGGTTGGTTTGAATAAAGAAGACTAACATCTCTTGCCCAAAGGCCAATCAAATTTCTTCTTTCGATTCTTTGGTTACACAATCTATATTGAGTGTAGGAATCTGTCCTCCTTTTTGATCGGGAGTTTTGCTTTGCTCTTTTGGCCAATTTACACCTTCTCGGTGTTTTTCTCTTTTATCTCTTGAAGTAGATGCATGCGATCTTCTCGCTTTAGGTTGTCTATTCATTTCAAATTTCTAGAGGTTGATCTAGGTTTTCATCATCACCTTTGGTTTCTTGATCATTGTCGGTTTCGGTTTCTTTCTTGATTTGAACAAAACATTTTTCTCGTAGCACTTTCAAGATTAAAAAGTGTTTTAAGAAAAGGTTTTTCTTCAAGTTGTTGTATAATTCCTGACTCATCAAAGGTCATTAATTTAACAAGTTCTTGAATTGGTTCAAAACCATTGATTTCTTCTTGATTGTCAAGAATATGTTCCCAAAAATAGGTTTCAAGTTTTTCAGAAAAACTCATTTTTTAGGTTGAAAAGGCCAAGTCAAAGCATTTGGATTTCCTGATGAACCTAATTTCGCATTACCAACAAAATGATTTGGTGGTGAATATTTAAAACTAACAATTTTTTCAATAGTTTTTTCAATATCTTCTTCCTTTGTAATGACTAAAGGATCTTTTTTACTGATATCCTCAATTTTATCAGAGATTTTTTGAATAATCTTACCAGCAACAATCTCAAGATGCTCCGGTTTCAAAAGTTCTTCTTTCTTTTCAAAAGATTCAAATCTTTTTCAATATCTCTAATATTATTCGAGAACGGTTTCGATCAAAGACTTAATCTCGGGAAGTGTCATAGAGTTATTCTTCTCCAAGAATTCTTTTCATTTTTTCAAAATTCTCGAATATAGATCTATGCGTTTAGACATAGATTTTAGGAGTTCTCTATTAGAGGGTTCTCCCGAGTATTTATGATGACTTAATGTTGGTTTAGAGCCGATAAGTCGTTTCCTTTAGCTATATCTATAGCCCAAGAGTTTTCTAAGGAGTGATTTTAAAACTTTGTTTCTTCAATCTTTCCAATATCGTAAAATGCATCATCAATTTCAATGTATTCTTTTTCTTATAGTCAATCTTTTGTGATGACTATTGGTTAAAGCATATCCTACAAGATAAGTTATGCTAAAAACCTTATCGCCTTTATCCATTAAATCGATCTCTCAAATTTATGTATCAAACTTAAGACTTGATCTAAGTTCTTGGTTGTTAAACTCAATCCGAACTTAGGATAAATGTGAACATAAATTTGTTGTAAATTAAATTACCTTGTCTTTGCTCCTAAAATACAATATTTTCTATTCTTAATTCGATTATCAATTAAGGCCATTTTTATAAGAGAATCTATCCCTTCTCTAAACTCGCCTTGATTAGTATCTTAATTGCTCCAAGATGTAAAACACGATTTTTGTACGAATATCTCTAGGAATTTGGCTAATTTATTGTTAATTTCTTCGCGAGTAATTAAGGGTAAATAAAACACTGCCATTGTATCGAAATATCAATATGCATTTCTTTACTAGAAATACAATAAAAAAATTCATTTTTCCTTTTCAAAATATTATTCATCATTTTAGGAATAAATTTTGGCAAGTTAAAAACTTGTTCTTTTTCAGATCTAAATTTGAGTAGTTGCGATCTTTGAAAGTTTTTCTTGTTTAAAGATAATACTAGAGTAAAAGCCCTCGGTATTTTCTTCAAAAACAATTTGTTGATCTTGAAGAAAAGTCTTTGGTTAGACTTGTCCTCTATTTCCATTAAGATTTCTTAGTTGTTCAAGATGATCAAGTAATGTTATTTATTCTAGTTATATAGATCCGGAGATCTTCAAATATATCATCATGATCTCTCAATCGAGATCTCAAAATACTTTGTAAAGTTCTTGCTTGTTCAAGCAAATCTATTTTTTTCTTCTTTAAGAAGTTCAATTTCTCTTTCAAGAGTTAATCCGGCATGTTTTAAAAATTTATTTAAAACAATTAATTTATGTTTTAAAAATTTATTCAAAAATTATTTTATATTTTGCTAGTTTAAATACTTCAGAGTTAATTTTTACAGAATTATGATTTTTGAAAAATTTAAATCATTTTATATTTTGCTTTTGCAAATAAAATGGTTTTAATAATTGGTTTGCCCATTTCAAAATAGGTTTGCCAAAATAGAAGAAAAGTGACATGTGTCACTTTTTTTTGTGGAGTTGGGCGATGTCAGTTTGGTGGCATTAACACAACCTTGAATATGTAAGATCTCTTTGCCTGTGTGCACATTTGGACAAAACATATTTTACTGTTTTCTTTTTACTGCTTATGCGCCTTTCTCTAAAGTAAACTATGCTTTGAGGGTTACTTTTTCTCACAAATAGTTTTTCTTTTTCTTTATAACTCGCCTTCCACACATATACTTGACTATGTCCGGCGACACAGCACTTCGCTCTTCATACCGCCACCAATATAAATCGTGGAATGTGTACTCACGACCAAGATATTATGATAGAGTGTTGATTTATAACCGATTCTCCCAAATTAAGAGAAATGCTAAGTTTGCAAATATCCCATTTTTACTTAATCACTTTTTTAACTTTCTTTAAAAATAAGCTTGTTTTGGAAACACATTTCATATATTGCATATTTCATCCACTAACTTATACTAAGTTGTACTTTCGTCCACTAATTTAGGGATATGACAAAATAGGACACTAAATTCTAATTTGTTGCATTATTGAGTCTAATCACCATTGATAATTGCGAAATCAACCAAAATTGCTACCCAATTTTATGGATTTCAACTCGTCCATGACTCCATATATGGAAATAAAATTAATTCAATATGCCAATGTCATTTTAAATGGTTGGAAGGATTGAAATCCCAAAGATTTAGGAGCAATTCTGGTTGAATCCCAATTGCCAATAGAGATTGGATTTAATGTGCAATAACTTACAGTTTAGTGTCTTATTTTGTCAAACCCCTAAACTAGTGGACGAAAGTCCAACTCGATATAAGTCGATGGACCAAATATACAATTTACTTATATGATTTTTTAGATGCTTCATGTTTGTTGGTTACTATTAAATGCACTTTTAAGATAGATTACATCGGTAGAAGTTCATTATAGATAAGCAAGAATTGATGTCTTTCTCAAAACCTGTTTCCCACACTTCCATGTGAAGATTAATTTCTAATTATAAAGCACTTTTGCAATAATTCTCTTGATTATGTGAATAAATGTCTAAGGCTTCTCAAAAAGGCACTCGACAGAAAAGTTCATTTTCTAGTTAGACTCACTCCAAAAATACTCTTATATGCACTAAAACTTTTTTAAAATACAAGTTTTTGCAAATTATGCCTATTGAATAATGGACAATTGAATAAGCATACTAGAGATGGCAAAATCCAGTCAGTCGGCCCAATATTTGGATTGGGCTGGGCTGCAGATTTCTAGGCCCGAAAAAAGCCGGGTCTATTTGGCTCGCCCGAATGGCCTAATGGGCCGGGTTAGCCCGGGTTTTTGGGCCGATTTGATTTTTTTCTACATAGAACATATTCATTGGTTGGGTTGGGCCAAGCAATTTCAGAGCTTCGACTAAAATTGGCCGACCCGACCCGACACGGCCTGAAATTTCTCAAAAGCCCGACGGCGCGACTCACGACCCATTGCGAGCTCTAATACTAATCCACAAAGAAAACACAATTCTCTTTCTTCTCTCTCTTTTTTTTTTTTTTGATCGGAACACAATTCTCTTTTCAGTCTTAGGGATGACAATGAGGTAGATCCAAGTCCGCACCCATCCCGGTTGGAGCAGTTTTTAAGCCATAAATGAGCTTGGGCGGGTCTTGATTTTATTTTTACCCCGCCTCGAACTTGCCCCTTTATTTTTATTTTATTTTAATATATAATATTTTAGTTTTTTAATTTTTTAAAAATATTTCCATACTATTTTTATAATTATATAGCGGGCCAAACGGGTGGGTCTAGGGCAAGCGGTTCACGGGTCCTTGGCGGGCTAGCTCGCGGGTTTTGGCCGGCACACCCTTTTGTCATCCCTATTGATTATGATGCTATTCTTCAACTTCACTTTAAAAAAAAAAAAAAATAACTTTTTTCAAAAATGGTAACTCAATCCAAATTAGTCCTCCACATCCTCAATTTATCGACCTCCAACCTTATTTTAACTTACTATTCTTGGAGATCTCACAAGTCAAAAACCCTTTTAATTACTACATGACAAAAAGTTAAAAGTCCTAATAAGCAATAATTATCCAAGAAGTTCATGATTAATGATTAACATTAGTAGCATGTGATTGCTAGTTGTATGTTACACATTCAATAATGTTCAATACCATATATAAAAAAACCATATATAAAATCACAAAAAGTTAAATATTTTAGGTTAATGACGTTGTATCATGTCTCATTGAAGGAGGCAAAACACTCTGGCACATATGCCCCCTCAAAATCTTTTTATTCATTTATTTATCCTTTCATAATCTTTTCTTTTGTTTCTTTGCATTCAATTTAACAAACTAATGCAAAAAAAAAAAAAAAATTAAAAAAGAGGTGAAAACAAAGTTTGGTAACAGAAAACAGCGATACCAACGCTGTTTTCACAAATAAACTTTTTTTTTAAAAATTTTAATTCAAAAAAGAAATTTATATGTTTTTCAAACCGAAATTGAACAGAAATGCTAGGAAAAATGAATCGAACCAAACCAACTATTTCGGTTTGGTTGTTCGATTTTTTTGGTTTGGGCTTTATTTTGGGTTTTTACGTTTTTGCTAAAAAATATTTTTTATATTTATTTAACAATTTAACAATAAAATATTATAGAAAATTAAAATAATAATACAAAAATATATTAAAAATATAAATTAAAATAATATATAAAAAATATTTAAAAAAATTTATGGACCAAAACCGAACCGAACCGAACCGAACCTTCATTCGGTTTAACAATTTGTTAAAAGCGGTTTGATTTGTTTTTTAATCTAATAAACCGAATGAATTTTCGGTTCGGTTGATTTTGGTCTATAATTTTTTTAAATATTTCTTATATTATAATTTTAATTTATATTTTTTAATATATTTTTGTATTATTATTTTAAATTTTCTATAATATTTTATTGTTAAATTATTAAATAAATATAAAAAATATTTTTTTAGCAAAAACGTAAAGACCCAAAAATAAAGTTTCAAACCGAAAAAATCGAACCAAACCGAAATAGTTCGGTTTGGTTGATTCAATTTTTCTAGCATTGCGGTTCAATTGAGTTTGAAAAACATATAAATCCTTTTTTGAATTACAATTTAAAAAGAAAAAGAAATTGAGAAAAAACAGCGTTGGTAACGCTTGTTTGTTTTTCGACCAACTGTTTTCACTTTTTTTTTTTAATTTTTTTTTTTGCATTAATTTGTTAAATTGATTTGAAAAGTAAATTAGTTTGTTAAATTAGCCTACACATTCAATAATGTTCAATACCATATATAAAAAACCATATATAAAATCACAAAAAGTTAAATATTTTAGGTTAATGACGTTGTATCATGTCTCATTGAAGGAGGCAAAACACTCTGGCACATATGCCCCCCCCAAAATCTTTTTATTCATTTATTTATCCTTTCATAATCTTTTCTTTTGTTTCTTTGCATTCAATTATATTATTATGTATATAGAAGGATTTAGTGGGGGTGAACAGAGACATTCACCTCTCTAATTATGAAAATAAATGTAAATTTATGTAGTTTGTTTGGAAATGATTAGGCTTAAGAAAGTAGGAATTTTTTTATATGAAAAAAACATGAGAAATTTTGATTAGTTGGAAGTTTTCTAAAGTTTATAAATATCATTAATAAATACTCACTACAAGAAAATTCTAGTTTACCGGCCGAATTTTTTCGACATAAATCTGTTTGTCACTATAAATTTTACAGTTATCTACAGAATAAAAAATATTTTTTTTTCCAAATTATACCAACAAATTGCCGACATATCACCGATATTTTTTTTAGATTACCGACATAAATAATGTATGTATTTACCAATAGTTTTAAATTTTGCAGGTAAATATTTACCAACAAGGAGTTTACGTACAAAAAATTTACCTACATTTTACAGTTATCTTAATACTTACGTATAGATTTTTCCTTTAGTGACTTGTCTAGAAAAACACTAAAACTTTTACATTTGAAAGTAAGACCTCTTTTGATAACTCAAAACATATTATTTCATAAAAAAATATGATATTAATTTCATTATCAAATAAGTTACATCACGATTTGTTTTTTTGATAAGTTGGGAGTAGTGGTTAGATGAGAGAGGATAAATTTCAAAGAAACTGAAAGATATTGGATTCAAACCTCAATCAATACCCTTACAAAAGTTAAGCGAGAGCTACAATCTCGTGGTTTATATCACGAGTTAAGTTAATTACTTCATTTCATTCTTTTAAGCTAAGTTGTTATAAAACACTTTTAACATATTATTTAATAAAATTAGAAAACATCTTTCCAACATAGATATAAACATAGCCGCAGCTCTACTATTGTTTTAACTTTTAAGATATTCTTGTTGGAGGTATATATATACACGCATTTATTTCTATATTATTATAAGGACAAAAAAAAAAACAAATAAACAAACTAGTCTCATATTGTCTCCTTATCGTGTCTTGCAAGGCCAATATATGCTAAATATATTAATATATAATCCATCAATTTTTCTTATTTTAATAGAAAATTCACAAGTTGATCTGAAAAATTTTAAAGATAAGGAAATATAGAATTGGCTTGGTGATGGGCCATTATTTTTATTTTCTATTTTTTTTTTTTATTTTTTTATATATAAGCAATGATTAGTGGGTGATGAATGAACATAAAAAAGGGAAAAACATGTGGTTGTTTTCATGGCACTTTCTAGCTATCACTTTTGTGTTTGTTTTGTATTCATTTCTTTTAGTGTTTAATAGTGAATTTCCATGTTTAATAGTGAATTTTGTCGTGGGAGTCTCAGGAAAGTATTACAGAAAAATGTATTTAATTAGTAAAGTGAGTATGTTTTTTATTTTAAAAATGTTTGGTTTTCCGTAATTTTTTTGTGTGTTACACGATAACAAAATTAAAAGATATATAGTGTAGATAGAATCATTGATTTTTGGATTATTTGTTATATCTTATATTTGTTTTCTTTTAAATTCCAAAGTATATATCTTTAACTAATAGAGTATTTCTTATAAAAAATATCTCAGGATAGATTTGATCAAAGATCGAATTTTTCAAACTAATTGTGAGCAAATCTTATAGTTTTGGGATTGTATTATATCTTTTAATTTTATACATAGTATTGCCACATAGGTAAATGTGAAGCGTCGCCATGGAATTAAGAGGATGTGAAGTAGACAAATGTCTAATCTAAGATTAATAAGGTGATGACATGTGTCAACTTTATTTTTATTTGACAAAAACTCATATGAGACCATATCACGGATTCAAATTCGTGAGACGGATCCTAAACTGACCCATATTAGTTGACACATGTAAATTTGAATCCAACTGGCTTTGATTTGTAAATAAATTAGATTCATTTCATGTACTTAAATTCATGAGACGGTCTCACATACGACTTGTTCATTTTCTTTTAGCTTAGTATGTAGGGTAGATTTGTGTTTAGTTTTATTTTTTTATTTAGCTAGATATATATTTTCTACTGCATGTGACATGCTTGGTAGAATATATTGTGTCTAGTTAGTGGTATAACATTATCATTTTATATTGTTATATATTATTTCTGTATGGACTGGAAATATAAACGATATATATATATTTTAGTAATATTGAAAGATATTTACAAATACATATTATTGATATAATAATTTGAGTATGTATAAATTTATATATAATTATATAAGACTTGAAAAGAGTGCGCGCGTATATTTTTTGAGAAAGTAAAATTAAGGGAAAATTTGTATAAATATTTATTTTTTATTCATATTATTGAACTTTCTGTTTGGTAAAATATTGTC
Organism: Rehmannia glutinosa; assembly: GCA_016081115.2. Lineage (NCBI taxonomy): Eukaryota > Viridiplantae > Streptophyta > Magnoliopsida > Lamiales > Orobanchaceae > Rehmannia > Rehmannia glutinosa. Next base: position 93,702,459 of record CM071937.1, on the reverse strand, counting down.
TTTTTTTTTTTTTGAGTACATAAAATATTGTATTTGGACATACATAAATATAATTATTTATTAACTTGTACCATATATTAGCCATGACATACGTACACCTCTCTCCGACGTGGGGAGGTTTTGACCCATATATATTATTTATTCATTTCATTATTTCACAAAATAATATTTTTTTATTGAGAAAACCACAAAATAAATATTCGTACCATATATTTATGGCTAATTCTTTCTCTACGTGGAGTCACATTAGGAAGACAATGAAATCATATTGAAATAGACTATATTGTACGGATAAGGTGATTCATCATTTTGAATTGACTATTTTAGTTATGTTTTACTTTATTATATATTTCAACCCAAGGTTTTTTTTTTTTTTTTTGTCGAACGATAAAGAATTTTATAAATACTTTAAAACTCATCTTGAGAGATTATAAATATGCATAGCCAACAGACTAAGAAACCACATGGCTAAATCACTAGCTAATCGTAATTAATTGGCCAACCCAATTCAAATTAAGATTTTCTCCAACGCACGCCTCAGCAAGCCTATTACAAGGGTAAGTGTACAACATATGCAATCAATGTTTAATTTTTAGAAAAAAATATTACTTTTCATGTGAAATAAGAAATGAAATGTGAACTTGAAATGCAAACTTGTTTTACCAAATGTATTTTCGTGTTAAAAACATTAGCATTTTCATTGTTAAAGTCTGTTTTCTTTAAGAAAAATAGAAAACAAATCAAACTTTAGTTCTATAATTTTTACTCTTGTTTTAAGTGAGATGAACTAAACCCACTAAAATTGAGGTAACTCCACAATATATATTACAGTGAAAAGATTAATATGAATAGGAAAAAAACTAAACCTACTAAAATTGAGGTAAATCAGCCATAATTACTCAAAAATAGCTTAAATTAATTGGGATCTCATGATTTGAAATTCATTGTATAATGACCTCATACAAACAAGCTCAATGAACTAATTGTTAGGGATAATTACAATAACCCCCTCCCTGAGGTTTAGACTAACTACAAAACAATCCCGAGATGTTTCAAAATTACGAAAAAAACTCAAGCCCCAAATTTGATTTTGTCTTAATTTTAAAGAGGTAATTATAATATTTCTATAACTATCATCGGGGTTTTTGAATGTTTTTTGTTTATGAAGGGGAAATATAAGCAGAGTCAACCTCAAGGAACTTTTTATAATTTTCAGAAATTTCTCGATTTTTGAGTAATTAGCCCAAACCTCAGGGAGATTTTGTAATTATCCCTAAATATTAATATGAATTTTAAATCCTTAATTTTAAATCCATCAATTCAGACTGTAAACGAGACGTGACTTTTGAACTTTGATCATGGATGAAAGAATTATATAAGTTTGGCTTACATTGTAAACATCCCTTATCATTTTTTTAGGTTCATTAGAACCCGATATCATTGAGTAAACTAATACACAAGTTAATGAAGGTTATTAGGTTAATATATCGGCCATTTTGTTTGTGTTTTTCTCTAACTTTATAAGCAAGAAAAATTGGGGGTTTCAACTAGCATGCCTAGTCACATTGTCCCTTTGCTTAGCTTTCTGTCTTTAAAAGCAATTCTAATTCTGAATGTGTGAATTAAAAGGAAAAGATATGACATAATTTGCTTAATTTCTTTCCAATGTCCCATTAGTCATTTTGCAAATTAATTTATAAATTGATTTTGGCCCTTAAAAGAAATAATTGGTGAAAATAATCAGTGGAGTATATATATACCCATGTATCATCATTCACATAATTATTTGTCCAAGCAAAATGAAAATATTGAATTGATAAAAGATAATAGAGAGTATCATAAATTGGACTTTACAAAATATTAATGTTTAGCAAAAGAAAGCACTCAATATAGTTCAATTAAGATTTACTTAATGGTTCCCTCAAAAATAAAAATAAAAAAGAAGATGATTTACTCTATTAAAGCGTGTTTTATTTCATATCCAAGTATCTTCAATATACGCTAGAGATGGCGAGTGGGACGGGGATTCCCTATTCCCCGTGGGGAACCGCCCGAATGGAGCGGGAATCCCGAAAATCCCCCGTGGAGACGGGGATGGGGATTTTTCTCTCCCAGTTGGCGGAACGGGATCATATTTCGCCTGCTTTCCCGCAGTGGAACCGATATTAAATATATAATATATTATATTAAATATATATAATATATTATAAATATATAATTAAATTTATTTATATAATGAGTGCTTTATTAGTCTTTTTTTTTTATATAATTTATATATTTTTTAAATATTAAATAATCATTTTTTTTTAAAAAAAATCAGTTTTTAGAAGAAAAAAATAATGAAAGCGGGGACGGGAATCCCCACGGGGGACGGGGATGAGGGGAGTTTTTTCCCCGTTTGTCTCGCGGGGACGTGGACGGGGATTCCCCGCGGTCGCGGGGACGGGAATGGGGATTGCTCCCCCGCCCCGTTGACATCCCTAATATATGCCAAGTGTAATTTAAGACGTCATCAATACATTTGATGTGTACCTCTGTAGTAAAAATCCCCACTAGCCCGTTTAGTCCTCGCCAGCGCTAGGCCTTTTTTTTTTCGCCTATGTTTTTTTTTATTAGCCCCGTCTAATCCGCCGGTCTCGCCTAACCTCGCCAATACTCCACCCAGCTAGGCCCACCACCGTCCGACTAGCGCCTAGCGTTTTTACAATTTTGACGTGTACACATGATATTTAGAACACGTGATGGTACATAGTTTGGCCAAAGAAAATCATGCCCTTTTTTGTGGGTACTTGAACATCTCAACAAAGGTTATTTATGTCACAAGTAAAGTTAATGTCTTATGGCAAGACTATACATTTTATTAGCATTTGATATTACTTCAATTAACCACATAATATTAATAGCCGTGATATGAAGTTATAACAGCCAAAGAGAAGGAAAGAAGTAAGATTTCTAACATTAAAGTTGTATTTTCAAGCAAAAGCAATCTTGGGGTAACATATTTCAATAGTAAAAACTCAGACGGGACGGCATGATGAGCATAGTCCATGAGATGAATCCATAGTTTTAAAAAAAGAAAAACTCCATATATTTTGCGTTTTGAGGATTCATCTCATTAACTTAAGTCTACAGGACATCTCATATAAGACCACATCTAATTTAAAATATTTAAATAATTTCAATTCCAGTATAGAATCGAAAAGTCTTATTTTCTAGCATATATTCAAATCATATGATGAAGGAATCTACAACCAAAAAAAAAAAACATACGGATAATTACAAAATTATCCCTAGGGTTTGAGCTAACTATTAAAATCTCTTGACATTTTATCATCTCTTACATTTTTTCCCTTTATAAGCAAAAATTTCAAACACTCTGGTTATCATTTAAGACAAAATGTAACCTCATATTTTTTTCATAAAAATTTGTATGAGTTTCTGCCTCATAGATACAATCCATGAGACTAATCCTATATTAAATAAATTTTGACCCAAACTCATACCCATGAAAAAACTCATATATTTATGTATTTTAATTCTTCTCATATAAACTTAGATCTCATGAGGCAGACGCCTCACATAAGACATCTTCATTTTTTCTTTTAATTTTGAAACTTTTCTGGGGTTTTTTGTAATTACCCCAAATTTCATGGGTAGTTTTTGTAATTATCCCAAAAAAAACATAAAAATAGAGGAGAAAGGAGGAGGTTGTTACCTAGGCACAATGAAAACGAGAGAGGGAAAGGGAAAGATAGAAAGATATGCAATAATGAAACGACGCGTGGGTTGTCGTTTCCTTCAATTTCGTTTTACATTACAAAATACAAGGCCCCCCACTAGTACTCCACTACTGCCATTTCCATACCTTCTTCTTTTTTTCTTCACATAAATCCCAATCCCAAACAACCCTTTCTCTCCTTCCCATACATATCACCACCCTCTCCATCTCCCGCCTCCCCACGCCTTGCACGGCGGCGATTTTTTGGACTCATCAATCAGGTAAACTGGTAAAGTATTGTATATATATGATTACTCTTTCTGCAATTTGATTTTTGTCAAAAAATCCGATTATTGCTCTGTTTTTGCGTGAATGAAGATTTGTGTTGGTTTTTTTTGTTGATTTCTGTTCCGTTTGCAGTTGATTTCAGCTAGGCGTTGGATTTAATCGAAGATTTGCTGATTAAAATTATGGTGGAGCCGTCGGTAATATCGAATCCGGATACGAATCCGAACGCATCTCGGAAGAAGCGGAGAAAAATCGGGTCGGACTATCCAAATGGAGCTGCGGCGGAGCCGTGCGGGAACAGATGGAGAACCGAAACCGAGCAGCAGATCTATTCGTCGAAGCTTGTCGACGCGCTGCGCCACCTCCGCCGTCCTGATTCGGCGGACGCCGCTGTCCGTACCGTTCGCGACGCCGCGGACCGAGTCCTCGCCGTCTCCGCCAAGGGAAGGACTCGCTGGAGCCGCGCCATACTGGCACGACGGCTCAGCCTCCGCCTCTCTCAGATCAGGAAAAAACATAAGCGCGCGGCTAGACCGGACGCTGGGCTTAAGAAACCGGCGGTTCAGAAGAAACTGCCGCCGCTGCAGAGAAAAGTCCGGGCGTTGAGCCGGTTGGTTCCCGGATGCCAGAAGCTATCGCTGCCGAATCTTCTAGAAGAAACGACTGATTATATTGCGGCTTTGGAAATGCAAGTCAAAGCTATGGCTTATATTACCGGCATTCTCAACGGCGTTCCCGCCGCCGCCGCGGCCGGCGGCGGATCGTTGGCCGATTAGTTCGTATTAGGTGGTGTTTTTTTAATATATATTTTTGTTCCTTTTAACTATTTTTGGTCTTACATTTTTTTTAATTAAATGCTTATTAGTATGTTAATAATTGAGAAGGTTAATTAATTAAATTATCCATATGTACGTTTCCTTGCAATTTGCATTAGCTTTAGCCTATATAATTGTTTTTTTCGTTTTGTTGTTTTTTGTTTGAAACTATTTAATTTACTTATTTATTGATTTTATATTTGCTTGATGAAATGAAACATGACAGCTAATATGTTGGTTTAGTAATGCTAGGGCCATTTATTTATGCACATTATGATAATGATTCTTATCTAGCTTTATTTTTTATTGGTAAGCTCTATTATTGGTGGAATTTTGGTTAACATTTGTTGAATGAGAATATTGATTATTATGATATGCATAAAATTGCATATTATATGTTACACATGAATTCATGTTACAGCCCATGTATAGCAATACTCAATGTGGGTCCTAAGTAGTATATTTGTAATTATTATATTTGGTGCATATATATTGGTGTAATATTTATTTTATAAATATCATATGATTGAAATGAATGAAAGCTAATGTAGTAAATAACTTTTTCACCATCAATTTGTAGCCCAATAGTATCACTCACCTATATAAGCATATTGACTAGGGGTTTGAACTAGGGGTGTTCATCGAATCAATTTTGAATTCTTCGACTTCCTCGAATCGAATTAATCAAATAGAATTTTTGAAACCTCAATTGAAATTCGATCCTAATTCGATTAATTTGAATCGAATTTAACCGAATTGGATTTGTCGATTTTCGAATCGATTGAGTTAATCCAAAATCCAAATTTATCGATAAAACGGACATGATTGTATTTAGGACCCATATTTTTCAGATCCAAAACCCATATTTTTCAAGCAAAATTTCAATTTGTTTTTAACAAAAGAGTTCTATAATGAAACAATAACATAAGCAAACCATATAAATCATCAAATTTATATTGTTACCATAAAGATATTACAAAAACTAAAGACAAAATATTTTTTGAGGCTAAAATCTATTAAAATAAAAATCATATTATTCTTTTTTTAAGTAAAAAACACATTGTTCTTCACATCTTAAGACAATTCAAAAACTACACAAAAATGACGAGACTTTGAAATGAAATTGAATTATGAAACACTAAAACTAGCTATGACCAACAATATGATTCTACTGCAACAATTTTATTATAATAACCATGTGAAATTAAATATTATTTATACATCAACTAATTATGTTATTTCTATTTGCATATATGTAATTTATATATGTATAATGTTTAAAATATATAATATATAAATTAAATTTGGATATAATTGAGTTCGAATCAATACACGAATTCGAATTGAAATACGAATACAAATCGATATTTAAATCGAATTTATTCGAATTTCACCTCGAATTAGGATTTTCGAATAGAATTCGAAAAAAATTCCCCAATTCGTTATTCGATTCAAATATTTATATTCGAAATTGAGTTGATTCAAATTCGATTCAAATTCAAAATCCTAATTCAAATTGAGATTCGAATTTGAGTCGAAGTCGAATCTCGAATTGATTTGAAAAATGAACACCCTAGTTTGAACCCATAAAGTTCATGTCCTAATTAAACATACATAAATATTCCTTGCATTTTAGAAATTATTACAAAAATATCCTTTGAGCTAATAACAAGAAAATTCAGATGTTTTTTAAAATAATAAAATTTCCCTTGAAATTTGATATTGTATTACACTTTAACCAATTCATAATCAAAACATTTCAATTACTCCTTTTACATTTGTAAAAACATTACAGTTATCCTCTTACATTTAAGACCGAATCAAACTCACGAATTTTATATGCAAATTAATTTAAAAAAATAAAAGTTTTAAGTATTTTATAATGTTTTCGTAAGAGGTTGCTAGAATTGATGGAATCACATTATTCAATTTATAAGTGAAAGAAGAATTTTACTAACATAAATTTTATATAAAAAAATATTTTAGAACCCAACCCATATAATCCATTTTTGAGCTTCGTTTTTCTAGTTCCCCTACGTGGAAATGATAGTTCCCTTGTGGGATTTTCTCCTTTTATGGGAGTGTTTTAGTTTCCTTTTGTGAGAATTTTTTTCTTGTTTTTTTCTTGATCCGATTAGGGGTGTTCAATTAACCGATTTTTTTTTTTAACCATTAACCGAATCAATTCGGTTAATTCGGTCGAAGAATCGAATTATTTCGGTTCGGTGAATGGTTAAAGGTTTTGAAGAATTTCGGTTTATCGGTTAAGTCGGTTCGAAAATTCAAAATTAACCGATTTAACTTAAAATATTATATTAAACATATATTTTATATATAATTATAATTATATATAATATATATCATATATATTTATTTATTTATATCATATATTATACATAAAAAATTATATTTTTATTTTAAATAATTTTTGTGAATTGTATTTATTTATTTATATCATATATAATATATAAAAATATATTTTTGTATTTTAAAGAAATTTCGGTTAATTCGGTTAATTCGATAAATTAACCGAAATATAATTCGGTTCGGTTAAGTCGGTAAATATAATTGGTTCGGTTAATGGTTTTACCAATTAGCAAATTCGGTTAATTCGGTTTTTAACATTTCGGTTAATGGTTAACCGAATTAACCGAATGAACGACCCTAGATCCGATCGTGTTGGCACCGTCGGCCGTCGACTTGAGATCTAGTCATTAGTGTGTTTGATTGGCTCGTGGGGAGGTTTTTCATGGTTTACCAATAGAAGAAAATTACGTGAGAGAAGTTGGATCCGGGTTTAATGTGAAAAAGACAAAGAGTTTGTGATAAATTTGGAGCTACTAGCCTTTCATGGAGTTTTAGTTGTTTTTTTGGAACAATTCATCTTTATATTTTCGTAATTTTTCTATTTGGTGACGTCTTTTCCCCTTTGTTTTTGCTTTATTATTTTGTTTTGGGATTTTCTTTTTGGGTTGTCCCATGGATTATCTCTCCCCTCAGTTTGAGATGTTTGCTTGAGGGCTTTGTAACCAGTATGCTTCGATTTGTAATTTTTATGTGAATTTTTATTTATGAAATATTATTTTATCGTTTGGAAAAAAAGAATCAATAAATTTAAAAAAAGGGAGAAAACACACTATAAATCTCCAAAGACTTTTATGTGGTTATAACAAATTTCAAGTGTATGATAAAGCATAATTATCACATTTAATGAAGTGGGCCACATGTTTATCGTCACTCGTGTCATTGCTGCAGATTGTGATGCATGGAAGTTTTTTTTTTTTTTTTTTTTTTGGAGAAAGAGATATCATGCAGGGTGCAAGACAGATTTCCACACGCTTCTTTATTGGATATCCGTCTTCCAGGGATGGTCTAATCTCGGGGAGGAGGGGCAAACCCAACCCCAAAACTCCGCGGTAGTCAAGAATCGAACTCGAGACCTCGGGGTTGCGAATCTGCAACCCTCGCCCACTGCGCCAACCCCTGGGGTTTGATGCATGGATAAATGGCCAAATTTTTTTGTGGTCTTAATATCTTCTCTTAATTATTACTCCTCCTATTCATAATAATTGATGTTTCAGGAAAAAACAATCATATTAAAGATTATTTTATAATATCTAATATACCCTTAATTAATACTATAAATAACTAGTTATTACTTCGATTAATTAAAGGCAAAAATTTGTGTAAGATGGTAAATGCGGTGCGATGGGTTAATTAAAGGTAAATAAATAATTTTTTTACCCAATTTCTACAATACACTTTTCTTCTTATCTTATTTCAAATTCCGAATTTTTGATATTGAATTTTTTATGCGAGGTAGAAGCGTGGGCAAAAATACAACTCACATCATACGTTGATTCTATACGAATCCGTAAAAAGATAAGAATTGAGAGAATAAACTCGACTGTTAATTTAATAATCAACCACCCTTAAAAATAATAACAAAGATAACAAAATAACCCACTAAAACTAATCCTAATAGATAATAAGTTATTTTTAAATCTTATCTCCATCAATTTTGATACTTGTTATGTAATTGATTCGCAATAACAAAATACAAAACAGATAAATCACTCTAGCAAAATTGGGTCTAAACTAGAATTTTTCAAACATTTCAATATCTTTAGAATTAAGGGCATGTAGAAATTAAGATGAAGAAAAAGTAGGGAAATAAGACAAAGTAACCCACAGTTGAAAGTATGCAAAATCTGCCAAAAAAAAAAAAAACAGCCTAATAGGCAACAGATTCTTGTCATGTGCTACATTTTTAGGCAGCCCCACCCCCACTTATGGCACATGTGTTATGGTAGTAAAGATTGAAACTTTCTCCTTTTGATAATGAGGTTTGCTTTAGCTTTTCAATAGCATTGAATTTGTTTTGTGCATTAATAAACTATTTTGTCTAGGACAATTCTTGCATCAACAAATTATATGCTCCAACACTAGGTTTCCTTTCCACCATAGCTGTCAAATTTCAAAATTAATTACACTTTTTTAAACATTAAGATTCTAAATTAAAAAACTCAAATTTTTTCTTTCAAAAAGTTGTTTTTTTAAACTAAATGATGTTTTAGAAATCTTAAATTTTATTGAAAAAACTAAAAGTTGTGTTAAAAATCTGCTAATTACTTCAAACATTAAAAATAAATTTGTCAAGAAATCTGAAAAATGGATTAAAGCTGCAAACTATTGAAGAATTTTTTTACCAAAAATCTGAATTCATTTATAAAATATAGAAAGGGTAAAAACATAGAATTTTTTAACAAAACTAAATTTATTTTAAAAACCTAAAAATTAAAGAAAATATTGAAATTCCTTGTTAAATAATTCAATATTTGCTTAAAAGTCTTAAAATTATTGCAAAATTGGGGATATTAACATCTGCAATTTCCAGAAATTTTTAAATAATTTTCAAAATTTTAAAAAGAGTTTTGAGTTTTTTATTTTGGAATTTAAAAGAATTTAAAATATTTTAAAATATTTTAAATTAATGTCAATTTTTAGAAGATTATTTATAGTTTTTTCAACAATTTCCATATTTTTTATAATGTTTGGATTTAATATAATTTTGACGTTTTTCCTACTTTTAGTTTTCTGATAATTTTTGGATTTTAAAAGGAATTTTTTAATTGTTAGATTTTTTAAATTAATTTTTGTTTTGTAAAAAAATCTATATTTTTTTACCCTTTCTAGATTTTTTAGTAAAATATATCAAAGTCTTCAATAGTTTTCAGCTTTAATCCATTTTTCAGATTTTTAGACAAATTTCCATACTTTAAATAATTTTCCAGATTTTTACTTTATATTGAATCATTTTTAATATTTGAAGTAATTGGGAGATTTTTAACACAACTTTTAGTTTTTAAACAAAATTTTAGATTTATAAAACATCTTTTGGTTTTAAACATAACTTCTTGAAAACAATTTTGAGTTTTTTATTTAGAATTTAAAATATTTTAAATGTTTAAAAAAGTGTATTTAATTTTGAAATTTATTTATTTTGACAATTTTAATTATAATTTTGTTTTTTTAATTGTTTTTAGTTTTTTTTTTAACAAATTATTATAGTTTATATATTTTTATTTTCAGATTTTAAAATGAATTTAATCACATGAATAAATTCCAAATTGAGCAAAATAAAAACTCCTTTTTTAAGAGTTAAAATAAGTAATAAGACCAATTTTGCCAATTTGGTCTATTATTTTTGTTTTTTTCTTTGTTTTAAGAGTCAAAAATAGTTACAGGACCAAATATGCGAATTTGGTTGATTGATTTTGATTTTTATTATTTTTAAGAGTGAAATTAAGTTGTAGGACTAATTTTGCTCATAACGGGTCAAAGTTAGTCTCATAACGGGCCATGTGCCATCACGTGACTTTTTGTGGCGAATTTATAATTCAGGTCAATTGACCAAAATGCGACAATTTTAAAGTTATAGAACTAGATTTGCAAAACTCAAATCGGCAAGGCGGGACCAAAATTGCCAACTAGGTAAATTACATGACTATTTTTGTATTTTTCCCTAAAAATTAGGGTAATTACAAGAAGTACTCCTTATAAAAAAAGAAAGAAAAAAAAAAAGACTAAGTTTCATAATTACAAAAAGTACTCTTCATGCTTGATTTCCGTCTAACATTTTACCTCATGAGTTAGTTGACCTAATGAAATTTGTTGACGTCATCAAACAATTGACCAGAAATTTCAAAATTGCCCTCCAATACTGTTAGCAAATTTTGAGGAGAATAAAAATGCCCTTTGTCTGTTCACAAATGATTACTATAACTTATAACTTACAAATATCCCGTTTGGTTATGAAGAAGAAACAATTTTCATCCCTATTCCTATGGTTTTGTATTGAAAAGGTCCAAAATCAATTAGATTGAGGATAAATAGGCGCCAAACTAGATGAGGGTGATTTTGTCCGTCCATTACTTATAAATAAATTGTTTTGATTATTTATGGTACCCACTCAATTACAACATAATGTAACTCATCTCATGACTTATTTTTATGACGATATTACTTTTCAATAGTGAATATTAAGATGTAACTGTAAGAACTTGTGGCCCAACCTAAATCGGCTCATGTCATGATCCGGTAGGGCGGAACCGGGACCACCTGGTAGTGGGGGGCCAAAAGTAGTGGTGTCACTTTCGTGTTCGGGTCATTTTTGACACATGTATTATATGCGACCGATAATAATCCGAACACAACTTGTTTAATTATCCGTGTCAAGATACATGACACGAACACGACCTATTTATGACACGAGATAACCCGTCGCCGCGAAAAACCTATATAATTTAAATTTGACACGAAAAAAATAAAAAAATGGAGAAAAATTAAAATTACAAAAAAAAATACATTAAACATTAAAATTTAATAAATGCGTCTAATAAATTTTTAATCATCATATAATCAAACTAAAACATCAAAAAATATTAAATTAAATCTTTAACTTGTTTAGAGTCTCTTTTGCATATCACGAAAACCATATACAATTTAATTTATCCTAATTTTTTTGTAATTTTCTTTTCAATATATATTACAAATATTTATGAGAAACTCATCTTTTGATGAATAGAAAATATATATTTAAGATGATAATAAGATAAATAAGACCCATAAAATCTCCAATTTTTAATTTACTAAAATTCATGCAATAATTTTTATCCAACAAAATTTTGAGGGCCAAAATCTTAAATAATAAAAATATAGGTACTAAAATGTAAACAAGTAAAAAGTTGGGGGCCAAAGCCCCGCATACATGTGGCTCCGCCACTGACCTCACGCCAGAGAACCAGGATTTCCTATTTCATATTTCTATTCCACTTTATTATGAAAGTGGACCAATCTCATTAATCCCAACTGTGAAATAGAAAGTAGAATAGAAAATTAACTCAGAATCCGCTGAGGGGACCAATCTCCGATCCAAAGATCGACACGTGAGCCAATCCGAATGAGCAATATGGCCATCCCATAATCAATTATTTTCAGATTGCAAATATTTCCAATAAATGGTGAGTGCCATCGCCATCATCATAAGGACTTGCTAGGATTTTGGAGGTAGGGAACTAATTTATATATATGATGGTGATGAAATTTGGATAAGGACCACAATGTGTGTAAGTGTGTGTTTGTCTATATATAAGCCCACATGCATCATGTGGGTTTCACATTAAAGTTATTTGATGCCCATGCATTGAGTATGATGATGAGTAGCAAAATTGGGACAAAACTCATTATGCTATGATACTATTTAGAGCAAGTGAAATGGTGGACCTATTTTTGAATTTTGAGGCACTAATTCATGTGTAGATCTAAAAAATCATCTACTTTAATTTCCTTAACAATATATCTTATTAGAATCCAATCATATTTTTTTATAACCGAGATTCCATGTTCCACATGACTAGGAAATAGTCATGTGCCCCCTCAGGAACTGCCCAATATAAGCCGTGAGAATGCGCAATGACTCTTGAATCCCTAATAGGGCAATGGCTCTCGAGTCCGTAATATCCTCAATCACCACGCACAATGAGTCGTGTTCCAAGTGATTGCACAATGAGTCGTCTTTCTAAGTGATTCTTCATCTTTGGAAGCCCTCTATCTGTTGTAGGCTCCCATGAATTCCAGCCCCCACACTGCTACTTGAAGCCTTCAGTATTATTGTTCCACCATTGTGGTCCACGGGGCTCGAACCCATGACCTCTTATAGAGAGGCCAATAATTACCTCACTTGTAACCAATTAGGCTACAAGGTCAAATAGGTCATTGGTTAATCATTTGTTTATTTTGTTGATGTTAATTAATGTGGTTTAGATAACCTCGATGCAATGGTTTTAAAAGTCGAAATAGTGAGCAAACCAGTCTTGCGATCGATTCTTAATTTTAAATATGAATAACTAGTATTTTTCTACAGTAAGAAAATTGCATTTTTATTAATCAATACGGACAATACTCTTATTTTGTTTTTTCGGAAGGTGTTTGTTGAACTATGTACCTTGAATTTTTTAATTACTTAAGGGTGAAGTAAATTTTAGTAGATGCTTTAATTTGTAACAGTTTAGTAAGCAGCTTGTAAGCTGTTTAGTTGTGAAGCTACGTAGCCACTTATAAGCTATGTAACTTTAATAGTGATGTTGTAAAAGAAATTTTATTTTCTTGAGTTGGGTTAGTAAATTCAAGTGTGTATCTTGCATAAAGTAAATTAATTTCTCTCATAGTGGAAAAATTGAAAAATTGTAAACTTGGGTCTCGGAGCATAGCTGGACCGGTAAAGAAGTTGAACAAAAATTACATTAAAGGTCATTGGTGTGGTTCTAATCCTGGGGCTAAACATTCGCTTTCTTCTAGAGTATGAGTCATTATGGTAGAAATAATGAGGGTCGCCAAAGTTGCTACCTCAAGGCATAATTGAGCGTAAACTTAGAATTGAATTATAAAAATGTGAAATCAACCTTGTAAGTATTTATGGTCGATCGAGGCAGACACAAGGGCGCTACCCCCCCCAAAAATTCATTTTTTTTTGCTATGTATAATTATAAATTCTAAAATCACTTATAAGGAAATTTTAGTATCCAACCCCTAAAATTATTCATAAATGTGTTATATTTCCCCTTACTATAGTTTTGTCCCCCAATTGTAAAATCCGTCCGCCATCACTTGCATGTTGATGTGATAAATAGTCATGTTTCATATTCATGATTCAATTAATCAGTCTTTCAACTAATAAAAATACCCATTGTTGAGCCCAAATTTGTGCTAAATATTTGAAATTGGGTGAGGATTCAATAGTCAAAAATCATTATGAAAAAAGTCCTAATTATTAAAACAAATTTCTTGGATATTCTCGAACTACATATTGGTAAATGGTAAGTGACAAAACGGTCCTTTTTTAACTTGTTACTTCAACTACAATAATCTAGATAACTCTATTGAGTTTAACTATTATCGTGTCTATCTCTATCACACACAATATATATTAAATGCAGGCCACATATGATATATGTACGTGCAACAAAGATAAACACCATAAACATGTGAAAATAATTATTATCTCATCTCCTATATATTGCAATAACACAAATACACATCAAGTGTATATTTACCGACAAAAATAAATTTGTCACTAAATTTGATAGCTACATATAGTATAAAAATATAATTTTTTTTTCCAAATTATACCGACAAATTACCAAACGATCATCAGTAGTTTTTAAATTACCGACAGAAATATTATATGTATTTACCAACAGTTTTATTCTATATGTAAATATTTACCTATAGTGATTTTATTAACAATGATTGCAACTACACTTTACAGTTATCTTTATAATACTTACCTATATATTTTTTTTGCAGGTAAAACCGATTTTTTATTGTGTTGGAAAAATAGGTATTAATTGAAATAGAGAATTATTTAAATTGAAAAACAACTGAAGAAATTCATGTTGACCTAAAAACTATACCCTAATTCCAAGGCCCTGCTGCTTTGACAAAGATGTGTGAAGTTACATATTTATTGAATAGTATTGCAAAATGTACAACAAATATGTCTATTCCCAACTGCACATTTATATTGTCCCATGGTAGGGCCTAAATTTATTTTTTCCCTATGTTACTTAGTACTTTTGTTGTGTAGTGAACATATTTTCCCATGGTCTATGAGGGAACACGTGCACTTCTTTAATATTTGCTATCCCTTATCTATCATTCAACTATTTACGGCAAAATGCAAACTAAGTTAGTTAGTAAACTATTCCTGGCCCGATTCGATAAATGTTCGTTCGGGTTCGTTTAATGAGTCTCGTTAAAATAAACGAACCAAACTCAAACTTAGAGATATTCGATTTGTTAGCTCGTGAACAGGCTCGTTAGTAAGCTCGTGAATAGGCTTGATAGTTATAAGCTCGTATAAATTATACTAATAAATTTGACTTTAATTTTAATTTTTCATATTTTTACTTATGAATGAATTTATAAGTTTTAGTAAATATTTTATGCATTTTAGATATATATAATTTTAATATAGGCTTTGTACAAATATTTAACAGCACTTTTAATATTTTTCTTCTATGAAAGTCTTTGGAGTAGGGATGGAGTCATAAATTCAGGTTGGACCAATTATCTTTCTAGGAAATTTTATCATACACTACGAGAACAAGAAATTAATTTACCTATATAAAAATTTGTTGGTAAGTATAAAATATATGTAAATTATACGCGTTGTAGGAAAAACCAGGTAAATATTCTTGTGAAATCTGAAATTGCGGTAAATATCTATAGTATTTACGTTGGTAAATTTAAAAATTGTTGGTGCTTTGTCGGTAATTGGCGGTATAGTTTAGGGAAAATAATAATTTTTATTTTGTAGGTAATTATAAAATTTAGGGACAAAATCGTTTACGTCTGTAAATTTTATCGGTAAACTGGATTTTTTTTGGTAGTGATAATGGGCAAAATATTATAATTTAATGCAGTTATTTGTAAAATATATTACAAAATCGAGATTGTTTGTAATATTTTCACACACGCACACATATTTAAGTACGAAAAAAATTATAGTTATGTAGTTGTGTACTCCATTTTGTAATTAAATAAGGATTGGTTTCTTTTGAGATAAATTAACATTATCGTTTAAAAATATAACTACAAAATATATGTTATAACATGTTAGTATTATGGTCTGAATTCACATAAAAGTTACATGTGCTCCATTCTATGCATCGTAACCATTTTTTTAGAAAAGAATATAAAACAAATGATGGAATATCATCAATTCAACAAGAATAAAATTTAATTTAGTTTTTTATCATTTGCATGAATATTGAAACATTAAAACTAATTAAGAATCGAAGGCAAAGAAATTTATAAAAGTAATATAATGGAAGAGGTAACATGATAATTTGATCATACACATAATATTGTAGGTTGTTAAGACGACATAACTGAAATATTGAAAGTGTGAAACGTGTTCCTGAACTAATTAGTCATTACCTCCAGGATAAATAATAAATGTACCCCTGAGCTTTACTATAAGACAAAAACTTGCGTGAGGCAGTCTCTGCGGTTTAGATCCACGAGACGGAGCCCTTACACAAAGTTTTAAATTTTTTTTTTTGATTTTATTTTTCTTAGGGTCCATTTGGATGGGGGGATTTGGGAGGAGGGTTTGAAATCATTAGCTAAATCTACACCCATGTTTGGCATATAAATCCAAATCAATGGATTTCAAATCCTCTTTAACTTTTAGTTCATTTTTAAAGGATTTCAAATCCCTCACAAAACCTAGTCATTTGAAATCTATTCTTTTTTTTTTCCTCTTTATGCTCACTTGCATATTCACACTTACACACACCACACACATTTACACACACTATACACATTTACACACACTACACACACTGCACACATTTACACACAATGCATATATTTACACACATTTGCACACACTACACACACTGCACACACACTACACATATATTGCACATATTTACACACACTACACACATTTACACATATTACACACACAAAATAATAAGATTATATCTTTTATTTTTATTTATTATATATCAATTAAGAAAATAAATTGAGCTTCTAAATTTTTATCAAAACTTACGATGGATTTGAAATCCTTACACAAATCCACATCATCCAAACAAGAGGTGGATTTTAAATCCAATGACTTTGAAATCCATTCATTTGAAATCCCTTAGAATTTCAAATTCCTCCATCCAAATGGGCCCTTAGGGTTTATTTTGTTTCTTGGGTTTATTTTTAATTGATTTGAGTTTTTAGGATTTTTAGTTTTTTTAGGGTTTATTTTTTATTTTTTGGGTTTATTTTTGTTTTTAGGTTTATTCTTGATGGTTCATGTTTTTAGGGTTTATTTTTGTTTCTTCATGGTTCATTATTATTTTTGAATTTATTTTCATGGTTCATGTTCTCAAGACGGAACCCTTAGAAAGTCTGTCTCACAGTTTAGATCCGTGAGACCGTCTCACAAGAGACTTGCTCTTTGTTAGAGATATTTCTAACCGCAAGTCTACGGTGTCAAGTTTTAATATAGAGAAGTAAGGTTGTCGAATCCACGAGAGAATAATTATCGAATTATTGCTAAGTACAATAATATAGTAGTCTAACTTTATTTAGAAATTCAATAATTGATGGAGTTGATTATACTAAAAATACTAAAAATAAATTAAGACTATATAAATATCAATGAGTTTATCCAAATGATTAAATGAATTCTAGAGGTATGATGAATCTAGTTATCCCTTATGTTGTCAATATGGTTTATCACTCATCAATTATCAATTTATAAGTCAAGATTTCTACAATAATCATTCCCTTTCTCAAGTGCCAATGATTTTAGATTCAATTGGGAAATCAATATCTCTATAAAAATCACCAATCAAAATCTCAATAAAAGCTATGAATCTTGATAAATGACTTCAAAGGATTCACAAATCTCTCAATTCTATGAAATCCAGGGTTATGCTTTATTCCAAGGTCATGTATTCAATTACCTCTCTCAAGTATCAAATCAAATACACCAAACAATCTAAATTATTGATCAAGTAATTTAGAAGCAATAGATCCAAATAGCACAAATAAATTGATAGATCTAGATTGACAAACCACAATCTCAAAACATAAGTTCAAACATAGATTACATCAATCCTCTAGAATTATAGTGTTTAGCTCATGATTAAAGAAAATGAATCCATGAAAATACAACAATACATCTTACAAGATATGAAGAAAGCAACAAAATAAGAACAAGAGTTGAGGATCTTCTCTATTTCTAGATGATAGAAGCCTCCAATCTTCTTCTCCAAATTCTTCTCAAAATGCTCAAATTCTTCTTCCTTGTCTTGTAGTTGTTTTTATTGCCTTCCCAAAGGGTTCCAAGATGCCCTAATTTCAAGCCCCAAGGATGGTATTTATAGTACACAAAAGTCCAAGAAGGGGTAGGTGAACATAGGATTTTCGCCCCTTGACTGCGGCTTCCCGGCAATTACGTGCTGTTTATCGCACGGGCGTTGCGCGCCCATCAACATACGCGAACACAAACCGCCGGCCGCTGCGCCGCCACACGCTCCGTCCGTCCGGCATTCTCTCGTAGGTAGCGGCTGCGCCCGCCCCGTCTGGCCAAAATGCGATTTTTCCTTCTTTATACGCGATTTCTTCTTTCTTCAAGCCGTTTTTCACCGTTTTTCATCTCTCGGCTACAAATCCGTATTGACTCTACATCGACTCTAATTGAAATAAATAAGACTCTAACGACTCTAAAAACACCCAAAATAAAACCAAATTCTAGTCTAAAATATCAAATAAGTTGGTGAAAATACCAACTTAACAAATACCCCCAAACTTAAGCTATTGTTTGTCCTCAAACAATTATAACTCTAAAATGGAAGACAAACAATACAACAACACAAGCAACTACAAAACTCCATAAACCAATAAATTTGTCTAAAACTCATTTCACTATCAATCAAGCATGCATTTTAACATTGTGATCAAAAGTGTTGAATATTCATGGAAATTCCGTTTACATTATTCAAATTGATTTACGCAATCAAACGTTATCAAGATGATCCACTTCTAAGTATCAAAAGATAATGACTACCGGATTCCATAGGCTTGTTATTCACACTAATCTCCACTAATGTAGGCTAATATAACACATGGATCAATAGGGCTTCCAAAGCTTGTAATGTGGCTTAGGGTCGGGTAGGAAAATTTAGGATTAAGTGGCTCAATTCACCCAAACACACAATTACCTCTTCAAATCACCAATTGCCAAACAAAATGGCTACCTTCACTTTTGTTGAATTTTCAATTATTCTCCCTTTACGAGCCTCTATTTTCAACATTTTTTTTCGAGACCCCCAAACTTGGTCTTTTGCATATTTTAACACATGGGGTTTCATTATTTCTTTTTCTCGGCAACTTCATGCGAATGAACATCTACCTTACTTATTACATCCTCATCAACCTTCAATCATTTTGTGTGTATGAGTGATGGGTAATTAGAATTTTCACATGTAAGCTCAAGGTAAAAACAATTGGTTGTCATTTTGGCTCTAGCTTTTACTCAAAGATGGCCTAAATCATTTCCTTATGTTATTTCACCAGGATTTCGCCTCAATTAGTGATCAAACAAGTTCTAGAATCCGTGGGATCATACAAGCAACACTCGACTTATTAATCATTTTCAAATAAGTTAACAGAATTATGCATGGATATGAAATCAATGAAGCAAAATATAGATCACCACTTAAAAGCATGCTTTCGTGATGAGTTCAACTCGCAATCAACAAATCTACTTAGTCATGTAGTCCTATAGTTCAACAAACTACCCGACTCGACTCAACTCGATTTTTTTTTTTTTGACACGACTCTTACACGACTCAAAAGACACAAATACTGATTACACCCCCTCAAACTTAAATTGAACATTGTCCTCAATGGGGAGTGAGAAAACTTTCACGATAAAGGGGGACGCCTAGGACTCCTCATCGGAGTCGTGTGGTGAAAAATGAGCAATAGGACTGGTGGTGGTGGTATTGGGAACTAGAATTGCGGGTGTGTGTCGGCTATATATCCGGGCAAGTACTCGGTTCGGTTGCTCATTCTCATATTCTTCTCGTGCCGCTCGTGGCGTTGCTCCTACAAAAGCCCTTCTCAATTCTCGTGCTTCGCGAACTAGTGCGTCAAGAGGTTTGTTATGTGAGCGTCAGAAACGAGAACGTCTTGCCGTTGAACCGGATGGAACGTCAATATTCGTGGTTGGGCATGAGTATCAGGCTCAATAGCAGGTAGAGCAAATTCGGGATGAAGAATATATCCCGCATCCGCCGGATTAGGCACCCGCATGCCCACTCGTCATAAGAAGCAATAGTAGCCGAATCTATGGGTCCTTAGGATTTTCCAATGGCTCGGAACTATCCCATGTAACACCATCATCTTTACATAACCCACAAATTAAACTCGGTAAGATTAGTCCCCCCTGTTTTGGGTTGTAGCATTTTGTTATGAAGGGATGTTGCAATAATTACCATTTGGTCGAATTGTATGTCAAGAACTATGGCATATAGAAGATGAGCTCGTTCTTAGTTACATCACTAACATGCTTGGTTGGTATTAAGTTGTTGCATATGAAGTGGTACCAAGCTCGCCCATATCGACTAAGACTCGTGTGCGGAAAAGCTTGATATCACCTCCCACAACTTTTATATGACGTACCACGATTCCAGCCGGCATAAGGTATTATAAATCTCCTCCATACTCGGTGGTTGCGAGATAAATTCAATGTACGGTGAGTGATCCACTCCCGAGGAGTCCATAATATTCTCTTATCGCTCTTGAATGAGTGTATACCTTGTTTACTCCACGCACGGAAACCTACGAGTTATAGTCATTTTTGGTCTTTGCATTTGCATAAAACTCTCGACTATATTCGGTGCGAATGGTCTAGGTTGTGCACAAAGTCTTTCCCATTGCTTCGATGTATCATTTGTGCAAGTTCACCATCATTTGGCCCCGGTTGTAACCCCGTTCCGCGGTTATGCTCTTTGTGCTTAATTTCTCATAAAAAATTTTTGTGCCTCTAAGCTTACTCTAAACGACTAGTATCATATTCCTCGGAGGTACTCGCCTTTTTTGCCCTTGCTTGCATTCTTTGTTCTTGGCATTGTGATTGATTTGAAAATCACCGAAAAATGACACAAGCAACATAGCACATAGGACGACAATACGAGTTAGGGGTTAAGAATTTTGCAACAACTCAAGAATTATGCATCTTTGTCATCAATTCATGATCAAATAACCTTTAGTACACAATGATGACAAGAATCAAATGCCTAGGTGTAATATTTTTCATTGAGGCATTTTAACAAACACCTTGTAGGCATATATGCAAAGAAGAGATGAACACCCAATTTGAAATTCAATTCATGCCCATTTTTCAACACCAACCAATTCAAGCACAATATAATCATATATCATCACAATTTATTAAGAACTTATCAAGAAATTCGAAATTATAATGATATTGAAAATTCCCACATTTTTAACCTAAGCTTGAAAATTTGAAAAAAATTGATGTACAATTGAAGCTCACTTACCCAATTGATATAGAAGATGAATTTGATGATTAAGTTGCTCAATTGCCCAGTTGAATGGTGTATAAGTGAATGCTAGGTGGGATTTTTGTAGAAGAAAGAAAGATAGCGTGTGTGTGTGTTTTGTTTGTAAGGAAGAAAAAACTGATTCAACCTCTTTAACCTTTGTGATCGATCGGGCGGCACAGTCATAGGGATCGGTAGCTGCACATCGCCGCACACACACAATCTCATGTCGCTCACTTTCTGTCTCGGTGCCATTTCCAGGTGAAGTATTCTGGCAGCACGCCGCCCATATTTTCCATTTTTTTATTTAAAATTTGTAATTTAATCAAAAATTTAAAATCACACACAAATTAATTTACACAAAAATCACACCAAAATTCAAATAAATACACACCAAACTAAAAGAAAATAAAATCACACAAAATTCGATCACACGAAAATCACTTGGGTTGTCTCCCAGAAGCGCTAAATTTATAGTCGTTAGCAGGACTCAACTATTCGGACTCAAGAAATTTCATCACCAAGTGGAAGATTTAAAACCTTCCTTGCTTTCGTTCCCAAAATAATGTTTCAATCTTTGTCCGTTTACTTGGAATGAATTCCCATCGTTCCTCTTAACTCGACGGCACCATATGGAAACACACGTTCAACCACAAACGGTCCTGACCATCGTGATTTGAGTTTACCTGGAAAGAGTTTCAATCGAGAGTTGAACAATAACACTTGTTGGCCGGGTAAGAATTCACGTCGCAAAATCATTTGATCATGCCATTTTTTCGTTTTTTCCTTATACATTTTGGCATTTTCATATGATTCTTGACGAAATTCTTCCATTTCGTTTAATTGAAGTAATCGGTTTTCACGGCCTCTTTCAAATTAAAATTCAATTTCTTAATTGCCCAATAAGCTCGATGCTCAAGTTCAATAGGCAAATGACACGCGTTTTACCAAACACCAATCGATACGGTGACATACCAATGGGTGTTTTATAAGTCGTGCGATAAGCCCACAAAGCATCATCGAGCTTTTGTGCCCAATCCTTTCGATTAAAACTCACCGTTTTTCAAGAATTTGTTTCACTTCACGATTGGAGATTTCGCTTGACCATTAGATTGAGGATGGTAACCAAGCGCAATCTTATGACGCACACCAAATTTAGCAAGAAGGTTGTTAAATAATTTATTACAAAAATGCGTCACCTTCATCACTTACAATAGCTCGAGGAGACCCAGAACCGAGTAAAAATATGCTTGTGCAAGAATTTGAGTACTACCTTAGCATCATTCGTTGGTGTAGCAATCGCCTCAACCCACTTGGAGACATAATCAACGGCAAGCAAAATGTACAAATTTCCATAGACGCGGGAAATGGTCCATAAAGTCAATACCCCATACATCAAACAATTCCACCTCCATTATGTTTGTAAAGGAAGCTCATGACGCCGTGAAATATTACCAACCCTTTGGCATCGATCACAAGTTTTCACAAAGGCATAACAATCCTTGAATAATGTTGGCCAATAAAACCAGTTGTAGTATTTTGCGGTTCGGGTTGGCCAAATGTCCCCCATAAGATGATGAATGACAATGTTGAAGAATCACTCCAATTTCTTCCTTAGGAACACAACGGCGAATGATAGAATCCGCGCATCTCTGAAAAGAATGGATCATCCCACAAATAAGACTTGACATCATGTAAGAATTTTTCTTTTGGTATGAAGTCAAGTCCGGTGGCAAAACTCCTCCATGAGGTAATTAACAAAATCTGCGTACCAAGGTAATGATATCTCGCACGCATAATTTGTTCATCAGGAAATGATTCTTTTATTGGACTCTCAATCACCTCGTAAAGGTTGCTCAAGGCGGGATAGATGATCGGCAACCCCATTCTCGCTTCCTTTTATCTCGAATCTCAATATCAAATTCTTGCAAGAGCAAAATCCATCGAATTAATCGAGGTTTTGCATCATTTTTGGAGAAAAGATATCGGATTGCCGCATGATCCGTGTAAACAATCACCTTTGTACCCACCAAGTATGCTCGGAATTTATCAAATGCAAAAACTACCGCCAACATCTATTTTTCTGTTGTGGTGTAGTTTTGTTGGCGTTGTCCATGGTCCTACTTGCGTAGTAAATAGCTTTAAAAATTATGTCTCGCTTTGACCGAAAACGGCACCCATGCATAATCACTTGCATCGCACATGAGCTCAAATGGTTGAGTCCAATCCGCACTATCATAATCGGTTGAAATGAGTGCCTTTTTTATCTGTTCAAATGCCTGCAAACACAACTCATCAAAGCAAAAGATAGCATCTTTTTCAAGGAGATTACAAAGTGGTTTAACAATTTTTGAAAAATCTTTTATGAATCTCCTATAAAATCCTCTGCGTGCCCTAAAAGCTTCTTATGCCTTTCACATTTGAAGGTGGGGGTAGCTTTTCAATAGCCACAACCTTCGCCAACTGTCAACTTCCAAACATGTACAAGAAATGCGATGTCCAAGCACAATCCCTTCTTTGACCATAAAGTGACATTTTTCCCAATTGAGCACAAGATTAGTTTCTCACAACGCGTTGCAAAACCATAGATAAGTTATGCAAACAATGGTCAAAAGAAGTACCAAAAAAGAAAAATCGTCCATAAAAATTTCCATGATTTCTCAACCATACCATGAAAGACGCCATCATACACCTGAAAAAAGTAGCGGTGCATTACATAATCCAAATGGCATCTGCGAAATGCAAAAGTACCATATGGACATGTAAAAGTAGTCTTTTCTTGATCTTCGGGGCAATGGCGATTTGATTGTATCTGAATAGCCATCAAGAAAACAATAATATTCGTAATCCGCCAACTTTGTCCAACATTTGATCAATAAAGGGGAGGGGAAAATGATCCTTACGAGTAGTTTTATTCAATTTTCTATAGTCAATACATACTCGCCATCCTGTGATGATTCGTAGAAATTAATTCATTGTTATCATTTTTCAATGTCATACCTCTCTTTTTAGGGACAACATGTACCGGACTCACCCATGAACTATCGAAATAGCATAAATTATACCGCCTTTAGCCACTTTAAAACCTCATTTCTCACGACTTCTTTCATTGCGGGATTAAGTCGTCTTTGGTGTTCAATAGATGGTTTATAAGATTCTTCCATTAAAATTTTGTGCATTACAATGGAAGGACTTATACCTTTCAAATCGTAAATATACCAACCTAAGGCCGACTTATGTTCACGAAGACACGCAACAACTTATCCAATTCGGATGAAGATAATGAAGCGATAAACAATTACCGGTAAGTTTTATCTTTTCCCAAAAATGCATATTGAAGATGTTAGGAAGTTCCTTTAGTTCTAAAGTACCTTTCGGAATATTTTCAATATTGGCATTTTCTAATGCTTCCTTTTGTTTTTTTTTTACAATTTCTTTAGCCTCGAGGAAAGAATAAACTCAAGCAAATCAATATCATCACTATCTTCCTCATCACATTTCATTATTGAATTAATCAAACAATGTTCTAACGGATCTTTTAAATCTTGTTTTATAACTTCCGTTTGATCACATTGTTCGATTTTATCAATAAAATGACATGTGTGAGGTTCCTCTTGAAATTTCATTGTTTTATAAATGTTAAATAGTACCTCATCATCATTTACCCGTAATGTTAACTCTCCTCGTTGTACGTCAATTAAAGCTCGTCCCGTTCTTTAGAAAAGGTCTCCCAAGAATCAATGGCATTTCATGATCTTCTCCATATCCAACACCACAAAGTCCGAGAAATATGAATTTATCCACTTTGATCAACACATCTTCAATCACTCCTCTTGGGTAGGTGAGTGATCTATCGGCTAATTGCAATGTGATGGTGGATGACGTTATTTCTCCAAGGCCAAGTTTTGAAAAGCAGAGATAACGGCATAAGATTAATCTTGCACCTAAATCACAAAGAGCTTTATTAAAATAAGAATCACCAATAGTGCGAGGGATAGTGAAACTCACAGGATCTCTTAATTTTGTGGTAGCTTTCTTTGTAAAATGGCGCTACACTCTTCCGTGAGATTGACTGTCTCATATGCTTCCAACCTTCTCTTTTCGACATCACATCCTTCATGAATTTTGCATAGTTTGGCATTTGCTCGAGTGCATCGGCAAAAGGGATGTTGATGTGAATTTTCTTGAATATTTCCAAAAACTTGGAAAATTGAGCATCCAACTTTTTCTTCAAATCTCTGTGGAAAAGGAAGAGCATTTGGTAAAACATTATCGGAATTGGAAATTGGTTTTACCTCAATTTTGCCTTTTTCGATTGCTTATCAATGCCCTCTTCATTTTGGGGTGTTTGAGCTTGCTTACGGGTTCTTTGATAGCATGAGCGGGCATCTTTGGTTCATCATATTCCGTCCCACTTCTCAACTTAATGGCCTTGCAATGTTCCGTGGTTCACCTCGGTGTTACTTGGAAACGTATCAACTTTTTCATTTGTGAATTAATAGTTGTGGCCGATTGACCAACATGTGTCCCCAATGATTTGAGATGACTTTCAATTGTTGTAACCCTTGAACCCAAATTTTCTATGTTAGAATCGGCTTTGTTCATCCTTGCTCTTGATTCTACAAGGAATGAACTAAGTAATTACTCCAAAGATGGCTTTTGTTCTCCCACATGTGTGCTCGTACTTGCTTGATTCTCGATATCCCGGGAGGTGGTTGCAACACATTTTCGTATTGCTATCACGAGAAGTTTTCATGATTGCGAAGTCCTGGATGATATTGTGTTGGCAATTGATTCTCTCTATTGTTGAAACCCCGATTATTTACATAATTCGCTTGTTCCGTATCGGGATTCACAATTTCTTGACTTATCTCCATGATTGCTTCCGATTGTTGTTTTCACCTGGACTTAGTGTAGCAATTTGCTTTGACAAGGCGGAAATTTGAGAGGCCAATGCGGACATAGTATCAAGTTCAAGAACACCGCAACTTTTCTTGGCGTAGATCTTTCAGACGGCCATTGATAACTATTGGCAGCCATTTCTTCGAGTAAAAGCATGGCTTCACTTGGAGTTTTAGCCATCAATGTACCTCCCGGCAAAGATCTATAATAGTTCTTGAATGCCCATTCATACCATTGTAGAAATATTGAACCTTTTGCCAATCTGCATTACCCGTGTTGTGGACACCTCCTCAATAATTCTTTGAATCGCTCCCAAGCTTCGTAGAGAGTGGCTCAAAGTCGAGTTGATGAAATTGAGCAATCTCACTTTTCGGTTGAAGTGTCTTACTAGGTGGAAAGAATTTTGCCATGAATTTTTCGGTGAGATCATTCCAACTAGTGATACTTCCCGGTGGAAAGGTTTGAAGCCATTGTCTCAGCCTTATCACGAAGTGAAAACGGAAATAACCTCAACCGAATAGCTTCATCAGGAACCCCATTCATTTTGATAGTGTCACATATCTCAAGAAAAATAGCCAAATGAGCGTTCGGGTCATCTACGACACTTCCCCAAACCGATTTTGTTGCACCATGTTTATTAAGGCGGCTTCAATTCAAAATTGTTCGCATTGATAGGTTGGCGAACAATGCCGAATAGTTTTGATTTGTGGTTGGTCGAAAATAGTCCCGAATGGCCCTTTCGGTGGTGCAACAATAGGTATGCGGTCTTCATCATCACCGATTCCCGCCATTTTTGTGAATTCGATTCTTCGTGCGGCTCTAATCTTTCGAGGCGTTCTTTCAATTTCTCGGATCAAATAAGATTAAATTAGCACTTTTATTTTTTCGCATCAACAAGAAAACACAAAAATGACAATGACCCTATTGTAACAAAAAGAAACCAATCTAAATTAAAGTAAAACTACTAAGTAATAATATTAGCGCAAATAAGATGAATTATTCCCTCGGCAGAAGAACGGCGCCAAAAACTTGTTATAGATATTTCTAACCGCAAGTCTACGTGTCAAGTTTTAATATAGAGAAGTAAGGTTGTCGAATCCACAGAGAATAATTATCGAATTATTGCTAAGTACAATAATATAGTAGTCTAACTTTATTTAGAAATTCAATAATTGATGGAGTTGATTATACTAAAAATACTAAAAATAAATTAAGACTATGTAAATATCAATGAGTTTATCCAAATGATTAAATGAATTCTAGAGGTATGATGAATCTAGTTATCCCTTATGTTGTCAATATGGTTTATCACTCATCAATTATCAATTTATAAGTCAAGATTTCTACAATAATCATTCCCTTTCTCAAGTGCCAATGATTTTAGATTCAATTGGGAAATCAATATCTCTATAAAAATCACCAATCAATATCTCTATAAAAATCAATATCTTGATAAATGACTTCAAAGGATTCACAAATCTCTCAATTCTATGAAATCCTAGGTTATGCTATTCCAAGGTCATGTATTCAATTACCTCTCTCAAGTGTCAAATCAAATACACCAAACAATCTAAATTATTGATCAAGTAATTTAGAAGCAATAGATCCAAATAGCACAAATAAATTGATAGATCTAGATTGACAAACCACAATCTCAAAACATAAGTTCAAACATAGATTACATCAATCCTCTAGAATTATAGTGTTTAGCTCATGATTAAAGAAAATGAATCCATGAAAATACAACAATACATCTTACAAGATATGAAGAAAGCAACAAAATAAGAACAAAGAGTTGAGGATCTTCTCTATTTCTAGATGATAGAAGCCTCCAATCTTCTTTCTCCAAATTCTTCTCAAAATGCTCAAATTCTTCTTTCCTTGTAGTTGTTTTTATTGCCTTCCCAATGGTTCCAAGATGCCCTAATTTCAAGCCCCAAGGATGGTATTTATAGTACACAAAAGTCCAAGAAGGGGTAGGTGAACATAGGATTTTCCGCTCCCGGCAAGGCGCCAAATTTACGTGCTGATTCGATCGCTGTTTTCGCCAGCGCGGCGCCCGCCAACTTAATCGCCAAATATCGCACCGACAGCTGCGGCGCCATCAACATACGCGAACACAAACCGCCGGCACAGCGGGCGGGCGTTGGGCGCTGTAGCGCCCACACGCTCCGTCCGGCCCAAAGATTTGTCGCGGCCACTGTGGCGCCCGCCCGTCCTGGCCAAAATGCGATTTTTCCTTCTTTATACGCGATTTTTCTTCTTTCTTCAAGCCGCGTTTTCACCGTTTTCTTCATCTCTCGGCTACAAATCCGTATTGACTCTACATCGACTCTAATTGAAATAAATAAGACTCTAACGACTCTAAAAACACCCAAAATAAAACCAAATTCTAGTCTAAAATATCAAATAAGTTGGTGAAAATACCAACTTAACACTCTTCTTTTGTAATAACAAAAAAGTCACTTATGTTTCAAAACTACAAATAACCTCTTCACATATTACCAATATACTTTTGTGGTTGTCTTTATGTTACAAATACCTACTCAATGGGTGCAATTTGTGAAATAAAAATAAATTATTAATGGGAATAATTATAAAAACACCCCCGATTCTCGGACTAATTACAAAAAAACTCATTGTTATTTGAAAATTACATAAAACCCTTGAGGTTTGATTCCGTCTTATAATTTTCCGGTGATTTTCAAAAATATTTCAAAAAAACCCTCACATTTACAAAAATATTACATTACCTCTCTTAAATTTAAGACAAAATGAATCCTGAAGGATTTTTTTGTAATTTTGAAACATCTCTTTTTTTTTTTTCTAATTAACCCAAACCTTATGGGTGTTTTTGTAATTAAATTAAACTTTAACAATAATTTTCGTAAGTCATCCTTATGTGCATGACACATATTGTAGATTCTATAATGTTTTGAACATCTTTTAGTATATATTAACAAATTTACGTGCATGCACGATGAAAAAATATAATGTATAACGAAACAAATTTAGGAAACAAGAAAAAGAAAAATCTAACAAAGTGAATTAAGACAGGATTTAAACCTCACAATGTTTGATATTTAATTAGGAGAGATTGTAGATGAATAAGATGTGAAAATTAGTGTCGTCTCCTCTGGAGATGTAGGCCAAAAAAAGATTCTATATACAGAGGAAAAGAGTCCTTGGGAATAGCTCAACTGGTAAAAGATCGGGTGAGGTGATGTCCGCTTCGGTAGCACCCGCAGCGTGGAGGTTCGAATCCGCCTGGTAACAGGTTGGAGGAGAATTTCTTGTGTGGTGACTCGATCTAAAGTTAGATTTAAGACCGACTCGTTGAGATATCTCGCGATTCACCTCCTCTACAAAGCTCTAGAAATAAGGAAGTTGGACCTCGGGGATTGGGTTCATCCTTTTAGAAAAAGGGCCTCTATTTGATGGACCTAGGATGGGGAAATTGCTGCTGCCCTTTTAGATATTTGGACCTAGTTAGGGAAGTGGGTAGTAGAATTAAGTTATTGGGCTTCATGTGTGGGTTTTAGATGGAAAAAATATCCATACTTAGTGAAACTAGTTTGGGCTTTTGGTTTGTTTGTTATGTTGTGAAGTTTTAAAAATAGTTACTTTTGAGCAATAAAATTTTATTTTTAACTTAAAAATACTCAAGAATTTAATAGTTTAATTTTCTTTACCCAAAAAGTACATAGGCTAAAGACAGGCAAAATTGGTTTTTTGGTTCATTAAGTTGGGAAAGACAGGCAAAATTGGTTTTTTGGTTCGATTTCGCTTTTAGTCCTTTAATTTTTATGGGTTGCGTTTGGCAAACACTAACTTTTCTAAACCTGCACATTTAATCCGATTTCAAAATTTCAGGGATATCTTATCCCTAAAATACTGAGTTGGGCCATTTTTCCACGAAATGACTATTTTGCCCATTTTTTTGAAGGGAAACCTTGGGAAAAAACAAAAGAAAAAGAAAATAATATACTTTTTGTTTTTTCTAGTTTTTCTTAATTTTTATCTAAAGTTGAAAAATATAAAATATATTTTCCGACAAATTTTGCTTAATTTAATTTGAAGAAAATAATATGAACATATATTTATAATTTTCAATTGTAAATAAAATGAAAAAAAAAATAAAAAAAATAGAAAAAATATGTATTTAATTTGAACACATATTTATAATATGAAAATAATATGAACATATATTGAAAATTATAGATATATATGTTTTTTTTGTTTTCTATTTTTTGAATTTTTATATATAGTTGAACATTGCAAACATTTTTTTTCGTTTTCTTATATTTTTAAATTTTTTTCTGTTGAAAATTATGAATATATACTCAGATTACTTTATTTGAATTAAATTAAGAAAAAAGTCGAACATATATTTTAATTTGTCGACTTTATATAAAATTATAAATATATATTCATATTTTTTCTTTACTTCAATTTAATCTTATATTTATTTTTGTTATTTAATTTTATTGAGATATTAAACAAGTCATGTGATATGCACATGCCCAAGGTTTCCCTCCAAAAAAGGGGCAAAATAGTCATTTCATTAAAAATTGTCCCAACTCAGCATTTTAGGGATAAGATATCCCCGAAATTTTGAAAATCGGACTAAATGTGCGGGTTTAGAAAAGTTAGTGTTTGTCAAACGCAACCCATAAAAATTAAAGGACTAAAAGCAAAAACGAGTCAACTTAACGCACCAAAAAAGCAATTTTGCCACTAAAGGCATAAGACAACAATTGTGGGTGTATAAACGAAATATCTCTAAGTCTAATATTGAATTCTTTTTTCTAAAATAAAACTAATATTGAAAATGGAGCCTCTTCTTACATGTGATTAAAAATGTGATCATTTTAAAAATAATGACCACTTAAATAATATATAAAATATCGAATTTGAATTTCTATTAATTTGATGTGATTATTAAAGCAATTAGATTTGAGCCGCTTTAAAATGAAACACAAGTCACCTCAAATTCAATGTATAGTCTAAAAGTCAAACACGAGCCAATTTCAAATAGCTTGATAATTTTACATATGGGTGGCGCTATTGGCACCCCAAATTTTGAAGACACCCACTTTCTAAAATTTCAAAATGCCATTAAGTCAAAAGACTATAATACCCTTACTAAAAAGTCAAGTTCTAAATACACCCCAATCTCTAAATACACCCACATCCATTCATTTCAATTAAATCTACTAAAACACACCCACCCACATCCTTCAACCTACATTCTTTTTCTTATTATTCTTCTTTCTCGAGAAAAACTTAAAACTTGTTCTCATAAACCCTAGTTTTTTCGACACCAACACAACAACTTAAATGGACAACAAAGATTTGATAAGCAATATCATGATCGTGTCGAGCCTTTATTGATCGTTCCACATGAGGCACGATCGAAAAAATGGCGATCGTGTCATCGCCTCATGTATGGCACGATCAATGATATGGCGATCGTGCCATCGTGCCATCATTGACAGCGAGAATCACAAACAATTCAAGTTATACCGGAGAGTTAATCAACAACCAATTCATCCAAATCATTCCCAAATCATACCTAGTTATTCAAGTGAAACCAAAACATATTATATAAAAATTAAATATACAAAATATATACAATTCCAACTAAATAACCACAATATACACAATTCCAACTAAATACCCACAATCTACACAATATAATCATGGGGGAGGGGTCCAAGTCGCATGCATTGCTAAATTTATACATCGTAAATGCTACATGCCGACGATAGGTTGTTTTTATATACTCTCTCGTGTTAAGGAAGGGTCAAATACATTTATAAGAAAACTCTCCACCCTCCTCAACGCAAACGATCCACAACTATGACTATCATGTTGTTCGTAATTCTTTGATGGACCAACAACTCGATACCCAAGTATTCTCTCGGGTGTCAACTCCAGGACGCTCTTGGTAGAAACCGGTTTGCCGTAGCAAAACCGGAATAATACGTGCAAACGGATAGAGAGCGCGCCGGTCAAGTCCAAATGGCGCCATAACTATACCCATCTCAAACCCATGCCCATACAACTACATAAAGACACTCAAACTACAAAAATGCAAGTTATTTTAAGGAAAAGTTGAGTTATAACAATACCTCGTCATTTTCTTTGCGGGCCCACGCTGCGTGCGGTGTCTCGTCTCGGCCTGTTGTGGATGGTGGTGCACCATCCACTTAAGTCGTCATCATCATCGGGAAGAACCATCCTTCTTCTCCCATGTATGTTTGGATTTCTCTAACCATTGCCGTCGAATAGAATAGTCTCTTGAGAGGGTGGGTGTATTTTTGTTTCAAATTGAGAAAGTGGGGGAGGTGAGAGGTTGGAGGGTGTATTTTGGGGAAAATAACACTAAGGGTAAAATTGGAAAAAGGGGGGTGAACTCATCAATTGGGTCATATTTGAAAATGTGGGGGTGGGTGAACTTATAAGGTGGGTGTACTCATCAAATTTGGGGTGCCAATAGCGTCGCTTCTTTACATATATATATATATATATATATATGATATAACTAATCATTTTCTAATTAATTAATATTTAATATTTAATATTAATATTTTGATTCGCTTTTCAACCGATAACACGTGTATTAAAAATTAAGCATGCAAGAGTGTATTTTTATGGGAAATTAGGTAAAATACCCAACAAGGGGGTATTAAGGAAAAATACCCCACTTTATTAAACAATGAAAATACCCCTTTTTTCTCCTAAAAAGTCTAAAATGCCCTTATATTTAAAAAAACCAAAAAAAAAAGAAAAAGAATATGAATAGGCGGGAACCCTTCATTTGCCCATTACTCTCTCTCTCCCTCTCACGTCCGACTCATCTTCCATTCTTCTCACCTTCCAACCCACGTCCGACTCACGTCCGACCAGTCTTTCTCTCTTCGACACGCGAACGCCTCACGAGAACCTATTCCGACGAGCACTGTTCCGACGAGTTGTTTGACGTCTCCGTTAGTGTTATCCATCGCAATTGTTGGACGTCTCCGTTTTTAAAATCAAAGGTCATTCTTCGGTTGAAAAGGTTTGTTGTTTCATTTTCTTCTCTTATATGTTTATTTTAGTTAGTTTTTTTGAACCATTTTGGGTTTTGTTTTGAAAACAAAATAATAAACAGTTTAGGGTTTCGTTATATGACTCCAAACGAGATTTAACGTTGAATGATTCATGTTTTGCGGAGTTAATGGTGTGTTTATGTTGGAATGTGCTTCAGACTTGGCTTTATTCCAACATTTTTTGTTGCCCACATATTAGCCATGTGTTTTGCCCACGGAGTTGCCCACATGAGTGCCCACACCGTTGCCCACTGTGCCCACTTCTTTCCCCACTTTGTGGAGTCCGTGATGTGTTGTGTGGAGTCCGTAGAGTCATAGTGTGTTTTTAGGTTGACATATGTATGGATTTGGGTCTTTTCATGAATTTTTAATCTTGCCCACCTATTTGCCTTGCCGCCTACATGTTTGCCTACTTGTATCTAACACTACTTTGTGGAGTCCGTGACGTGTTGTGTGGATTTTATGATCATATTCTGTAGAGTCTATAATGTGTTTTTAGGTTGGAATATGTATGGACTTGGGTGTTTTTGATAATTTTTATCTTGCCCACCTATTTGCCTTCTGATCTGCCCACATGTGTGCCTACTTGTACCTAACACTACTTTTCATTGTGCGATTCAAGAAAGATGGCGTTTGTTCAAAACGAAAGGACCAATTTCAGCGAGATTAAGTGCTCGTTGTAACCGAATGAGGAAGAAAGCAGAATAGTTGGTTTTTTGAGCGTTAGGAATACACAGGTTCAGGAATCGTGCTTTGGCCAATTCATGGATGTACAAAAGTTGAAATTTCAAGGCCAATTATATCTCCACATTCTCTTTCGACAAGACAAGTCGATGTCATTGGACAAGATAACATTCCACTTCAACAATAAAGAGCGATTTTGGAGTAATCGAATTCTCATTGATCACGGGACTTGGTTTTGGGTCCAAGTCTACTATTCCATCATCCTCGGGATCTTCAAAAATGCTTTAGGAGATTTAATCCCCTTTGCACGATACATGTGGAAAACGCTTTAGAAGAATGGTCCAAGAAAGAGAAAGGGGATGGAGATATGACCCTTGTTGGCTTTGCTATGTTTCTTATATGGTGTTTTTCTTGTAAGAGACCGTAAAACCAAAAAGATTGTGGAAGAATATATTCACCTTGTCGATGATCTAGAAGCATTTAATGCTTATCCTCGGGGAAGAGTAGCTTCGATTTCTTGGTGAAAGAAACACGTGCCTGCATGGCCGGACGAGTAAAGGGTTTTTGGGAAAGAAAAGAAACGAAAGAAAAGCACGATTTTGAGAACTTTGACATCCACGGCTTCCACCCTGCCTTACAAGTATGGGCATATGAGGCGATCCACTGCCGCCAAATTGTGTGCCATCACAACAAAAGCTTCCAAGAATCGGGTGCCACGATTTTGCGTTGGTCAACCGGGCTTACGATTTTACATTTGATAAATTGAAAACAACAATCTTCGAGGACTTTGCTTCCGGGGGATGATGATACGGTAAGCTTTTTAATCAATTTTTATTGTGTATGCCAGCTACTGTGGGCACTTGTATGCCCACATCACTGCCCACATGTTTGCCCACCTTTAAATTTGACACGCTTATACCCACATGTTTGCCCACTTTTGTGCCCACACACGCCACATGTTTTTTTGACTTTTGTTTATATGTTTGTAGCTCGTTGTTCACAAACACCGAAACCTTCCAAACCGGAGCAAGATCATCGAGTCCTTGCAAAAACTTATTGTGTGGGAAGATGCACTTGAGAAAGAGGATTTGAGACAGGAAAAATGAAGAAGAAAAAAAAAGAAGAAATCTTTGAAAAGAAAAATGTTTGAGGAAAAAAGGAGGGTGAAGGTAATGATCGGGATGAAGGGCCAAATCCTCCCACGGATCGGGTTTGGTTTGTCGAGAAAAGTCGACAAAATTGAGTCCATCTTGAAGTCAATAATGGAGCATTTGGGATGCTCAATTGCCAAGAGGTGGGCAAAGAACAAGCTCCATCGAGTGCCCACCGTAGTGCCGACGATGGTGAATACAATTTGTCGAAAGGCAAGGATGGCGATCGACGCACCGCGTTGCCCAACACGATGATTTAATAGGGACTTGCTCTCGCCGACATTGTTGCCGACTTCGCTTCGCCGACAGCATTGTTGCCGACAAACTGCCGACATTGTTGCCGACAAGCCTGTCGACATTATTGCCGACAAGCTCGCCGACATTCATGCCCACGCCACGCGTCGTTCCGAGCAAGCCTTCATCCCCTTCTTCGATGTTTCCTCAAAAGGTATACCAGGACTGTGTGTGATGAAACCACTTCGATGAAAAGAAAGATACACCAGGTCCTTTTGCCCTTGTTCCCGCTGGCGACGCCAACCCATTACATATGTCCCCGCACAAAGGATTTGAAAAATTGATTGCCAAACCTTCAAAACTTGATGCATTACTTTAAATGGTTCAAACCACCGAGGTTGTGGCTTCAAATCCAACAACCATCGAGGATGGTGCATCCGAAAGTGATGGGGACAATGCCAAGCCTCGATTTTGTCGATATTGGTAGTCTGTCGATTCGGATCTCCAAAACTTGGTGACGTTGTTTATCAAAACGTAAAAGGCGATAAAACCTGGCCCCACGAAGAAATCACCTTTACGGACCCAAGTCATCATGTCCCACCGAGGAAGCGGTAAGGTGGTTGTGGAGGATGCTCGGAAATTCCTCACCGCAACTCTTTGATCCAATGGGCCTTTACCCACAGGCCTTGATTGAAGAATTTGAGAAGTGGTTTGATGAAAACAAGGACAACAAGGGCGTAGTTGTTCATTGTTCATTGAGGAAGGTCACAAATTTTGTGCCTCGTGGTTCTTGAATATCCGTGACACGAAGGATGGTGGATGATCGGGTATGTGAATAAAATCACTTCAATTTTCCCGCCCACTTCTTCACCTATCTTCCCGCCCACTTTTATTTTTACTTGCCTACAACGCGCTTTCATCTGTTTGCCCACATATGTGCCCACATTGCAGCAAATGGACTTGTTGATGCGCCTCGTTGCGTACAAATCAAAAAAATGGCCACGAACGTTTCTTGTCGAACCGGACAACCGTTGATATCTTTGTTTTGGGTACGTAGCATCATTCATTTACACAAACATTTATTCATCTTGTTTTTTGATATAAATTTGTTTATGACATTGATTTACTTTTATTTGTGAATAATTTGACTATAAAATGGGGTGCCAAGTTTGTGAAAGCTTTAAAGAACAAAAAGAAACTCCGGTCTTCGTGCCTACAATAATGCCTACGCAAATGCCCACTATTACGACTTTTGTATAGGACACGGATGTCATACCCACAATCCCGCCTACCGTTTTGCCCACAATCTCGCCGACAATCATGCCAACTATTTCAAAATTTTGTATAAGACGATCCGCTTAAGCAAATGTAAATATTAAACAGTTTAACAATCATAAACAATGTGAAAATCTCAAAACATTAAAGGGTTTACATGCCCACAATCCCGCTACAATAATGCCTACGCAAATGCCCACTATTACAGACTTTCGTATGACACGGATGTCATGCCCACAATCCCGCCTACACAACCCCGCCCACTTTCTAAGATTTGATGTTACTTCTCAGGAATGGGTTTCTTGCAAGTTTTGCGATTATGATCGGTGCGCTTTACATCGCCACACTTCCTTTTCATTTTTTGCTCGCCCGGGACAATATCCTCATTTTTTCCGTGGCCTACCGCTAGGGGGCCACATTATCGAGCAACACATTCAATCGGGATACTTCCTGGGGTATTCGAGTAAGTCCACGTGGCCTACGGGGAAGATGGCCTCTGATATGCAAAGCTATTAGTGCATCGGTTGTGTAAAATTGAGAGGCGAGTTCGTACCTTGGCATTCCAACTTTCCTAGTTCTTTGCTAGTGCATGTGTACATGGTAATTGATCCATTGAACACATTACATGTGCACTTTCTTGCATTCAATCGACCTCGGCATTCCTATCACCATCAAGTACATATTAGGTGTAGTAATGCGATGTTTGACATCCATCCTCCTACTCTTTTCATCCCGCTCTCGAACAATTTTCTCAAATTTCAATCCAATGGATATTTCATCTTCACGGCCACATTCGCCGCCCGCATACCACCTCATCAACATCATTAAGATTGCATCCAAAAGGGCCACCGGAGGGTATTCCCTAGCATCCCCGAGCACGGCATTAAGACTCTCCGCGATATTGGTAGTCATGATGCTATATCTTCTACCAGGAAAAAATACACGAGCCCATTGCTCCTTCCGAATATTTTCGGTCGTCGGTAGTTATATATATCACTAGATACAAAATATATCTCGTTCATGATATGTCGAAATTGAATTCATTATATGTCTTAGCGGCACAATAGAGTAGAGCCGATACATCGACATCCTTAAATTTGGCAACAACATTTTGTCTTAGATGGTAGATACAAATTCCATGGTGTGCATCGAGGGAAAACTTCCTTAACGGCATTAGCAATAGATCGATGGCGGTCCGAGATAATAACCAAATCCTTCTTCTCCGCCAACAAGCCATTTATCTTTTCAAGAAACCATTTCCATGAAGCGTCATTCTCCGAGTCAACAATGGCAAATGCTAAAGGGTAAATTTGGTTGTTACCGTCCATACCGGTAGCCACTAATAACATACCTCAGTACTTCCCTTTAGATGCGTACCATCCCACGGCTAATACGGGTCGAATACATGTCCAAAATCCACGTATACACACACCTAAAGCCATAAAACAATATTTGAAACAACCACGTTCATCAGTCTCAATCTCGGTCACAAGATTACCTCGATTGACTTGTTGACACGCTCCAAGTAAGCCGCAAGTTGTTTGAACGAATCTTCAGGAGAACCTCTAACCAATTTAATTGCTTCTTCCTTTGCTCTCCATGCTTTGTCATAACTTATGTCCACATTGAATTTATCTTTTATTTCAGCAATAATAGCTAGAGGTGGGTATGAATGTGTGGGTTGTTTATACCTGTACATAACTCCCTCACCCAACACCTTACTGGCATGCCGATGCTCATGGTTGTTCATTTCAATCGAACACTCATGACAATTTATATATTTCACAACAACCCATAGATGCCCACCTCGCCGCCTAGTCACGCGTATCATCCACCCACAATTTTTATCCACACACTTGGCAACAAATCTAACTGTGTCTGACTTTTTAACAATGTGTTGTCTATTTTTCAGCATACAAATTATTGCAAGTCGCCGAGTAAATTCTTCTTTCGTACGGAAAACTTGACCAACCTGTAAATCATCATCTACTGAGATAGAGTTACAACTGCTTGTTTGATTGCTAATAGGCCCCACACCACTGTGCCCAGTTTCGCTGAATTCTTTTGCATGATTGACTACCATGCCTATTATGCCCACCTTCATGCCTACAATCTTGCCCACAATCATGCCTACAATCTTGCCCACAATCTTGCCCACAATCTTGCCCACAATCTTGCCTGCCCACATTGCTGTCATTCTTATGCCCACTCAACTGCCCACAATCTTGCCTACACTTATGCCTACAATTATCCTGCCCATCATCATGGCGATTTTCTGGTTGATGTTCTTGCCTACTCTCTAGACGACTTTTGTGCCCACCCCGAGTTTAGCATTCCCCTCTGCCGCCTCAACACCACCACCACAACCACCACCACTACCATCTTCGTCCTCCCAAAACAGAGGTCATTCTCAAAGTCTTCAATAGTCATACCTAAATATTCTTCAAAACCAGATGTTTCTTTGACAACCCCTTTGCCTTTATCGATGTTATTCTTGGGGCGTGGTAGATCCTCTTGAACAATTGGGATGTAGATAGTTTCAAAACCACCATCATTCTCCTCAGAAGTAATAGGACAGTCATCGCCACTTGACATATCTACATCCTCCCAAAACATAGGGTCATTCTCAAGTTCTTCCATAGTCATATCAAAATATGGAAGTGTACTTGGTTTTCTTTTTGCAGCCCTCATTTTACGCTTTTGGCCGTAAACCGAGGAGGTGGCATAAGCTCTTCAATGATAGGTTCTTTTTTAATTGGTAACATCACTTGATTGCTACTAGCTGACTCCAAAGAGTGTTTTTTCTTCTTCTTATTTTCCCTTCTAATCAGACAAACCGGAACAGACAAAGGCTTCTCGCTATTCATGCGAACAAGTAGCCTGACATCGTCATCATCGGTGACTGGACATGGTGGCAAAGGATCAACATGTTCATAGCCAAACCAACTGGTCAACTCTATTTCACACTCATATGGATTGAATTTAGAGAAAATATAAGCTTTCCGCAACAATTCAGCGTAAGTGAACTCTGAAGGGAAGAGAACAGTTTTGGAATGCTTCCCTGTATACCTCCATCGGGATGTACTTATGTCACAATCCCAAACTCCATCCCATAAGAGCATTATATGAACCCCTGCAGCAAATAGATAGATATAAAAGATCAGTTTCGTTGTCCAGTTCACTTTGTCCTCCCAAACAAAATGACATTTGAATTTAACTGCCCACACAACTGCCCACATAAATACCCACCCAAGTGCCCACATCCTGTCCAGTTCACTTTGTCCTCCCAAACAAAATGACATTTGAATTTAACCGCCCACACAATCGCCACATAAATACCCACCCAAGTGCCCACATCCTTCCAGTTCACTTGTCCACCCACAATTTTTAATATTTAACATAATCGCCCACCCAATCGCTACTACGGTTATGCCCACGTGTTTGCCTCATCGATACAACTTGCGAAAAATCGAAACTCTTCAAATTATACCCATTTCAAAAATCGTGAAAAATTGGTTAATTGAACCATTTTGCGAAAAATGAAAATCATTAACATTACACGAAAAAAGAACAATCAAAACTAACATTTATCCATATTTTTGATGCAAGAATCGAGATTTATTGTCGAACACGGGTTCTCGATTTTGCCTCCTTCAAACGCGTCGCATTTACTAGGGTTCGTAATTTTGAAGAAGAGCTCGAAAATCTTGTAATGTTGATCTCTTTGCTCAAATGTTGAGAAGAGAGCTTGTAATGGTGAAACTAGGGTTTGTAATGGTGAAAATGAAAGGCCCGCTAGCTGAAAATTTCACTCCCGCCCATGTGCTCGCTTTTTCCTTTTTTTTTTTTTTTTTTTAAGTTAAGGGTAAAGTAGACATTTTAGGTAGGGAAAAGGGTAGATTTCCTTATTTAATAAAGTGGGGTATTTTTTTCCTTAATACCCCCTTGTTGGGGGTATTTTCTCAAATTTCCCTATTTTTATGGCCTGTACTGTAACACACACACAGTAAAATATTATCCACACAAGCAAATTCTCTCATCCGCCATTGTTTTTACACTCCCCAGGAATCAATTTTCATAGCTTGCACCTTTCACCCATCAATTTTGCGCAGAAAATAATAAAAAAAGTGGCTCGAGGGACAATTTTCTGGTGTCGTTGTTATCAATTTTGTGTGGATTTTGATCAGTCAGCTGCATGAGTAGTAATCGGGAAGAAGAAGAAGAAGAAGGAGAAGAAGGGTTATCAGTAGTAGAATTAGGAATCGAGGAAAAGTTGAATTTGAATTTTGGGAGTTGTGTTGACAGGGAAGGAGAACAACGGCCATGGCTGTGCTTGTCATTGCTCATGGTCAGCCTTCCGCCGGTCTGTTCAGCCGTTCCCGATTCCAAGTTCATCCTACGTCCTCGTCTTGTCTTAGACTACGGCGCCCTCGACTATGGTTGAATCCCCATTTTTCCCCTCCCAGGTATCCGCTTCACTTCTTCTCTTG
The DNA here is from genome assembly GCA_016081115.2 of Rehmannia glutinosa. Lineage (NCBI taxonomy): Eukaryota > Viridiplantae > Streptophyta > Magnoliopsida > Lamiales > Orobanchaceae > Rehmannia > Rehmannia glutinosa. Next base: position 93,661,165 of record CM071937.1, on the reverse strand, counting down.
CCCTCAGGCAGGTTATGCTGTGATTTTGCAAGATGAAATATTGTGAATGTTAATTGAATTCTTTTTGGGTGGTACTTGAGGCCCTTTTTATCCTGGTAAATTTAGTTTGTAGTTTTGTACAATGATGTTTGTGGGAAAAATCCATTATTAGTCACTAAAGTTTTCACAAGTTGTATAATAGTTGCCATTTCAAAAGAATTAAATTTAGTCACTTAATATTAGAGAAAAGTGAACTTATTAGTAATCACCAGTGTTCTAAAAAGTGCTAGGAGCTAGTCAGGCGCAGATCGGGCTTAGCGTCCCGCGCCAGGCGAAGCAGGCGGGGTTAGGCGGGACCAGCGGAGTTGGGCGGTGCCTAATCGGAAGAATAACATAGGCGGACAAGTGGGGCCTAGTGTCTGGATACTAATCGGGGCTAGACAGGGATTTTTAGAACAGTGGTAATCACCCAAGTTAAGGGAAAAATGCAGTTATATTCAGAAGAAGCGAATATAGTCACTCAACTATAGAGGAAGATGTATTTCTAGCCAACAATTGTAAAATAAATACACTTCTAGTCACCCACATTTCAGAAGAAGCATGTATAGTAACTCAAGTATCCACTTCTAGTCCCTCGAACTGGAAAAATATTATAGATATACGTTTTCATTAATATAGATAAATACATTACTGCATGAATGCGCGTTTACACGTCTACGTGTGCAAATATTTATTTACAATTAAATACTACTATGATCATTATATATAAGTTTACCTATGTTAGTAATTATGTTAAATAATTATAATTGGACTTTCATTTTCATATGTATATGTACAAATATTCATCACAATTAAATACTAGTGCGAGGAAACTTTGGTGACTAACAAATAAATATGCATGATGCCCTTCGTTTTGTTGAATTGAATTTATATTGTTTGTTCTTTTTCTTAATATGTTTGTTCGATACTATATTTGCCACTCTGAGACTGAAAAATAGGCTAGAACTTATAAGACAACTTAGGGTTGCATTATGCATGTTGAATTCCTGTTGACTCGTAGATTGTCTCTTGTCAACAGGTGTTGCACACAATTACATTGGTGCTCATGCAAAATGTTTAAGCAACTATATCCCTGTTAAGAGGAAATCTAGAATGACATTTTTCATTCTTGTGACCAAGTTTTTGGTTGATTCACTTCCCAAAAATGTGACAAACAAACATGAGTGTGTCTTTTAACTGAAGTAGTGAGTGTAGGACGTAAAAGGCAGGAGAGAGAAGAAATTGTAAATTGGATTATCCACTACTCTGAGCTTGGTATTGGGAAATTTTATTTTATTTTGGGTTTTTATTTGGGAAGTGTTTTGGAGAAAGGTGTTTTGTGGAAATGTATAATGGAAAATGATGTATGTTTGTTTTTATTTTGGAATGTAATTTCTGCATAATGATTAGGATGTAATGAAATATTTGTGGTAAGAAATGATTTTTGGAGGGAAATGTATTGGATAATGTGCATTAATATTTCCTTTTATTTTGGGAGATTGAAAATGAAAAATGAAAATGAAACAAAACATAGCCTTTTTGTTTGAGAATTATCACCCCATCTGCCCATCTTTAAGTATCTATTTTTGACTCTACGCGAAGTTTTAGATAAATGTTGAAAAAGTGAAACTATTCTTTATGTTTACATATTATCCGCTACTTGGTTGAGAGTTACTATTGTCACATCATTACATTAGATGAGATGGGTTTTGAGAAAGAATAATGTTCCATTTTAGAAAATGGAGCTTTATTTTGGAATGTCCTGAAAAGGAAATTACAGTGATAGATTTTGGATACAAAGTATATTGCAAAATAATTATATTTGTGAGTAATTTTTAACATCTTTGCAGGATAACACATCTAGGAAATGATGCTTGAGTTGTTGGTAATGCTTAAGGTTCTGAAGAAGTTATCTCTTTGATAAGTGTAGTTGTTTTTCCAGTAGTTGATATAATAATTTTTTTCTATGAAACGTCTTTCAATCAATCATTTAAAATTTGCATTAAGTCAGCCTGTTCTTTGAACTTAACATATAATGATGAGACTCTTATAACCGACCCTTCTCAGGTTTATCTTACTTTGAAGAGGTTGATTTTCTGTTTCTTGGATAACTTTTTCTTGTTTTGAATACTAGAAATCAGATGGAGTTTTTGTTGTTAAGTATTTATGATCAAATTATTGGATAACATATACTTGTGATCACTTAGAAATGATTTTTTGAAGTCCGATTCTGAAAATCAGGCCAAGGGGTGGGGTGGTATGATATGCAATTCAGAAAATATATATTGCTAGTTCAGTAGTTTTATTTTTAATTGAGTAAATCCAAGATGTTCAGTTGTTGGAATTTGGAAAGATATTCTTAGTATATCCGTTATTGTTCATTATATCTATTACTCTTTTGCAGGCTTGGCGCATTTCGTGTAAGGTGTACACATACCAATTCTGATGGCTGCAATTCTGTTGCGACTGATGAAGTCCATGAGGATACCACATCTCTCGATTCAGATTGTTCTGTTCCAGTTGTTCATCTCAAATCTGATTCCCTGGAGACAGAAGGACTTAATTTACTTGGGGACACTTATGCAGGCACTATTTTGACAGAACTGCCTGTAAGTTTTACGTTGTCATATATATTGCCATTTGTTAGCATCCTTGCATTTTAAAAATTATGACCACCTGCATATCTTGATTTGTGGTCGTCTTCCTTGGGGATCATGTAGGTCTTATCGGATGAGGAGCAGAATGCCATTGCTGCAACTCCTGCTCATCCAGCTGGACTCTATGGTTAGTATATTCCTGAGAAAATTAAAATAACAAGTCTTTGACGAGATAATGGAATTTATGCGAAACTAAATATTTTTTCCAAGTGAATTTAATTCTATAGATAAATTCTGTAATTTCACTTTGAATTTAACTTTTTTATAATTGCAATTTGAGTTTCTAATATTTTTTGTCTGGTCTACTGGGTTACAAACCAAATTGTTGGACCTTCAGACTATATTGTGTTAGTAATTTCTTCAACATAATTGAATATATAGAGGCATTTTAAAACTTCTCGAGTGGCTAAGGCTTCCATAAGATTTAATTGATCGTGGCAATATTGTTTGAACTTGAGCTTCTTCGCTTGAACTGAGATGCCTTAGTTCCTCCGTCATTGTTAATTGTTTTTTCATCAGGGAAGAACTAGCACCATGACAAATGCCATCTTCAATTTTCGCTAGACATCTAGAAGAAAATAAACTATTTCTCATTGATCCATGATAATTATCATAAAATTCTTGAAAGCTTGGAGTTGTCTTCGGATTGACTTCCTTCCAAATTTTATCATGTATAGTATATCGTTTCAATTATTTGTGTTAACTTAGCTTCTAATGGAACTTACATGTATAAATAGCTTTTTATGCTAGTTCCTTGGCTGGGAATTTGGTTGAACAGCTTTGGAATTTCGCGTGGCCTGCTGCCATTGCATTGATTCATCCGAGTCTTCTTCCTGTGGCTGTCATGGGCTTTTTTGTGAAGGTATTTGTCCATATAAACTCACAAGGATTTCAAAATAAGAAGCAAGTGGGATTAGCTATTGACGCACCTGCATCTGAACAGCTTGCTGTAATTGTTGGAGGCCCTTTGGTAGGGAAACTCATGGACCATTTTCCAAGAGTACCCGCATATAATTGTTTGACTGTTATCCAGGTATGTTTCCCGGAGGCTGCAATAATATTCAATGTAAACCTGATGTCCGTAAGTTATGTTCTCATGCTTATTTATCTCAGGTAGCTGCTCAATTGTTATCAGTTGGAATGATAATTCATGCCCATAACATCCACCCCAGTTATGTGTCTTCTGTACTTGTCCAACCTTGGTTTGTTGTACTTGTAATAGCTCTTGCTGTTGAAAGGCTCTCTGGACTGGCTCTGGGGGTTGCAATGGAGCGTGATTGGGTTGTTTTGGTAGTTCTTCAATTATTTGTTTATGTTTTCTGCATATAATTTGATACCCTTTTTTAGTATATATGCTCATTTGTACACTTTTTATGTGTTATTTCAGTTGGCAGGAACTAATAGAACAATTGCTCTCGCTCAAGCAAATGCAGTTCTTAGTCGAATTGATCTCCTCTGCGAGGTGATTTTCATGTCTGATCTCTTCGTAAAGCCTATTTTTTCAATATTATTTACATGTCAAAGAGGATCATGATATCTAATTTTGTCAATGTTTGTGCTTATAACTTTCATATTCTTGTCTACTGCAGATTGCAGGAGCATCATTATTTGGCATTTTCTTATCAAAATATGAACCAGTGACGTGCTTAAAGATGGCTGCTAGCTTGATGATGTGTGGTCGTTGCCTGTTGTGGTAATATCTAGCCTTGCTGTTCTGAGGGTGCTCCATTTTGGAATTTGTTGGTTTTCTGATATCCTTGCTGTGTGACCTAGGTTGTTCTTACATGGTTAACGAACAAGCTTTCTGCTGGAGTCCTGAACGTGCCAAATTTCCACAAACTGGTTGCGGATGTTCCTCTGCAAAATCTGTCCCAGATACTCAAAATATATGTAAATATAACTGATTTTGTTACTTTTGGTTGGGTAACTTCCTTCTTATTGTACTCACTGATATCGCCTTTCTTGTGCATAGTGGGTACAAGTATAGAAGCTATTAAGCATGGATGGTTCGAATACATTCAGCAGCCTGTTCTGCCAGCAAGCCTTGCTTACGTGTTACTCTACTTCAATGTTCTTGCTCCTGGCGGCTTGATGACTGCATTTTTAACACAACATGGTATTTTCTGGTCTCTTTGACTTTTTGCGTTCAGTAAAAAGTGTAAAAATTGCTAGAAAGGCTGTGTCACATTTTGATGTTAGATGGAACTGGTCCCTTTATTATATTGCTAGCTGGAGATGCTAAATGCAATCTATTGCTTCTCCAAATATGTGTGAATCTCATTGAGTCTGAGAACAAGAGTTTGAGGAATGCTTCCCGCATTTTACATTTGCGTCGCTGAGTATGAAGTGATATGAGCGGAAGGATCAGGTTATATTTGGTTGTTTGATGTAGATATGTAAGTGAGATAGCTTTGCTTATATGTTGTCACTATAAATAAAAGAACCTTGTTCTTTATTTATCCTCTTGGACGGGAATGATCTTGAATCGCAGTTCTGGTAGGAAAACCAGAGGTGTTTGGTGTCAAAAGAAACGGACTGGATAGTATGACATGGGAAGCTGTTGCGGATGCTCTTACAATTGGTCCCCAAAGTCACTGAAATGACTCGATGGATTTTTTTTTTTGAAAAAAAAATTACTCTAATAAGAATTTTTTTTTTTTTGAAAAACTCCAATAAGATATTGAATATGGGCCAACTTCATACACATACTCTGACCTCTCTAACTCTTTGTACCAATTTCTTTGTATTTGATGTGTATGAAATTGCTTCAGGTCTAAATCCTTCAATTATTGGAGGCTTCAGTGGATTATGTGCTTTTATGGGTGTTGCGGCAACATTTGTGTCTGCAAAAATGGTTGAGCGACTCGGCATTCTAAAGGTTTTTCTCTCATTAAGTTTTAGCTTTCTTTGTTGAAAGGGATTTTGTCTTATTGTTCTTAACCATTTTCCCTAATGTTAATGAATCTCTTGTGCCAGGCTGGAGCAGCTGGCCTAATCTTTCAGGCTGCACTTCTAACCATCGCAGTTGCTGTGTATTGGATTGGTTCTTTTTCTCGGAAGATTCCACTTATATTCTTCTTGTGTTTGATTGTGAGTTCCTTTTGTATTTTCATCTATAACTTGTAGATATAATGAAAGATTGACGAGTCTAAAGGGTATGCTCCAGACTGCTCTGAGTGATGGCCAACCGAATTCATGCGCATGTTTGTTTGTGTGTGTGTCATGCAATATACTATACAAGAATGCATATAGGCATGAATTTATGATCCTAAGATACTTATAGTATAACCAATTAGTAGATATGCTGGTATCTGTTTATCATGTTGTGGTATATTATACGTTATGGAATAGGTATTATACACTGGCCCGCCAGAGGGGGGGACCTTGCCCCCCCCCCCCATTTTTAAATTTATTTTTTTACTAATAATTGTTTTTAGAGGAAAAAAAGTAGTGAGAATTTATATGATTTTTGTTAGTTTTTTTATCCGCCCCACCCCATTTCTATGTATCGGCCCACCCCAATATAATTTCTGGCTACGCCATTGGTATTATCTGATTCAAGATCAAAAAAACGTGTCGAATTCGATATCTTCGAAGTTCTTACTGTAATCTTTCCTCACTTTCATTTGTTTGCGCTTAAAATTTTAGTTTTTTTATGGATGTTTATCCTTTCAAATGATAGCACTTCATTGTTACCAAATGTGATTATGGATTAAGAACTTTTTCATTTAAGAAGTTCATAATCATGCTTTTCTTTTGACAATAAAATGCCTTCTATTATTCGGACTGATTGGTTGTCATAATAATTACTTGAAATTTAAAATTTTCATTAGGCACCTTTATATTCAAAAAATGACATGCTTGTAAGCTTGAATGTTATTCTTTATTCATAAAAACATGTTGATTCACTCGCTTATTTAGTATCATATTGACTTTTTTAAGTATTTCAGTTTCTCATCATTTTTCATATTTCAGATCTTGTCTAGATTGGGACACATGTCATATGATGTTATAGGGGCACAAATTTTACAAACCGGGATTCCTGCTTCTAAAGCAAATCTTATTGGGACGACAGAGGTTTCATTTGCTAGTTTGGCTGAGTCAGTAATGCTAGGGGTCGCGATAATGGCAAACGATGTTTCGCATTTCGGCTTTCTGGCAATGCTGTCACTTCTGTCAGTAGTTGGAGCAGCTTGTTTATACTGTAAATGGCTGAAGAACCCAACTGATATTCAGAGGAGTCTCTTTTCTTTTGAGCCGCATTAATGCAAGGATGTAAGTAAAGATTTTTATGCCCTGTACTTTAGTTGATTAGCATAATGTTGATGTGCTCCCAAGTCCCAACAAAGTTCTCTCTGCCGCATGTTATATTATATGGTGGTTGTCAAAATAAAGGAATATGAGAATCTGGTTTTATATGTTCCAGATTCGTTTTACCCCTCCATAAGATATAGCTGCAACCTACTATTAGGACCCTCTTATCTTCATGAGCTGCATATTTTCAAAATAGAAGCTCGATAATGCTGTGAAATTGATAATCTTTTTAAGTCAGAAAGATGAAGCTTAGTTTGATTCAAAATTTGGAAATCAGGAACAAGAACGAAGATTTGGTTGAGACGATGATTTTGGGTAAAGATAATTATTTCTGTTGATGTTTTGACTTCTTCATTTGGTTGTTTTTGATTCGAATCGCTTTTCTAAAATGAAATACGGGAAGTATGCTTGGATGAAATGTTATCAAGTTGATTCTTATTTCCTATGGTATTTGAATTTATGATATGGAGGAAAAAAAGCAGTTGCATGTGTTTTGAAACAAGGAAATGAATAATTAAGCTTGCCTACAATTTCGAATAATGATATTAAGATCTAAGAGGCGTTGTAACGACAAAAATGTAAATAAGTTCTGAATTACCAACTATGCATACCCTTGTAATTTAAATAACAATATTGAGATCTAAGAGGTGAGCCAGATTCAAAGGAGATCTGACAGAGCAAAGGAGTGAACTTTTTGGAAATTCGAATTCGATCTTATTTTGTGAATGAGTTTGAACATGCCTGAATGTTGTTCACTAATTTATTGTTTACTGTTATACTACAGTTGCAAAGGGCTAATGCAGCACATTGACTGAAACGGGATTTCGTACTTCAGGGGCTGTGGTCTCAACATGCAAAAGGCCCAAAGGTACACATCTCCTACCACTTGGGTGCACGTTGCAGCCATAGTAAGATGGAATCAGATAGAGTTGAATCCCATGGTGTGCATATATAATTACTATAAGATGACACATTTGTAGCATGTAACACTTAAAAATTACCTTCTGCCCACATATGGAGTTCATGAGAATAGTCGTTTCCCATAGTCAGGCAGGCTGTACATACATACATTTAAACACTTCATGAACAATTGATCATGAAATGCAATTTTCTCAGCCAACCCAAATGATTCTTGATTTACATTTTCTTTTTCAGTGTCATAATCCATTATGGTGTATTTGGTAGAGACCATTGCAAGTGAGTGGCTGCACAAATGCATTTTCATACGGGATTATTACAAAAACACCCATAAGGTTTGGGCTAATTACAAAAAAATCCAGAGTTCTTTGAAAATTTCAAAAAAAAAAAACCTTGATGTTTGATTCCGTCTTACATATTTCCCTGTGATTTTCGAAAATATTTCAAAAAACCCTTAAATTTGCAAAAATATTACAGTTACCCCCTTAAATTTAAGACAAAACGAAACCTGAAGGTTTTTTTTTTGTAATTTTGAAACATGTCTAGGTTTTTTTGTAATTAACCCAAACCTCGGGTGTTTTTGTGATTATCCCTTTCATATTTCTCAGTCCTCGCCCAAAAAGAGTTATGGTGCATTTATATCGAAGTTTAGCCATAGTATGACAAAATTGGCATATATACGTTTATTGTTAGATGAGTCATGAAGTTTCATTTGCATCTCTAGCATGTATCTGATATTCATTTCTGTGGGTACACTTTGGATAGTTTGGTTGTTCTATTTAATATCTATAAGAACTCTCCTTCACATATGAAAGGGACCAAGCAACATCAAGATTATAAATGTGTAGTGTGCTGAATATAAGAAATAGTACATTCTGAAGGACCAAAAAATAAACAGATTTTATTTTTTTTCATGTGCAGTATTAATAAAGATCACTTGGGCTGCTGTGGCTGTGGACCACTTGTTTGCTGTCAAACAATACTTGTAACTAATCATCCTTTTTCCCTTTCTCCTTCTGCACATGAATGATATAACTGCTGCTTTTACTAATTTTTAGCTGTAGGATTTGAAAGGTGCATGCTTCATTTATGTTATATTTGTACATTTTTGCATGGGGGTCCAAATCTTTATTATAAGGGTTAATCGAATTTAATATTCACGTGTCAGCACCACCACCTTGTAAAGTGGGTTGTTCACCATTTGTAAGGGTGTTGACTAGGGCTTCGAGCCGTGTATCTTTCAATTGCTTTAAAATTATCATCTCACCTCCAACCACTACTTTCAACTTATTAAAAAAGGAGGTCTCAACATTGTTAGTTAGGACAAAGTGATTTTTTTTTTCCTTGTTCTTATTGGGTAATGATGATGTTTGTTTACAATGTATGGATATACATTCGGATATTGTCATTGAAATTTCATTATTATCTCGTGAAATATTGGTTGTTGGATTGAATCTTAGATTTTCTTAAATCTTACATTTCTTAAATCTTAAATTTATATCGTGTTCTACATTGTTCGGATGCAAAAATTTGATTGGGTACCAATTTCGTTTGATGACTTAAAAAAGTTTCTCCAATTAGCATTATAGCAATCTCTCTGCCCATTTTAATTGTGTGACAAATGACAATTTATTAAAGAAATCAATTTTCCACACATTCCAAGATCTTTTTTTCAGAGACATTCGTAGACTTTTAAAAGGGACAACAATAAAAGAAAACCCTAAGAGAAAGAGGTTTTGAAATAAAATAAACCTTCTTGAGGTTTGATTTTGTCTTAAATTTAGAAAGTATTTATAATATTTAAATAAATCATGAGGGTTTGAAATATTTTTCGCATAAGAAGGCAGAAAACATAAAGTTCTCTCTCTCTCTATTTTTTTCTCTCCTTCTCTCTATCCCAAAAGAAAACCCTAACACAAACTTTCTTCCTCCCCTCCCCAAACCTCGTCGCCCACCCTTCTCTCCCCCTCCCCCCCCCCTCCCCTCCCCCTCCATGTTTTTTATTGAAGGGCCACCAATAGCGGTCCCTTGAGCGCACGAAGGTGGCGGAATTTTTGGTCCAGGGTGAAAATGGGTCGGAGCTTCACGGAGGTGTTTTGGGCCGAGTAGATGATGGGCTACGGTTGTAGATCGGGTGAGGAGAGACAATTTTCTTTTTTTCGATTTTTCCGTATTTCTTTTTAAGTCTTTGTTTTTTAGGTTGATTTGCGAATCTCGTAGGCGGTCGGTAATTTACTGTCTTGCGGTGCGTGATGTAGCTCGTTCCTGGATTTGTTCGAGTTGGTTAGTCTCCCTTGAGGAGTGCCTTAGTCCTCCTTTTGGAGGTGGTTTAGTTTCCTTTGGAGTGTTTAGTTTTATTTAGTTTGTGTTTTTAGTTGTTTCTTGTTTTGCTCCTTCGAATTACGGTGGTTATACTTTCAGACGGAGTTCTCCCTTGACATGTATCAATGTATGTATGTTCAAGATGGTCATTTCACAGTTGGCAGTGTAAATTTTGTTGGGTTATGAATATATTTCTATCATTTCGAAAAAAAAAAAAAAAGAAGGCAGAAAAACATGAGACATAATTAAATTTCAAATGGTCTTTTTGTAATTTTCAAAAACCTTTGATTTTTTTTTTTTTTGGCAGTTAGTCTAAACCCCAGGTTTTCTTGTAATTATTCAATTTAAAATTATGATCAGAAATCTGTTATAAGAGCCAAGTGGTAAAGTCTTGTGATGTAAAGCGATGATCATGGTCCGATCTCGTACGAGTTCGTGTCCCCTTTCTCTGCTATTTTTATTGTACTGAAAAAATGTTATAAAAGTAATGGTTTTAATCACTTAACTAGTAGTAAAAAGATTTAAGTGTGCTATTTTGAATTTTCCATCCATTTAGGGTTTCTAGTAGAGAAGGGTGGGGGCAACTGCACGTACCCGTTACGCTGTTGTTAGTATTTTTGTATGGGCTCCAAAAGATTCCAAGAACAAATGCGACTTTATCACAAAACCCAAAGCTTCAAAATTTGGGCATATTAATGCGCTTAGTTTATTGAACCACCACATAAATTAAATCCCACTGCCCATTGATAAGGAAAAAAAAAGAAAGTGTTTAACCAACAACAAACATTATTATATAACATCACTCTGTCAACTGTTTATTTTCATATTGATGGGATTGATGTCCTTTCAATTTCATTTCCCTTCTTTTACTTTTTTTTCCTTGTCAATCCATCACTTCAAACACAAAGACTTTATTTATTTCTTTTCAAAAGTTAAATAGTTTTGATAAAAGAATATGTTGTGATAGTGGAATGCAAAAATGCAAAAATTGGTGGAGAGTAGACATATATTTGTATGTTATGTTGGGGTGAAATAGTATAATGTAGTTTAATTAGAGAACATCTTGTTTGTTAATTGTTATAGTTTTTGTTTTCAAATGTTGTTTGTTTTATTTAGTGTGAGATATGTGTGTGTTTTTTTTTTAGTACAAATTATGCAATAGGTAAATGTTGTTTTACTATTGTTTTTTATGTTTGTTTGAGTACAATGGAAGATAATAAGAAATGAGACGCATGCATTTATATGAGATTGAACCCGAGTCAAATACTCGACAATACAAGTCGGAGCACACAAATGACAAAACCGATCAATTGTTTTATGGGAAAATTAGAAAATTGGTCCTACAAGTTGGCGCATTGAGACTTTTGTCCTCTAAGTTGGCTGTTTGAACATTAGTCCTCTAAGTTATGAAATTCGGACTTTTGGTCCTCTAAGTTGGCTGTTTGAAAATTAGTCCTCTAAGTTATGAAATTTCAGAAATTTAAATCGATTTTCACGGAAATTTTTCAATCCATCGGGAATTATCGACTAAGATCTAAAACGACGCCGACGAAAGCACAATTCTCTTTCAAGAATATGCAAAATATCACCTTCCACACTGGCAACCATAAATCTTCTTCCAGGATTATCAATTGTCCAAGAAGTTCGCACTGTGTGTGGAAAAAGTATGCAAAATATCACCTTCCACGCCGCAACCATAAAATCTTCTTCCTAGGATTATCAATTGTCAAGAAGTCCATACTTGCGCTCGTTTTCCACACGAGGTACGGACTTCTTAGGACGATTGATAATTTGAAGAAGAAGATTTTATGGTTGCTAGGCGTGGAAGGTGATTTTGCATACTCGAAAGAGAATTGTGCTGACGACGCCGTTTTAGATCCTAACAAGAATTTTCGTGGATTGAAAAATTTCCGTGAAAATCGGACCAAAAATCAAATTTCATAACTTAGAGGACTAATTTTAAAATTACCAACTTAGAGGACCAAAAGTCCTCAAATTTCATAACTTAGAGGACTAATGTTCAAACAGCCAACTTAGAGGACCAAAAGTTTCAATGGATCAACTTGTAGGACCAATTTTCTAATTTTCCCATTGTTTTATTGTAGTTAGTGGGACTATAGTGGGTTATCGAATTGTTTAATATTGTAATGGATGATTGGTATTTTTGAGAAATAAAAATGTCATTTTTAGAAATTACACGAGTTAAACACAATTTTGTTTTCATAGAAGGAAAATGTAATTATGGAAATGAAGCCAAAAAGGGTCTCCTTTGTTATGTTTTAGTTATTTTGGGGAAGATATTTTAGTTTAGGATAATGAAGAGAGTATTGTCTTAAAAACCAGTGAGTGAATTGGTATTGGTTTAACTAGTCGGACGGTTCAACTGGTTTAATCAATATTAGTTAAGCATTTTATTACATTATATTAAATAATAATGTGATACAATTTAAAATTAGAAAATATATAAATAAGCAACTACAAATCTGATATAGCCGAAATTTGATTTTGATAGTTCTTTTAATTCACAAATAATTATGTAGTCAAAACCAAAATAAGAAATTGATGGAGAAATTAAACAAATTGTATTGAACTGGACATACAATTCTTAATGTATAAAAAAAAAAATTGAGTAGATTCATTTGTTAACATGCACACACCATAAACAAAGTAACATGTTATCCACTCGAATATTTAAATTTATTTACAAGCTATTGAACGTATATTTGATAACATCATCATTTGTAAAATGCTAGTATGACTTGTATATATATAATTTATTTAGCTCAAGTTGGAACTTGGTTAGCATTCCCAAAAGTTAACTTTCCCAATTTCTTCCTCAATCACCAACCAAACATTACATTACGCTTCCCGATCATTTCTTTACTAATACACACATTTCCCAATACATCACATCAAACTTCACTTCCCCAATCACCTCCAAAAACTTTCCCCAATCACTCCCAATCACTAAACAAACATACCCTAAAAATTATTATATAATAAAAATTACTAATTTGTCAAATGTTAATTTGTAAAAAGAATAAAAAAAAAAGTGTGTCAAATTTCACACACATATATATATATATAGAGAGAGAGGGAGAAGAGAGAGAGAGAGAATTTTGTACTGGATTTTTAATTGAAAAGGAAAAAAAAGAAAAAGGGGGTCGTCATCAGTGATTGAGTCCACTGTCACAGTCAGTCACGTGATTCACTACTCTGCTTCTACCGCCATCTCTCTGTGTAAAATGTAATTTGTATATATCTAATTATCTATGGAGTATGTATAAATATTTACAAATCTATCAATTGCTATTTAAACAAACGAGAAAATTGCAATATTAGTCCCACAAGATTTAGGATATTGCGATTTTAGTCCCACGGTTTGTATTTTTGTCCCAAAGTTTAATTTTTACACAAATATAGTCTCATAAGAATCTAAAATTGCATTTTTGGTACCATTAGAGGTGGCAAAAAACTGGCTCGTGGGTCACAAGATCGATCGAGGTCCGAGGTTTGGGTGGGATGAGCCACAATTTTTAGGCCGAAAAAATCCCGACATATTTGGCCCAACCCGAAGGGATGGGCTAGCATAATTTTTCGAGCCGGCCCCAATTTATTTTTACATGAAATATATATTTGGGTTGGGTTGGGCTAGACATTTTGGTGACCCGACCAAAATCGGTCGGGTCGATTTTTGCAAAAGCCCGATGAGCTCGGGCGGATTGGCCCGCCCGACCCATTGTCGCCTAGGTACTCATAACCGTTAAAAAACTAACGAAGAGCATCAATGTGCCGTTTAGTTGTGGACGAATTTTGCAGTAATGGTCCCATAAGAGTTGGACATTGTGATTTTAGTCCCATTATTTGCAACTATGGCCCCAAAATTTTTAATGCGAAATATTCCCATAATAATCTAAAATTATTGTTATAGTACTCCATTGGTATTTCACCTTCGGATGTAGTAAATGCACAATTTTATAAAAAGAAATATTATATATTAATTATAAAATATATTTGCAATATAATTTTCATTGAGCTTAATATATAAATAAAGATAATACACACAAAATATTAAAAGAGAATGTTAGAAAAAGTTAATTTTGATGCTTACTCATACTTGTATCGAGATATGACTAATTAGACACCACTTTATATATTTGACCTTATTTGGTGTGCCTCGTATATACATTAAAAATATTTTCACAAAATGGATAATAAGCGAAAATTTGTAAAAAAAAAAAAAAAAAAAAAGATGGCAGAGAAAGGTCATGCAAAGCAAAACAGACCTTAATCGTATAAAAATCACTATATTCCTAATTTCGCCATAAATAAGAAATTTTGGCATGAATTACAAACTTCACTATATTTCAATCACATGAGCGACACGTGTAATTTTGTAAAATTATGACCAAAATTTAATTTTTTTATATAGTTACAGAAGTAATTTGCAAACCCTGCATTTTGGAAATATTTTTGCAATCACATATTAATTATATGACTAATTTTTATTTTTTCTCAATTAATAAGGAAAATAGTTGTTTTAATTCAATAAGATTTTATCTTAATTATTTAAAAAAGTTTACTAAATGATGTTTTAAAATTAAATAAAAATTCAAATGACAACAAAGAAGAAAAACTAGTTTAGATTTATCTATTTTATGTTTTTATATGGGATAATTTCGTTTTTGGTCCCGTAGGATATGAATATTTATAGTTTTAGTCCCAACGCAAAAAAATTAATTATGGGGCCAAAATTCCAAAAGAAATTAACGGAATAATTAACGGTGGGACTAATTTTGCAATAAAATCATTCTAGTGGAACTATCTTGAATTCATGGGACCAAAATTGCAATCACAAAAATCTTGTGAGACTAATATTGCAATTTTCTCTTAAACAAACTAATTCAATTTAATGCGTCTTGAAGTCAACTAGTCGCCCGCCCGTAATTCGGCGAGGCGGTCTCGAGCACCACTTCCGTCTCGCGAATATCCGCCCGCCACGCCTAGAATTTTTGTTTTAAAAATATATTTTATTATACATTTTGCATATTTAATATATACTATAATATAATTTTTATGTATTCTTAATATTATATTTAATATTTATAAATTGATAATAATAATTGTTGCAAATAATATTTTATAATATATATATTTTTAATTTTTTTGTATTTAATTTAATTTAAAATGAGACAATCGACCGCCCGTGACCCACGGCGGATCACTCCTTTCCATTCTAGGCACGGACGTGTCCGATCTTTACTGTTCTGCCTTATTGTCATCTCTAATTTGGGAAATCCTATAAATTAAGAAACAATTTCTGAGCATTTAATGGAAACAGTGCCCACTTCAATTCCCAAAAAACTATAAAAATAAAATAAAAAGAAATTGCACTAACACAGAGCCCCACGCTTCCTACAAAAACCTTGAGAAGACACAATTTTTTTTTTTCTTGATCCACATCACTATACCACCACCTTGAAAATTGGGTGCCCCTGCACAAATTTTCTCTCCCATCAATCCCAAGAATATACATACAACATTTTAATTATATATGTATATATTTAATATTTGTGCACACACATTGAAACATTTTATGTCACACACATAATAATAAAAACACACACAAATCGTGGCTTATTGGCGCCCCACCACAAACAATTGTGGGGTGGAGGTTAGGGTTTAAATCCTCGCTCCATCAAATTGTTTGTGGGGTGGAGGTCGGGTTCCTTATCCCTACTCCATCAAATTGCTCAAGGCATATGCGGTAGTGAAGATTTGGTGGGAACTCATACCGAATAGCATCCGTGTGGGTTCGATTCGGGAGAGATCGTTATTATTAGATTGGGGATCGAACATAAATTGTTCTCTTTTTTGGGAGGATTCCCACGTCATGAGACCAACGTTAACATTGGCCAACAAATGATGAAATGAGGAGTTTGTTGTCGCCAAAGATAATGCGTGATAGTTCTCAAAACCGAGTTATAAAAAAAAAAAAACACACACACAAGAAAGAGACCAAACAAGTTCCCATCATTTTCAGTTGGACAGGTGATGAAAAAAGTGATGAAACAAAATAAACAACATTAAACATGGGAAACAACAAACAAAGAGTACTACAGTTTCCCTAATCTCTATATCTCTTTCTCTTTTTCTCTCTCACACACAACACACACAAAAGATATAGATAATTACAACCCTTTGACAAACCATCACTAAATTAATCCATTTTAAGAGTTTTAAACTCTAAAAAATTAAGTGTTTAAAGATTGTGCATATTCATATCACTATTTTTCAAACAGAGTGATGCGTTGACGTTTTCAAAATTAAAGAGTAAAGATTTTTTTCTAAATTACATATTGAGTATTTTTACATGTTTATTAATTTATGCACGTTTTATTTTCAAAATGACTCTTATTATGAACGGAATTAGGGGTGACAATCGTGCGACACAACACGATAATCCTACACTAATCGACCCAAAGTTATTGAGAGAAACTCAACACGAAAATAACTAACACTTAATTTGACACGATGTTATTATTTTAATCTGAAACATAGTTATTTTTTTGATATATTTTAAGTATAACTCAAAATCAACCTAAAACCAAACACAAGCTCAACCTAATTGACCAAATTGTCACCTCTAAACCTAATGGAGTACTTATATACAGAGAAATAGTTAATTAATTAATTAATTAAACTAATTTATTAGAGCTATATACTTTTTAAAAGCCCTTCTGTTTTGATGTGTTGGTGCAAAAAACAGTGATTTGGACTTGAAAGCCCATCTTTTCATGTCCAATTGACATTGATAGTTGATATGTCACTTGCCTTCTCTTTAATTTGACCCTTTCCTTTTTTATTTTATTTTTTCTCCATCCCTCTCTCTCTTCCCATCCTTGTCAAACTAATAATATGCATTGAAACTACAGCTAAATTTTACACACACAACACACAGTAGTAGTGTACTCAAAGAAAAATTTAATTTTAAAAATGGGATCTTTGGGAGAAGTTGCAAAAAGAAGGCAATGTGGGTTTATCCAAAGATGATGGGCACTAACCCTTCTGAGAGATGGGGTCATTCATCTTGCTACTTTAATGGTTTAGTTTACATATTTGGAGTAAGTTTTTTTTTTTTTTTTTTTTAATTTATAATACTCTGTTAAATTTTCTTTATTTTTATATATATTTGCATGATATATATGTGGTTAAATTCCTTTTGTTTCTTGTTCATGATTTCTGTCTTTATGTGTTTTTTTTTTTTTTTTTTTTTATGTTTGTTGTATGTATGTTAATTTGGGTAAAAGGGTACCTTCACTTTCTTGAATGGTTTTATTGTATTTCCTCTGTTTTTTTTTTTTAACTTAACCATTTTTTTCTATAAACTGTATATATGGGGTTGGCTGTATTTATGAAAATATCCTTCATTTTTGCTTCTTCAAGAAATTATTTTGTAAAATTTATTTTTGTCATGGTTGGATCATAAACATGTTAGTCCCCATGTTTTGCTTGTGTGTGGAATTTTTATTTTAAATCAAGACGAATAATATTTCTTTTTATTTATGGGGAATGGATTAAT
This sequence comes from Rehmannia glutinosa, assembly GCA_016081115.2. Lineage (NCBI taxonomy): Eukaryota > Viridiplantae > Streptophyta > Magnoliopsida > Lamiales > Orobanchaceae > Rehmannia > Rehmannia glutinosa. Next base: position 93,643,354 of record CM071937.1, on the reverse strand, counting down.
TACTCTTTGATTAGCTAGTGTATTTCATTGATGTATATAGTTTGTGGAAGTTTATTTAATTTCTTACATATTGATATGTGTTTTGGGGATTTAGATTTGGTGGCCAATTATTTAAAGAAAAAAATACAATATAATCATTGAAGTAAAGTAAAAAAAAACTTTACAAAATTTCTCAGATTGCTTATTGCTTAATTGCAATTTTCATTCAATTTGTAGCTTGGGGTTGCAAATGATTGAAAAACTTTATTGACAAATTGATGCATTGTTACAGAAACATGTACAAATGCCCTTTTTAAAAAAACATTAAGGCATAATTACAAAAGACCTTCTAAGGTTTGGCCTAATTACAAAAAAAACCCAGACATATTTTAAAATTACAAAAAGCCCCCTCATGTTTGATTATGTCTTAAATTTAAGAGGGGTAATTGTGATATTTTTAGAAATATCAGGGTTTTTTTGAGATGTTTTTTTGCTTATAAAGGAGGAAAACGTAAGACGAATCAAAACTCAAGGGGCTTTTTGTAATTTTCATAAATCTTTTGTTTGTTTTTTTTGTAATTAGTCCGAACCTCAGGGAGGTTTTTGTAATTATCCCAAAAATTATTAATGCAGAAGAAGTTGTAGCCGATGAATTTTTCGATTTTTTTCCGTTCAGGGATGCCGCGGCGGCGTGCATTTCAGTGACGTGCTCGTCTGTAATCTCGCGACGATGACATGGAACATCCTCAAGACTTCAGGGCAGGGGCCGGGCCCGCGAGACAGCCACAGTGCCGTTCTTGTCGGCCACAAGATGTTAGTTTTCGGTGGTACTAATGGTTGTAAGAAGGTGAATGACCTTCACATACTTGATCTCCTGTCTAGGGAATGGACTCGTCCGGAATGCCAGGGAAATCCGCCTTCCGCGCGCGAAAGTCACACCGCTAGCGTCGTTAGCGACGAGAAACTTGTCGTGTTTGGGGGTAGCGGAGAAGGGGATGCGAATTATTTAAACGATTTACATATTTTGGATTTAAAAAATATGGAGTGGTCGTCGCCTGAGGTACGGGGAAATTTACCTGCCCCTCGTGACAGCCATAGCTCGGTGGCTGTGGGTAATAGGCTTTACGTGTTTGGTGGAGACTCGGGCGATAGATACCAAGGAGATGTCAGTGTACTCGACATGAATAATTTGATTTGGACAAGGGTATGAACTTCGTTTCTCGGTTTTTCTTCGTTTTTAGGCCACATTGTGCCACATTCTTATTAAAATCATACGAAATGAATTAAAAGCAATTTCGTTCAGAACAATTTTCTCAGCTGGATGCTCGTGGACCTTTGCCCGGTGCTCGTGCGGTCATGCTGCCGTGAGTATTGGGACCAAGGCAAGTGATTCTCTTAAATTAACGCCGAATTTAATTGTATTTGCTCGCAATATTTCTTGTGGAGAAGTTTAATTCCAATGCATTCTGTTTAGAGCAAGCGATTCTCGTTAATTACAAACACAATAGCTCAACTTTGTTCTGTTTTTGGATGGTTTATATCGATACTAATGCTAAACTCGCTTAATTTCCACAGATTTATGTACTCGGTGGAGTTGGTGACAAACAATATTACAACGATATTTGGGTTCTCGATGTGATCACGTCTTCTTGGGTTCAACTTGACGTAACTTCGCGAATATCTCAAGGACGATTTTCTCATACAGCCACCGTTACAAATTTGGGCATCGCGGTCTTTGGAGGGTGAGGCTTTCATATTCTTGCAAATTTCGACTCTTTTTTTCTCTTCAACGATTAGTTTTACCGACATTTTTTGGCTTGGCGCGTCAAAATTTTCAGGTGTGGGGAAGATGAACGTCCTCTCAACGAGTTACTCGTGTTGCAGATTGATTCGCTGACATGCAGAGCTTTCGGGAACACGTATAAAGAGGAAACAAATATGTTCCTGAAAAAAACAGAGAATAATATGGTTAGACTAGATGCTAAATATGACGTATATCTAAGTTCGCTTATAAATAAATGCGTCTTATTACCGGTTATCCTAATTTATTCGATTTTTCTTTAACAGGAAACAAGATTTGTAGCTGGAAATGAAGATGTAACATCACAAGAAGTTGAAGAACTCGAGTTTGTTCCAACACGGTCTCTCCGTTTCAGTTCCGGTTCGTATCCGAATATTTTGTTGTGCTTTACCTCAACTAAATAAAAAAGGGATAATTACTCAAACTACCCCTGAGATTTGGGTTAATTACAAAAAAGAAAAAATCCAGAGATGTTTGAAAATTACAAAATAATCCCTTAAGTTTTGATTATGTGTGAAATATAAGGGGGTAATTGTAATATTTTAAGTGGGCATTTGAATTGCTTTTGCTTATGAAGGGAGTAAAGTGTAATAAAGAATTAAACCTCAAGTTTTTTTTTTGGTAATTTTCAAAAACTTCTGGGAAGTTTTTTTGTAATTTTCCAAAACTTCTGGGTTTTTTTGTAATTAACCCAAACCTCGGGGTAGTTTTTGACTTTTGTAATTATCCCCCAAAAAAGCCATGAGTAATAGGCTTTGTTTTCTTTTTGAAGATATGTTGCATCCAAAGAGGAGACGAACGAGTAATTCAACGTTGCCGGAAAGAAAACCTGAGCCCGACGAACATTCTCTCTCGCCTTCACAGCAATCGTCTCCGTCCCAATCCGACCACGAACAGATTCCTGCGAAGAAAAACATCAACGGCTCTTACCCGTCTTCTAGAGTGCATCCGCTGTTTAGGCAAAAACTTGCCACGCCAAGCTGTTACGAGCAAAATAATGTTCCCATGTACCAAACGCACCCCAAACATGCCATTTCCAAAACCTGTCCGGATATATATTCATCTTCCGAGCATCCAAATCAGATAAAACCACAACATAGGAATGTAATCTGCAGCGATGCATGTCGAGCGCAGTGCAATGCAGCAGAATCATTATCCCTTGAGGCAGGGAAATGCAGAAATTTGGTACGTACGACAGATAATTCTTGTACGTCTTTTGAAATTATGGCTATTAGTCGTACCAACGTTACCTAACGCGTTATAAGATTATTTTCCGACCTCAGATTGGAGCTGAAGTTCGCGGTCAAGTTGACGGGGCGTTTGATTCGGGCTACTTAATGACTGCAACTGTTAATGGAAAGGTCTTTCGAGGAGTTTTATTTTCTCCGGTAAAGCTCTCACCTTAAAGAAATTGCCCCCTCCCTAAAAATTCAAGTTTGGGATAATTACAAAACTACCTCTTAGGTTTAGCCTAATTACAAAAAAAGAACTAGTTATTTTTGAAAATTACAAATACCACTTGATATATGTTCCTATTTTACAAGTTTCATCCTCAAGAGGAGGTATCTGTTGCGTAAATAACCTCAAGAGCTGTTTGTAATTTTGATGGATAATTGAAGCTTTTTTGTAATTAGGCTAAACTTCATTGGCAGAATTGCAAAATTGATCTTGTAACTATGGAGCGGTAGCAAAAAGGTCCTATAAAAATCATGTTTTGCAAAAAAATTCTGTATTCATAGGAAACTCTTGATATTGGTCCTGCAAAATGCATATTTTGCAAGATTGTCTAGTAACTAAATGAAATCTAAATTTGGGTACTGTTTAACTGTATTTCAATCACGCACATGTAGTTACCAATTTTAAGTGAAATCATGACCAATTTTGAGATTTTCATACAGTTTCAGGACTATTTTGCAAAGTTTGCGTTTTGAAGGACCAAAATTCATATGTTTATCTAGTTACAAGATTTTTTGCAAAATGTGATTTTTATAAGACCTTTTTGCTACCGCCCAGTTACAAGGTTAATTTTCCAATTTTACCAACCTCATGAGTAGTATTTGCAAATGTCCCTTTAAGTGGGTTTTAAAAGTGAACTAACTCCCTTAATTTTTATCCATCAAGGGACCTGATCTCGTGTCGAGAGGCGCCATTCGCGGCCAACATCCCATATCCGTGACTCACCCGATCGCTGTTAATCGTACAAATTCTGGCGAAAATTATTCCAATGTTGCTTATCCGAGGCATTTCCACCAACAGCCCGTGAAACTGCTAGCTCCGTCCGAGCAAACTCAATCGAAAAAATCATCTCCAGAGAACCGAGTTACTCTACCTTCGGGGAACGATTCAATTAGGGCTAAGAGTGAACTTCATGGTGTGGTCTTAACACTTGCAAGTCCGGGAAGCGATCATGGCGGCCGGCTGTAGAAAGTCGAAAATGACCTCATTCGTCTCGACGATTTTTGTAAATCTTTTTTAGTTCATTTTCCTGCTTTGCTCCTATGTGTTCAAGGTTTAGATAGTATTGAGTAACTGTTGATGCTTATAGACAAACATGAAATGAGAGACTTGCTAGCATGCCATTGAGATTGTTAATTGGATTTTTTTCCATCCTAAATTTAGCTTTTGGTAACAAATTGCTTTAATTTGTAAAAGCGCTTCAGCGCTTTCATTACCATATGTAATAGTTATAGTTAGATTGAAGAAGTTGCATTTTAAAAAAAAAAAAAAAGTCGAGAGCTAAAGCAAAGTTAGTAGATATTGGAAGGAATATCTTAAAAAGTAAATAATAATCAATGCACATATAATGAATAATTAATGATACTGTTTTTTGAGTAATAATAATTAATGATACTTAAAGGTCTCATAAAGTCATAGTACTTTGTAAAGCAAGAATATAGATATAGGGATTTGTTTTTTTTTTTTTTGAGGAAAATAGATATAGGGATTAGGTCATATGTTAAAGGACAAATGTTCATGTCAAAATCAGTTCTTACATACCCCACCCCCAACACACTATTGTGTTAGTGCCTAGTGGAAGTTGGCCAAGGCAACAAATATTTATTTTACGAGTCTGGCGTCTGCACAATCGGTCATATCTCAAATAAAAAAACAAATATATTCGACACGCTAATCAAAGTATAGTTGATCCTTCCCCAAATTAAACCCACACAAATGTTATGAATTAGCAGCTAAAATTGTTTGGCGAAAAAAGTTGGAAAAATGTTTATCGGTTTCTAAAAGTCAAACCCAGAAATATAATCATAAGCAAAAATTGACATTTGCAAATATTATAAAATGACTTCTTTCAAACAATAAGACAAAAACCAAGAACTACGAAGTATTTTTCCTTAGTGATTGCAAACACTCCCGATATCTCTCTCCAATCTTTCAATATCAAATATTCATAGGTCATGTATGGTTGTGTTTTCAAAAGTGATTTTCCACTAACAAAAAATGAGTTTATGCTTGTTTAAAAAGTTTTCTCCGTTTTTACTTTTTTTATGGAAATATTCCAAATAATTTTTCACCACAATTACGCAAATTTATATCAAAAAACTATAATCACACATATTTTCATTTTCAAACAAAAATTCGGATAATAAACAAAACATATTCTCAATTTCACACGAAAAACAAATAAAGTTTGAAAATTCACTTTCCAATATTTGAAATTGATTAATACAAATGTATTTTTTTTTCCAAGTTATATTCTAACTTGAACATCCATCTTTTTAACTTCCATTAATTAAAACCTTATATGTAGTCAACCTTATTTCCTTTTATCATAATATATATTAATAAATATATATATTGGCAATAAAAAGTTACTGTATCTTAGTCAAACCCCCTTTAACCTCTAGTTACGTCTTCTCTGTCAGAAAAACAAAGCTTTTTTCCCGCGGCAGCCGCGGGGGGGGAGGGGAGTGGGGGAGTCGTTTTCAGCCGTCCGATCAGTCAGATCTCCCACGTCAGACCTCATCATTTGTCCCGTCAGATTTGACACCTCTCCGACGTTGATGACGTCATCCTCCCCTCCATTTCTTTTTTTTTTTTTTGTACTCCACTGCACCTAGGGCTGAAAAACGAACCAAGCTACTCGATACTCGATTCGAGATCGATCGTTAAAAGCTCGTTTGAGTTCGATTTGTTAACATAACAAACCAAGCTTGAACACGATTTTTTCTTCGATAAGATGTAAAGCTCGGCTCGAGCTCGACTCGATTAGTAAAAAATAATAAAATATGTATAAAAATATCAAGCTACTCGAGCTCGATTCGTGTTCGGCTCGACTAAAGCTCGTTCAAGCTCGATTCGATTAGTAATCAAACCAAGCTCAAACACAATTTTTGAAGTTCGATTGAAATTCAAACAAGCAAAACGCTTATTATATGTTTCGGCCGACGACTCGCTTACACCCCTAACTCCGCACAGATTACAATTTCCTATCTCTCTCTCTAAAATAATTGATTATTTTATTTTTTTGTTTTGGGAAAAAGAAAGAAAAAGGTACAAAGGGAAAAGATTCCCTGTCCTCGTCTTCGTAGTAATGAGGTGGGCACGGCTCACGAGGTTGTACGTTTGGTAGAGTCCATTTTAATTTTTAACCTCTTTTTTTAAAATTGAAAATATTTTTAAATTTTTTTGACATAAATTCGAAATTATGTTTTGAAAATAATGAATTGAGTCTATTTAGAACATAATAAATGTTCAAATATAACACGAGCTTTAATCGAGTCGAAACACGAATCGTGGTTAAGTAGTTTGATATTTTTTTACACATATTTTATTTATTTTTAACTAATCTAGTTAACTAGAGAAGAGATTTATATTTTATCAAACTAAAAATATGTTCAAGTTTGGTTCGTTATATTAACGAACCGAGTTCAAGCGAGTTTTAAAGATCGATATCGAGTTGAGTATCGAGTAACTTGGTTCATTTTTCAACTTTATGTTTCATCAAGAAAATATGTAATATTGACAAATTATGTTAGATATTTTCATAATTCATTTACTAAAAGTTGTGACAAATGTTTTACCGACCTCAAAATATGTTTGTCGCTTTGAAATAGGAATCAACCAGGTTGATCTTATTGCCAGGTTCGAAGAGGCATTTTGCCGACCTTGAAATTTGTTTTCTACCAACTTTTTGAAGAGGTATTCTGCTGAAAAAACATGACTTCTGTTGAAGAGTTATGTTAATTTGAAAAATTATGTCTTTTCATAAGAGTCATAGGCATGATTACATATAGAGTTTGGATTATACATTTGTAAGTCACAACAAGATTTTAATTATCTTGTATTTAATCATCATGAGTCAAAAATATTAACATATACTTTAGGTTTGATAGAAAAAGTCACATTTTTTTGTCGAACAACTCCTTTATATATTGAGGAGTTTTTCTACAAAACCAGGTGTGACATCGCAATTATTTTAGTGGGAAAAACATCTTTTAAAAGATAACGATTTTCATGCCTTGGAGCAATTGGCGTTCAAATCTTCCAGACTATTTTCTTACAACATTTATCACATTAACATTACTGATTGTCCCTGAAAATGTTCTTTTAAATTAATGTAAATCAAAATATATTATATAAAAAATCACGCTGGCCCTTTCGCATACATAAAAACCATAGGTTAAATATATTTCTTTTATTATACCAACATAACCATCATTTCTCAAAACTAATCCAAATTTATTTTTATTTATACATAAAGATTTAATGAATTTCCTCAAAAAAAAAAGATTTAATGAAAATATTTTCAACTTATAGAAATTATACAAATGATACGTGTTAACAAATAACAAACAACTCCACCTTCATGTATGAATAGGGACTCGGACCGTCATTTCCTTGGCCATCCCCAGTCCAAACCCCATCTTTATGCCTAAATCTAGCTGGACTTCGAGTTGTTCGGGTCAGGCCAAAGTAGGTCCCAACCATTTCGAGCCTATATAAATGTAGACCAACCCAACCCTACCCTCGGGTCGGCCAATCAGCAGGGCTGGAAATTGTCGGCTCTAAGATTGTAAATGGATCTTTGGAAGATTCAATCTAAATGGGCAAAACTACAAACAACAATAGTAAAATCTTTTATTTAAATGATGCTTCCAATTTTGTAGGGATCATTTGGGAAACACCTATCATTCTTTAGACAAATCAATATATATAGGGATAATCACAAAAACAGAGGTTTAGCCTAATTACTAAACAATCCAATTATCTTTCGAAATTACAAATATCCCATTAACATTTGCTTCTCTCACAAATCATCACTCAAGAGGGGATATTTGTTAAGTAAATACAAACATCAAGGAGGTGTTACCTTAGTAACACTGTAAGGGGTTATTTGAAATTTGGAATAACTGGAGTTTTTTGTAATTAGACTAAACCTCAGGGGTGTTTTTGCAATTATCCCATATATATAATCGACTTAAATAGGCTATAGAAGAAGTATAAAAAGCAGATCACCTCAATAGACAGGTTAAATTGCCAATTGCAAAAAGTCGTACGAAATATAGGAAGAAAAAACTAACTGCAAAAACCAGTAAATGCAATAAAATACAAAGGGAGATAACATTGCATGTGAAATAATTGTGACAACAATGACTGTGTAGTTAAGCTCTATTATAACAAAACTTACGATATCGGCTGTTCATTTTCCGCGTCGGGAGCTTTAGTGTTCATGGGCAAAGAATTGGAGTCGAGACGGTTGAGAGTCTTCATTCTCTGAATGAACTTCTCAGCTCTATCCGAATCATGGTTCTCCTCAAAATAATCGAGAAATAATTTTATGGTTTCATCCGTGGGAAACCACTTACTGTTCCGTGTTTTCGCCTTATCCAAACCCATTTCCAAATACTTCAGACCCAAATCAATCTGAGAGTTTTTCACGCATAGAGTCGCGAACAAGTTGAGCGTCCTTAAATTGGGTTCGGTCCCTCTATCTGCCAAGCTTTCATAGAGTGAAGTGGCTTTTTCGATCATGTCACGACTGAGGTAATATTCAAGCAGTACATTCGGTAGTCTGTAATCGTAACTCGAGCACCCCTTTTCCCATTCCTTAAAAAAGCTTCTCAAGGTTTTCTTGATCCCCCAGTTTGGAAAGAGCCAAAAGCATGAAAAGGTAACTAGTATTATTCGGGATGGAAAAGCTGACTTCAGTCTCTCCCAAGCCCGATTAACACCCGATAAATCATTCATCTCAGAATACAACTTGATAAGGGTGCGACAAGCTTCAAAAGCGTTTTTATCGGGTTGAATTTCCATTTTCTCCATCATTCCAAGAAAAACATTGGCCTTGTCATGCAACCCAGAATTCAAATAAACGGTCGCCAGATTACCACACGTAAATAAATCACATTCCACGTTATTGCTTTTCATTTTCTCCAGAACTCCTTCAATGGCATCTAAATTCTTCAGAGCAGCATAACTATTTATCAACAGGTTGTAAGTATAAAGGTCGGGCGCGATATTCTTCTCCTCCATTTCTTGTACTAATGCGATAACTTTTTCAGGCTGTTCAGTGCCATAGTAAAGGGACAACATATTGTTATAATTTAGAGTGGTTGAGTAATTCAATATTTTCATCTCCTCAAAGATCTCGAAAGCCTTACTAAAATCTCTCTCCCTGCAATAACAGCCAAGAAGTGCTCCGTGACGTTTTATTTGTTTTTTCTGATTCTTGGAGGGTATTGAAGTATTTTTCGGCAGAAGATACACCCTCAGTCTTGCTAAGGAGGTCAATGCGCACGGCTTGATCGGCATTAGTTATTTCGAGTTTGCTGCTTTCCATCCAGTCATAAAGCTAATATGGACAAGTTACACCAAAAAAACATTGAAAAGCACAAGTTAGAGCACGTGCAGTGATTACATGTTGAACAAGGAAAAATGACTCTAGTAAAGAAAATAAAAATGGGTAAATTACAAATACTATCCTTGAGATTTAGCCTAATTACAAGAAATATCCAGTTTGGTTATGTTCCATGATGCACGTTGATTTTACAATATCAATTATGTAATAGGACATGACTAGAGAAACTATCTCAACTCATCACCGTCCATGCAAGTGGAAAACCTTTTGGAATCTCATCTCATTTCTCCTTTGTATGAAGGTTGCGCGCAGGGCATCCGGCCTAAAACTTTGCCATTTTGCTTTTTGTGAGAATTTGTAGTGTTTACAAATTTTAGACAATTAATTGACACTATAAAATTCACACCACCGACCCCACATAGTAGGATAAGGTGCAATTGATGATGATGACAAGAAATATCTAGTTATCATTCAAAAATACAAATACCCCCTTAACGTATTACAAACACCCCATTGACGTTTGTATTTATCTAATAAATACCCCCTCTTGAGGATGCAATTTGTAAAATAGAAACAAATGTCAAGGGATATCTATAATTTTGAAAGAAAACTGGGTTTTTTTTGTAATTATGCTAAACATCAGGGGAAGTTTTTGTAATTATCCCAGTAAAAATATGCCAACTATTCATCTCAGACTAGAACTGAATAGAGAACCTACAGCTTAAAGCAATATTGTCAAGTAAAAGGGAATAAACACATATACGAAGCAATCTTTGATGAGGAAAAAAATTAGCAAACTTTGAAACAAGTAATTGCAATTCATGTAAACCGACTCACAAAGTCCTCTTCCGTGATTACTGACCAATTCAAGATCTACCTCAAGTGAACATTTGTGATTACATAAAGAAACCGAATACACTAATCTAGTACTAGGGGCGTAAACGAAACGAGTATTGCCGAACATAATAATGTTCAAGCTTATTAAGCTTTTATTGAGCTTCAAAACTTGTGTTTGAGCTTGGTTTGATTATTAATCGAATCAAGATTGAAATAGCTTTAGTCGAATCGAACACGAATCAAGCTCGAGGAGCTCAATATTTTATACATATAATGTTTGTTTTAGTAATGGAGTCGAGCTCAAACCGAGCTTTATATTTTGTCAAACAAAAAAATGAGTTCAAGCTTGGTTCGTGAAACATAACGAACCTAGCTCAAATGAGCTTTTAAAAATCAATCTCGAGTCGGGTATCGAGTAGTTTGGTTCGATTTTGACCCCTATCTAGTACTGATTCCATAAAATAGTATAGATATGTGATACATACATGGTCTACGTTAGCCATGATTTTGCAATGACAGTTACATGAATTCTGAGCTTTAAGTTTATAAACCTATATTTCATAAAAGATAGCTATATAGCTATACCTTGACCTCTAGTAAAGCAACAAAGATAACATGAAAATAAACATATGATATTACCAATGCATACAAAGAATACTAACTTAATAAGCTGTAAACTGTAAATTCTCTCCAAACCTTACTTTTTAAACCTCCTAAACCCCTGTGCAAAATCTCCCATAAACAAAGTTACAATGTGAACAAAGAAAACCACTGTTTGGAAATCCGATAAAAATTTGTCATACTAAGCAAACTGAGACGACATACATCGAAATTTTGCATGATTTCGTCAAATAAGAATACACGCATTGCCCAGTAAAACATCCAAGCAGCTACATCATGATTTTTTGTCCATTCTCTCCTCTCAATAAACCATTAAAGAGAGAAAAACAGAGTAAATTGATTTTTGAGCAAGATGAAACATATTAGTAGAAAAAGAACTTAGATTAATGAACGATCACCAGAATCTAATCAAACCAACAGAAAAAAAAAATGGGGGAAAAGGGGTAAAAAGAAAAACCTGGAGGGCAGCGCGGAAATTCTTGTGACTGCGGAAATAACTGCTGAGGTCCACAAGATCATATCTCTTCACTGCATTTCCTTGATTCACCCAATTATTGAGAATGTCTGATACACTGGACTTGGAGCTTGCCTTGACCACTTTATAAAAGAGGAGGTTTCTCTTTCTGGGTTGCGTCGCCGTCTCCACCGTCGCCGCCGCAGTTGGTTCTTCCGTCACGGTACACAACCACCGTGGAGCAGGAGATTTATGGAGGATTAAACGGCTGATGATTCTCATAATCGCCATTACCCTGCCTCTTCTCTGAAGGCGAAATGAGAAAGGGTTTAAGCAGGGTTTCTTGTGAATTGTGCTTTCTTTCCTTTTTGTTTTTCTTAGAATTTGCTATAAGGGTAAATGGCACGTCACCCACCTAATTTTACAGTTTTTGGCACATAACCCTGCAGAATTAACATAACACCACTTCACCCACTAAATTTAAACTAATGATAAGACTTTGCCCCCAAACTAACATAACACTACTTCACTCCCTAAATTTAAACTAATGATAGCACTTTGCCCCCAAAAAACTCATTCGGGCCAAGATATTAAATATAAAATTGAGCGTGCCTTTCGGACTTATTCAAAAGTCCAATTTTTTTTTTTTTAAAAAAGATAATCGATAAAAAACTAAAAATAATAAAAAATATCGAAATTATTTTAAAACCTAAAATCATAAAAATAAAATATGGATGTTGTTGATAAAACTATAAATCATTCTTAAAACAATTTGGCATTTATTTAATATATTTTAAATTCCAAAATAAAAAAATCAAAACTCTTTGTAAATTTTCTAAAAAAAATATTCAGATTTTATTATCCCGATTCTGATATCCTAAATATTTCTAAAATGTTTTAAAATTATTCCAAAATCGCTTTTGAGTTTTTAGAAAATTTTAGAAAGAGTTTTGAGTTTTTTTTGGAATTAAAATATTTTAAATAAATGACAAATTTTTTATATATGATATATAGTTTTCTCAACAATTTTCATATTTTATTTTTATAATTTAAAATTTTAATTTTAATTTTTTATTATTTTTAGTTTTTAAACAAATTATTGGGATTTAATATTTTCAATTTTTAGACTTTTGAATAAGTTTGGAATTTCTATAACATTGTTTTTTAATAAATTGCAAATAATTTAAATTTTTTGGCATTTTGGCATGTCAAGAATATCCATTAGAAAGGCACGCTCAATTTTATATTTAATATCTTGGCCCGAATGGGCTTCTGGGGGGCAAAATGCTATCATTAGTTTAAATTTAGGGGTGAAGTGGTGTTATGTTAATTCTGGGGGGGCAAAGTGCTATCATTAGTTTAAATTTAGGGGTGAAGTGGTGTTATGTTAATTTTGGGAGGCTATGTGCCAAAACTGTAAAATTAGGGGGTGACATGCCATTTACCCTTATCATAATACCAAAATATCAGTTGACATCTGCAAATTAAAAAAAAAGGATAATTACAAAAAGTACCACTAAGGTTTCACCTAATTACAAAAAAAAAATCAATTAACTTTTAAAATTACAGAAAGTACCCTTAAAGTTTGATTCAGTGTTAAAATTAAGGAGTAAACTGCAATATTTTTATAAATATGAGGGGATCTTGAAATATTTTTTGCTTATGATGGGTTTAAATATTTGACAAATTAAACTTCGGGATATTTTTTGTAATTTTGAAAGTTAGTTAAATTTTTTTGTAATTAGGTCAAACCTCAAGGGTACTTTTTGTAATTAACCGATTAAAAAATTAAGGTCTCGTTTGGATTTGTTGATATAATTGTTAAAGGGGTTGAATCAGATATGAATACATTGTTCACTGATAATGTAATAGTTGCAATTTTTCATGTTTGGATTTCATTATTAAAAGTATGTAATTTATATAATACTTTGCTTGAAGTAGGGATTATATTTATATATGATAAATAACAAAATATCTTAAAACCCCTCCAACTGGCCTTAGCGGTTTTGGGTCACTCCTAAAAGGTTTGGGGCTAAACGGGTTTTTCGGGGTAAATAAGGCTAGAAATATTGGAACCTAACACTAGCTCTAGCAGACATCGGGCTAAACGGACCACTATTAGACTATAAGTAAAAAAATAAAAATTATATATTTAAATCTAAAATTTCAAACTTGAACATATATAACATTTAAGTTTAACATTTTAAAATATTTTAAAACATTTTAAGTTAAAGTATTCATTATAGAAAAAAATCATGCATAGTTAAGAATTATATTGCATTAACAAAATTACAAAATTTAAATACTTATGATCAAAATTTTAAAAATCAAACTATAATAATTATATACCCATATAAAATGGGAAAAATTAATATATTTTTTGAAATTACTCGTGTGGTTATAAGTCATTATTTTCAAAATTATATATTTAAATCTATTAAAGATGAGGAAATGTGAATTTGAAAAATATATTTTAGTAATACGTAGTATGCGATAAAATAGATATATAATATTAGAATTATATATAACTAGTCCACCGTGCGATGCACGGATTATATATTAAATAAAGATAATTTTAATATTTTAGTTATTTTAATAGATTAAATTTAATAAATTATTTAATTATAAAACCAAATAACGGTGGATTAAAAAATAAATAATTATATTGTAATGGAAATTTAAAAAATTATTTAACTTGAAAAACCAAATAACAATGGATTAAAATAAATGATTATATAGTAATGGAAAATTACAAAACAGTATATATATATATATAATAAAATAAAAAATTAAATAGTTAAGATGTAAAGACAAATAAAGATAAATTAAAGAATAGAACAATAAATCATAAAAGCATGCTAAAAACTTATTAGTGAAATCATTAAGTACAATATTTGACCAACTTTCTAAGATCTTTGGGATTTGTAACTCTAGACACATCAATATACAATTAAATGTGACCAAAAACAGACTTTCATAGAAACTCTTACATTAGACAAAAACTGACTCTGATTTTTGTTAATAGACATTGCTTAATACATAATCAAAAAAAATGTCATTGTCGGAATTTAATATGCAATTACTTTGAAATATTGTAAAGTATTTCAATATTGTGTTAGATGAAGATAACTTGACAAAATAAATCATTTGATATCCTATTACGGGCATGTTTCGACATCCACAAATTATTCCACTAATTTCTTTCAATCCTTCTTGTTTAAGCATAGAAAAGTTACTAAGCAAGGAAGAAGAAAAATCTAAATAAAACATCTCTTATTTTTGTGAAATAAAAATGAAGGTGCATGTTGAAAAAATTAGTTAACAGACCTTTTTATGATGAAATGCACTCAAAAGTGGAAGGACTTGGGTTGTTGCCAAAATCAGGAACACTGTAAATATGAATCAGTCTTAATTTCAATGACAGGACATGGACATGGTTCTAGTTTTAAGCAAACTCAACAATGTAGCCATGGTTCTAGTTTTGTCTGTAATAGTTTTTGCAGATTTGGTGCATTTAAAAATGGTGTGGACTCGTTTCAAAAGGTAAAAAAGTAAATAGTGTGGATGACAGAGTAGTGTTTAATCTTTTGGAGTCTGAAAGATTTTGTCTTCATGTTATTTATAATGGCTGATACCCTGGTACATTTTAATCAATGTGAGATTATTTTTTATATTTTATTATTGGAATGATGGATTGCAACAATTATTATATTACATTAGAAAAGTGTTTTAATTTTTATGTATAGGGATTTGGATGCAGTTTCAAGATGATATTAATGAATGTCAGCTATTTAAATCTGACAATTAAAGCTTTGATTTTGAAATCGTACACATTCAAATTTCTAGAGCTCCATTTTCATTTTTCGTTGATTTACAAAACCAAACCCAATTGATAAATGGTCATTTCCAAGGTAGACGTCGACATTAACAATAAAGTGTTGGTATCTTGAGATAAAAGACGGCGAAATAATCTTAATGTCGATGATCAGATCGGTTTTCAATAAAAAAATTAATAAAATATATAACAAATAATAACAACTTTATTTTTATATTTTTTAAGATTTCCAAAAATAGAAACTTGTGTTTGGCGGGATTTTACCAAAAATAGCACTATTCTGTTTTTATATATTATATAGATTTTTAAGAAACACAATTGGCGGGCTAGCGGGACAGCCCGATTAATCTCAGACTAGTTCTAATGGGCCTCGGGCTAACGGTCCGGGCCCAGAAAGGCCCACATTCAGAGAATGAAGACGCCCAACCGTCTCGACTTCATAATTTAAGAGTGAGTAAACTTATTAAGAAACCCCCTCAAAAAAAAAAAAAAAAAAAAAAAAAACTTATTAAGAAACTTATTAATCTGATTATGTAGAAATTTTACAGAATCATAGAAGTTAATCTATGCCCTTTATTGTAAAAACTATTCTTCTCTATCTGAATAATGAAAAGGAAGATCCCAAGTGCATGCCACGACTCGACTCATGGGTAACGGCATCTGTTATAAGCTGCAAATAAAACGCATATATGAGCACTTGAAAAACTGATAATTGCACATTAACATTAGGGGTGGCAATTTGTATCGATGGAGGTCGGGTTCGTATTTGGTTTCGAGTTGATTCCGGGTTTGCTCATAATACATAAAAAAAAAAAATGAATTAAAATAACAACCTTTTAGATAAACTGGTAACATCGGGTCAAATTCGTATTAGTCATGTTCGTGTTTCTCCGAAAGTAACTTCGGTCGGGTTTAGGTCGACGCGAATTGTCACCGCTAATGTCGATGCATGTTTTTATAGGGAAAAAAAAAGAAGCAAAAAACCATTGTCTTTTTACTTGAGATATATCAACAATTAACAATTATTTGCAAATTAAACACAAATAAAGTTATACCAGTCTACACACATTTGCTCAATTATATGCAAGGACCAGGCCTTTCCTCATTATTTTGTGTGTCACATTAGCTAATGAAAATGTCATGAATTTGAACCTCTTTTCATTTTCATTATCATTTGTGGAGGTCATGCAAATGATTGATGATTGTTACCTATCTTTTTTTTTTTTTTTTTTTTTATGGTTATCATAACCGTTATATGGTTGCACAAAGTCATTTTATCGTGATAATTATTGCACAAAGACAAAAATAGATTTTACAGTATTTAGCAACATTTTTACAATATCAATCCTGTAATGGCCACATGACTAGAGCAATTATCTCAATTTATCACCGTCTCAAAATATTTTCCATATAAGTGGAAAAACCTATAATGATGACAATTTTGAATTTCATCTCATTTCTCCAGGTTGCGGCGGGGAAGGGCATGAATTTATAGTGTTAACTAATTTTAGACAATTAATTGATACTATAAACTTCACATAACCGACCCCATATTGTGGGATTAATTATGGTGCGATTGATGATGATGACGACTTAGCAACATTTTTTAAAGGGTAATTGCAAAAAGTATGAGGTTTGAACTAATTACAAAAAAACCTACCTAACTTTCAAAATTACAAATAATATCCCCGAGGTTTCATTTTGTCTTGCATTCAAATCCTTCATATATAAGCAAAAACCATTTCAACTCCCTTCGTATTGATATAAATATTTCAATTTACCCCATTAGTTTTAACACTGAATCAAACATCGGTGGTACTTTTTGTAATATTATCTTGCCAAGATCTTTCGAACACACTAATGTTTTCTTGTAGTCCCAATTGAGGAGATACGATGCATGCTTTCTCGCCCTTGTGTGACGATTGCAACATGTTGGAGATATATAACACAAACCACCGGGTTCTACCGCGGTACAAGTTCGTGTTTCACATGTCTTTTTATATACGCTTCCAAACTTACGCGTGACACGTTGTTTCTCGCCACACACCACGTGAAGTTTGTCGAACTAAGAATATCTGTCTGAAAAGTTTTATTTGGTTAGGAGATGAAATATTTTTAGGGATAATTACCAAAAAAAAAAAAGTTTGGGACTTGGGGTAATTACAAATATAATCCGAGAAGTTTTAAGCGATTCCGTTTTGCATTTTGCCCCACCACTAGCTAACTTCACGACGTTATCAAATATTTTACAATTAAATACCTCAATCTTTTTAAATATCACAAATAACCCCAACTCTTCGTCGGCTATTTGTAATTCAAAATAGTTGAAGATATAATTCTAAAATATTTTGTGACGTCGGCAAGTTGTGTTATTTCGATTAACAAATTTGGGTAAAAATGTGAGACCTGAAACAAACTTTAAGGGGATTTTTGTAATTTTGAAACTTCTCTGGGTTTGTTTTATAATCACCTCAAACCTCGAGTGATATATGTAATTTTCACTATCTTCTATCATAAAAATAGGCTTGTACTAGTACTCTTACTCTACAAACAATGAGGCAAAGCAACAAACATAAGAACCACAAGACTCTATTTGCTTTTGCCATGATCACTCTTAGTCTTCAATATAATTTTATTTCATATATATATTTGTTTTGGTGGTTTTGAGAATCCTAATATTATTTGCAGCATCTGAATCTTTTTATTTATAGACCTTAGCATAGAATAGAAAAGATCGAGATTTTACTACGTACAATAGTATGTAAAAGAGGAATGGAAAATTATATTAATTAAGTTTATTCTAGTTGAGACACATGCATTTAAAGTTTCATATTTGCTTTTATTACCGTGGTTTTTTCCATTTTCAATCAAATGCATATCTAGGAGAAATAAAACATGGGCAACTACAATGTACATGGTGAAAGATATCTATTGATTACTACGACATTACTATTGCTCATCTCTTTTGAACCTTTTTATTAGCTTTATCCCTTGATTATAACATTTTCAATTGTCCTTTTCTCATCAAAATCTTTGATAAAAGTAGGGATGATAATTTCGCCCGATCCGCGGGTACCCGCCCGTGACCGGAGCGGGGCGGAATGAGTCCGAGTATCACTTAAAATGCTGGGGGTACCCGCCCGCCTAGAATTTTTATTTTTAAAATATATTGTAATATAGATTTTGCATATATAATATATATTATAATATAATTTTTATGTATTCTTATACTTATTTTGTAAATTGATAATAATAAGTTTTGTAAAAATGTTTTATAAATATATATCTTTTTTATTTATTTTTTTCATTTAATTTAATTTTAAACGAGGCGAGAACGGATCGACCCGCCCCGCCCTCGTAACCCATGGCGGGTCGACCCATCCCATCCCGTTCTAGGCACGGGACGGATCTCGGGTCCCGACCTACCCGCCCCATTACCGTCCCTAGATAAAAGAAGCTAAATAGGCACGTGTTCTAGCCGAGAGCTACGCAGAGGTAAAAGGTAATAATACAAAGCAATTATGAGCATATCTGATTTTCTTTTACATAAACCAAAGGCTTGATATATCATATAATATGCATGTATAGTTTCCTTAAAAAATGTTTAGCAAATTAAATAGGGATAAATACAAAAAAAAAAAAAAGGTTTGAGCTCATTACCAAAAAAAATCTAGAGATGTTTCAAAATTGTAAAAAGCGCCCTCAAGTTTGATTATGTTTTAAATTTTAGGGAGTAATTGTAACTGTAATATTTCTATAAATATCATTAAGAGTTTTTAAAATATTTTTTGCTTATGAAGAATGAAAATGTAAGGCGGAATCAAACCTTAAAGAGTTTGTTTCTTTGTAAATTTTAAAAATCTCTGGAGTTTTTTGTAATTAGCCCGAACCTCAACCTTTTTTTTGGGTTATACTTCATGTTTTAGCAGTTGCACATAGTATTGTTGTGCTTTATTAAATAATTTTGGCTTAAATAGTCAGCGGTACTTAACACATTTTATCTTTGTATATGATAGATGTACACCTTAAGGCTAAATTGTAAATTTTAACCGGTAAAGATAGATAGGTGGCGATTAACCCTATAAAAATCACGTTTTGCAAAAAATCCTGCAAGTACGAAAAACTTGCAAAATTGAGTTCTTTCTTGCGTCGAAAATCGCAAGATGAGTTGAATTTTGAGGGTTCCGCTCGTCAGGGGACATTTTTGCAAAATATTCAATTTCCGATGGAAATTTGACTCAATTTGGGGAGTTATTTTTAGTTGCAGGTTTTTTTCCTCAAAATGTGATTTTTCCGCAATTTTGATGCTTTATTGTATATACTTGTTTTTTTATTATGGATTATATACGATTGCTTTTATTGTATTATGTTTGGGAATAAAGGTTATAATAAAGTACATGTTATATTGAAAATAGGTTAAAATTAATATAATAAATAAAAAAATAAGAAAAATGTGTTAGCAGTGACATTAATTTGTCAAAGATCGACGAAAATTATTAGGGACAACATATGTCGTGACAAAACTTAGCTAGACACGTACAACTAGCGACGATTAATTAATAATGATTACCACATCGGACCAACCAAAAGGCTAACGAAATTTCATTGAGTTTGGGGTTAATGATTTGGGCCCGTAAAATAGTGTTCGGTCAGGAATTAATCAACATTTCAATTGAAACTGGATCATACCCCTAGGTGTTATTAATTTGTACCACTTTTTCCACCATTCTGAAATGACTTACATACCCTTTAAAAAATGAACAACTTGACTGATTTTTGTAAAATAAATACAAGGGCAACTTAGTCATTTGCCTTTAAATCACTTGTAACCAATGATCCCAAATACAATTCATGATTATTTCTTATGATAAAGGACACACATAATACATATCCCCAAACAAAAGTTAACACTATACTAAAATAATCCCAACAGCACTATCATCAACAATCCACAATTACTTATCATTTCCCATAGTTTCCCGATCAATTATCCCAACGAGTAACATTTGTTGTCATGATTCGGATTAAACCACACATAAAAACAAATTTGTGAAACGAACATATATACATATTATTATTGAGATTGTCATTGAAACAAAATCTTTATACAGCAATTACATTTGTTGTCATTATTAGGACTAAACGAAAATAAAATAGAAAATGTAAATCCCACATACTTATTATCTTACATTCAACATAACTTTTGAATTAAATATGTTGCCATAAAATCATTATTCTGTATCAGGAATTAATTAATGCTGCAAGGGCCAGGTTGACTCATCACTAGAGGTGGCAAAATCCAGCCCGGCCCGCGGCCGACCAGCCAGCCCGAGGTTTGGACTGGGCTGTGAAATTTTAGGACCAAAAAAGCCGGGCCTATTTGGCCCGGCCCGAATGGCATGACGGGTCGGGCTAGCTCGACTTTTTCGGCCGGCCCAATTTTAGCACACATATTTCATGTATGGGCTGGACTGGGCCAAGCATTTTCGCGGCCCGATCCAGCCCGAATTTTTGCACAAATATTGTGAACTCAATGAAACAGATATACGCATTTTGCACATATATGTAAATATAATATTAAATAATTCATTTTGTGATGATAAGTATTTTATTAAGGGTCTAGAATCTAGATGTCAATCCAAAGGTTCTAGGAAATTAAAAATATTGTTTTGGTTAGATTTAAAGATTAAATTATGCTTCCATCAATTGTTTGGGTTGCTAAACGATCCAGCTAAATTGCAATTTTAGTCCACTGATTATAGAGTTGGCAATAATAAAGTCATGCAGAAACCATGATTTACAAAAAAGTTCTATATATAATTTTCAATAAACTCTCGATTTTAGTCATTTGTCGTCGGAAATTGGAAAAAATTACCAAAAAAATCCATGTGTTCATATTTAAGGCCAAAACCTCGATGTGGAAATTAGTTTCGCTTATGTAGACATCCTCCAAGTAAGTTTTTCTTTCATGAGTTTTTGTCCCAATCGACAAGCCAACTCAATTGGAGGATATCCACGTAAGTGAAATTAGTTTCCATATCAACATGTTGGTCGGAAATGTGGAAATGTAGATCTTTTCGGCACATTTTTCAACATAAATCAAATATGTTTTTCGAAAATTACATGACTTTTACGCAAATCGTGACTTCGCATGACCATTTTTGCTATACCATATAGCTACATCACTAAAATTACAATTTTGCCTAACTAATAGCTAGAGGTGGCAATCAGTCGGCCCGCCCGGTAGCCCCAAAATCGGGCCAAGCCAAAATTCCATTGGTCGCTTTTTCAAGATCCGATCTAGCCCATATAGTTCATTTTACATCGGGTCGGTGGGCCAACCGGACTAAAAGAGGCCCGATCTTTTCGAGGCTTGAAAATTCTTGACCCAAGATGGCCTAAGATTCGGGCCAATTGGGCCGACCCACTAGCCCGGGCCAAGACTGCTACCTCTACTAATAGCTAGTAACTTGTGATTTGATATATAGATCGATCAACCTTTCTATTCATGTAGCAAATATTAATCATCAAGTCCACTAATAAATAGTTAATTAGCGAGAAATTAAAGAGTCTTACAAGGATCAATGTGGGTTAACTTGGCAAGGGTATTGGATGAACACTCTTGTCCATTCTTATAATCAAGGTTGAGGAGGTAAGAAGCGTGTTTTCGAACTCTATTCTGGCGATTTGATATTGTTGGAGCGACATAGCAATCGCCTCCGGGTTCTATTTTCCTACAGTTTTGTACTTTGCATTTGTTCCTTATCAATTCTTCCAACCTTGCACGAACAGCATCACTTCTTGCCACACACCAAGATTGGCTTCCCTTAATTATTTACAATAAAACAATTTAGTATCATATATATATTAAGGGATACTTATGAAAATACCCTTGAGGTTCGGGCTGATTACAAAAAAACCAAGAGATATTTCAAAATCACAAAAAACGTCTCGCACGTTTGATTCTATCTTAAATTTTTGGGGTTAATCGTGATATTTTTATAAATATCGGGGAGTTGTGAAATATTTTTTGTTTATGAAGGAAAAATGTAAGACGGAATCAAACTTCAAAGGTTTTTTTGTAATTTTAAAAAACTTTGGGTTTTTTGTAATTAGCCACTTAAGGGATTTTTCTATAATTATCCCTATATAGTAATTGTTTGGAATGGTGGTAAAAAATGAAGATTTGATAAGGACAAAAACTCGGATAAGACGGTATTACGAAGTAATTTCGTAATATGGATCCTAATTGACCATATTAAGACCAACTCCAAAGACTACTCCAAAGTAGAGTAGTCTTGGCCCAAAACCCTCAACACTGCGCCAATAATGGCGCTATTTTCTTGAAATGAACAGTGCGGCGCCACAAATGGCGCCGCACTGTTCATGCGCTATTATTTTTTTTTGTTAAATTTAATTTTTTTTTTAAAATGCATTTTTATTAATTAGGAATTAGTAGAAAATAATATTAAAACCAATTCAATTGCAGATTATAATTTTTTCAAAATATGGTATGTTTCGATAATACTATAAAATTTAAAATACTACACACAAAATTATAAATTTTACATAAAATACATTACAAAATCTTTGAAACATAAAATTTCATTATTTTTTTTTTATTTTTTCAATTTGATTAATTTTGAAAATAAAAAATAAATAAATTTTAATAAAAAAATTACTCATAAAATTTTATATAAGTAAAATAATAAAAATCAAAATAAAAGAAAGAATTTTATGGAATATTCTTTTTAGTGCGAGAAAGTAGTCAGAGTCTTTGGAGATGAAATGTAAATTTTGCGCTAAAGTAGTCAGTTCTCGCACCAAAATAGTGCGAGTCTTGGAGATGGTCTAAGTAACTCATTTGAATTATTGTATCTAACGTGATTTGATTTGTAAAATGGATTGGATCCGTCTCATGAACGTAAATTCGTGAGACGGTCTCACAAGAGACTTTGATAATCATGTCAAGACATCAAGTCACAAAAGTATATTGTAGAATTAAGAGTTAATTACAAACTTAAACTACCTTGAAGTTTAGCCGAATTACAGGGGAAAAAAAAGTTATCTTTCAAAATTACAAATACGTCATTGACATTTGTTTTTATTTTACAAAATGCACCCTCAAGAGGGGATATCGGTTAGGGAAATACAAACCCTGACAGAGTATTTGTAACACTTAACGGGGATTTGTGATTTTGAAAGACAACTGGATCAATTTTTTTTTGTAATTAGTCTAAACCTTTGGGGTAGTTTTGCAATTATTCCTCGAATTAATGTTGTGCCAGCATGCTTACCCTACAAACAATGAGGCAAAACAGCAAAGAAAAGCACCACAAGACTACATTTATTTTTCCCATTGCAACTCTTTATTTTTCTCAATTTTTGTTTTTAAGTATTTGATTTGATGTTGAGAAGCTTCAGTTTTCTCAATTGTTTTTATATGAGTTAAAGCTAAAGCCATTGGTAGGAAAAGACCAAAATAGTACCAATACCATTATACCATTTATAATGAATGGAAAATGCCATTTATTAAGCTTATTGATATTGAATTAAAGACATGAGATTTTGAACTTTATTCAAATATTTTCTCCATTTGGTGCATTTATGATAAGAAAGTTTTGCATTTGCTTCCAAAGCAAGTCCCTTGTAATCTAATTTAAAGGGGAAAAGATAGGCAAAGACAAAAGTATATGGTGAAAAATACTTCTTTTGGAGTTTGGTCTACATCTCTTGTACCTTTTTAAATTGTCATGTAATTTACATAACAATTAGAGATGTTAAATCAACTTGGCCCAATTGGCCAGCCCAATTAGCCCAGTAATATGGTCCGACATGCCTGCAATTTTAAAAGCCGAAAGGAACTTGGCCTATTTGTCCCCGCCCATTTGGCACAAAAAATCAGACTGGTCTCGTCAGGCTAGCATATTTTACATTTATTTTTATCATATGTGACTGGGCCTGGGCTATCAAAATTGCGACCAAAGATTTTTGACCAAATTTTCGACCCAGCCCAACTTTCTCCTTAGCTCTTTGGGCGCCAGGTGGTAGGCCTCGACCTATTTGACAAGTCTAATACAATCAATGACAAAAGAAAATTTAGACAGAGTTCTTGTCGTGTCACTATTAGGTTTAAGAAAATTACTGGTGTGACAAAAGAAAGGATCATTGCTTAATACATACTTCCCACAAAACAAATAAAAATGGAATAACAAGAAACAATCAATGAGCTCGGATTTCCACCAACTAATTTGTAGCTCAAGCGGGTATCGACCACTGGGATTCGAACCTTGTAGCTCAAGCGGGTATTGATCGGATTCGAACCCTGTGTGGTTGTATATGTCCATTATATGTTGGATTCTATTTTAATGCGAATTTGAGCTCTTCATATTGCACGGATCCTCTTTCAATTAAGTGTTAATTTTCTAAATGACATTTTATTTGATGAATACATCTAATAATTCGTTTAGACTATATATACAAGTGTAAAAATTCATTTTCTACTTAATTACTACCAACAAAAAATGACTTAATATTAACATATAATTGCAAAGATCCAATACTAAACTTGATTTGAGAAATTAGAGAGAATGATTACAAGGACATGGAGTTCAAGCTAACTCATTCTACAACCCAAAATAAGCAAAACCATTAAACAACACACAAACATACATTTTGCTAAATCAGTCCAATGCCAACTAAAATTGATACACCTTCTGTCCTAACAATTTACACGATACGAAACACTTAAAACAGTTAGATTTTCCGGAAGCAGCTTAACCACGAGCTGCTCTGAGGAAGTTGTCGAAGGGCTGGCGGGGGCAACCTCAGAGCTAACCATGTGTTTGTGGACGGCACAGATCCTACAACAGGTTCACCACCGGTTATCTGTACAAGAAAAGATCTAACGGTTACAATTATGACAAAAATACAATGTATCGGAAAATTAGGGTTAAATTACACGTTCAACAGCTTGTATTTCCTCTTCGTATGAAATAATAATAAGGGATAATTACTAAACTACCCCTGAAGTTCAGGGTAATTACTAAAAAAACCAGAGGTTTTTAAAAGTTATAAAAAAAAAAAGCCTTGAGCTTTGACTTTGTATCACTTTACCCCCTTCATAAGCAAAGCAAAGACATTTCAAACACCCTTGTACGTTTGTTAAAATATTCCAGTTATTCCCTTACATTTAAGGCAGAATCAAACCTCAAGTTTTTTTTTTGGTAATTTTGAAACATCTCTGGGTTATTTTCGTAATTAGCCCAAACCTCAGGGTAGTTTGTAATTATCCCTAATAATAACTAGGTTTCCTTCTTAGAATCAAACCTAAGTTTTTTTGGTAATTCTGAAACATCTCTGGGTTTTTTCAGTAATTAGCCCAAACCTTAGAGGTAGTTTTTGTAATCATCCCTAATAATAATTAGCTTACCTTCTCGATTGCTGACATCCCATTTGCGGAGACGCATGGAAGCAACAAATCGCTGGTTTTTGGGCATTGGTTATCATATGCCAACCAGTTAGAAAGTTTTTTTCTCGTGTCGGACCCAAAGGCTTCACACTGATTCGTCATGGCGCTGTATGGAAGTGGTGAAGTGGAGACCGATGTTCGGCTACTTGACCAGCAACCTCAAGTGCCTGAAACCAATTTGCTTATTAGAGATAAAAGTATGAACCGCTCGTGGAGATTTATATTATTCTCATCTCTCTCTCACATACGGTAATAATATTGTTCGACATATGACTGGTAGCTTGAAAGGAAAAAAACATTGCATGGACATTATACTTGCACATATTAAGCTGCTAAAGAAATTTCAGCAGCAAGAATGTCAGCTAGATTTTAAAAGAGAGAGATCTGATGAACGCATTCATAAGGAATATAAATAAAAGAGAGGTTCTGAATGGGATCGAAATATTTCAAACTAAGAGACACGAAATATTCCATGTTTTCAGGACATCGACGGTGTCCTGTTCAAGCATTTATGTCACCATTGCCCTGCAGTTCAATTATTATTAGGGATAGTACCGTTGAGGTTTGACCTAATTACAAAAAAACCCAGCTAACTTTCAAAATTACAAAAAGTACCCCTGAGGTTTGACTCAGTGTTAAAATTAACGGGTAAACTGTAACATTTTTATAAATATGAGGGAGGATTTTGAAATATTTTTTGTTTATGAAGGGGGTAAATATTAGACCAAATAAAACATCAGGGTTGTTTTTGTAAATTTGAAAGTTAGCTAGGTTTTTTTTGTAATTAGGTTAAACCTCAAGGGTACTTTTGTAATTAACCCTTATTATCAGTGTTCTAAAAAGAACTAGGCTCTAGTCGGAGGGCAAATTGAGGCCTAGCGCCTAGGCGGAGCCTGGGCGAGGTTAAGTAGGGCCTAATCGGAAGAAAAATGTAGGCGGAGACAAGGGGAGTCTAGCACCTAGGCGGGAACTAATCGGGGCTAGGCGGGGATTTTTAGAACGGAGATTATTATTATTATTCTTTTTTTTTCTCTTCTAACTGGGAGTTTCAACTAGATATAGATAATTTCACTCACTGGACCAGACAAAAGGCCGGGTTCATTGTGCTTTGCTATAAGACCAATTCAAAGATAAACCATGCTCGTATTTCTGAACTCAAATAAAACATTTATGTTCCAGGATTCTCAGACAAAATCCTAAAATTCACACACAGTTGCATTCACAGCTTAGAGTTTAGAAAACCTTATTTTGCAAAGTGGATACACAGCCCAAAACGAATTCTACTTTCTGAGAGATATGTGTTCCGCAAATGCCTCAACATCAAACATTTTTTGTTGAAATTTCGGGTTTCAATCTGGTGCGCCCACACACACAAAGAGAGAGGGGTATTACCGATTCTAGCAGCTGACCGATGCTGACAATATGGGACATCGACGGAGACGGAGAAGCAGGCACCTTAGGGATGAATCGAGATATATCAGCAACCGATGATATACTCATAGTATCATCTTCAACAAGGGAATTCATGGAAAATTCCTGTATCAAGAGGCAAAAATCATATTATACATCTTTTGTTGTCATTGGAAAATAAACGAAAGGTTTGAAACAGTACAAATTTAAAACAAGATACCCCGTCGAACGATTGTGATCCCTTGGAGTGTGCGGCCCTTTGGATGTGATTCATGTTGAGCATTGATTGTGGGCCAAACATGAAAGATTCATCGGGTACAAATCCTTCCGATAGCTGCTTCGCAATATCTTCTGCCTCTAACTTTAAGAAACAAAAATTCAAAATAAGCTCTCCATTAAAAAAAAAGGGGGGGATAATTACAAAAACACCCCTAAGATTTGGGCAAATTACGAAAAAACCCAGAGTTCTTTGAAATTTACAAATAAACCCTTGAGGTTTGGTTCAGTCTTACATTTTTCCCAGTGAATTCCGAAAACATTTCAAAGAAAACCCTGACGTTTACAAAAATATTACAAAGTAACCCCTTAAATTTCCCCTTAAATTTAAGACAACGAAACATGAAGGGTTTTTTGTAATTTTGAAACATGTCTGGGTTTTTTTGTAATTAACCCAAACCTCGGGTGTTTTTGTAATTATCCCAAAAAAAAACTTAAATAGTCACGAGCCTTTTTCTTCTCGCGAGTTGGAGAGCAATGGGGAAAAAATATTCATTTGGCACAAGAAAATAAAGTACCTTTGTAATGGTAGACAAACTTTCAACTAATATTGCTAATACAATTTTGTCAGATTCATTAGCCTTGTCCCGCAGCTGAACGAGAGTTGACAAAGCTTCTTCGTTATCAGAAGCAGAGCCATAATCTTTCACTTCAAATTCAGACTTTACATATACTTGAAAGTCATCACTGATGCCAATATATGGATCCACCTAAATTGATTCAGAAAAATTTTTGAGAAACGACAAATATGTTGTCACCTGAGTAAGCAAAATGGTGAAGAAATAAAGATCAATCAACTAACAAGATGGAGAAACTAATGAAGTACTTTTAGTTTGCCACACTAGATAAAAAATATAAGCTGCCATTATAAGGCCAAGATTTGACACATAGGATCCTGACTAAGAATGCATTTGTTTTGAAAAAACATAATTCCAAAGCATGAAATGTAATATGCAACTTTTAAAGGGGTAATTACAAAAACTACCCGAGGTTTGGGCTAATTACGAAAAACCCAGAAATGTTTGAAAATTACAAAAAAAATATGAGATTTTTATTTTTTATGTTAAACGCAAGGGGGTAATTGCAAATTCTTTTACAAATGTAAGAAGGATGTTTGAAATGTTTTTGCTTATGAAGAGGGTAAAGTGTAATACAAGATAAAACCTCATGGGGTTTTTCGTAATTTTCAAAAACCCATGGGTTTTTTTGTAATTAATCCAAGCCTCAGGGTAGTTTTTGTAATTATCCCAATTTTAAATGATCAATCATTTTTCTCCTACAAGTTAAAATAAGCAAGTACAAATGTCCATAGATCAAAACACAAGTATCTAATACTTACATCAGACTCGAGTAACAAGTTACGCAAATTATGAGTCTCAGCAATATGATATAGCTTTGCGGCAAACATCACCATCGCAGTCGATAATACAAGAAGTGATCTCTGATACGCTGGAGGCAAGGATCCTGCAATGAGACAACAAATTTATCAAACATTGAATATTCATTGCTTCATATGGAGAAGGTTCAGTGATAGTGTCCCAAACCATTATTCGAGTCTAAAGTCATCTTTCTTATTGACAAAGGAAGCTGAAAGAATCTGAGTACTAGGTTATCATTGGAGTTCTGCAACAAAACGAAAAAATCGGAGATAGTGTCAGAGGCCAGAAATAAAATAGCATCACCAAAAGATACATCGGAAAATAAAGTAACAGTGTAATGACTAAAGATTGCAACAAGCACATGAATTATTTAACAGTGCAGAATTTAAATTCATGATATAGAAATCCAATAACAATAATAATTAAAAAAAAAAGAAAAAAACTTGACAAAGGATTTTTCCAAGAATACTCTCAAGTAGGTAATCCAACAATTTAAATGTGTGAAGCAAATAAGTGGCAATCCGAAAAGGACACGTATTTAAGTTCTAACCTTAAGGCGACACGAAATCAGTGCCAAACAGAACGAATGAGCAATAGCCTCAATATTAGCAGGTAGATTATCAGGAAGATTGATTTGTATCCATAAAGCAGACAGCAACTGTGCCATTTGGTCCTCATTACATTGCAAAAATTTTGCTCCTGCATAAATTAACAAGACGACTCATCTTTCTTATTTTTTTCATTTTTTTAGGGATAATTACAAAAACGCCCTGAGGTTTGGGTTAATTACAGAAAAACCCAGACATGTTTCAAAATTACAAAAACCCCTTCAGGTTTTGTTTTGTCTTAAATTTAAGGGGGTAACTGCATTATTTTTGCAAATGTCGGGTCTTTTCAAATGTTTTCGAAAATCACCGGGAAAATGTAAGAGAATCAAACTTGAAGGGGTTTTTGTAATTTTCAAAGAACTATGGGTTTTTTTGTAATTAGCCCAAACCTGAAGGGTGTTTTTGTAATTATCCCTTTTTTTTAAGGAAGACGGCTCATCTAACAGATAATAATGAAAAACAATGACGATTTGACGAGGTAAACAATATTCTTACAGTCTCGTTCAAACTAGCTGGACCATTGGTCCTGTCGACAATGGAGCTTATTATATGCATATTAGGAGAATTCTTGTGGGATCGTCCATGCTTCCACTCTTCCTCGACTTTGTTCAGCTGCTGATAATCGTCTTCTTCATTTCCCTGTTTCATTTTAGTTCCATATATTTCTAGACGAAGCTTCTCAAGCAGAGCTGTAATTGAGGAAAATGTGGATGCACTCTTGGAATGCCACCTCCTTGGATGGTTGAAAACATCATTTCTTGCATAAGCAAAACTTGGAATGAGAAGAACGCAAAATATTTGATGCCCTCCAACTCGTATTTCAACATCAGAATGCAACATCACTTTCAAGAGTTGAATGAAAAGAGCCTCCGGAAACACCTGAAAATGATGAAAAATATTGCCAAAATGGCAGCAGTCAGTAAAATATTCTTTAAATTTTAGGACAACGTATAAGTTTAAATTTAATTCATGAAAAATGTAACAGAGTCACCAACTTCGTAATTAACCGCACTACAGAAGCTGCAAAATAAGAATCATTTAGCAGATATATTGCAAAACATGCATGCAAATGGTTGCAGCTGCATTTTCACATATTTTCAAACTTCGAATTAGCTGGACTCATCTCCGATTAGCACAAACATGGTTGTTCTTTCTTATTAGTCAAAGGCAGAAAAATCAAAGACACAGTTATGTGCGTACGGACCATATAGAAATACACAGAAGAAAGATAACCTAATATATGCAGATAGTTACCTTCTTCTGATCCACACACATGTGCATAAAAACAAAAAGGGATAATTACAAAAACACCCCTGAGATTCGGGTTAATTACAAAAAAAAAAAACCAGAGATGTTTCCAAATTATAAAAAAAACCTTCAGTTTCTATTTTGTCTTAAATTTAAGGGGGTAACTGTAATGTTTTTGTAAATGTCAGGGGGTTTTTTGAAATGTTTTTGAAAATCACCGGGAAAAATATAAGATAGAATCAAACCTCAAGGGTTTTTTTGTAATTTTCAAAGAATTCTGGGTTTTTTTGTAATTAGCCCAAACCTCAGGGGTGTTTTTGTAATTATCCCAAACAAAAATTAAAAATTAAAAAAAATGTAGTATTTGCAGATGTAAATAACAAATTAACAATACTGATTACTGAGAGCTTCGCACCTGCTGAGAGTGGAACGATACAGATGCCAAGGAAATCACATGAGCAAGAATTATAAGTGAGGCAAGTGCTGCCCTGGCAACAACTCTTACGGGAGAAAGATTCTCCAGTGTAATTGTCATCATATCAAACAGCGGCCGCACATCAACAATCTGGCAATGACAAATCATTAAAACAAGCAGACATAAGGGAAACATCAACTAATTCAATTCCGTTAGTCATTACCCCTCTCACAGTTTCCAACAAGCAAGTTTCGATAGACGCCTGCAATGCAGCATTCACATTCAGCTCTTGCTCTCCGACTGATTCGGCCGCCGCTTGAAAGCTTTTGCGCAAATGTCTGAAGAGATCACTAACAAACCCCATGTCAGAAATCACGGCTTCTGACCTAACTTGACGTGCCAAACAGCTCGCAGTTTGGACGATGTGGCATTTCATCTGGGGATCGTGCGCAACATTCTTGTGGTCCAAATGCCGAACAACGCCAGCTAAAATTAATTGCTGATGTCCTGTAATCAGATGGAATGTCTTGTTAGCTTTCTGGGATTGGAATGTAAAATGTTTAAGCAACCATTTGCAAGCTATCCTATCAAACAAAATTAGCAGAATGGGCTAGGCATTTAATTTCACCTAAAATATACAGTTATGATGAAACTCGGAAGAATTTCCAATCAACTTAAAAGTGGCATGTTACTCATTTACGGGCTGCGCATCAATAAATGATATATTCTGTTAAAGAAAACACTTTGCGTAAATTGATTTGAATTGGTAAAAACATTTGTCGTTGGTACACATAACTTAGAAACCATCGAAACAAAAAGGAAATTAGTCCTTTAAGTGACAGCTCACCATACCAAACACCAGGAAACGGCCCACCATCTTTGTTTAAAGATCAGATGCACTGATAGGAGAGAATAAACTTGAGTAATAACTAAACCCTGATAGGAAAAATATTGCAATCTCAATTATATAACATATTTTAACTGATCAAATGGATCTTTCCTCATTTGAGGTAATATTCCAAGCACCCCTGTCCGACAAAGCCTCACGCTACTACATTACTTCAGGTGACTCAAACATTATTGCAACTGTAATTTGAAACCATAGTGTTTAACAAAGACTCAAAAAATATTTTTGAGTTCGCGTGAGCCGTCTAAATTAATACACAACCAAAAATTAACAGCAGAGAAGGAAGATGAGATCACCAGAGTCTGAAAATATATCGATTTAGCATACAGCCAAATCGAAAGTAAGAAATTTAGATACAACATACCAAAATAGGACAAATTACCAGGATTTTCCACAAAGGATGACATATCAGAAAGAACGATGCTCCCTAGGCCATGCTGAGGAACCCACTGTCTTCTCATGTCAAAATAAACGAACATTGGGTCCAACACTCGTCGCATTGTTGTACTCTCCTTTGCCAGATCAACCATCCTCTGGATGCATATTTGAGCCCATACTTTTGGTGTCTCTATCTCCTCTCTGAAATCAAATTAGATTAAGCGAGACGAACAAGAAAGAACAAGTGGCAGAAAGTGCAGGCCTACTATTTTAGCAGCAGTCCCCGATTACTATCCGAGTAAAAATGCCGTTTCACTTTTTTACATTCATAAATATATAACGAAACCAACCTTGATAGGAGAGAAGGATCTTTCTTTTCTGGACGGAATTTTACGATCATGTGGCTAGGGCTACCTCTTCCCTCGCATCTTGCTACCTCATCCACCCAATTATGATGTGCCTCCTTCCTTCTTCATCTTCTTCGTTTTGGGACTCCGTCTCATAGTTATCAAGAGTAGCATGCACAATCTACAATCAGTATCACATTAATTTCATTTAAACAAGTTTTTGATTCCCAACAACTCTTAACTAAACAAACTCGCAATGAATC
The DNA here is from genome assembly GCA_016081115.2 of Rehmannia glutinosa. Taxonomy (NCBI): domain Eukaryota; kingdom Viridiplantae; phylum Streptophyta; class Magnoliopsida; order Lamiales; family Orobanchaceae; genus Rehmannia; species Rehmannia glutinosa. The sequence continues at coordinate 93,610,312 of CM071937.1, read as the reverse complement.
AAAAGACATTTTAAATACAAAATAGAAAGGAGAGAAAGAAAAAAAAATGCCTCTTGGTGACGAAATTAGGGTTGCCAAAAAGGTTCACATTTTAATCGAGAAAATAAAATTGCTCGTCAATGAGCGGTTCATAGCAGGTCAACAGGATGATCAGATAAAAGCTACAGATTTAGCCCTACTGCTTGGTTATTGCGGCCACAAATGCCAAACAAGCACGGATACTTTTTGATTATACAGATTAAGTGTAAAATATCCCTAGGAGACAAAAACGAGAAGGAAATCATTTTATCCAAGGACAGACAGAAAAGTTTTCAGAACCATCAAGCAAATATATCACTTTTTTTTTCATCTCATGCAAACTTGCATGCTAATTTATTAACATATAGCAATTTCCAATAACAAAAAGTGGCAATTTATAATCAGATAGAATGGCATAAAAAAGGAACATGAAATGTGTAATCTCTTATTCAGGTATTACTATTACTATTATAAAGTACTAGGGTTACACCAGCAAATCGAAGACCAATCGTGAAATAAAACATACATTCAATTTCTATATCAGGAAATTACCTACAATTTTACACCAATCAACAACTGCATGATGACAAAACTATCAGAAAGACAAACCTTCTCAAAATCAGCAAAAATATGCGAGAACTCTGCCATGAACCACACCTGCAGATAGAGAAACAAACTAGTCTATTACGGAGCCATAAATTAAAGCAAATAAGTTCTTTAAAAACCAAGCTGATCAAGAATAACAGGTGATAGATGTCAATTAAAAATGCATTGACAAGATGAACTAAGTTGTGATTAACAAGGCCGCATGAACAGTAGAGTTTGACAGAGTGATTGCAATGATACGAGATTTAAAGAAGCAACGCCTAGTTTCTCAATGTAAAATTACCATGGACGAAAGGCACCGCAAGCTCGATGCCCTTAAACCACGCTTTTGATGCTCATCTCCAGTCTTACGTGCCAGCATGCAGACTTTGTCAACAAAGTTCTCAATATTGTGGGTATAAGTTCCATCCACCTGCAGATGGATAAACATGAATAATCAAGAGTGCAATTATCTCATGATCTTATATTGCAAGCACAACGTAACTTAATTATTAAGGCATATTGACTAAATGTTAAGCAGAAAATATAAGATCATACACAGACGACAGCCAAGTTACCCTTTAATTCTAATGAAAAATTATCAAAGTCTAAGGCTTATAAATCACCTGACAGTATATAAATGTAGTCAGGGTATCGCATCCAGTTATCAGGATGGTATCCTGCTTAGAGTCATCCAGCAGTTCAGTAACTACATTCAACAAATTAACAGCAAAATACGCCCTGCAAGCATGTCGAAGACATTAAATTCTGGAAAAATGGAACTTCGTAAAGTTTTCCTAAACTCCACTTTGAAGTGGGTCCTGCAAACATCTACAAAATCAAAGGTAAATTAAGAATAACGATTTTTGAACTCGAAGTTATGATATTATTAGAAGAGAATAAGATAAAATGTAACACAGAGGAGACATTGAATTCATAGAGCAACTGCAAAATTTCAAGAAATCGTGCCAAATGGTTCGTTTTTATGTTAATATCCAAGAAAATAGTTATTGTTTAATCAAGTTAGCATTATGACATGATCCAAAGCAAATTAGTTACATCAAATAACAACTTACATTTGCTCCTTACAAATGCAAAGTAATTTGTTGTAAGCCTCTGCAACAATTCTGACAAGTTTGATGTTGCCACTTCGCAGTTCTTTGTAACATCTTTCTTCCAGATATTTAGCAATCTAACAAAGTATAATTTCAAGCAAAAAATCTTATTAGTTGTACCCATGAAATATAACTTTACAATTTTTGTTTCAATAAAATCATACACAAACGGACTCACCTTTGGAATCCGGAAAGGGTTTTTGGAAGCATATTCACAGAGTTTTACAACTTTTCTGTCATTTGAATTCCCATCCTGCAATATAGAAAAAAAAACATACAACACCATAAAATTTTAGTTCATTTATATTGGAGTCAAGGCAGATTGATATTGGAGAAGCATGGTATAATATGGGATCAAGTAGCACTCTCCCATTTCGCAAATGTTCACTGAGAGCAAAATTTGGATAATGCTCTGTTCTTTTAGTTTATCACATTTGGCAAATAATTGAAAAGGGTCTAAAAACGCACCTCCAACAAAGCTATTCAAAGGGGCAAAGGCATGCATGCATCAAAGCAGGGTTAGTCCCCTTTAATGAGTGTATAGTTATACGTCAAGTATTGTGAGGCAGTTTTAAAAATATTGGTACGTGAATGGGCCAAAGAGAAAGAAAAATATAGCATAAGAAAAGAAGGTAAGAGAACAAAAGATGAAAAGTGAAAATAAAGAATTAGCAGCCAAAACTGATATGTTTTCATATGGTCCTCTAAGTCAATGAATCATAACTGAAAGCATTTTGAAAAATCAGAGCTTAGAGACAGGTTTCACATTCTTATCATTCCTAGCTAATGCAACTTTAAGTGGGTATTTGGATAGTATGAACTCTATTAATTCATGGACGTTGGACCAACCAAAGGAGACTGAAATATTTTCATTTTTCTACAGTGACATGCCACATACCCCAACTATTTGATATGCTTATAGAATCAAACATCTTTTATAACTTAAAAACTTTACAGTGATCATTAGACAAATATCTGATACGCGTCACCATTGTCAGTGTTTAGGTGTCAGGCATGGTAACACTAATTTCACAAATGAAGTCAATGAACTTCTTGCGCAATTTACAATGCAATGCAACAGTTGAATGTAGTATACAGAGAAACTCTTATGGCATGTCGAGTAAGTTCGTTCTACTTGAACAACTGCTTTAGCTTTATTATGTTATAAAGCATTTATATTAAGGTTCCTAATATTGGAAAATTTGCTTAAAGGCATAAGTAAAATGTGTCTAATAATACTCAATGAGATATTCATGAATGTATTGCTAAAGTTTCAAGAAACAGTTGAAAAATCTGAATCCGGTCGGATATATATATATATATATATATATATATATGTGTGTGTGTGTGTGTGTGTGTGTGTGTATGGAGACCACCTGTAAACACCAAACATCTCATCTCTTTTGCAAGCGGAATGTTTGAAGAATAAACATGCAAAGACTCTAGAAGATTTAAGATATTGTTAAAACAATCAACACATAGATTGTACCTATGCTCATGGATTCTCCCCTCCCCTCACCTACCACGTACCAACAACATAGAGAACTAAACTTTCCAATTAAAATAATGATGTAATCAAGCAGAAAAAAAGGAATTAAAATCCCGGATTTGCCTTAACAGACAACATAAGCAGGCTAAATGTACAATGAGATATTTATCATGCCACTCCATTTGATCTAAATTTTAACAGATCCCAAACCATACCAAATTAATTTCATAACATATAGAAACATGTCAAGAAATAGTGAACAAAAATATCAGAAGACTTTTAAGGAAAAATGATTAATACTGCTGGAGAAATTATGTTCATTCAAACTTTTGAGAATCAACTCATGCTCAACTAAACATAAATGAAATCAAGTAATTGTTTACTAAACAAATAGACGCCATTGAGGAAAAATACATTTTCGGTCACTACGCTCAACCACTAATAATTACCATCCTTTTACTAAAACAGTTATTTTTTTCACCTAGAAGCTGAGAAGCACTTTCTTTTAGAGTTTGCAAACACTCCCACAAAATACTTTGTAAAGGACAATTAAAGAACTGAAACTTTAAGTGATGGTTTCGGAGTGACAAAATCGAAATGATGGTAAAGTACAGAGATGATAATGTAATTTTCCAACAAAAATACAACATCAGAAACCAGCATACACATTTCTGCAGACGTGATTGTTCACGTTTACGCTTCTAGAACACCCAAAAATCAGTACCAAATCTAACTATAAATGTCTAATAAAGCAAGAACAAATGCTCCAAAATACAAAACTTCTTGAAAATATATTTACTCACAGGAGATTTGGGAAATATTTCAGCAAGCAATTTCTTGTATCGCTTAACGGGTTGCCGAGATCGTGACCTCAAAGCAGGGCAGCAGACACACATGCTCTCACATGCTGGGAATATCTTGCGGGAAATAACACCCATTTTGTTTCCTACATATAATAAAGATAAAAATGGTCAACCCACTTCTCCTTTAGAACATATCACCATTACTCCTTCATGAACCCTCATAACTATTGTACTTCGCTAACAGATATTAAAATGCAGTACCTCAGCTGGCAGAACTAAAGCTAAAACCAAAATGTAATTACCAAAGAAACCATATATGTAAAGAAGAAACACAAGGAAAAAAAAAAAGGCCCAAATAAAAATTACAAAGAACTCGAAGGTAATTTCAAATATGATATGAAATTACAAGCATTACTCATACTTCAAAAAGTAACAAATCTTCCAACTTATACACAAAACTAAAAACCCATGACTAAAAAATGAAACACATACACAATAAACCGTAAATAAGCTACATTCTCACAAACCCAGAAAGAGATTCACCATGGAGTTAGAAAACAAGTAAGAATGTAGAAATTGCAGACCTTTCTTAGCACAGGCAGATCTGGGGAGCTAAACAAGAACTCCCCACACAAACCCGCTTACGGTTTGCAGAGACTTTTTCGAGAAACCCACCACCAGTTTTCAAACTTCAAACTAAAGAATTGTTAGTGTGAAAAAGAAAAAAAAGCGTCGGAATATAAATTGTACTGCGGGACAAAAAATTGAACGATGAAAGAGGGAAATGAGGAGAAAATGGAAGGGAAGGGAAGGGAAGGGAAGAGAGATCACGTGATTGTCAGAGTCTTTTACAGTAAAGAGTCTTGCTTTTGTCTTTGTCTATCAGAAAACTTTGGAACTCCAAACCCCATTTTTGAGCCCTTTTTCTTTCTCCTGTTTACGCTTTGATCTTTTTCCTTTTTTGTTTTCTCCCAATATCTTTTTGCCAAGTTATAAATTTCTATAGAATTAATTAATCTAAATATAATCATACGTCTTAAGGAAATGAATGTCAAAGTAAAACATGCTTATATTTTGATAATACATCAACTCAAAAACCTTAAGAGAGTTTTTGCTTATCAATATTAAAATCAAGATGGGTATCCAAATTCTTTATTCTTTTTTAAAGTTTGATCTTTTTATGTAACATCCCAATTTCGTAAAAATACGATATGCGATTTTATAAAATGCTAAAAAAAACTGAAAGTCTGAAAACGCATTTTAAAGAAAAACTATTATTATGAATTGTCAAAAACTCAAAATACTCATAAAATATGTCTCAAAATTTAAAACGAAAATTCTCAAAAAAAAAAAGAAAATATCAAGTCCCGTGCATCATTAAATAATTTAAAAATAAGTGGTCTTTTAAATTCCTTGATCGATTTCCACTGTCCCCTCTAACTCCTTGTTTTTTTGTAGTGATGGACAACCTAAATCACCTTTGTATGTGAAATCCAACTTGATCTTGACCCTCAAGTTTGCTCCCAAGCCCATGGTTTCCTTGAAGTTTTGCCCCAATTTTTGTGTTAATTGGCTGATCCCTCCCTCACACTCACAAGTCACAAGTCACAGGTTGGGCTATTAATTTAGAGGCCCGAAAATAATTGGCTATTTGGCGACCTAATGGATGAAATGGCGCAAGAAAAATCTACACTCTGAAATTTAGGTTAAACAATAAAATTATTGGCCCAAAGGAATTTTGGTTCGGACCACCTAGCTCAATTTTTTTTCTCCGGTCTCGATCCAGTCCGTCACCTAATTGCCAGCTCTATGCCTCTAATTAGTTGAAGTAACATGGGTTGGCTTTGGTGGCTAGGAATGACTCTTTCAAAGGCTGGGCGTGAAATTGAAGTTAACTCGGGCTTAATAAAATGGGCTTAGTTTTAGGGCAAATAAAAGCTTGCAAGAATGGTTCCATTTATCCGAAAGTTGGCCGAGTAATGGGTATGAAAATGGGCCAAGAAAGTGTGTAAATTTTGTTAGGAAATTAGTTAGAAAATGGGCTATCTTTTGGTTTTACAATTGGGCTCAGGGGCGGACGGAGGGGGACAACGGGGGCTGCTGCCCCCAAAAATTTTCCAAAAATTATTTTTCCCCAAAATATTTTTAAAATTATTTTTTATAGCTAAAATAAAGGAATTTTCTTACAATTGCCCCCAAAACTTTGATAAAATACTTTAAATAGTTGTGTTTTTCTGATTCTCCAAATTTTTTTCTCATAGTTGAAATCAGACGTTTTCGCCCCCCAAATCGAGAAATCCTGCGTCCGCCACTCGATTGAGCTCAAGAATAATATAAGGAAATTAATTTTCTTAATCAAGAACTATATGGTCTAAAATTATTTCTGAATGACTTTTGTTGTATAATTTGTAATACACTAATACTTACATGAAATGGGGAACAATCTTACTAGTACCCAATTTTATCATGTAGCCATATATGCCATTGGCCTTACTATTTCCATTGATTAATGGTGAGTTATATCATGATATATACATTATACAAGAGGTGAATATTTGTCAAAATTCTATGTTTTTATTTTTCTCTAAAGGAGTCTGATAACACGGTGTTATCAAATGGTTAAAATCAACAAGTAATCCAAGCGATAAGCATTGGAAGGTGTTGACAATGGTTTTAAGATACTTGAAGTACTCCCGAAGTCATGGTTGTATATATGAGATACCCAACTTTGCTTGAAGAGTATTATAATGCTAATTGGATATCGGATACGAAAAATCCATACTCCATAGGTGGATAAGCGTTCATTATTACTAATGGAACAATGTCATGGAAATCCACAAATCAACGTGTATAGCCGAACTATGTTTACCCTTTCTCTCTCTAACTCTTTTCTCTCCCCTCTCTAACTCCCCCAAAAAAAAAAAACCCTAAGTTTCTCCCTCCCTCTCCACTTTCTTCCCCCTTCCCTCTCCCCCTCCTCCTTCCTTCCCCCTCCCCCTCCCTCCATGGTTTCTATTGGAGGGATACCAAAAGCGGTCCCTTGGGCGTATGAAGGTGGCGAAATTTTTAGTTCAGGGCGAAAGCGGGTCGGAGCTTCACGGAGGTGTCTCGGAGCGGAGAAGACGATGGGTGCGGCGATAGATTTGGGAGAGGAGAGAGACAATTTTTGCTTTTTTCTCTAGTTTGTTAGTATATTTGTTGTTTTCTTATTTTGTTTGTGTTTTCTTTTCTCGGTTGATTTGCGAAACTCGTAGGCGGATCGTTTTTTTTTACGTGCGGTATGTAGTGGTTGCTCGTGCCCGATTTTAGTTTTTTGGTGTGTTACGTCTCTCCTTTAAGAATCTTGAAGTCTCCCGTGGAGTGGGTAGTTTTTAGTCCGTGTGAATCTAAATTGGTTTTACCAATTCCCGCAGCTCTTAGTTAGTCTTGTGCTCTTAGCCTAGTTGGCTGATTACGATTGTAGTTGTAATTTTAGTTTTTGAGTTGTTTTAATATAATTCTATCGTTCGACAAAAAAAAACGTGTATAGCCGAACATGGAAATTCAAATATCAATGTCCATGACCACTATTTGACCAATACGAGAAACTACAAGAAAATTTCATTTCGATAGAATTTACCGACGAGAAATGATTTTGCCACTTAATTTTACAATTACCTACTGAGAATACCTACAAAATAAAAATATCATTTTCCCCAAAATTATACCAACAAATTACCGACAAAGTGTTTCAATTCAGAAAATGATTTTTGTAGGTATTTACCAACAAGTTTAGATTAAGCCAGGTAAATATTTTACCTACAATGATTTTACCTACACTTTACAATTTTCTTAACATTTACCTACGATTTTTACGTAGGTATTTTTTTTCTTGTAGTGATTATGTTTCACCATCATATTGTGATGTAGATGGAAGCTAATAATAACAACAAAGAATGCAAATACTATTGTTGATACGCAAGAATCTTGAAAGTATTGAACAAAACAAGAGAATTCTCAAAAGAACCTTTATTGCTTGGAGAATAAATCTCAAAACTTAATAATATTCAACCTCCTAAAAATAATAACAAAACAACTATTTATAATATCAAAACCCTACCACAATAAAACTCCTAACTTGACTAGGAAACCTAAAAGATAAACTAAATAGAATATTAAACATATAAATCACTTCTCCTAAAATATAAAATATTCTAAAATTCTAAAAGATAATAAACACGATTTCATATCTCCATCGTATTGGCGCTGAGTTTGAACAAGTTTTGTTCTAATTTTTTTTTTGAGTTACGCACACACACTTCACCTGGAGATTGAACCCCGACCTCCCACACATTGGAGGGAGTGACACCACTAGGCCAAATGGTGGTGGTAAGTTTTGTTCTAATTGTTGTTCCAGAAGTCCAGTGTTCGGACAAGTTATTTCAATTTTTTTATTGAATTGTATTATCAGGTTGTACTTGTTTTAACAAGTTAATTGTTGTAATAGTTAGATTGTTATGTCATCGTAACAACAAAGTGCTAAAATTTCCTAATAGAAACTATTTATTAAGGAATTGGTTAAGAAAATTAAAAATGGAATATGATAAACCCCCTTTTTTAGGGGAGGAATATGATAAACTTAATACTTAGAGTAAATGTGGAAAATCACTTAAATAGGGTTGACTCCAAATAGCAATACTAATAAGAGGTGATTACAAAAATTACCCCAGGTAAACAAAAATATTTAAAATACCTCTTTATATTTGTAAAAATAAAATTACAGATTCCCTTACATTTAAGACATAATCAAACTCTAGGGTTTTTAATTATAATTTTGAAACTTCTCTAAGTTTTTTTTGCAACTAGTCAGACCTCAAGGGTAGTTTTGTAATTATCCCGACTAATATTATTCATATTGTAATGTTGAACTATTAAGTGTGAATGCCACGATTCCAAAGGCTAATAATCAGTTATTACTATCTTTTAGTGAATAATTAAAAGTTTTGTTACAATCGTTTCTTTATTCCAAGAGTGTGAAAAACATAAGAATTTAGAGAATCACATTTAAAAATGGTGTAACACGTCGTGTGAACATATGTTGCATATATGGTACTGGGACTAGATTCTTGTAGCCTGCTTCATGCTTTTTTCGATCCCTTGAATGTTTCACATGTACACAAAAATTATTTGTAGATTATTAACCTTAAAACCAAAAAAAATAAAGCAAATTAGGGATTATAGGCAAGATGATGTAACTACGAACATATTTTGCTGAGTTCAGAAACTTTTAAAATACTTGGTTACAAAGAAAAAGAAACTTTTAAAATATTTTACAAGAAAAATTGAGAGCTTATGAGATGTTTTAAAATATCTGAAAAAAGACCCCCATCAAGAAAAAGAAAAAAAGAAAAAGAAAAAAATGATTGTTATTTATTTCTTGAATTTTAAAAACTCCTTTTAATTAGTTAGACAAATTAAAATGCAATATTTAGCATTTATTTATGAAGGAACTCTTGTTGGACACATGTCCTATTTTGGTGGTCCACATATTGGTGGTTTAAAAACTACTCATTTGATGTGATAATTGCGGTAGAAGGTGGTTTAAAAACCACCCACCACCTTGATGGGAGGTTGTGATAAAGTTATTATAAATATAAACTAAAAAGGTCCCTAATCTAGCATACGAGAGTTTTATTTTTGCCTGTGTTTTCCATCATGAGTGCTCTCAAAGGAATATATTAGAAGATTCTTTTGGTTTTTCACTTGGACAACAATGGCTGGAGGTAATTTAATTTTTATTCCAGATTTATCTTACATGATTTTAGTTTAAGAATGTATTTTTAAAATAAAATCAGATATCTTGCTACTTTGAATAATAAAATCATAACGAATGGTCTAAGTTCCAAGTTGGACAATTTTACTTGGAATGAGTGTATGAGAGCTTAACTTTATTTTTATATATACTTATAAATTATAAGGCATGTTACGTGTTATCTAACATATGTGCGTCTGATAATAAGAAAATACAATACATATTTATAGTTTAAGTCTTTCAAAATCAAATATTAATTAGAATAAAAGATGTGTGCCAGACCAAAGATTATATTTATGTTGAGACGCAAGAGATCAAATTAAATGAGAAATATTTAATAACATTTGACGATACCAACAAAGATTTACTCCTTTAGATTGCTACGTGATGTCGTAATAATATTCTATGCACCATTATTATGCCAAAAAGTAATTGATGCAAGATTCATGGGAGTGTTTACAATTACTAAAAAAACGGTTTTTAGTTTTTACGAAAAAATCACTTTGTAGTGTTTGCGTATGTCAACTTTTACTTCGATTCTCGCTTTAATTAATCGAATATAAAAGTAAGGAGAGTAGTCTTTAGATTTTACTTACCGCTTATAGTTTGATTTTTACAAACAAATAAAACATTTTTCCAACATTTTAACCAAACACTCTCAACTTCCGATTCTATTTTCAAACACTACCAACTTTTGATTCTCAACTATTTTCACTGTTTTTAATAAATCACTTCTCCTAAAAACAAATGTTTTTGCAAACACTCCTTTTATGATTTACTAAGGTTGCATTTGGATGGGAGGATTTGGATTTGGGGGAGGATTTAAAGAAGGATTTCAATTGACTCTAAATAAGAAGGATTTGAAATCCACCAAAATTACTCTAAAAATAGCTTCCACGGATTTGAAATCCATTATAAAATGACTTCATCCAAACAACCTCAATGGATTTGTTATTATGGATTTGAAATCCATAGCTCAAATCCTTCCATCCAAAATATAGCCTTATGTTAGTAAATGTAAAAGAGCAAGTCTCTTGTGGGACGGTCTCACGGATCTAAATCCGTGAGACGGACCTCCTAATGGCTTCGTCTTGAGAACATGAACCATGAAAATAAATTTAAAAATAATAATGAACCATGAAGAAACAAAAATAAACCCTAAAAAATAAAAATCCTAAAAACCCAAATCAATTAAAAATAAACCCAAGAAACAAAATAAACCCTAAAAAAACAAATATAAACCCTAAGAAAAATAAAATCAAAAAACCTTTAAATTTTATGTAAGAACTCGTCTCATGGATCTAAATTCGTGAGATCGTCTCATATAAATTTTGCCAATGTAAAATATGTAGAAGTACAGAGTAAAAGTTTGACAAGGAAATGTACTATAATTTTGTCTTATTATTTTATCCTTTTGCCTTCATTATTGTCACTTATCACTATATTAAAGTCTTTGTAAGAAGATAAGTACTTTCTTAGGTGTCAAATCAATAACCCTTTACCTCAATAAAAGATCGAAGGGTCAAAAAACCTGAAACACAAGAAAAGTTGCATTATAAAATATTTCAATTAACAATATTTATTAGAAATTATATACTGATTTTTATTTTTGAAAATGTTAAGTTAATGTAGATATAATAGTAGGTATAGATACGCATGCAAGCACAAAAAGCTATAGTGTATAATAATTGAAATGGTGAAAATAGTTTTTTCAATCTTGTAACTTAGATTACTTGGAGATTTAGTCCTCTAAGTAATATATTTAAATTTGTGTCAATATCTTTTAAAATTTTGGACATTTAGTCGATTTTGGCTTTAACTATGTAATTTTATCGTAGTTGCTAACTAAGACCAATATTGGGTGCTAATGTGTCCAAGAAATCTAGCGATTTTGGTGATTTGACACAAAAATTGATATGTCAAATCACCAAAAATTGACAAATAAAATTTGGGCATTTCAATGTTTTGGTGTCAAATTTTGCGCCAAATGATGAAATTCTCAATTTTTTTGACATGTTTATATCTAATTAGTAATAGTCAACAATTTCCGATAAAAATACATAATTCCAATTGAAATAGGACTAAATGTCCAAATTTCTAAAATGATATCGAGAATAAATTTTAAAAGTGACTACTTAGAAGACTAAATCTTAAAATAGTCCAAGCTACGTGACCAAATAAATTATTTTCCCAATTGAAATGGATGCATGTAAATTAATAACTACAATATTTTCAAAAACTATATTCTATGAAAAGAAAAGGAGGAAATGTATATTAAATATTTGTACTATTTTGAGAGGATGCAATATCTATCAATTAATGAATAAACAAATGAAAGCATGAATGATGCAACTTATGAGAAGCCCCCACCAAAAATTGCATTAAATACCCTTTGGGAGGAGGCCAATAATACATCACCTCTCAAACAAGCAAAAAAAACCATCATCTTATTACAAAAAAACAATTTCCCACCAAAACCTAAAACTGCAAACATGGTTTGTGTGAGAGATCTTCCTCTTGTCCAGAAAGTGTGTGAGCTCTATGATAAGATCTCCAAGCTCGAAACCCTCAGCCCCTCCGACGACGTCGACGTCCTCTTCACGGGCTCGTGGCCACTGCATCCCTCCCACCCGATCGACATCTCCAAACTCGCTTCAAGATCCAAGCGTCTCGAAACGACCTAATCCGACTCTGCGGCCAAGCGAAGGCCTAATGGAGAAGCACTACTCCACGATCCTCGGATCCTTCGAGAACCCCTCGACCACCTCCACCTCTTCCCTTACTACTCCAACTACCTCAAGCTCGGCCGCGTGGAATTCAACCTCCTAAGCCAAAGCCTTTGCTCTAACCGAGCCGTGTGGCATTTGTCGGCTCGGGGCCACTCCCGCTAACCTCCATTGTGTTAGCCTCTCATCACATGAAATCCCGTTTTCCACAACTACGATATCGATGCTTCCGCTAATTCCATGGCGATGAAACTCGTCGAGTCTCATCCCGACTTGTCCAAGAGAATGGAGTTCCACACGGCCGATATCATGGACACGTCCGGCCGCATTGAAGGACTACGACGTCGTTTTCTTGGCGGCCCTTGTGGGGATGGAGATAGAGGAGAAGATTCGTGTGATCGAGCATTTGGTCGAGCACATGGCTCGGCGATCCTCATGCCGAGGAGCGCCCATGGGGCTCGTGCCTTTTCTACGTACCCAGTGGTCGAGCCTCGCGATCTACGAGGGTTTGAGGTGCTCGATCTATCATCCGACCGATGATGTCATTAATTCGGTCGTCGTTGCTCGTAAGTGTCCAGAACTCGTGCATTCTTTCGATAAGGGGTTCGGACTGAGTACCGTAATGCCTTGCAACAAGTGTGGTGAGATTCAAGGTTTCAATCCCCTCAGCCACATGAAAATGATGGAAGAATTTGCATGCCAAGACCATGTTTGCTGAAGAACATCTTCTCCATTTTAATGCACTATCTGTTTTGTGTTCTGCATTTATCCCCGGGTAAAATACGAAAATATATTCATATGACGTTCAGCCTAATTACAAAAAACTCCAATTATCTTTCAGAATTACAAATACGCATTGAGGTTTGTATTTACTTAACAAATACCTCCCTCTTGAGAGGCGATTTGTATAATAAAAACTAATGTCAATGGGATATTTGTAATTTTGAAAAATAACCTCTTTTTTTTTTTTTGTATACTTAGACTGGACCTCTACGGAGTTTTTTGTAATTTACCCTTTAGCATATGTAACTCTTATTACTCCTACTTAAAACTCATGTGTGCTATTTCTTGCTCAGATGAATTTATGCAGCTTTTTCCACTACTTACTTCATATTTGTCTCACTTCTTTTATCAACATTCCAAGCAAACATAACTCTTCACATTACATATATACATCAAATATATACTAAAATGTAATGTAAAAATGAAATATAAAATAAAACATCAAAAGAGTCGAAGCAACATAACCACTGTCACGTGCGGGCGTAGCCATGCCCACCTGTTTACCCCTAGCCCAAATTTTTTCCCTAGCTCAATTAATTTTTCCCCTTTAAAAATATATATAATTTTTTTCCATAGAAAAAACGGACAAAAAAATTTGATCACAAAAAGGAGCACTGTGCGGCTGGTAGTCGATCTCGCACGACTACTTCCTTCTCAAAGACCACTAAATACACGACAACCAATCGATCGTCACAATCACACCCGACTACCCGTGGTGCTTTCGAGGTACAACAAAACTCGGCGAGAAACTCATTTTCATTAATCATTGAAAATAATTGAATGCAGCACAATATTGAATTACAATCAGACACAATTTGGAACAGGGGCATTGTGTTTCGAAGAAGTCATAACGGTTTCTAATTATATTTCCATAATTATGTGATCCCAACCAAATTTTTCAGTGAAAGACGAACCTTGGTTTTGTCGACATCTTAGAATAGCATCTCTAAAGAAAGTGAGCCTATTTTGGTGTTGCGGTTATAGCCACACATGTCCAATAATTGTGTTCTCCTGAAGATATATCATTTTGGCCATCCTTTCCTTTGTCTTCTATTCCTTTTATCTGTAATAGTGAAATAAGATTTGTCTATAAGTTGGACAAAAAGCCAAAAGGGAACCATCAAGATTCAATAAAGTCAAGCTAATTAGACTGTTTTTTTGTTCAGTTTTCGACACTCTATTGGTTCTGATATTACCATCACATATTGCTAACATCACATATTCAAAAGGCAACTAACTTTTATTCTGGCTAGGTGATTTGTCGTTTTTAAACAACTTAACAGAAGTCACATAAATGGCATCACTTTTCAAACATCAATTACTACAAAGTAACGCAAAAAATAGATAATTACAAAAACTACCCCTGAAGTTTGGCTTAATTACAAAAAATACCCAGACATGTTTGAAAATTAAAAAAAAAAAAAAACTGGAGGTTTGATTCTGTGTTAATGTAAGGGGGTAATTTGTAATATTTTTACAAATGTAAAGGAGATGTTTTTGCTTATGAAAGGTGTAAAGTGTAATCTGAGAATCAAACCTCAAGGGTTTTTGTAATTTTCCAAAAGTTTTGGGGTTTTTTTGTAATTATCCCAAACCGGGGGTAGTTTTTGTTATTATCCCCAAAAAAAGACTATTTTTGTTAATCAAGATCCTTCAAGAATACATATATATATATATATATATATAGGGATAATTACAAAACACCCCTGAGGTTTGGGTTAATTACAAAAAAAAAAAAAAAGAGATGTTTGAAATTACAAAAAAAACCTTCAGGTTTCATTTTGCCTTAAATTTAAGGGGGCGATAATATTTTTGTAAATGTGAGGGATATTTTTGAAAATCACCTAGGAAAAATGTAAGACGGAATCAAACCTCATTAATTTTCAAAGAACTTTGCTTTTTTTTTTTTGTAATTAGCCAAAACCTCAGGGTGTTTTTGTAATCATCCCTATATATATATATATATATACGAATAAATACGAGCATCTCATTTTCATATAGCACAATGACAAAAACAGAGATGTTGGAGACCCATGCTCACAATTATTGGTTAGATGAGCCATTCTTGATATAACTCTATAGGCCCATATATGCACATATTGCAACAGTGCATGGCAAAAATGTCTTCTTCAGTGTAATCAAAAAGGTCGTGATAATTGAGCAATGTCCTTTCCTATTTTCGTCCTATTTTAGAACTTCTGTAAGCACAAGGTATGTTGCCTTTTACGTAATTTGAATGGCCACCGTAAACTCTATATTTATAATACATATATTGAATATCAAATCATGAATGGCAAGCCACATCTCTTACTATCAAGTTTCAACTTCCTAAGATGCAATTATGTTTTTCGAGTTTTTTCGTCCTTTCAAAATATACGTCTTTTTACGTAATTTCAATGGCTACAAAGAAACCCTGTATTATAATACGTGTTGAAATTTAAGTTTCATTGTCTTATTGCTAACATTAGTTAACATTTCGCTAAGGTGCGTCTAGCCTTAAAACGACTTCTAATCGTGAATGGCAAGCTACATCTTTTTTCTTTTGAGTTTGAACTTCATAAGATGTAATTATGTTTTTTCGTCTTTTTTTTTATATATAGCTATAGCTATACTTCATTTTTATTCTAATTCGATTTCAATGGTTCATATCATGTAAGAGATGTATCTTTCTATTTTTTAGGGATATTGACATAAAAACAACCTGAGGTTTGGGCTAATTACAAAAAAACCCTTGGAATTTCAAATCCCTCCATCCAAATGGGCCTTTAAGGTTTGATTATGCTTGCATCTTCCCCTTTATAAGCAAAAAAACATTTCAAAAAACCACCTCGTGTTTGTAGAAATATTACAGTACCCCTTAAATTTAAGACAAAATCAAACCTGATGGGCTTTTTGTAATTTTGAAACATTTCTGGATTAGAGATTTTTTTTGTAATTGGCCCAAACCTTGAGGGTGTTTTTGTAATTAGCCCAAATTTATAACCGAGAACTCACTATTCTTTCAATTTTTTTTAAAACCGAGAACTCACTATGGCAGGGTCCTTTGGGCCCACCCACAGCTACCAAACTCGGGAGTAACCACGCGTGCCCCAATGCCTGGCCCCAGGAGACAACAGGAGCAATTGCAACTGCTAGGTTTCGAACCCGGGACCTTGGTGTCCCATAGCAGGCCACCTACCAGCTGAACTAACCCCTGGGGGCAGAGATGCATCTTTCTGTTTAGCCTTTGTTCTAGAGTTCTAGTGCTTATAGCTGACTAATTTTCGGCAATTTTCTTTCGCTTCCAAGTAGCTATTTAATTATGATTATTTTTCAGAGACATGCGAGTAAAAATAAGGGATAATTACAAAAACTACCCCTGAAGTTTGGGTTAATTACAAAAAAACCAGAAATATTTGAAAATTACAAAAAAACATTGAGGTTTGAAAGTTAAATGTAAGAGAGTAAATGTAATATTTTTACAAATGTAAGGGGGGTGTTTGAATTAGAAGGAGGTAAAGTGTAATACAAAATCAAACCTCAAGGTTTTTTTTTGTAATTTTCAAAAACCTCTGCGTTTTTCGTAACTAACCCTAACCTCGAGGGTAGTTTTTGTAATTATCCCTAAAAATAATGTAACATTTGTACTGCAACACCATATATTATAAAGATGGTGAATTTTGCTTCTGAAGACCTCAAAAATCAACACTTCTGAACATATGACAAACATCTCAAGTTTTCACTAGAATATTAGCCAGTCGAAAATTATATTTAGTTACGGTTCGACACTATAACCAAACACCCAATTTACCTCATCATCCAGAGAAGATTTGTCGATTGACGGTTTCCGGAGAGTTTCTGCATCCATCCAGTGGCTCCATTCTCTCTTCTAACACAAGGGAGAAACCATGCAGACTGCATCTTAGTTTCAAACTCTGATTTGTCCCTGTCGACAAAGCTTCTTTTGTCAATAAAGTTAAATCCAATTAAAAAAATCATGGAAACATGTAATGAACAAAAATAATTATCCCCCAGTAAATGGAATACGATACAAACCAATATCGATCCTTAAGTATTCCAAGACTTTAGAATTTTCAGTCATATATTTATAAGTTTTTTTACTTAAGCACCTATGAGGACTTTCACTATTTTTGACCGTAAATTTATTATCTTTAAATCTAAATGCCTAAGAACTAAGATGAAACTAAAATCATAATGCAATTGTGATTTCTTCTGGAGTTGCGCATAATGAATCAGCGCGTTTTATGTGAAGGAACATGGGCATCTAATTTAAACTGGAAAGGATATGTAATAAGAGTACATCCTCAAAAATGATGTGCGGTGAGAGGAATACAGATTCACATTTACATTGCATAAGTGGTATAGACAAAGCATGCAATAATTGAATCGACCTGATTAAAATTCTTCAGGAGCTGGAGTATCATAATTGCTGAACTCGTTAGAAACTAGTCCGTCTCAGTTCTTGTATGCAGGAATATTCGGCCACTTCAGAAGCAACAAGATCATTACATAAAAGAATTTTATCACTCGAGCATCCTCATTGTGTTTAGTTTCTAGCGATCGGATAAATTGCAGCATATAAGGAATCCCATTTACCACACATCATACACCATCACACCAATCCTTTCTCCAACTCAAGAGGCCTTCAAACCAAATAGAGTTAATTACAAAAACTACCGCTGATACAAAATTGCACTCTCAAGAGGCCTCAAGAGGAAGGTAATTGTTAGGTAAATACAAACTTCAATGAGGTATTTGTAATTTTGAAAGATAACTGGAGTTTTTGTAATTAGGATAAACCTCAGGGGTAGTTTTGTAATTATCCCAATCAAATTACCAAAGCGTCCAATCTTTGTTCCTTGATGAAACCCTAGCAGTATTGTACCCCAAAGTGAAGATCATTAAAAAAAGGGTTAATTACAAAAACCTCCCTGAGGTTTGGACTAATTACAAAAAAACTGGAGATGTTTCAAAATTACAAAAAGCCCCCTCAAGTTTGTTTATGTTTAAAATTTAAGGGGGTAATTGTAATATTTGTATAAGTATCAAGTGGGTTTTTGAAATGTTTTTTGTTTATGAAGGGGGAAATGTAAAACAAAGTTAGCCTCAAGGGGCTTTTTGCAATTTTCAAAAATCTATGGGATTTTTGTAATTAGCCCAAACATTGGGGAGTTTTTTGTAATTATCCCTAAAAAAAAAAAGGCATCGTGAAGAACGACAACACTTTTCAGCTGTATATGAAAATAAAAAAGAGAACTATAACATAACAGAAGAATAAAGGAAAATTACTGAAAGAAAACAACGCAAAGAGATGAAATCTTAACATTAGATGAATATAGTTTGGGTTGGTTAGTTCAATAGAAGTGTGTGATAAAAGATTAGCAAGAATTTTATGTTCTACCAGACAGACCAACTTTTATCAATTTTTTAGAAGCTGAAAACAATTAGAATGATTTAATAATTCTACTCTAGTCCAAGGGTCTGAAACATACCAACTAAATTCCCCTGTTGCCATATTGCTTTGAGTTTTACCAATTATATATTAAACAACGACAAGAAATTCTCAACAGCATGAATAAAGGAATATAGACAAATTTTATCATATTAACACTTACAGCGTACATCTATTAAGAGGACGCCATGCCCACAACTCTGATACTGCAAATGCGCACCATTATAAATGTAACTGTTTCATTAGTTTCTAATGTCAAAAAAAAAATGAATCTCAAATTTCATTTCATCATATGATTTATTTAAAGATATTAGAACATTAAGTTGAATTCACCCAATTATATTTCTTTAACATCCTTGTTCCGTAGTTCATATTACAGAATAAAATTGTTAGAAAGGACTTAAATCTCAAGGCGAAAGAGCCTGTTTCCTACATCTCAGGTCCATGCACTTTAATCATAACAAGGTTTCACCAGAAAGGTTCCATTAAAACCGCCAGTCACTCGAATATCAAACGCATCCCTCCCCAAACGAGATATTTTTTTCATACCGGTAGCTTTCCAGCATGCACCAGTAAACCTAGTAAAAATAACACACTAAGGAACTAAAAATGATTACTTGAGCAATAATTACATCCAGCAGCTGCACATAATGTGGTGTACCCAAATATAAGGGGAATTAGACTCATGAAATTTTATGTTTCCTAAAACACAGGACAATACAATTCCTGGTTAGTACTGCAAGAGAGAATTGTGGAGTGGATGCATCAGAATTTTTTTCTTTTTCACGATAAATTTGATCATTCGCAAACAAAACAACTTCAAACACCCCTCTCACTGATCCATTATTCCTGAAGTTAATCTATTACCTAAATATTGGTTTCAGCATAAACAAATTAATTGAACCACCAAAAAAAAAAAAAAGAAAAGAAATCATGTATATGGTCAAACAAAAACTTCCAACATCCTAACAGTTATGATTAGCATCAATTGAGTAGGCACGAGAAAAACCCTTACACTCTGCATCAACTTGAGAAAAATAAGAACAAAAATGTCAATTAACTCCACATAAAAGATAAAGTATTTACTTTTCTTCTCTTATGGAATTACAAGCTTTTCAATCGATGTTGACAAGATCTCCTCCACAGCCTTAAACTCGAACGGAGCAGCTGGAAGCTGTTATCAAATTCCTATATTAGGTCTACATATCAAATGAAAAGTGAAGAGGTAGAGGAAGAAGAAGAAGAAACAAAATAGAACGAAGCGTACCAGCCCAATTTTCAAAGATTTGGCTGGCAATCATGTCTGGTCATAAGCATTGTTAATTGAACAGAAAATTTATCATGATTCCAATTACATATATGAGGCAAATAAGAAAGTAATAACAATAGTTCTTCCAGTTGATATCAAGACGAAAGCATGCCCAGGGCCTCTCAGCTAATTCGCCAGCTAAGATTTAGAAGAGTCATTATAAAGATGCCCATCGATATCCGGAACAAATCCCTTTTCCATCATTTCCTCCTTAATAATATCATATGTTATTCGATTGGGTACCAATCCTTTCTCCAACATCTCATTCAGAAATCTGTTTGCTTCTTCTAGCTTGCCGCTCTCGCAAAAACCCTTAATCAACACATTATATGTCACGACATTCGGCCGCTTTCCTTCTTTTCCCATTCTTTTCTTCAGAGTCAAAGCTGCCTTAGGGTTTCCTTGCTTGCAATAACCAGCTATCAGAGCATTGTACGTAACATGACTCGGATTCAACCCTCTTTGCAACATTTCATCAAGGAATCTAACCGCCTTCCTGGTTTCGTCTCTCTTGCACATGGCATCGATCCTTATGTTGTAGGTCACCAAGTCAGCTTTCAAGCCCTTCTCCTCCATCTCAAATAGAAGCTTATCTGCTGCTTCCAAGTTTCCATCACGATAATAACCACCGATCAAGCAATTGTAGGTTGAAACATTGGGAGAAACCGTTTTATCCAACATTAAATTGTATACACCAACCGCTTCTTCCAATTGGCCTGCTTTACAATAGCCATTAATCAGAGTATTATACGTCAATACATTAGCAACAACCCCTTTCTTCACAATATTATCAAACAACTCCCTAGCTTCCTTCATCAATTTCTTCTTCGCATATCCATTGATAAATGCATTATAAGTAACAATATTCGGCTCCAAACCCAATCCCAACATTTCATCTCAACCCCACGGCCGTCAATTTTTCCATCACTGCAGAATCCATTAATCAATGAATTATACGTGATCACACCCGATCTCAGACCTTGCTCTTTCATTTCCTTAAGCAACCTAATACCTGCAGCCACATTATCATCCTTGCAAAACCCATCAATTAGAGTGTTATACGTGATGACATTTGGGGATACGCCCCTCTCCACCATCTCTTTCAATAACGCGTCAGCTTTATACATCCTCCCGGGCCCGCCCATCTTACAATACCCATCAATCAAAGTGTTATAAGTAACCACATTCGCACTACCCCATAAACCTTCATATCCTCCACTATGTCGCCCGCCTTGTTCAACTTCCCAGCCTTACAAAACCCATTAACCACCGTGTTAAATGTGATCAAATTAAGCCTAAACCTCCTCCTACTCATCTCCTTATACACAAATTCCACATTTCCTATCCTACCCTCATCGACCAACGCAGACAACATCGGATTACACGAAACCACCGACAACTTAAACCCATAATCCCCAGCCCGCCTAAAACCCTCCAATGCTAACTCGAGCTTCCCATTTTTCACGCAGGCCAATATCAACATATCCAAAACGACACCGTTAGCACATGAATTGTCACTAACAGTTAAAAGGGAGTGACAAAATGTGGAAACTGAGATGGGCTTTCTTTGATTCACAAACAAATGCAATAGAGATCGAATCTTGGGGTACTTACTGTCATTGGCGAGGACGATAAAGAGCTTGACGTAGTTTTCAATGGAGTGGGTTACCTTGAAAGCATGCTGGAACCATTTGAAGAATGATAGAATGAGGTCGGAGTCGAAGTTTTTGAAGTGGAAGAGCTGGTGAAGGAAATCGGTTGGGTTGGAGGATTCTATAATGGGTTTGAGCTCTGACCACTTTTGGTTGGAAATAAGGGAGGAAACTTGGGATTGGAAATCCGGGTCTGAAGCGAAAGGGCGGCGTGTGGCAAGAGAGTGGAGGAGGAGTGGCGGCGGAGAGCTGAGTCGGCGGAGGCGGTACATGGAAACGTAGGCGTCAAGTGCAGATATCTTGGAATTTGGGTGGTAAAAGTATATAATTTTAAAATCAAGTATCCCAATCCCTCTCTCTTCACAGGAACACCCAATATTCTCCCAAAGCTTTCTGCATCTCTCTCTGAAACCACCACCAAATTAATGGTTCAAATGAGAATCCCCTCCCCGAAGCCGCATTTTTACCGTTCTCCTGGTGCTCTGTTTCTATCCGCCGCCGTCACAGGGCAGCATAGCATCTATTCGACGGGACCGGCGCCGGAGCTGGATTCGCAACGAGCAGCCCCAGTTCTTTCATTTGCTTCTCCGTGTTGCTGTCTTTCGTTGGCCTTTTTCTGCAGTAGAGAGATACACAGAGGGTTTGTGGAAGAGTAAAGAGTTAGTGGTAAAAAGAATTTAGAAGAAAAAAATTAATTTTAAAAGTGTGATTGGATGTAAGATGAAAAAGTAATAATAAAAGTTGATTTGATTTAAAAATAGTAAAATAATGATCGGATATGATTGATAATTAAAAATGTGTGAGTGAGTGAATTGTGAGATTTGTAGGAAACGTGTGATAATGATTTTTTTTTTGTTAAAATGTGTAGATATGATTGATGATAGAAAAAATAAGACTAAAAGTGAGATAATAGTATATTTTTGAATATTTTCATAAACAATCGTATGTTTGGTTAAAAAAATCTCGTGTAACAAAATGGAATCCATTTCATATCCAATCGTCGCCTTATAAGTTTGGTTATTGCTTTTTCTGATTTGGGTTTTTTGTGGTGATTTTTCAGTTTTTGGTCCTAACTTTTGATTGGGGTTTGATTTCATGTATATAATCATGTTTCGTCTCTGTTATGAGGATGTATTATTATTATTATAAGGCTTAATTGCACTTTTGGTCCTGCAAGTATAAAGGGTGACATATTTGGTTCGTAAGTATAAGGGGTGCGCATATTTGGTCCTGTAAGTAACATATTTAGCAATTTTTGGTCCTATAAATTCAAAAGAGAGGCATATTTGATCATGTAAGTATGGTATGTAGCAATTTAGGTCCTGTAAATTTTCATTTTTGTGCAATTTGGGTCCCATAAGTTTTATTTTTTGTGCGATTTTGGCCCCAAATGGGTAAGTCATATTTCATCATTTGAGAACCAAAAATGCACAAACTTAAAAATTATGGGACCAAAATTGCAACAAAATCAAAATTTGCCGGACAAAATTGCTACATACCATATTTGGACCAAATATGCCAAATTTTAATATATACGGGACCAAAATTGCTACGCACAATAATTACAAGACTAAATATGTCACCTCCTTATATTTATACGACTAAAACTGCAATTAAGCCTTATTATAATGAATAATATGATACAGTTATTTCCCAAAAAAAGAAAAAAAGAAGGATCCCAATAATAATTTTGTAAGATATATATTACTGCTTTCTTTTCACTGAATTTTGAAAGAGAAATATGTAAATATAAATCTATATTCTTCTTTTAATAATAACGAAGTATATATTTTTAGGGTTATTGATTTTTGAATATCGATTTTTATAAAAGACTTTCTTTGGTTTTTTAGCGATATTTAGAATCGATATTAGGAGTTCTGAGTTACCGATTTAGTACCCATACTTTACATTTATTTATAAATTGGAAGGACGAAAATACCCCAAATTTTTTTTACTTTTGATTAAAAAGTTAAGTTTTAATTAGAATTATTAAATTTAAAAAATCTAATTACAAAATAACTTATCATTGTTAAATTTAATTTTTAATTTCTCAATTGTAAAAGATAAAATAAATTAATTATTTTTTAAAATTTTGATTAAAAAACTAACTAAAATTAATATATTAATAAAAAATCTATAATTTTCTTATTTACCATCTTAGTTTTAATTTTTAAATTATTTAATTTTCATTTTTATTTTTAAACTTAATTAACTAAACTAATTTTTCTTTTTGATTAATTAAATTTCAATTTATGTTTATTAATTTACTAATTTAATGTAATAAATTTTTATTTTTCTAAAAATTAATTAATATTTTTAGAAACTTATTTTTATAATTTATTATATAAATTAATTAAATTTTTAGTTGATTTTATAATTTAAGTAAGTATACTGAATTTTTTTAAGTATACTAATGTTTCTTGGAGGCATTTTCGTCTTAAAAGTGAATAGTTACCAATTTATAGAAAAACCGTGAAGTATGGGTACTAAATCGGTAACTCGGAAATGTCGAGTCACCAAACCAACAAAGTGTCTATAAGTCGATCTAAATAGTTAATGTTTTATTTTTCTTCATTCATCAATCAAATAATTGTGCCATGTATTTATTATATGCAACTATTGCTTTAGTTTTTAGTGTTTGTACAATTTTTTGAACAGTAATAATTTAATTTTCTTTGGATTTACGAATAATGAAAACAAAAATTGGGTTACAAATACTCAATATATAGGAAAAACTTTATATATTCATTTTTATTAAGGGTAATTTTTTAACATTAGATTCTAATTTGAACAGGGAATAAATATTATATCGACAAGTTTAAGACGGTATATGCGATATAAGATCAAGTTTAAGGGATGTCAATGTATTCGCCCCAAATAATAATTTAGGACAAATTATATAGTAGACAATTGTAAGTTCAAGCGTCTACGATAATCTAGAGAGGGGGTGAATAGATTATCTCCATCTTTTCGATTTTGCCATCTTTTTCGAAAGAATGCTCAAAGACAATAATAAAGGTGCGGAATGTAAACAACACGCGTCGATTTAAAGAGGTTCAACCCACCAGGCCTAATCCTCTACCACCCCAAATATATCCGAGATGGATTTTGAAAAGAAAAAGGATTTTATTAATTAACAAAATTAATACAACACCAACTTACAACAACACCTTGAAGAGCACCACACTCTTCTTTAACACCACCTTTGAGATTACCACATCTCTCTTCAAGATTACCACAATCTCCAATCGCACTTGTGAAGATTACCACAATCTTCAACCTGAAGAATACCAAATTCTTCAACACCTCAAAAGAAGATTACCACAATATTCTTACATCTAACACCTAGATCACCCAAGTGTGTTCTTACCACAAGAACACTCACAAGGATATCTTGTGTTGAATGATAACCAAAAAATTCAAGATTACAACTCGATAATGAATTATACAATTGAGTGCAAGTGTAATCAAGAATAACCTAAACCTCAAGGATGTGAAAGTGATAAGCTAGGCAAATTACAAAAAGAATAATGACAATATAAGACCAAGTGTTTGCTTGAGTATTTCTTGTTGTGTTGTATTGTTCTCTCTTATTGTTGTGCTTCAAATCTTCCTCTATTTATAGGATATGATTGATATTTGATAGGCTCCTCTTAGAATCTAATATCTACAAAAAATTGCAATTAAAATCAAGATTATAGTTGTTATAAATTAATTCCTCAATTTAAGGAAAAGTATCTGTTGCTTGACAACGGTTAGAATTTTCTTCATTAAACTTGAGGGCGACGGGACGTCGCATGACAAATAAGATTTGAAAAGAACGCATCAAAATTTCAACAGGGGGACCGGTCATAGGTGTGGTCGGCCGTCGCCCAGTGCGACTGTCGCCCCAGGTTGACCGGTCACCCCGACCTGTTTTGTGGGTTCTGCGAGTTTGTTTCAAGAAACTCGTTCCCGTGCACCGATCGCCTCTTTGGTCGACCGATCGACCTCCAAAATGAAATGTTGTCCGATTTTTGTCGAAAATAAATCTCAAGAAATACTCAGAAAAATTAGTAAAACTATTTTAAACCGATCGGGAGTATTTTGGACAACATTAGAAATATAGTTTTGATGAAATAACACATTAACACAAAAAGTGTTGTCCGATATAAACTCCAAGAAATATTCCAAAAAATAGTAAAAATATTTTAGACTGATCGGGAGTATTAGGACAACATTTAGAAACATAGTTTCAATGTAAAAACCCACCGACATAAAATCATTAAATGTGTCGCCCAATATTGTCGAAAATAAACTTGAGGAAATACTCAGGAAAATATTAAAACCATTTTAAATCATTTAGGAGCATTTGGACAACCTTTAAAAATATTGTTTTGGTATAAAAACAAAATCATCAAAATCATGATAAAACCATTTATCAAACAATAATATTTGCAAATATTTTTGAAGGTTGATTATGGTCGCAATTCGCAAATTATATAAATTTTATGATTATTCAAATTATTAGCATTATAAGTTCTTCAAAAAGGTTTTATACATTATGTCCAAATTCTATGTAAGAAACACATTTGGTAGATTGTGATTTTCTTTTCTTTAGAGGGAAAATGGAAATTGTTTTGGGAGGGGAGAGAGATGATATTCGAACCTAAATATGCTCGCCTAATAACATGTCTTTTGATAGAATTGTCAAAATGAATCCGACCCGAGAAAAAGGTCGGATTGAGCTTCATTTTTTGAGGCTCGGGTTGGGCACTTGGGCTAGACCGGACTCCAAAAAATAGTAGTCCGATCTCTATTTAGGCCGATCCGATCCGATTGACAGTTCTACACTTTGACCATATAGACTACATCCAAATCTAGGTAGATTGTGATTCTTATTTCTTGTATTTGGAATTAGAGTAAAAATAAGAGTAAAATACAATAATCCACTCGACTATATGTAGCATTTACCCTTAAACTTGTGAATGTAACATTTACTCTCTATGTCTAATTTGAATTTACTGTCTGGTCCAAAATGCCCTCAATAAGATTAATTTATACCTTAATTTTGGTGTTAGTTCTTTATTAATCTTGAAAGAAAAAGCATAATTATTTTGTAATGTTTAAGGCTTTAAGCAGTTTCAACAATCTTGCTTGAATAACAAATTAATGCTTAAATTTGGTAGAATTAATTGGACTTTCAATTCATTTTATGAATCATATCAGTATTTATTAAAGGACATGAATTACTAACTTTATATTTGAACTTGTATTTTTCTGAGAAAAAATAAATAAAATAAAATGTATTATATATATCAAATTTAAGTTCGGTAAATTTGGTCGTGTAATCGAATTAGTAGAAAATAATATTAAAACCAATTCAATTGCAGATTATAATTTTTCAAAATATGGTATGTTTCGATAATACTATAAAATTTAAAATACTACACACAAAATTATAAATTTTACATAAAATACATTACAAAATCTTGAAACATAAAATTTCATTATTTTTTTTTTTTTTTCAATTTGATTAATTTTGAAAATAAAAAATAAATAAATTTTACAATAAAAAAATTACTCATAAAATTTTATATAAGTAAAATAATAAAAATCAAAATAAAAGAAAGAATTTTATGGAATATTCTTTTTAGTGCAGAAAGTAGTGCAGAGTCTTTGGAGATGAAATGTAAATTTTGCGCTAAAGTAGTGCGATTCTCGCACCAAAATAGTCAGAAAGTCTTTGGAGATGGTCTAAGTAACTCATTTGAATTATTGTATCTAACGTGATTTGATTTGTAAAATGGATTGGATCCGTCTCATGAACGTAAATTCGTGAGACGGTCTCACAAGAGACTTTGATAATCATGTCAAGACATCAAGTCACAAAAGTATATTGTAGAATTAAGAGTTAATTACAAACTTAAACTACCTTGAAGTTTAGCCGAATTACAGGAAAAAAAAGTTATCTTTCAAAATTACAAATACGTCATTGACATTTGTTTTTATTTTACAAAATGCACCCTCAAGAGGGGATATCATTAGGGAAATACAAACCCCGACAGAGTATTTGTAACACTTAGAAGGGGGGATTTGTGATTTTGAAAGACAACTGGATCAATTTTTTTTTGTAATTAGTCTAAACCTTTGGGGTAGTTTTGCAATTATTCCTCGAATTAATGTTGTGCCAGCATGCTTACCCTACAAACAATGAGGCAAAACAGCAAAGAAAAGCACCACAAGACTACATTTATTTTTCCCATTGCAACTCTTTATTTTTCTCAATTTTTGTTTTTAAGTATTTGATTTGATGTTGAGAAGCTTCAGTTTTCTCAATTGTTTTTATATGAGTTAAAGCTAAAGCCATTGGTAGGAAAAGACCCAAAATAGTACCAATACCATTATACCATTTATAATGAATGGAAAATGCCATTTATTAAGCTTATTGATATTGAATTAAAGACATGAGATTTTGAACTTTATTCAAATATTTTCTCCATTTGGTGCATTTATGATAAGAAAGTTTTGCATTTGCTTCCAAAGCAAGTCCTTGTAATCTAATTTAAAGGGGAAAAGATAGGCAAAGACAAAAGTATATGGTGAAAATACTTCTTTTGGAGTTTGGTCTACATCTCTTGTACCTTTTTAAATTGTCATGTAATTTACATAACAATTAGAGATGTTAAATCAACTTGGCCCAATTGGCCAGCCCAATTAGCCCATAATATGGTCCGACATGCCTGCAATTTTAAAAGCCGAAAGGAACTTGGCCTATTTGTCCCCGCCCATTTGGCACAAAAATCGATCTGGTCTCGTCGGTGGCATATTTTACATTTATTTTTATCATATGTGACTGGGCCTGGGCTATCAAAATTGCGACCCAGTAGATTTTCGACCCAGCCCATCCCAACCCAACTTTCTCCTTAGCTCTTTGGGCGGCAGGTCGGCCGGGCACCGACCTATTTGACAAGTCTAATACAATCAATGACAAAAGAAAATTTAGACAGAGTTCTTGTCGTGTCACTATTAGGTTTAAGAAAATTACTGGTGTGACAAAAGAAAGGATCATTGCTTAATACATACTTCCCACAAAACAAATAAAAATGGAATAACAAGAAACAATCAATGAGCTCGGATTTCCACCAACTAATTTGTAGCTCAAGCGGGTATCGACCAGGATTCGAACCCTTGTAGCTCAAGCGGGTATTGATCAGGATTCGAACCCTGTGTGGTTGTATATGTCCATTATATATTGGATTCTATTTTAATGCGAATTTGAGCTCTTCATATTGCACGGATCCTCTTTTAATTAAGTGTTAATTTTCTAAATGACATTTTATTTGATGAATACATCTAATAATTCGTTTAGACTATATATATACAAGTGTAAAAATTCATTTTCTACTTAATTACTACCAACAAAAAATGACTTAATATTAACATATAATTGCAAAGATCCAATACTAAACTTGATTTGAAACAGTTAGATAGAAATTAGGGAGAATGATTACAAGGACATGGAGTTCAAGCTAACTCATTCTACAACCCAAAATAAGCAAAACCATTAAACAACACACAAACATACATTTTGCTAAATCAGTCCAATGCCAACTAAAATTGATACACCTTCTGTCCTAACAATTTACACGATACGAAACACTTAAAACAGTTAGATTTTCCGGAAGCAGCTTAACCACGAGCTGCTCTGAGGAAGTTGTCGAAGGGCTGGCGGGGGCAACCTCAGAGCTAACCATGTGTTTGTGGACGGCACAGATCCTACAACAGGTTCACCACCGGTTATCTGTACAAGAAAAGATCTAACGGTTACAATTATGACAAAAATACAATGTATCGGAAAATTAGGGTTAAATTACACGTTCAACAGCTTGTATTTCCTCTTCGTATGAAATAATAATAAGGGATAATTACTAAACTACCCTGAAGTTCAGGGTAATTACTAAAAAACCAGAGGTTTTTAAAAGTTATAAAAAAAAAAGCCTTGAGCTTTGACTTTGTATCACTTTACCCCCTTCATAAGCAAAGCAAAGACATTTCAAACACCCCTTGTACGTTTGTTAAAATATTCCAGTTATTCCCTTACATTTAAGGCAGAATCAAACCTCAAGTTTTTTTTTTTTTGGTAATTTTGAAATATCTCTGGGTTATTTTCATAATTAGCCCAAACCTCAGGGGTAGTTTGTAATTATCCCTAATAATAACTAGGTTTCCTTCTTAGAATCAAACCTAAGTTTTTGGTAATTCTGAAACATCTCTGGGTTTTTCGTAATTAGCCCAAACCTTAGAGGTAGTTTTTGTAATCATCCCTAATAATAATTAGCTTACCTTCTCGATTGCTGACATCCCATTTGCGGAGACGCATGGAAGCAACAAACCGCTGGTTTTTGGGCATTGGTTATCATATGCCAACCAGTTAGAAAGTTTTTTTTTTTCGTGTCGGACCCAAAGGCTTCACACTGATTCGTCATGGCGCTGTATGGAAGTGGTGAAGTGGAGACCGATGTTCCGGCTACTTGACCAGCAACCTCAAGTGCCTGAAACCAATTTGCTTATTAGAGATAAAAGTATGAACCGCTCGTGGAGATTTATATTATTCTCATCTCTCTCTCACATACGGTAATAATATTGTTCGACATGACTGGTAGATTGAAAGGGAAAAAAACATTGCATGGACATTATACTTGCACATATTAAGCTGCTAAAGAAATTTCAGCAGCAAGAATGTCAGCTAGATTTTAAAGAGAGAGAGATCTGATGAACGCATTCATAAGGAATATAAATAAAAGAGAGGTTCTGAATGGGATCGAAATATTTCAAACTAAGAGACACGAAATATTCCATGTTTTCAGGACATCGACGGTGTCCTGTTCAAGCATTTATGTCACCATTGCCCTGCAGTTCAATTATTATTAGGGATAGTACCGTTGAGGTTTGACCTAATTACAAAAAAACCCAGCTAACTTTCAAAATTACAAAAAGTACCCTGAGGTTTGACTCAGTGTTAAAATTAACGGGTAAACTGTAACATTTTTATAAATATGAGGGAGGATTTTGAAATATTTTTTTGCTTATGAAGGGGTAAATGTTAGACCAAATAAAACATTAGGGTTGTTTTTGTAAATTTGAAAGTTAGCTAGGTTTTTTTGTAATTAGGTTAAACCCCAAGGGTACTTTTGTAATTAACCCTTATTATCAGTGTTCTAAAAAGAACTAGGCTCTAGTCGGAGGGCAAATTGAGGCCTAGCGCCTAGGCGGAGCCTGGGCGAGGTTAAGTAGGGCCTAATCGGAAGAAAAATGTAGGCAGACAAGGGAGTCTAGCACCTAGGCGGGAACTAATCGGGGCTAGGCGGGGATTTTAGAACGGAGATTATTATTATTATTCTTTTTCTTTTTCCTTCTAACTGGGAGTTTCAACTAGATATAGATAATTTCACTCACTGGACCAGACAAAAGGCCGGGTTCATTGTGCTTTGCTATAAGACCAATTCAAAGATAAACCATGCTCGTATTTCTGAACTCAAATAAAACATTTATGTTCCAGGATTCTCAGACAAAATCCTAAAATTCACACAGTTGCATTCACAGCTTAGAGTTTAGAAAACCTTATTTTGCAAAGTGGATACACAGCCCAAAACGAATTCTACTTTCTGAGAGATATGTGTTTCGCAAATGCCTCAACATCAAACATTTTTGTTGAAATTTCGGGTTTCAATCTGGTGCGCCCACACACACAAAGAGAGAGGGTATTACCGATTCTAGCAGCTGACCGATGCTGACAATATGGGACATCGACGGAGACGGAGAAGCAGGCACCTTAGGGATGAATCGAGATATATCAGCAACCGATGATATACTCATAGTATCATCTTCAACAAGGGAATTCATGGAAAATTCCTGTATCAAGAGGCAAAAATCATATTATACATCTTTTGTTGTCATTGGAAAATAAACGAAAGGTTTGAAACAGTACAAATTTAAAACAAGATACCCGTCGAGCGATTGTGATCCCTTGGAGTGTGCGGCCCTTTGGATGTGATCCATGTTGAGCATTGATTGTGGGCCAAACATGAAAGATTCATCGGTACAAATCCTTCCGATAGCTGCTTCGCAATATCTTCTGCCTCTAACTTTAAGAAACAAAAATTCAAAATAAGCTCTCCATTAAAAAAAGGGGGGGATAATTACAAAAACACCCCTAAGATTTGGGCAAATTACGAAAAAACCCAGAGTTCTTTGAAATTTACAAATAAACCCTTGAGGTTTGGTTCAGTCTTACATTTTTCCCAGTGAATTCCGAAAACATTTCAAAGAAAACCTGACGTTTACAAAAATATTACAGTAACCCCCTTAAATTTCCCCTTAAATTTAAGACAACGAAACATGAAGGGTTTTTTGTAATTTTGAAACATGTCTGGGTTTTTTTGTAATTAACCCAAACCTCGGGTGTTTTTGTAATTATCCCAAAAAAAAAACTTAAATAGTCACGAGCCTTTTTCTTCTCGCGAGTTGGAGAGCAATGGGGAAAAAATATTCATTTGGCACAAGAAAATAAAGTACCTTTGTAATGGTAGACAAACTTTCAACTAATATTGCTAATACAATTTTGTCAGATTCATTAGCCTTGTCCGCAGCTGAACGAGAGTTGACAAAGCTTCTTCGTTATCAGAAGCAGAGCCATAATCTTTCACTTCAAATTCAGACTTTACATATACTTGAAAGTCATCACTGATGCCAATATATGGATCCACCTAAATTGATTCAGAAAAATTTTTGAGAAACGACAAATATGTTGTCACCTGAGTAAGCAAAATGGTGAAGAAATAAAGATCAATCAACTAACAAGATGGAGAAACTAATGAAGTACTTTTAGTTTGCCACACTAGATAAAAAATATAAGCTGCCATTATAAGGCCAAGATTTGACACATAGGATCCTGACTAAGAATGCATTTGTTTTGAAAAAACATAATTCCAAAGCATGAAATGTAATATGCAACTTTTAAAGGGGTAATTACAAAAACTACCCGAGGTTTGGGCTAATTACGAAAAACCCAGAAATGTTTGAAAATTACAAAAAAATATGAGATTTTTATTTTTATGTTAAACGCAAGGGGTAATTGCAAATTCTTTTACAAATGTAAGAAGGATGTTTGAAATGTTTTTGCTTATGAAGAGGGTAAAGTGTAATACAAGATAAAACCTCATGGGGTTTTTAAGTAATTTTCAAAAACCCATGGGTTTTTTTGTAATTAATCCAAGCCTCAGGGTAGTTTTTGTAATTATCCCAATTTTAAATGATCAATCATTTTTCTCCTACAAGTTAAAATAAGCAAGTACAAATGTCCATAGATCAAAACACAAGTATCTAATACTTACATCAGACTCGAGTAACAAGTTACGCAAATTATGAGTCTCAGCAATATGATATAGCTTTGCGGCAAACATCACCATCGCAGTCGATAATACAAGAAGTGATCTCTGATACGCTGGAGGCAAGGATCCTGCAATGAGACAACAAATTTATCAAACATTGAATATTCATTGCTTCATATGGAGAAGGTTCAGTGATAGTGTCCCAAACCATTATTCGAGTCTAAAGTCATCTTTCTTATTGACAAAGGAAGCTGAAAGAATCTGAGTACTAGGTTATCATTGGAGTTCTGCAACAAAACGAAAAAATCGGAGATAGTGTCAGAGGCCAGAAATAAAATAGCATCACCAAAAGATACATCGGAAAATAAAGTAACAGTGTAATGACTAAAGATTGCAACAAGCACATGAATTATTTAACAGTGCAGAATTTAAATTCATGATATAGAAATCCAATAACAATAATAATTAAAAAAAAAAAGAAAAAAACTTGACAAAGGATTTTTCCAAGAATACTCTCAAGTAGGTAATCCAACAATTTAAATGTGTGAAGCAAATAAGTGGCAATCCGAAAAGGACACGTATTTAAGTTCTAACCTTAAGGCGACACGAAATCAGTGCCAAACAGAACGAATGAGCAATAGCCTCAATATTAGCAGGTAGATTATCAGGAAGATTGATTTGTATCCATAAAGCAGACAGCAACTGTGCCATTTGGTCCTCATTACATTGCAAAAAATTTTGCTCCTGCATAAATTAACAAGACGACTCATCTTTCTTATTTTTTTTTCATTTTTTAGGGATAATTACAAAAACGCCCCTGAGGTTTGGGTTAATTACAGAAAAACCCAGACATGTTTCAAAATTACAAAAAACCCCTTCATGTTTTGTTTTGTCTTAAATTTAAGGGGGGTAACTGCATTATTTTTGCAAATGTCCGGGTCTTTTCAAATGTTTTCGAAAATCACCGGGAAAATGTAAGAGAATCAAACTTGAAGGGGTTTTTTGTAATTTTCAAAGAACTATGGGTTTTTTTTGTAATTAGCCCAAACCTGAAGGGTGTTTTTGTAATTATCCCTTTTTTTAAGGAAGACGGCTCATCTAACAGATAATAATGAAAAACAATGACGATTTGACGAGGTAAACAATATTCTTACAGTCTCGTTCAAACTAGCTGGACCATTGGTCCTGTCGACAATGGAGCTTATTATATGCATATTAGGAGAATTCTTGTGGGATCGTCCATGCTTCCACTCTTCCTCGACTTTGTTCAGCTGCTGATAATCGTCTTCTTCATTTCCCTGTTTCATTTTAGTTCCATATATTTCTAGACGAAGCTTCTCAAGCAGAGCTGTAATTGAGGAAAATGTGGATGCACTCTTGGAATGCCACCTCCTTGGATGGTTGAAAACATCATTTCTTGCATAAGCAAAACTTGGAATGAGAAGAACGCAAAATATTTGATGCCCTCCAACTCGTATTTCAACATCAGAATGCAACATCACTTTCAAGAGTTGAATGAAAAGAGCCTCCGGAAACACCTGAAAATGATGAAAAATATTGCCAAAATGGCAGCAGTCAGTAAAATATTCTTTAAATTTTAGGACAACGTATAAGTTTAAATTTAATTCATGAAAAATGTAACAGAGTCACCAACCGTAATTAACCGCACTACAGAAGCTGCAAAATAAGAATCATTTAGCAGATATATTGCAAAACATGCATGCAAATGGTTGCAGCTGCATTTTCACATATTTTCAAACTTGAATTAGCTGGACTCATCTCCGATTAGCACAAACATGGTTGTTCTTTCTTATTAGTCAAAGGCAGAAAAATCAAAGACACAGTTATGTGCGTACGGACCATATAGAAATACACAGAAGAAAGATAACCTAATATATGCAGATAGTTACCTTCTTCTGATCCACACACATGTGCATAAAAACAAAAAGGGATAATTACAAAAACACCCTGAGATTCGGGTTAATTACAAAAAAAAAAAAAACCAGAGATGTTTCCAAATTATAAAAAAACCTTCAGTTTCTATTTTGTCTTAAATTTAAGGGGTAACTGTAATGTTTTTGTAAATGTCAGGGGTTTTTTGAAATGTTTTTGAAAATCACCGGGAAAAATATAAGATAGAATCAAACCTCAAGGGTTTTTTTGTAATTTTCAAAGAATTCTGGGTTTTTTGTAATTAGCCCAAACCTCAGGGGTGTTTTTGTAATTATCCCAAACAAAAATTAAAAATTAAAAAAAAATGTAGTATTTGCAGATGTAAATAACAAATTAACAATACTGATTACTGAGAGCTTCGCACCTGCTGAGAGTGGAACGATACAGATGCCAAGGAAATCACATGAGCAAGAATTATAAGTGAGGCAAGTGCTGCCCTGGCAACAACTCTTACGGGAGAAAGATTCTCCAGTGTAATTGTCATCATATCAAACAGCGGCCGCACATCAACAATCTGGCAATGACAAATCATTAAAACAAGCAGACATAAGGGAAACATCAACTAATTCAATTCCGTTAGTCATTACCCCTCTCACAGTTTCCAACAAGCAAGTTTCGATAGACGCCTGCAATGCAGCATTCACATTCAGCTCTTGCTCTCCGACTGATTCGCCGCCGCTGAAAGCTTTTGCGCAAATGTCTGAAGAGATCACTAACAAACCCCATGTCAGAAATCACGGCTTCTGACCTCTTGACGTGCCAAACAGCTCGCAGTTTGGACGATGTGGCATTTCATCTGGGGATCGTGCGCAACATTCTTGTGGTCCAAATGCCGAACAACGCCAGCTAAAATTAATTGCTGATGTCCTGTAATCAGATGGAATGTCTTGTTAGCTTTCTGGGATTGGAATGTAAAATGTTTAAGCAACCATTTGCAAGCTATCCTATCAAACAAAATTAGCAGAATGGGCTAGGCATTTAATTTCACCTAAAATATACAGTTATGATGAAACTCGGAAGAATTTCCAATCAACTTAAAAGTGGCATGTTACTCATTTACGGGCTGCGCATCAATAAATGATATATTCTGTTAAAGAAAACACTTTGCGTAAATTGATTTGAATTGGTAAAAACATTTGTCGTTGGTACACATAACTTAGAAACCATCGAAACAAAAGGAAATTAGTCCTTTAAGTGACAGCTCACCATACCAAAGACCAGGAAACGGCCCACCATCTTTGTTTAAAGATCAGATGCACTGATAGGAGAGAATAAACTTGAGTAATAACTAAACCCTGATAGGAAAAATATTGCAATCTCAATTATATAACATATTTTAACTGATCAAATGGATCTTTCCTCATTTGAGGTAATATTCCAAGCACCCCTGTCCGACAAAGCCTCACGCTACTACATTACTTCAGGTGACTCAAACATTATTGCAACTGTAATTTGAAACCATAGTGTTTAACAAAGACTCAAAAAATATTTTTGAGTTCGCGTGAGCCGTCTAAATTAATACACAACCAAAAATTAACAGCAGAGAAGGAAGATGAGATCACCAGAGTCTGAAAATATATCGATTTAGCATACAGCCAAATCGAAAGTAAGGAAATTTAGATACAACATACCAAAATAGGACAAATTACCAGGATTTTCTACAAAGGATGACATATCAGAAAGAACGATGCTCCCTAGGCCATGCTGAGGAACCCACTGTCTTCTCATGTCAAAATAAACGAACATTGGGTCCAACACTCGTCGCATTGTTGTACTCTCCTTTGCCAGATCAACCATCCTCTGGATGCATATTTGAGCCCATACTTTTGGTGTCTCTATCTCCTCTCTGAAATCAAATTAGATTAAGCGAGACGAACAAGAAAGAACAAGTGGCAGAAAGTGCAGGCCTACTATTTTAGCAGCAGTCCCCGATTACTATCCGAGTAAAAATGCCGTTTCACTTTTTTACATTCATAAATATATAACGAAACCAACCTTGATAGGAGAGAAGGATCTTTCTTTTCTGGACGGAATTTTACGATCATGTGGCTAGGGCTACCTCTTCCTCGCATCTTGCTACCTCATCCACCCAATTATGATGTGCCTCCCTTCCTTCTTCATCTTCTTCGTTTTGGGACTCCGTCTCATAGTTATCAAGAGTAGCATGCACAATCTACAATCAGTATCACATTAATTTCATTTAAACAAGTTTTTGATTCCCAACAACTCTTAACTAAACAAACTCGCAATGAATCAAAAGACATTTTAAATACAAAATAGAAAGGAGAGAAAGAAAAAAATGCCTCTTGGTGACGAAATTAGGGTTGCCAAAAAGGTTCACATTTTAATCGAGAAAATAAAATTGCTCGTCAATGAGCGGTTCATAGCAGGTCAACAGGATGATCAGATAAAAGCTACAGATTTAGCCCTACTGCTTGGTTATTGCGGCCACAAATGCCAAACAAGCACGGATACTTTTTGATTATACAGATTAAGTGTAAAATATCCCTAGGAGACAAAAACGAGAAGGAAATCATTTTATCCAAGGACAGACAGAAAAGTTTTCAGAACCATCAAGCAAATATATCACTTTTTTTTTTTCATCTCATGCAAACTTGCATGCTAATTTATTAACATATAGCAATTTCCAATAACAAAAAGTGGCAATTTATAATCAGATAGAATGGCATAAAAAAGGAACATGAAATGTGTAATCTCTTATTCAGGTATTACTATTACTATTATAAAGTACTAGGGTTACACCAGCAAATCGAAGACCAATCGTGAAATAAAACATACATTCAATTTCTATATCAGGAAATTACCTACAATTTTACACCAATCAACAACTGCATGATGACAAAACTATCAGAAAGACAAACCTTCTCAAAATCAGCAAAAATGCGAGAACTCTGCCATGAACCACACCTGCAGATAGAGAAACAAACTAGTCTATTACGGAGCCATAAATTAAAGCAAATAAGTTCTTTAAAAACCAAGCTGATCAAGAATAACAGGTGATAGATGTCAATTAAAAATGCATTGACAAGATGAACTAAGTTGTGATTAACAAGGCCGCATGAACAGTAGAGTTTGACAGAGTGATTGCAATGATACGAGATTTAAAGAAGCAACGCCTAGTTTCTCAATGTAAAATTACCATGGCGAAAGGCACCGCAAGCTCGATGCCCTTAAACCACGCTTTTGATGCTCATCTCCAGTCTTACGTGCCAGCATGCAGACTTTGTCAACAAAGTTCTCAATATTGTGGGTATAAGTTCCATCCACCTGCAGATGGATAAACATGAATAATCAAGAGTGCAATTATCTCATGATCTTATATTGCAAGCACAACGTAACTTAATTATTAAGGCATATTGACTAAATGTTAAGCAGAAAATATAAGATCATACACAGACGACAGCCAAGTTACCCTTTAATTCTAATGAAAAATTATCAAAGTCTAAGGCTTATAAATCACCTGACAGTATATAAATGTAGTCAGGGTATCGCATCCAGTTATCAGGATGGTATCCTGCTTAGAGTCATCCAGCAGTTCAGTAACTACATTCAACAAATTAACAGCAAAATACGCCCTGCAAGCATGTCGAAGACATTAAATTCTGGAAAAATGGAACTTCGTAAAGTTTTCCTAAACTCCACTTTGAAGTGGGTCCTGCAAACATCTACAAAATCAAAGGTAAATTAAGAATAACGATTTTTGAACTCGAAGTTATGATATTATTAGAAGAGAATAAGATAAAATGTAACACAGAGGAGACATTGAATTCATAGAGCAACTGCAAAATTTCAAGAAATCGTGCCAAATGGTTCGTTTTTATGTTAATATCCAAGAAAATAGTTATTGTTTAATCAAGTTAGCATTATGACATGATCCAAAGCAAATTAGTTACATCAAATAACAATTTACATTTGCTCCTTACAAATGCAAAGTAATTTGTTGTAAGCCTCTGCAACAATTCTGACAAGTTTGATGTTGCCACTTCGCAGTTCTTTGTAACATCTTTCTTCCAGATATTTAGCAATCTAACAAAGTATAATTTCAAGCAAAAATCTTATTAGTTGTACCCATGAAATATAACTTTACAATTTTTGTTTCAATAAAATCATACACAAACGGACTCACCTTTGGAATCCGGAAAGGGTTTTGGAAGCATATTCACAGAGTTTTACAACTTTTCTGTCATTTGAATTCCCATCCTGCAATATAGAAAAAAAAAAAACATACAACACCATAAAATTTTAGTTCA
This sequence comes from Rehmannia glutinosa, assembly GCA_016081115.2. Lineage (NCBI taxonomy): Eukaryota > Viridiplantae > Streptophyta > Magnoliopsida > Lamiales > Orobanchaceae > Rehmannia > Rehmannia glutinosa. The sequence continues at coordinate 93,570,993 of CM071937.1, read as the reverse complement.
TTTATATTGGAGTCAAGGCAGATTGATATTGGAGAAGCATGGTATAATATGGGATCAAGTAGCACTCTCCCATTTCGCAAATGTTCACTGAGAGCAAAATTTGGATAATGCTCTGTTCTTTTAGTTTATCACATTTGGCAAATAATTGAAAAGGGTCTAAAAACGCACCTCCAACAAAGCTATTCAAAGGGGCAAAGGCATGCATGCATCAAAGCAGGGTTAGTCCCCTTTAATGAGTGTATAGTTATACGTCAAGTATTGTGAGGCAGTTTTAAAAATATTGGTACGTGAATGGGCCAAAGAGAAAGAAAAATATAGCATAAGAAAAGAAGGTAAGAGAACAAAAGATGAAAAGTGAAAATAAAGAATTAGCAGCCAAAACTGATATGTTTTCATATGGTCCTCTAAGTCAATGAATCATAACTGAAAGCATTTTGAAAAATCAGAGCTTAGAGACAGGTTTCACATTCTTATCATTCCTAGCTAATGCAACTTTAAGTGGGTATTTGGATAGTATGAACTCTATTAATTCATGGACGGTGGACCAACCAAAGGAGACTGAAATATTTTCATTTTTCTACAGTGACATGCCACATACCCCAACTATTTGATATGCTTATAGAATCAAACATCTTTTATAACTTAAAAACTTTACAGTGATCATTAGACAAATATCTGATACTGGCGTCACCATTGTCAGTGTTTAGGTGTCAGGCATGGTAACACTAATTTCACAAATGAAGTCAATGAACTTCTTGCGCAATTTACAATGCAATGCAACAGTTGAATGTAGTATACAGAGAAACTCTTATGGCATGTCGAGTAAGTTCGTTCTACTTGAACAACTGCTTTAGCTTTATTATGTTATAAAGCATTTATATTAAGGTTCCTAATATTGGAAAATTTGCTTAAAGGCATAAGTAAAATGTGTCTAATAATACTCAATGAGATATTCATGAATGTATTGCTAAAGTTTCAAGAAACAGTTGAAAAATCTGAATCGGTCGGGATATATATATATATATATATATATATATATATGTGTGTGTGTGTGTGTGTGTGTGTGTGTGTATGGAGACCACCTGTAAACACCAAACATCTCATCTCTTTTGCAAGCGGAATGTTTGAAGAATAAACATGCAAAGACTCTAGAAGATTTAAGATATTGTTAAAACAATCAACACATAGATTGTACCTATGCTCGTGGATTCTCCCCTCCCCTCACCTACCACGTACCAACAACATAGAGAACTAAACTTTCCAATTAAAATAATGATGTAATCAAGCAGAAAAAAAGGGAATTAAAATCCCGGATTTGCCTTAACAGACAACATAAGCAGGCTAAATGTACAATGAGATATTTATCATGCCACTCCATTTGATCTAAATTTTAACAGATCCCAAACCATACCAAATTAATTTCATAACATATAGAAACATGTCAAGAAATAGTGAACAAAAATATCAGAAGACTTTTAAGGAAAAATGATTAATACTGCTGGAGAAATTATGTTCATTCAAACTTTTGAGAATCAACTCATGCTCAACTAAACATAAATGAAATCAAGTAATTGTTTACTAAACAAATAGACGCCATTGAGGAAAAATACATTTTCGGTCACTACGCTCAACCACTAATAATTACCATCCTTTTACTAAAACAGTTATTTTTTTCACCTAGAAGCTGAGAAGCACTTTCTTTTAGAGTTTGCAAACACTCCCACAAAATACTTTGTAAAGGACAATTAAAGAACTGAAACTTTAAGTGATGGTTTCGGAGTGACAAAATCGAAATGATGGTAAAGTACAGAGATGATAATGTAATTTTCCAACAAAAATACAACATCAGAAACCAGCATACACATTTCTGCAGACGTGATTGTTCACGTTTACGCTTCTAGAACACCCAAAAATCAGTACCAAATCTAACTATAAATGTCTAATAAAGCAAGAACAAATGCTCCAAAATACAAAACTTCTTGAAAATATATTTACTCACAGGAGATTTGGGAAATATTTCAGCAAGCAATTTCTTGTATCGCTTAACGGGTTGCCGAGATCGTGACCTCAAAGCAGGGCAGCAGACACACATGCTCTCACATGCTGGGAATATCTTGCGGGAAATAACACCCATTGTTCTCCTACAAATAATAAAGATAAAAATGGTCAACCCACTTCTCCTTTAGATCATATCACCATTACTCCTTCATGAACCCTCATAACTACCGTATTTCGCTAACAGATACTAAAATGCTGTACCACAGCTGGCAGAACTAAAGCTAAAACCAAAATGTAATTACCAAAGAAACCATATATGTAAAGAAGAAACACAAGGAAAAAAAAAAGGCCCAAATAAAAATTACAAAGAACTCGAAGGTAATTTCAAATATGATATGAAATTACAAGCATTACTCATACTTCAAAAAGTAACAAATCTTCCAACTTATACACAAAACTAAAAACCCATGACTAAAAAATGAAACACATACACAATAAACCGTAAATAAGCTACATTCTCACAAACCCAGAAAGAGATTCACCATGGAGTTAGAAAACAAGTAAGAATGTAGAAATTGCAGACCTTTCTTAGCACAGGCAGATCTGGGGAGCTAAACAAGAACTCCCCACACAAACCCGCTTACGGTTTGCAGAGACTTTTTCGAGAAACCCACCACCAGTTTTCAAACTTCAAACTAAAGAATTGTTAGTGTGAAAAAGAAAAAAAAGCGTCGGAATATAAATTGTACTGCGGGACAAAAATTGAACGATGAAAGAGGGAAATGAGGAGAAAATGGAAGGGAAGGGAAGGGAAGGGAAGAGAGATCACGTGATTGTCAGAGTCTTTTACAGTAAAGAGTCTTGCTTTTGTCTTTGTCTATCAGAAAACTTTGGAACTCCAAACCCCATTTTTGAGCCCTTTTTCTTTCTCCTGTTTACGCTTTGATCTTTTTCCTTTTTTTTGTTTTCTCCCAATATCTTTTGCCAAGTTATAAATTTCTATAGAATTAATTAATCTAAATATAATCATACGTCTTAAGGAAATGAATGTCAAAGTAAAACATGCTTATATTTTGATAATACATCAACTCAAAAACCTTAAGAGAGTTTTTGCTTATCAATATTAAAATCAAGATGGGTATCCAAATTCTTTATTCTTTTTTAAAGTTTGATCTTTTTATGTAACATCCCAATTTCGTAAAAATACGATATGCGATTTTATAAAATGCTAAAAAAAACTGAAAGTCTGAAAACGCATTTTAAAGAAAAACTATTATTATGAATTGTCAAAAACTCAAAATACTCATAAAATATGTCTCAAAATTTAAAACGAAAATTCTCAAAAAAAAAAAGAAAATATCAAGTCCGTGCATCATTAAATAATTTAAAAATAAGTGGTCTTTTAAATTCCTTGATCGATTTCCACTGTCCCCTCTAACTCCTTGTTTTTTTGTAGTGATGGACAACCTAAATCACCTTTGTATGTGAAATCCAACTTGATCTTGACCCTCAAGTTTGCTCCCAAGCCCATGGTTTCCTTGAAGTTTTGCCCCAATTTTTGTGTTAATTGGCTGATCCCTCCCTCACACTCACAAGTCACAAGTCACAGGTTGGGCTATTAATTTAGAGTAGAAAATAATTGGCTATTTGGCGCGACTTAATGGATGAAATGGCCAAGAAAATACTTCTGATATTTAGGTTAGACAATAAAATTATTGGCCCAAAGGAATTTTGGTTCGGACCAGCCTAGCTCAATTTTTCTCTCTGGTCTCAGTCTCAGATTAAGTCCGACCTAATTGCCAGCTCTATGCCTCTAATTAGTTGAAGTAACATGGGTTGGCTTTGGTGGCTAGGAATGACTCTTTCAAAGGCTGGGCGTGAAATTGAAGTTAACTCGGGCTTAATAAAATGGGCTTAGTTTTAGGGCAAATAAAAGCTTGCAAGAATGGTTCCATTTATCCGAAAGTTGGCCGAGTAATGGGTATGAAAATGGGCCAAGAAAGTGTGTAAATTTTGTTAGGAAATTAGTTAGAAAATGGGCTATCTTTTGGTTTTACAATTGGGCTCAGGGGCGGACGGAGGGGGGACAATGGGGGCTGCTCAAAAATTTTCCAAAATTATTTTTTCCCCCAAAATATTTTTAAAATTATTTTTTTTATAGCTAAAATAAAGGAATTTTCTTACAATTCGTTTCCAAAACTTTGATAAAATACTTTAAATAGTTGTGTTTTCTGATTCCTCCAAATTTTTTTTTCTCATAGTTGAAATCGGTGCGTTTTTCGCCCCCAAAGTCGAAATCTGCGTCCGCCATGTCGATTGAGCTCAAGAATAATATAAGGAAATTAATTTTCTTAATCAAGAACTATATGGTCTAAAATTATTTCTGAATGACTTTTGTTGTATAATTTGTAATACACTAATACTTACATGAAATGGGGAACAATCTTACTAGTACCCAATTTTATCATGTAGCCATATATGCCATTGGCCTTACTATTTCCATTGATTAATGGTGAGTTATATCATGATATATACATTATACAAGAGGTGAATATTTGTCAAAATTCTATGTTTTTATTTTTCTCTAAAGGAGTCTGATAACACGGTGTTATCAAATGGTTAAAATCAACAAGTAATCCAAGCGATAAGCATTGGAAGGTGTTGACAATGGTTTTAAGATACTTGAAGTACTCCCGAAGTCATGGTTGTATATATGAGATACCCAACTTTGCTTGAAGAGTATTATAATGCTAATTGGATATCGGATACGAAAAATCCATACTCCATAGGTGGATAAGCGTTCATTATTACTAATGGAACAATGTCATGGAAATCCACAAATCAACGTGTATAGCCGAACTATGTTTACCCTTTCTCTCTCTAACTCTTTCTCTCCCCTTCTCTCTAACTCCAAAAAAAAAAACCCTAAGTTTCTCCCTCCCTCTCCTTTGCGGCTTCCCTTCTTCCTCTCCCCCTCCCCCTCCTTCCTTCCCCCCCCTCCCCTCCATGGTTTCTATTGGAGGGATACCAAATAGCGGTCCCTTGGCGTATGAAGGTGGCGAAATTTTTAGTTCGGGCGCGGGTCGGAGCTTCACGGAGGTGTCTCGGAGCGGAGAAGACGATGGGGTCACAGATAGATTTGGGAGAGGGAGAGACAATTTTTGCTTTTTCTCTAGTTTGTTAGTATATTTGTTGTTTTCTTATTTTGTTTGTGTTTTCTTTTCTCGGTTGATTTGCGAAACTCGTAGGCGGATCAGTTTTTCGTTGCTCGGTATGTAGTGATTTGCTCGTGCCCGATTTTAGTTTTTTGGTGTGTTACGATCTCCTTTAAGAATCAAGTCTCCCCGTGGAGTGGGTAGTTTTTAGTCCATGTGAATCTAAATTGGTTTTACCAATTCCCGCAAGCTCTTAGTTAGTCTTGTCGACTCTTAGCCCGTTGGCTACGATTGTAGTTGTAATTTTAGTTTTTGAGTTGTTTTAATATAATTCTATCGTTCGACAAAAAAAAAAAACGTGTATAGCCGAACATGGAAATTCAAATATCAATGTCCATGACCACTATTTGACCAATACGAGAAACTACAAGAAATTTTGGTTCTGGAGTAAATTTACCGACGAAATGATTTTGCCACTTAATTTTACAATTACCTAAGAATACCTACAAAATAAAAAATATCATTTTCCCCAAAATTATACCAACAAATTACCGAAGTGGTGTTTCAATTACCAAAATGATTTTTGTAGGTATTTACCAACAAGTTTAGATTCTCGTAGGTAAATATTTTACCTACAATGATTTTACCTACACTTTACAATTTTCTTAACATTTACCTCTGATTTTTCGTAGGTAGGTAACCGATTTTTTCTTGTAGTGATTATGTTTCGACCATCATATTGTGATGTAGATGGAAGCTAATAATAACAACAAAGAATGCAAATACTATTGTTGATACGCAAGAATACCTTGAAAGTATTGAACAAAACAATAGAATTCTCAAAAGAACCTTTATTGCTTGGAGAATAAATCTCAAAACTTAATAATATTCAACCTCCTAAAAATAATAACAAAACAACTATTTATAATATCAAAACCCTACCACAATAAAACTCCTAACTTGACTAGGAAACCTAAAAGATAAACTAAATAGAATATTAAACATATAAATCACTTCTCCTAAAATATAAAATATTCTAAAATTCTAAAAGATAATAAACACGATTTCATATCTCCATCGTATTGGCGCTGAGTTTGAACAAGTTTTGTTCTAATATTTTTTTTTTTTGAGTTACGCACACACACTTCACCTGGAGATTGAACCCCGACCTCCCACACATTGGAGGAGTGACACCACTAGGCCAAATGGCTGGTGGTAAGTTTTGTTCTAATTGTTGTTCCAGAAGTCCAGTGTTCGGACAAGTTATTTCAATTTTTTTTTTATTGAATTGTATTATCAGGTTGTACTTGTTTTAACAAGTTAATTGTTGTAATAGTTAGATTGTTATGTCATCGTAACAACAAAGTGCTAAAATTTCCTAATAGAAACTATTTATTAAGGAATTGGTTAAGAAAATTAAAAATGGAATATGATAAACCCCCTTTTTTAGGGAGGAATATGATAAACTTAATACTTAGAGTAAATGTGGAAAATCACTTAAATAGGGTTGACTCCAAATAGCAATACTAATAAGAGGTGATTACAAAAATTACCCCAGGTAAACAAAAATATTTAAAATACCTCTTTATATTTGTAAAAATAAAATTACATTCCCCTTACATTTAAGACATAATCAAACTCTAGGGTTTTTAATTATAATTTTGAAACTTCTCTAAGTTTTTTTGCAACTAGTCAGACCTCAAGGGTAGTTTTGTAATTATCCCGACTAATATTATTCATATTGTAATGTTGAACTATTAAGTGTGAATGCCACGATTCCAAAGGCTAATAATCAGTTATTACTATCTTTTAGTGAATAATTAAAAGTTTTGTTACAATCGTTTCTTTATTCCAAGAGTGTGAAAAACATAAGAATTTAGAGAATCACATTTAAAAATGGTGTAACACGTCGTGTGAACATATGTTGCATATATGGTACTGGGACTAGATTCTTGTAGCCTGCTTCATGCTTTTTTCGATCCCTTGAATGTTTCACATGTACACAAAAATTATTTGTAGATTATTAACCTTAAAACCAAAAAAAATAAAGCAAATTAGGGATTATAGGCAAGATGATGTAACTACGAACATATTTTGCTGAGTTCAGAAACTTTTAAAATACTTGGTTACAAAGAAAAAGAAACTTTTAAAATATTTTACAAGAAAAATTGAGAGCTTATGAGATGTTTTAAAATATCTGAAAAAAGACCCCATCAAGAAAAAGAAAAAGAAAAAGAAAAAAATGATTGTTATTTATTTCTTGAATTTTAAAAACTCCTTTTAATTAGTTAGACAAATTAAAATGCAATATTTAGCATTTATTTATGAAGGAACTCTTGTTGGACACATGTCCTATTTTGGTGGTCACATATTGGTGGTTTTAAAACTACTCATTTGATGTGATAATTGCGGTAGAAGGTGGTTTTAAAACCACCCACCACCTTGATGGGAGGTTGTGATAAAGTTATTATAAATATAAACTAAAAGGTCCTAATCTAGCATACGAGAGTTTTATTTTTGCCTGTGTTTTCCATCATGAGTGCTCTCAAAAGGAATATATTAGAAGATTCTTTTGGTTTTTCACTTGGACAACAATGGCTGGAGGTAATTTAATTTTTATTCCAGATTTATCTTACATGATTTTAGTTTAAGAATGTATTTTTAAAATAAAATCAGATATCTTGCTACTTTGAATAATAAAATCATAACGAATGGTCTAAGTTCCAAGTTGGACAATTTTACTTGGAATGAGTGTATGAGAGCTTAACTTTATTTTTATATATACTTATAAATTATAAGGCATGTTACGTGTTATCTAACATATGTGCGTCTGATAATAAGAAAATACAATACATATTTATAGTTTAAGTCTTTCAAAATCAAATATTAATTAGAATAAAAGATGTGTGCCAGACCAAAGATTATATTTATGTTGAGACGCAAGAGATCAAATTAAATGAGAAATATTTAATAACATTTGACGATACCAACAAAGATTTACTCCTTTAGATTGCTACGTGATGTCGTAATAATATTCTATGCACCATTATTATGCCAAAAAGTAATTGATGCAAGATTCATGGGAGTGTTTACAATTACTAAAAAAAAAAAACGGTTTTTAGTTTTTACCCGAAAAAATCACTTTGTAGTGTTTGCGATATGTCAACTTTTACTTCGATTCTCGCTTTAATTAATCGAATATAAAAGTAAGGAGAGTGGTCTTTAGATTTCTACTTACGCTTATAGTTTGATTTTTACAAACAAATAAAACATTTTTCCAACATTTTAACCAAACACTCTCAACTTCTCGATTCTATTTTCAAACACTACCAACTTTTGATTCTCAACTATTTTCACTGTTTTAATAAATCACTTCTCCTAAAAACAAATGTTTTTGCAAACACTCCTTTTATGATTTACTAAGGTTGCATTTGGATGGGAGGATTTGGATTTGGGGGAGGATTTAAAGAAGGATTTCAATTGACTCTAAATAAGAAGGATTTGAAATCCACCAAAATTACTCTAAAAATAGCTTCCACGGATTTGAAATCCATTATAAAATGACTTCATCCAAACAACCTCAATGGATTTGTTATTATGGATTTGAAATCCATAGCTCAAATCCTTCCATCCAAATATAGCCTTATGTTAGTAAATGTAAAAGAGCAAGTCTCTTGTGGGGACGGTCTCACGGATCTAAATCCGTGAGACGGACCTCCTAATGGCTTCGTCTTGAGAACATGAACCATGAAAATAAATTTAAAAATAATAATGAACCATGAAGAAACAAAAAATAAACCCTAAAAAATAAAAATCCTAAAAACCCAAATCAATTAAAAATAAACCCAAGAAACAAAATAAACCCTAAAAAAACAAATATAAACCCTAAGAAAAATAAAATCTGAAAAAAAAAAAACCTTTAAATTTTATGTAAGGTCTGCCTCACTGGGATCTAAATTCGTGAGACCGTCTCATATAAATTTTTGCCAATGTAAAATATGTAGAAGTACAGAGTAAAAGTTTGACAAGGAAATGTACTATAATTTTGTCTTATTATTTTATCCTTTTGCCTTCATTATTGTCACTTATCACTATATTAAAGTCTTTGTAAGAAGATAAGTACTTTCTTAGGTGTCAAATCAATAACCCTTTACCTCAATAAAAGATCGAAGGGTCAAAAACCTGAAACACAAGAAAAGTTGCATTATAAAATATTTCAATTAACAATATTTATTAGAAATTATATACTGATTTTTTATTTTTGAAAATGTTAAGTTAATGTAGATATAATAGTAGGTATAGATACGCATGCAAGCACAAAAAGCTATAGTGTATAATAATTGAAATGGTGAAAATAGTTTTTTCAATCTTGTAACTTAGATTACTTGGAGATTTAGTCCTCTAAGTAATATATTTAAATTTGTGTCCAATATCTTTTAAAATTTTGGACATTTAGTCCGATTTTATTTAACTATGTAATTTTATCGTAGTTGCTAACTAAGACCAATATTGGGTGCTAATGTGTCCAAGAAATCTAGCGATTTTGGTGATTTGACACAAAAATTGATATGTCAAATCACCAAAAATTGACAAATAAAATTTGGGCATTTCAATGTTTTGGTGTCAAATTTTGCGCCAAATGACAGAAATTCTCAATTTTTTTGACATGTTTATATCTAATTAGTAATAGTCAACAATTTCCGATAAAAATACATAATTCCAATTGAAATAGGACTAAATGTCCAAATTTCTAAAATGATATCGAGAATAAATTTTAAAAGTGACTACTTAGAAGACTAAATCTTAAAATAGTCCAAGCTACGTGACCAAATAAATTATTTTCCCAATTGAAATGGATGCATGTAAATTAATAACTACAATATTTTCAAAAACTATATTCTATGAAAAGAAAAGGAGGAAATGTATATTAAATATTTGTACTATTTTGAGAGGATGCAATATCTATCAATTAATGAATAAACAAATGAAAGCATGAATGATGCAACTTATGAGAAGCCCCCACCAAAAATTGCATTAAATACCCTTTGGGAGGAGGCCAATAATACATCACCTCTCAAACAAGCAAAAAAAACCATCATCTTATTACAAAAAAACAATTTCCCACCAAAACCTAAAACTGCAAACATGGTTTGTGTGAGAGATCTTCCTCTTGTCCAGAAAGTGTGTGAGCTCTATGATAAGATCTCCAAGCTCGAAACCTCAGCCCCTCCGACGACGTCGACGTCCTCTTCACGAGCTCGTGGCCACCGCATCCCTCCCCACCCGATCGACATCTCCAAACTCGCTTCAAGATCCAACGTCTCGTAAACGACCTAATCCGACTGCGGCCAGCGAAGGCCTAATGGAGAAGCACTACTCCACGATCCCGGATCCTTCGAGAACCCCTCGACCACCTCCACCTCTTCCCTTACTACTCCAACTACCTCAAGCTCGGCCGCGTGGAATTCAACCTCCTAAGCCAAGATGCTCTAACCCGAGCCGTGTGGCATTTGTCGGCTCAGGGCCACTCCCGCTAACCTCCGTTGTGTTAGCCTCTCATCACATGAAATCCGCCGTTTTCCACAACTACGATATCGATGCTTCGCTAATTCCATGGCGATGAAACTCGTCGAGTCTCATCCCGACTTGTCCAAGAGAATGGAGTTCCACACGACCGATATCATGGACACGTCATTTGCATTGAAGGACTACGACGTCGTTTTCTTGGCGGCCCTTGTGGGGATGGAGATAGAGGAGAAGATTCGTGTGATCGAGCATTTGGTCGAGCACATGGCTCCGGGCGATCCTCATGCCGAGGAGCGCCCATGGGGCTCGTGCGCTTTCTCGTACCCCGTGGTCGAGCCTCGCGATCTACGAGGGTTTGAGGTGCTCGATCTATCATCCGACCGATGATGTCATTAATTCGGTCGTCGTTGCTCGTAAGTGTCCGAACTCGTGCATTCTTTCGATAAGGGGTTCGGACTCGAGTACGGTAATGCCTTGCAACAAGTGTGGTGAGATTCAAGGTTTCAATCCCCTCAGCCACATGAAAATGATGGAAGAATTTGCATGCCAAGACCATGTTTTTGAAGAACTTCTTCTCCATTTTAATGCACTATCTGTTTTGTGTTCGCATTTATCCCCGGGTAAAATACGAAAAAATATTCATGACGTTCAGCCTACTTACAAAAAAACTCCAATTATCTTCCAAAATTACAAATACACATTGAGGTTTGTATTTACTTAACAAATACCTCCCTCTTGAGAGGCGATTTGTATAATAAAAACTAATGTCAATGGGATATTTGTAATTTTGAAAAATAACCGTTTTTTTTTTTGTATACTTAGACTGGACCTCTACGGAGTTTTTTTGTAATTTACCCTTTAGCATATGTAACTCTTATTACTCCTACTTAAAACTCATGTGTGCTATTTCTTGCTCAGATGAATTTATGCAGCTTTTTCCACTACTTACTTCATATTTGTCTCACTTCTTTTATCAACATTCCAAGCAAACATAACTCTTCACATTACATATATACATCAAATATATACTAAAATGTAATGTAAAAATGAAATATAAAATAAAACATCAAAAGAGTCGAAGCAACATAACCACATTGTCACGTCACAGGGGCGAAGCCAAACCCATTGCTGTTCTAGCCCAAATTTTTTTCCCTAGCTCAATTAATTTTTCCCCTTTAAAAATATATATAATTTTTTTCCATAGAAAAAACGGGACAAAAAAATTTGATCACAAAAAGGAGCATTGCGGCTGGTAGTCGATCTCGCACGACTACTTCCTTCTCAAAGGCACCACTAAATACACGACAACCAATCGATCGTCACAATCACACCCGACTACCCGTGGTGCTTTGAGGTACAACAAAACTCGAGCGAGAAACTCATTTTCATTAATCATTGAAAATAATTGAATGCAGCACAATATTGAATTACAATCAGACACAATTTGGAACAGGGCATTGTGTTTCGAAGAAGTCATAACGGTTTCTAATTATATTTCCATAATTATGTGATCCCAACCAAATTTTTCAGTGAAAGACGAACCTTGGTTTTGTCGACATCTTAGAATAGCATCTCTAAAGAAAGTGAGCCTATTTTGGTGTTGCGGTTATAGCCACACATGTCCAATAATTGTGTTCTCCTGAAGATATATCATTTTGGCCATCCTTTCCTTTGTCTTCTATTCCTTTTATCTGTAATAGTGAAATAAGATTTGTCTATAAGTTGGACAAAAAGCCAAAAGGGAACCATCAAGATTCAATAAAGTCAAGCTAATTAGACTGTTTTTTTGTTCAGTTTTCGCCACTCTATTGGTTCTGATATTACCATCACATATTGCTAACATCACAAATTCAAAAGGCAACTAACTTTTATTCTGACTAGGTGATTTGTCGTTTTTAAACAACTTAACAGAAGTCACATATATGGCATCACTTTTCAAACATCAATTACTACAAAGTAACGCAAAAAATAGATAATTACAAAAACTACCCCTGAAGTTTGGCTTAATTACAAAAAATACCCAGACATGTTTGAAAATTAAAAAAAAAAAAAAAAAAACTGGAGGTTTGATTCTGTGTTAATGTAAGGGGGTAATTTGTAATATTTTTACAAATGTAAAGGAGATGTTTTTGCTTATGAAAGGTGTAAAGTGTAATCTGAGAATCAAACCTCAAGGGGTTTTTGTAATTTTCCAAAAGTTTTGGGGTTTTTTTGTAATTATCCCAAACCGCGGGGGTAGTTTTTGTTATTATCCCCAAAAAAAGACTATTTTTGTTAATCAAGATCCTTCAAGAATACATATATATATAGGGATAATTACAAAAACACCCCTGAGGTTTGGGTTAATTACAAAAAAACAGAGATGTTTGAAATTACAAAAAAACCTTCGAGGTTTCATTTTGCCTTAAATTTAAAAGGGCGACGACTGTAATATTTTTGTAAATGTGAGGGGGTTTCTGAAATGTTTTTTGAAAATCAGGAAAAATGTAAGACGGAATCAAACCTCATTAATTTTCAAAGAACTTTGGCTTTTTTTTTTTTGTAATTAGCCCAAACCTCAGGTGTTTTTGTAATCATCCCTATATATATATATACACGAATAAATACGAGCATCTCATATTTTCATATAGCACAATGACAAAAACAGAGATGTTGGAGACCCATGCTCACAATTATTGGTTAGATGAGCCATTCTTGATATAACTCTATAGGCCCATATATGCACATATTGCAACAGTGCATGGCAAAAATGTCTTCTTCAGTGTAATAAAAAAGGTCGTGATAATTGAGCAATGTCCTTTCCTATTTTCGTCCTATTTTAGAACTTCTGTAAGCACAAGGTATGTTGCCTTTTACGTAATTTGAATGGCCACCGTAAACTCTATATTTATAATACATATATTGAATATCAAATCATGAATGGCAAGCCACATCTCTTACGATCAAGTTTCAACTTCCTAAGATGCAATTATGTTTTTCGAGTTTTTCGTCCTTTCAAAACATACGTCTTTTTGCGTAATTTCAATGGCTACCAAGAAACCCTGTATTATAATACATATGTTGAAAGTTAAGTTTCATTGTCTTATTGCTAACATTAGTTAAGCTATACTTCATTTTTATTCTAATTCAATTTCAATGGTTCACATCATGTAAGAGATGTATCTTTCTATTTTTATAGGGATAATTACACAAAAAAGAACCTTGGGGTTTGGGCTAATTACAAAAAAAAAAACCTTAAGGTTTGATTATGCTTACATCTTCCCCTTTATAAGCAAAAAACATTTCAAAAAACCACCCTGGTGTTTGTAAAAATATTACAGCTTAACCCTTAAATTTAAGACAAAATCAAACATGATGGGACTTTTTCTAATTTTGAAACATTTCTGTATTAGAGATTTTTTTGTAATTAGCCTAAACCTTGAGTGTTTTTGTAATTATCCCTTTTTTATAACCGAGAACTCACTATTCTTTCAATTCTTTTTTAAAACCGAGAACTCACTATGGCAGGGTCCTTTGGGCCCACCCACAGCTACCAAACTCGGGGTAACCACGCACGCAGGCACGCCCCAACGCCTGGCCCCGGGAGACAACAGGAGTAATTGCAACTGTTACGTTTCGAACCCGGGACCTTGGTGTCCCATAGACCACCTACCAGCTGAACTAGCCCCTGGGGGCAGAAATGCATCTTTCTATTTAGCCTTTGTTCTAGAGTGCTAACAGCTGACTATTTTTCGGCAATTTTCTTTCGCTTCCAAGTAGCCATTTAATTATATTTATTTTTCAGAGACATGTGAGTAAAAATAAGGGATAATTACAAAAACTACCCTGAAGTTTGGGTTAATTACAAAAAAAAAAACAGAAATATTTGAAAATTACAAGAAACATTGAGGCTTGATTCAAACCTCAAGGGGTTTTTTGTAATTTTCAAAAACCTCTGCGTTTTTCGTAACCCTAACCTCGAGGGTAGTTTTTGTAATTATCCCTAAAAATAACGTAGAATTTGTACTGCAACACCATATATTATAAAGATGATGAATTTTGCTTCTGAAGACCTCAAAAATCAACACTTCTGAACAAATGACAAACATCTAAAATTTTCCACTAGAATATTAACCAGTTGAAAATTATATTTAGTTACGGTTCGACAGTATAACCAATCACCCAATTTACCTCATCATCCAGCAGAAGATTTGTCGATTGACAGTTTCGGCGAGTTTCTGCATCCATCCAGTGGCTCCATTCTCTTTCTCACACCAGGGAGAAACCATGCAGACATCTTAGTTTCCAACTCTGATTTGTCCCTGTCGACAAAGCTTCTTTTGTCAATAAAGTTAAATCCAATTAAACAAAAATCATGGAAACATGTAATGAACAAAAATAATTATCCCCAGATAATGGAGATACGATACAAACCAATATCGATCCTTAAGTATTCCAAGACTTAAGAATTTTCAGTCATATATTTATAAGTTTTTTACTTAAGCACCTATGAGTACTTTCACTAGTTTTTGACCGTAAATTTTATTATCTTTAAATCTAAATGCCTAAGAACTAAGATGAAACTAAAATCATAATGCTATTGTGATTTCTTCTGGAGTTGCGCATAATGAATCAGCGCGTTTTATGTGAAGGAACATGGACATCTAATTTAAACTGGAAAGGATATGTAATAAGAGTACATCCTCAAAAATGATGTGCGGGGAGAGGAATACAGATTCACATTTACATTGCATAAGTGGTATAGACAAAGCATGCAATAATCGAATTCGACCTGATTAAAATTCTTCAGGAGCTGGAGTATCATAATTGCTGAACTCGTCGGAAACTAGTCAGTCTCAGTTCTTGTATGTAGGAATATCCGGCCACTTCAGAAGCAACAAGATCATTACATACAAGAATTTCATCACTCGAGCATCCTCATTGTGTTTAGTTTCTAGCGATCGGATAAATTGCAGCATATAAGGAATCCCATTTACACACATCATACACCATCACACCAATCCTTCCTCCAACTCAACTGCCCAAATGACTTCAAACCAAATAGGGTTAATTACAAAACTACCGCTGATACAAACTCGAGAGGCAATTGTTAGGTAAATACAAACCTCAATGGGTATTTATAATTTTGAAAGATAACTGGAGTTTTTTGTAATTAGGATAAACCTCAGGGGTAGTTTTTGTAATTATCTCCAATCAAATAACCAAAGCGTCCAATCTTTGTTCCTCGATGAAACCCTGGCAGTATTGTACCCCAAAGTGAAGATCATTAAAAAAAAAAAAAAGCATCCTGAAGAACGACAACACTTTTCAGCTGTATATGAAAATAAAAATAGAACTATAACATTACAGAAGAATAAAGGAAAATTACTGAAAGAAAACAAAGTGAAGAAATGAAATCTTAACATTAGATGAATATAGTTTGGGTGGTTGGTTGGTTCAATAGAAGTGTGTGACAAAAGATTAACAACAATATTATGTTTTAGCAGACAGACCAACTTTTACCAAAATTTTAGAAGCTGAAATCAGTTAGAATGATTTAATAATTCTACTCTAGTCCAAGGGACTGAAACATACCAACTAAATTCCCCTGTTGCCATATTGCTTTGAGTTTTACCAATTATATATTAAACGACGACAAGAAATTCTCAATAGCATGAATAAAGGAATATAGACAAATTTTATGATATAAACACTTACAACGTGCATCTAATAAGAGGACGCCATGCCCACAACTCTGATACTGCAAATGCGTACTATTATAAATGTAAATGTTTCAATAGTTTCTAATGTTGGAAAAAAAAATGAATCTCAAATTTCATTTCATCATATGATTTATTTAAAGATATTAGAACATTAAGTTGAATTCACCCTATTATATTTCTTTAACATCCTTGTTCCATAGTTCATATTACAGAATAAAATTGTTAGAAAGGACTTAAATCTCAAGGCGAAAGAGCCCGTTTCCTACATCTCAGGTCCATGCACTTTAATCATAACAAGGCTTCACCAGAAAGGTTCCATTAAAACTGCCAGTCACTCGAACATCAAACGCATCCCTCTCCAAACGAGAGATTTTTTTTATTCATCCGGTAGCTTTCCAGCATGCACCAATAAACCTAGTAAAAATAACACACTAAGGAACTAAAAAATGATTACTTGAGCAATAATTACATCCAGCAGCTGCACATAATGTGGTGTACCCAAATATAAGGGGAATTAGACTCATGAAATTTTATGTTTCCTAAAACACAGGACAATACAATTCCTGGTTAGTACTGCAAGAGAAAATTGTGTGGGTGCATCACATTTTTTTTTTCCTTTTCACGATAAATTTGATCATTCGCAAACAAAACTTCAAACACCCCTCTCACTGACCCATTATTCCTGAAGTCAATCTATATATTGGTTTCAGCATAAACAAATTAATTGAACAACCAAAAAAATAAGAAAAAGAAAAGAAATCCTGTATACGGTCAAACAGAAACTTTCAACATCCCAACAGTTATGATGAGCATCAATTGAGTAGGCACGAGAAAAACCCTTACGCTTGGCATCAACTTGAGAAAAATAAAAACGAAAATGACAAAAATATCAATTAACTCTACATAAAAGATAAAGTATTTACTTTTCTTCTCTTATGGAATTACAAGCTCTTCAATCGATGTTGACAAGATCTCCTCCACAGCCTTAAACTCGAAAGGAGCAGCCGGAAGCTGTTATCAAATTCCTATATTAGGTCTATATATCAAATGAAAAGTGGAGAGGTAGAGGAAACAAAATAGAACGAAGCGTACCAGCCCAATTTTCAAAGATTTGGCTGGCAATCATGTCTGGTCATAAGCATTGGTAATTGAACAGAAAATTTATCATGATTCCAATTACATATATGAGGCAAATAAGAAAGTAATAACAATAGTTCTTCCAGTTGATATAAAAACGAAAGCATGCCTAGGGCCTCTCAGCTATTCGCCAGCTAAGATTTAGAAGAGTCATTATAAAGATGCCCATCGATATCCGGAACAAATCCCTTTTCCATCATTTCCTCCTTAATAATATCATATGTTATTCGATTGGGTACCAATCCTTTCTCCAACATCTCATTCAGAAATCTGTTTGCTTCTTCCAGTTTGCCGCTCTCGCAAAAACCCTTAATCAACACATTATACGTCCACGACATTCGGCCGCTTTCCTTCTTTTCCCATTCTTTTCTTCAGAGTCAAAGCTGCCTTAGGGTTTCCTTGCTTGCAATAACCAGCTATCAGAGCATTGTACGTAACATGACTCGGATTCAATCCTTTTTGCAACATTTCATCAAGGAATCTAACCGCCTTCCTGGTTTCGCCTCTCTTGCACATGGCATCGACCCTTATGTTGTAGGTCACCAAGTCAGCTTTCAAGCCCTTCTCCTCCATCTCAAATAGAAGCTTATCTGCCGCTTCCAAGTTTCCATCACGATAATAACCACCGATCAAGCAATTGTAGGTTGAAACATTGGGAGAAACCATTTTATCCAACATTAAATTGTATACACCAACCGCTTCTTCCAATTGGCCTGCTTTACAATAGCCATTAATCAGAGTATTATACGTCAATACATTAGCAACAACCCCTTTCTTCACAATATTATCAAACAACTCCTAGCTTCCTTCATCAATTTCTTCTTCGCATATCCATTGATAAATGCATTATAAGTAACAATATTCGGCTCCAAACCCAATCCCAACATCTCATCTCTCAACCCCATGGCTTCGTCAATTTTTCCATCACTGCAGAATCCATTAATCAATGAATTATACGTGATCACACCCGGTCTCAGACCTTGCTCTTTCATTTCCTTAAGCAACCTAATACCTGCAGCCACATTATCATCCTTGCAAAACCCATCGATTAGAGTGTTATACGTGATGCCGTTAGGGGATACACCCCTCTCCACCATCTCTTTCAATAACGTGTCAGCTTTATACATTCTCCCAGGCCCACCCCTCTTACAATAACCATCAATCAAAGTGTTATAAGTAACCACATTCGGCACTACCCCATAAACCTTCATATCCTCCACTATGTCGCCAGCCTTGTTCAACTTCCCGGCCTTACAAAACCCATTAACCACCGTGTTAAATGTGATCAAATTAAGCCTAACCCTCCTCCTATTCATCTCCTTATACACAAATTCCACATTTCCTATCCTACCCTCATCGACCAACGCAGACAACATCGGATTACACGAAACCACCGACAACTTAAACCCATAATCCCCTGCCCGCCTAAAACCCTCCAATGCTAACTCGAGCTTCCCATTTTTCACGCAGGCCAATATCAACATATCCAAAACGACACCGTTAGCACATGAATTATCACTAACAGTTAAAAGGGAGTGACAAAATGTGGAAACTGAGATGGGCTTTCTTTGATTCACAAACAAATGCAATAGAGATCGAATCTTGGGGTACTTACTGTCATTGGCGAGGACGATAAAGAGCTTGACGTAGTTTTCAATGGAGTGGGTTACCTTGAAAGCATGCTGGGACCATTTGAAGAATGATAGAATGAGGTCGGAGTCGAAGTTTTTGAAGTGGAAGAGCTGGTGAAGGAAATCGGTTGGGTTGGAGGACTCTATAATGGGTTTGAGCTCTGACCACTTTTGGTTGGAAATAAGGGATGAAACTTGGGATTGGAAATCCGGGCCGGAAGCGAAAGGGCGGCGCGTGGCAAGAGAGTGGAGGAGGAGTGGCGGCGGAGAGCTGAGTCGGCGGAGGCGGTACATCGGACGCCCCGAGGCTGTTGTAAGACTATATTTGGGATTTGGATGGTAAAAGTACATAATTTTAAGGGGTATTATAAAAAAGGCCTAGTCAATTGACAACTTTTTAAGGCATAACTTGCTAGAAATAAGTTTTTAAGACCTCTTTAAGGTAAAATGTCCATATTATCCTTTTATATATTCAGTTGATGATTTGAAATTCGCGTTTAAACGACTATAGTCTTGTAAAACGACTTCAGTCGTTTTAACCGGCTGTAGTCGTTTTATTTGTAAATTTATCATATAAACTATTACATTCAATTTTCATTATTAATTAACTATTTGCCAAACTTTCTAAAATCTTATTGTTTTAATACAAATTTAAACTCAATAATATGTACTGCTATATTTTATTTTGGAAATTTTATTAATGGTGATTAAATAAATAGATATAGAAACAAAGTCGAAGTCATGAAATAGTATGTGAAATTCCAATATTCTCGTACACTTCGTGATCATGATCTATATCGTAAATTGCTAAATCGGGATGTGCACGCATTAACCAATCTGCTATGATAGGGTTTGTTGATGTACAATCATATCCTCTCACGTAAAAAAACAAGTATGTTCGACTCCTCAATCTAATAATAGTTGATCTATCCTCAAATCGAACTCACACATATGTTATTCAAGATGAGTTTCACCAAATCTTCATCACTCGCGTATATGCCTCGACCTCCACCCCACAAGAGACTTTAAGTTCCTTGTGGTGGCAGGAAATGAGTTAAGCCCCTTAGTTTGTGTAAACTCTTATGATCGAAGCGTTCTAGTTGAGCATCCACAAGAGAGAAGATAATGTGAATTTGTATCTTTATTTGTATTGTATGTTTGTTTATATACATTTTTTGATAAAATAGTTTGAAATTGAGCCAAACATGACGTAAAATATTATAATTATGATTTATTTTATTCAAACCAATCAATTGGATACTTAGTAATGGAACTCCATTTCCAACTCATCTATTGTTATAAGTTTATTTCTCAACTTATCCATTGTGAGTCAATATTTATAATTTTTTTTTTTTTTTTTTTTTTTTTTGAGAACCAATATTTATAATTTAAAATACATTATACATTGTAAGTCAATATTTAAAATCTAAAATACAATAAACTTGGATATTATTAGTGGAGTATGATGAATTGTATATAATGATGTTCATGATCTTATTCATTGTAATGTTAGAGTTATATCATTGTAATGTTAGAGTTATATTCTCCATATTATTGCAAGTTTCATACTTAGAATGTAAAACATAGCATATTATTTTTGTAGTTAATATTAGTCGTTCGGATAATAATGCAAATTAATTTGATTTATTACAATTTAAACGACTATAGTCTTGTAAAACAACTATAGTTGTTTTGTGTAACAACTGTAGTCTTTTCAAAAAGACTAGAGTCGTTTTTTGACAAGACGACTATAGTCTTTTCAAAAGACTCAAACCATTTTACAAAAATGACTATAGTCTTGTAAAATAATTTTAGTTTGTTTTTGTAAATTTGCATATCTTTTTTTGTATTTTTAATTTTTCTATATATTTTTGGACGAAATAGTTTGAAATCACGTCAGACATGACTTAAAACGTTATAATTATGATTTACTTTTATTTATATAATGTTAGAAGTTTTATTATCGGACATTATTGTAAGTCGAATATTTAGAATCTAAAATAGAGATACACTTGGATATTGTTAGTAGAGTATGATAAATTGTATATAATGATGTTCATCATCTTATTCATTATAATGTTAGAGTTAGATTCTCCACATTATTGTAAGTCACATACTTAGAACGCAAATATAGTATATTATTATTTTTATAGTTAATATTATATCGTTAAGATAATAATGCAAATTAATTTAGATTTATTACAATTTATGAAAACGACTACAGTCTTGTAAAACGACTATAGTCGTTTTGACAGAACGACTACAGTCTTTTCAAAAAGACTCAAGTCATTTTTTTAAATGGCTATAGTCTTGTAAAACAACTATAGTTGAGTTAGTAAGTCGTTTTTGTGAACGACTCTGATCTTTTCAAAAAGACTCAAGTCATTTTTTTAAATGGCTATAGTCTTGTAAAACAACTATAGTTGAGTTAGTAAATTGTGTACAATGATGTTCACTCATTGTAATGTAAAATACGGTATATTATTTTTATAATTAATAATATGTCGTTCAGATAATAATGCAAATTGAATTGTCATGTTCATTCTTTTATTCATTGTAATGTTGAGTTTGATTCTCAACACATTATTGTAAATCACATACTTATAATGTGAAATACGGTATATTATTTTTATAGTTGATAGTTTGTTGTTCAGATAATAATGCAAATTAATTTGAACTAATTACATAATGAAAACGACTATAGTCGTTTCGAAAGAATTACTACAATATTTTCAAAATGACTCTAGTTGTTTTACAAAAACTACTACTGAGTCTTGTAAAATGGCCCTATAAGATAATTATAGCCTATAGGTCAAAACAAATTTAAAAAAACGACCTATAAGATAATTATAGCCTATAGGTCAAAAAAATTTAAGAAAACTTCTATAGTCATTTTACAAGATCAGTCGTTTTTTTTAAAACAACTAGTTAAAGGATTGAAGTCTAAAGGGTACAATTGGAAAATAGAAAATAAAAACTTTTCTTCTTTTTGTTTTTTAAAACGTAAGTTGGTCAAAGGACAAAAAAACTTTGGCTTGGGTCAAGAGGCTAAAACCCACCATTTCCTCTAATTTTAAACCAAAGTATTACAATCCCTCTCTTCACACGAACACCCAATACTCTCCCAAAGCTTTCTGCATCTCTCTCTCTCTGAAACCATCACCAAATTAATGGCTCAAATGAGAATCTCCAAAGCCGCATTTTTTACCGTTCTCGTGGTGCTTTCATTTGCTTCTCCGTGTTGCTTCCTTTCGTTGTCCTTTTCCGGAGTAGAGAGATACGCAGAGGGTTTGTGGAATGGAAAGAGTTATCTTTGCGATTGGATGTGAGCGAGAATTCATTTTCGCTTCATTTGGATAATTGTTTTTGACCAAACATACGATTGTTTATGAAAATTTTCTTTAAAATATACTATTCTCTCACTTTCACCTTTCTCACTTTTTCTTTCACCAATCACATCTACACATTTTTTCATAAAAAAATCATCATTATTATACATTATCCCACAAATTTTACTATTTATTCACTCACACATTTCTAACTACCAATCACATCCAATCATTATTTTACTATTTTCACATCCAATCAACTATCATCATTATTTTTCATCTCATATCCAATCACACTCTCAAAAGTCATCTTTTTCTCCCAATATTTTTTTTCACTACTATTCTCTAGCAAAATGAAAATTTTCAAAATGAAAATATATCCAATCGCACCCGTTTGGCCCTAACTTTTGGTTGGGGTTTGATTTTATATATATATATATATATAAATCATGTTTCGTCTCTGTCTTTGCTTGAATAATAGAATTTAGAGCTAAATATTTTAGTATAACTAATTTGGTGTTCTATGTTTCATTAATAATATTAGCTATTCACCAAAGAAGATGACTTGTTAATACTATGTTTTGATCTATGAATCATATTAAACAAACAAGAAATAAACGAAAAAGTATTAACATATGACTACATTAAGTATCAATCAAATTTAATTTTGCCGTGTATTTATTATATTCAACTAGGGATGTGCTATTCACACCCCTAAAATCTATTAATACACCCTTTTTTTTTTAATACACCTCTACTCTTTTTTTAAAATTAATCTATTTACTCAATACACCTCCTTACATTCCTAATTTACCCTTTCCTGGTAAAATCCTTATCATTTCCCCTAAAACATAAATCCACCCAACAAAAGCGATATTGTGGTGGAAGAGAATAAAAGGAAGAAAATCCAAACAGAAACACGGCCAAATTCGGCGCCGAACCATATAAAACGTTAAAGTTTTTTCTTGCACCAACACTTATATACAGGAATTTTTTTTTTTTTTTGTCTTTATGAAACTTTGCAGGTCTGATTATGTCAGAAAATGAATTTAGGTAGTTAGTTTTGTAGCTTTATTCTGAATATCAAGTTATCTTCAATTGTATAAACCATACAACAATATTGATGGGTTATTTGAATGTAAGTTTTTTTTTTTTGGAAAGGTTAAATGTAAGTTTTTTGCATAAAACACGAATACGATATATAAAAAGAAAGAAGAAAATTGGGTGTATTTAGATATTTTGTGGGTTCTAACTTCTAAGGATATTTCAGTCATTTTAATTGATGATATATTTTTAATTGAAAAATGAGGGTGTATTGATAGGTATTGGGGGTGTTAATAGCGCCTCCATTCAACTATTGCTTTAGTTTTTAGTGTTTGTACAATTTTTTGAACAGTAATAATTTAATTTTCTTTAAATTTACGAATAATGAAAACAAAAATGGGTTACAAATACTCGATATTTTGGAAAAACTTTATATATTCATTTTTATTAAGGGTAATCTTTTTCAAACATTAAATTCTAATTTGAATTAGGGGATAAATGTTACATTGACAAATTTAATGCAAGATATGCGGCATAAGATCAAGTTTAAGGGGTGTCATTGTATTCTACCTATATAATAATTTAGGACAACTTATGTAGTAGACAATATCTGCAAATATTTTTGAAGGTATTATGGTAGCAAATTATATAAATTTTATGGTTCTTCAAATTATTAGCATTATAAGTCCTTCAAAAGGTTTTATACATTATGTCCAAACTCCATGTAAGAAAGTAAGAAACACATTTGGTAGATTGTGATTTTCTTTTCTTTAGAGGGGAAATGGAATTTGTCTTGGGAGGGAGGGGATGATATCTGAAACTAAGTATGTTCGCCTAGTAACATGGCTTTTGATGGAGCTATTAGAATGAACCCGACTCGGTGAAAAGGTTGGGTCGTACCTTTTTTTTGAAGCCCGACCGGCCTATTTTTTTATTGGCTAGACTGGCTCCAAAAATAGCGATATGATCTCTATTTGGTCCGACCCAACCCGATTGTGATTATACCATTTGACCACACGGGCTACATCCGACTCAGGCATATTGTGATTCTTATTTATTGTATTTGAAATTAGAGTACAAATAAGGGAAAAATCCAATAATATCCACTTGATTATATGTAGCATTTACCCATAAACTTGTGAATGTAACATTTACTCTTTATGTCTAATTTGAATTTACTATCTCGATCCAAAATGCCCTCAATAAAATGAGTTTAAGTAGTTGTTAGTATTCTTTCAATATTAATTTATACCTCAATTTTGGTGTTAGTTCTTTATTTATCTTGAAAGAAAAAGCATATTATTTTGTAATGTTTGAGGCTTTAAGCAGTTTTAACAATCTTGCTTGAATAACAAAATTAATGCTTAAATTTGGTAGATGTAATTGGACTTTCAAGTCATTTTATGAATCATATCGAGTATTTATGGATTGAGTGTACTAACATGCAAAATAATCAAAAGAACATCTCCTACGGACCTCATCCCTCCGAGACATGATCATCATCCTAAAACCATCCGGATGTATCACCCGGAAATGCTTGGGCCAAAACCAATGACTAAAGAAGATGGGAAGTTAGTCGACACAAAGGAGCTTTACCAATAGTTAAGCTTAAGGTATACGATGCGTAAAGCTCTTCGAATGATGCTAGTAATGAGATACTCAATTGAGGAAGCCCAAGGTTTGTGCAATGGGAGAGGAATGTTAGCACCATCCATTTGTTCGCCATTTTTACTTCTATTTCCCATCAAGCCTCTTCAAGGTTCCGAAGATCATCCGGCGGATCAAGACGATCGACGAAGGGGGACTTGATCCTTCCCATGTGGGCGAGTCCGGATTGGTCAAATCCAGGTCGATTGAGGAGGGTCTCACTTGGAGTTTAAAGTATATGAATTACTAACTTTATATTTGAACTTGTATTTTTCCGAGAAAAATAAATAAAATAAAATTTATTATATATATCAAACTTAAGTTCGGTTATTTTGGTCGGTAACCAAATTATTTCGCACGCTAAATTGTTAAAGGTTTTGAAATTTTTAATTATCGGTTAATTCAGTTCGAAAATTCAAAATTACTTAGAAATATTATATTAAAATGTATTATATATAATTGTATTTATACATCATATATATATATATATCATATTTTCTTATATATGTATAACTATTTATTTATATCATATATTATATATACAACATATTTTTTAAAAGAAATTTGATTAATTCAATTAACTAACCGAATAGTTAACCGAAATATTATTTGGTTCAGATTAATTCACGAAATAAAATTTTGGTTTAGTTAATGATTTTATCATTTAACAAATTCAGTTAATTCAGTTTTCGATATTTCGGTTATCACTTAACCGAATAAACAACCCTAATTACTCAAGTGCATTAGTCCTATAGCGGTAGTTATTAACAAATCCAGGGGTATCTTCGTCAATAAAGCTAAAACCCAAGGGTTTATGTAGGGCTTAAATCAAAAAAAAGGAAATAAGAGAAGAAAAGAGAAAAGTCTGCTTCTTCTTGCCCAAGCATACAAAAGCTTGATATCACTCTATAATGGCGGTTCAAAACATTTAATCAAAACCCAACCACCATCACTTTCTAAACCCTGATTCCCCAATCCTTCGCCTCTGTGAGTAATTAATTCCCCATGTTGAAGGTCCTCAGGCCCCTCGCCACCAGGTGCAGTTCGCACGCTTACTTCGGAGAGCCAGCGTCCCCATTCCTCCGGGTCCTTCGAGAGGGAAATAGGATAAGCACATATTCTTTCGGGAGGTTCTTTTGCTCGGACTCGTCAGATGGAGCCGACCGGGTTGATCCACCCGCGGCGGATGCTAAACGGGTCGAGGCGGGTGAAGAGGCGACGGAGTCAAAGTCTTCATCGGCTATTGTACCTACTGTAGTTAGACCCGAAGATTGTCTAACGGTTAGTCTTTTAGGAATTTTCGTGGCTTTATCTTATGTGATGTGTTAATGAAGGAAAATGCAGTATTGAGCGTCATTTTTTTATGAATAAGTGGCTGAAGTCCGGGCAAGACTCATTTAATTTTTGTTCTACGTCATGTTTATATTCACATATTTGTTGCAAACAATTTGGAGTGAGACATGGATATTTTATTTAATTGTTTACTAGTAGAATGTTTGAAGAGTTAATTAACTTATTGGATGATATTTCTTGAGTTTCATACTTGTTCATATACAATTCTGCCTTTAGCATAGCAAATAAGTAGAACTGAATGCAATGCAATGCAAATTTGTAGGTGTAACTTGTATTTGATTTTGCGATTTTATGCTAGAAGTTGTTCTTGGATTCATTTTTTAGGATAATATGCATATCTAGGAAATGCATTTAAGGTCTCTCTTGATACCGATTTCTCCATTCATTTGTTGCCCTTATATAGCTACGCAGTTGTGAAAAAGAACATAGTTGTGCATCCCTTATGAGGGTATTAGCTATGTTATCCAATGTTAGGTTTCATTATCTTCTATTGGAAGTTAGTATTTTAGGAGTACAAGGAAACTCACATCTCTCTCTCTCTCTCTCACACACACACACACACAACACACACCCAATAACTCTCCTTTACATATACAAAAAAGAAACAAGAATTAATGATATTCAAATTGTTTGGTTATCTGAGTGTGGATAGTTTTGGGAGGAGGTGCCATTGGTTATTTCAGTTGTTTGGCATGAAGAATGTTTTTCTTTGGCCCTCTCCTCTTTGTAGGTGGTCTTGAGGAGCTTGAGGATTGGTTCTTTTAGGGCCAAAATTTGTCTGAGTGATTATAACAAAGAGTTAATCACCATTTTGCTGTCTTTCTGTTTTCTTTTTTCTTTTTTGGGTTTGGGAGCGAGTTTAGGTATTGAGGGTTGATATTGTTAATGGCTGGTTTATGATTTTTGGCCAGTGTAGTCAAAGGCGAGCGCCTCTGCACCTTGGATCACCCAAGGTGCTGCCACTTGACTCAGGCGCCGAAGAAGCGCAAAAGTCCCGCGCTTTTCTGCAAGGCGCAAGGTGATGCTTTCTGCGCTTAGCTGTATTTTTCAGTTGGGCGTTTTTGTCCTTTCAATTATGGGCAGCCCATACCCATATTAAAGCCCATTAACCCCATCCAATTATTACACAAATTAGGCAAAAATCTAGTTGATTCCTCCACCAGGCAGTGGGAGATTGAAGATAGTGAGGCAGATTCATATGAAACCGAAGAGGATGTTGGATGATGGAGAAGAATCTGACAATACACTGGGAATGATCCTTAGGACTTGGGCTAGAATCTAGATGAGCTTGCAAACTTAGTTATGAGTTCGATGTTCGTGAATTGTGACCATGTGACTTTTTTGTTTTATAATTTGCATTTGCGCTATCTAGTCTCATGGATTATGAAAACTCTTTGATGCTTTTGTTGTTTATCTAATGAATTGTTATGTTTATGTCATTGTTGGTGCATATGGTTTAATTTTATATTTAATGATCATGTATTTGATTATTTTAGAATAGTATAGATAATGTTTTCAAAATTGTGCGCGTTGCTTGAGTCAGGCGGGCACTTTTTTGGCGCCTCGGGCAATATAGGACCTTGGCGCCTCGAGTGTGCCTTGCGCCTTTGACTACCTTGATTTTTGGCTGTGAATCTGTTGGACTCCTCCAGCTGTATTACTTTGAATCTGTGTTAGTAGGATTATTTCCTAAGGGGAGTTGGTTCCATGAAGTTGGTTCTTAAGAGTAATGCTACTTTGAACTTCATATTGTGAGTTGATGCTTGCTTTGCAGGCTAAGTCTGTTGTGAGGTTCAAAAACTTGGGACACTACATTGGCGTGTATGCCTTTTTACTTGGATCATAGTGACATCTTCCTTGTGACCCGAAATAACATTTTACAATAACAAGTATGAGGGTAATATCGGGAAGCTGAAAGAAAATCACTGCTAGGGTATTGTGTTGTGATTTCGCCGAAGTGATTAAGTTGTAGTAGAACAGACCAGCATATAAGAGTAGTGCACATCTGCACCTGCTATTTAGTTTAAATTTGATTCCTAGTGGAGTTAGATGGTCCACCCCAGTGCATTGTGCAGAAACAAAGAGGAAAAAAGAAAAAAAGAAATGCAGTGCAGCAAGTGCAATTATATATATGCTGTTAATGCCCATGAGCAATCTGAAGCTATTCCTTTTTGGCCTGTGAACTTGAAATTTGCTCACCTTCTGGGTTTTTCTTTTGAGATTCAATCTCTTTTAGTAGCTTTATCAAGTTATGATTTTCTGTTGTGTTAGTTTTATGAAGGATATCATATGACTGTTGAAGACAACAATTTTCTTGTTTGTTCCAATTTATTCTCATAATTATACAAAAATGCAGATTTTTGTTTCTTGTGCAGGTTATAGCACTGCCTCTGCCACATAGACCATTATTTCCTGGATTCTATATGCCAATATATGTCAAGGTATGGATGCTTCTGGTTGCGTACTTCTTTTGTAATATTGTATCATACTTTTATGAGTATTAGTTATTGGATATTTTCTGATACCTTCTATGATGTTTCTTTGGTGTCCAATTCTAAGCTGATACATGTAATAGTGCCAAATATTAAAGGGGCATGAGTCAGTTATTCTTTAATCTTTATGGATCTTGCCCATGTATTCTGACTTTAATTTTGAACATATATTGTTACTCTTTGTTATTTATCTTGTATAAAATATGTTCTTTCTCATTGCTTGATTGTTACAAATGGTAATTACCAAGCATCAGAATATTTTTGACATCACATGTTAAAAGGTGGAAAAAGTTGAAGTGAAAACTTTTTACGTTTCTGGAACTTGCCAACCTCATAAACCTGATCAGGAATAAACGTTTTTCTTCCTTTATTCTCTGATGTTAAATTAGTCAGTACCTTCAGTTTGCTATTAGATAAAGGTAAATCTTCTCCCTGGTTAAAAGAAAGCTGAATTTAGATTTCTTTTGCAGGATCCAAAATTGTTAGCAGCTTTAGTAGAGAGTAGAAGAAGGCAAGCCCCTTATACTGGTGCCTTCCTTATTAAAGACGAGGAAGGGGCTGAGGGTTCAGATGCAGAGAAGAATATATATGACCTCAAAGGAAAAGATTTACTCAAGCGCCTTCATGAAGTTGGTACACTGGCTCAGGTAATGTCCTCTCTGGTTAGTTAGGCTATGATATGAGTTCATCTGTATAAATAATTCTTTGGATTGACCAAGATATCATGATGCATAGATCACCAGCATCCAAGGAGATCAGGTTGTCCTCATTGGTCATAGACGACTTGAATCACAGAGATGGTGAGTGGAACCGTGTTTTCTGTTTTCATGTTATACATAGATGAATGGATGCTTGCTTAATATTTCTTTACAAATATTAATCATATCTTGTTTTACCTCCTGATGTTGATGTCATTTGGGTACATTTGCATAATATGGTAGAGTTGGAGCAGTATGTATTATACTAGTTTTATTATTTTCATATATATGGATATATATTTATATACATTTATATCCATCTCTATCGGTGCAAACTTTGCTCAACTGAGGTATTTGTCTTATGCAGGTCCTTGAAGATCCCCTGACAGTCAAAGTTGATCATCTCAAGGTATGCAAAATCTTCTCATATATCTTGTATCTACCCTGAGTTTTTTTGTAGAACGAGACATCAGTTCATGTGACACTTTCTTTACATTATTTTGACTCGTATTTCAGGAAAAACCATATGATAAGGATGATGACATTCTAAAGGCTACATCATTTGAAGTTATATCAACTCTGAGAGATGTTTTGAAAACAAGTCCGCTCTGGCGAGATCATGCACAAACTTATACTCAGGTATGATCCCCCCTTCTCAATGTCAGTATTTTTTTTGCCTATGTAGAATGGTGTTGTTGGGTACTTGGGTATATGATAAGTGTGTTGGTGACTGAAAATCAAAGCTTGCAACCTTCACGGCCCAGAATTACCAAGCTGTATTTATGGAGCAGTAGTTCCTGATAAAGTGGAAGTTGTCATGCTCATATGCTTCAGGAACTTCCATGTGATTTTATCTTAAAATAATTTGAACTATTTCAACCCTTACTTTTTACTATGAAACTTTGATAGTTGACCAATTGACTTATGGTTGTAAAAGATCTGATGTGATGCTATTATGCTCTTGAAAGATAATTTCTCTTGAGATATTTGGTTTTTTCTGGATTTGTGTGTGGAAACATTTTCTTTTTGTAGTTTGTAAGACAGTGGCTTAACATTTTTAATGATACGAGTGTTGTATGCTTGTAATAATTGAGAAGTCTATTGCTCGAGTTAACAATTTTTTTTTCTCGTCTAAAGTAAGGACTACTGTGTATCATATTAGAATTTAGAAGTATGAATCTTCAGCTTATGCATTTGGCACTGTGTTATCTCCCAACTTGTAATATGTGCAGCATATAGGTGATTTTACTTACCCAAGAGTGGCAGATTTTGGAGCAGCAATATCAGGTGCAAATAAGTTACAATGCCAGCAAGTGCTTGAAGAACTCGATGTAAGTAGTTAACGACACACTGTATAATCCATATAACTCACTCTTTGAGCATGAGTTAAGGGTCTGTAATCTTGTTTTCTTACGCTGTTTATAAGACTACTCATTTACTAGAGTACCTACAAAGTCTCAGACTACTTATCAACTACGTTAGACAAATGACTTCTAATATCACCTTACATGGCTTTCATTTGGTATCTTGAGCACCATTCAAGGTTTTTGAATAATTTTGCCGAGAGTCAAACAATGTGTCCCTGCTCCCTGGTCCCTTGATGCATGTCCTGTTTTACATAGTAAAGCCTAAAACATGCCTTAAACATTTGCTCATGAAAACTGTACTACGAATTTGCTCTTGATATGTGTCCTCAAGGTGCTTGTGGAAAAGAAGAGAATAAAGCATGGGCTCAGATAATTATTAAAAAAATTATGATCCATGCGCTTGTGTGGGCTTGAGACGGAGTTTTTTTTCCTTTTTCTTGTTTCATGCCCAAAAATTTTATAGCCTTCACACTGTTAATGATATCAATTTCCCATATGCAGGTGCATAAACGGCTAAAACTCACCTTAGAGTTAGTGAAGAAAGAGATGGAGATTAGCAAGATCCAGGTATGACTCGCCGGACAGTAGCTCAATTCAAGAGCCGTTAGATTCTCACATATGTTTGATCAATTTTTCCCTGTTTTCGGTTGTACTCAGGAATCCATAGCCAAGGCCATTGAAGAGAAGATAAGTGGAGAGCAGCGGCGCTACTTGTTGAATGAACAGCTTAAGGCCATAAAGAAGGCAAGTTAATTAGTAATAAAATTTGAGCGGTTTTCAGTTCATATTATTTGAATGTACGGATTATGTTTCTGCTTAAATCAGCTTGTGATAAGTGAGATGCTTGATTTGGGAATAATTGATTATGGTTAGTTATTGACTTATTGTGCAGGAACTGGGATTGAGACTGACGACAAAACTGCTCTTTCTGGTTTGTTCTCTTTCATCAAATTTTCGTTTTACTTGGAGTTGTTTCTGTCAACTGTATTTTGCGCTTGTCCATTTTTTTGACACCTTTTGGTAACTGTAAGAAGTGTGTGAGAAATGTGAAGCATTTGAAAACCTGTAAATTTTTTAAGGAATATTTTGGGTCCTTTTTGTGTGTTAGATGTGGCATTACCAAACCTAAACGGCTAAACCATAGGATTGACCACAACAGTTAGCTATTCCACAACTTTATCATCTTTTCTTAGCCAGGAAGCCCATTTGTTTTATACTGGCGCTCCTTATTCTTAAAACTCCCATCTCTCTATGGCCTAAATGATAGAGAAGCTGCTCTTGTTAAAGTTCATCTATAGAGTCTGGCTATTGATCTACTAGGAAACAACACCTCTAGTTATTTCTCTGATTATCCCGCTTGCTCCCCGTCCCCTCAACCTTTTCCTTTATCCCGATCTGTTTGGAAAGCAAAGATGCATCCAAGGTTAGGGGTTTCATTTGGTTAGTAGTTCATCAGAGGCTAAACATCATTGATTTATTACAAACCTGGAGATCTTATAAGGCATCCTGGTCACAGTGGTGTGTCATGTGTAAAATAACGAGGAAAATCATGATCATTTTTTTTTGAATTGTCCATTTGTGGAGACACTTTGGAAGAGACTTTTGAGTCGCTAAAAATTGTGGTTATTCCATCTTCGGTAATGGGATCTTCTTGATGCAGTTTTTAAGGTTCGAGCCTCGAGGAAGCAAAAGAAAGTAAGATATTGTGGATATGAACTGTTTTTGATCTGACTTGGTGTATCTGGGTAGAGA
The DNA here is from genome assembly GCA_016081115.2 of Rehmannia glutinosa. Classification (NCBI taxonomy): domain Eukaryota; kingdom Viridiplantae; phylum Streptophyta; class Magnoliopsida; order Lamiales; family Orobanchaceae; genus Rehmannia; species Rehmannia glutinosa. The sequence continues at coordinate 93,538,162 of CM071937.1, read as the reverse complement.
GGAATGCACGTATGTTTAGCGGCTATTTACTAGACTAGTAGTTGCATACCCTTGCCCTATTTGGTGTAAGGAATTATGTTTTCCAGAATTCTATTTTTGGGGTACTTGCAAAGACACCGGCAAGCACTTTTATCTAACTTATTGTAGTGTTTTTGAGGACTTATATTGTCCTCTCCATTGTAATCTGTTACATTCTTAATGCAATCTATTTTCAATATCCCTCTCCCGCCCAAAAGAGAAAAAGATGCGACATAATCTACGATGATCCAGGTGGAGTATGTAAAGGACCTTCAGTCATTTTCTTTTTTCGCTTTAAAGAGATTACGGTGATATATGCACTTCTAATAAGATGCTTATCTGCCTCCAAGTGGATCATTAGTTTGTGCGGTACTAGTTAGTTTTAGATATACAGGCAGGTTTAGGGCTTGATAAATTTTGCAGTTTCTCTAGTCTCTTCATAACTAAAGGAATTTCATTGAATATAGAATGCTACATGAAGATCAATCTATTCTTATTTTATCTATCCTGTATGTTGTTCCTACTTGTATATTGCTTGAATGGATTCTTATGCTGATGTGGATAGGTTAAAAAAAAGATAAGTATGCTTCTTTATATGCTGTTATCCTCTTGTTATACACAGTGTGAGCAAATATGTGATTTATATTGGATTATTTACTTAAATTTAGATGGTGCTTCGTTAATAGTTTTTAGTAATATGCATGTAGTTATATATCAATAGTTCTGATCAAAGTTTGTGGATGACATTCTTCGTCATTTACTACAGCAAAGTTCAGAGAAAGACTCGATCCAAAGAAGGAGAAAATCCCACCTCATGTTTTGCAAGTCATCGAAGAAGAACTGACAAAATTACAATTATTGGAAGCAAGTTCAAGTGAATTTAATGTAACACGCAATTATCTTGATTGGTTGACTGCATTGCCTTGGGGAGAATACAGGTTTGTGGTTCAGTTATGCATTCTTGGTGTCATTCCTCTATGCGTTCTGGTGCTTTTCTCATTTGATTGCATTGAGAATGCCATCACTGCAGATTCACAGAGTATCTTACCAACCATTCTTCTGTCAAATATGTGTCTGGTACTGGAAGATGCCATAACCCCCCCCCCCCCCACCACATATAGTAAGAAGTGTCCACTTTAACGTGGTTGCAATGCAGAAATAGAGAAGAAATCTATTCTATTACTTTGTTAATAATTTGGCAAAAAGGGAAAAATCCCTCTAATCCCATGCATAAATGTTCTAAAGTACCGATTGCCATTCCCTTCCTAGAAACTATTACAATTCTCTGATACTGAGTCTCACTGTGAGAGAAAGGCTGTAAATTAGAATTTGTGCTTCTTATGTCATGAATCATGTTGTTGAAAATGGTGAATGAATTTTGAAAATATTGATGGAATTATGGTGGTGGGAAGAGTGATAGGTTGTAGATGGAGAAGTTGACTGGTGGACGGGCAATCTTGATCGTGTGAAAAATACAATAACCTTGCATCCTTAGAAGGCGGTGGAGGATATTTTTCTGAAAACAAAATTCATGAGGAAGACAAAGTCTTCACTTAGAAAATGCCTTACAGGTCAAACTTGTAGAAAGAGAAAGTGTCCAGGGGGATCCCCATTTTCAGTGGAATTTAGGTGAAGCATTTTGGAGACTGGTGTATGTTTCATTTTGTAACTTGGACTAACTGTTTCTGGCTTTATGGTAAATGCAAATAACACCACCCATTTGACACGAAAGCCATTTGGTTTTGTATGTTTGGCATAGTTATATTTGTCAGACTTATTAATTTTTCGTGGTTACTGGCCTTGTCAATTCATAACTTCTGAAATATTATTGTTAGAAACATCAGGTATATTACTGATGCTTTTGTCATTTTTCTTTTTAATTGTTCAGTGATGAAAACTTTGATGTAATTCAAGCACAAAAATTCTAGATGAAGATCATTATGGATTGACGGATGTCAAGGAAAGGATATTGGAATTCATAGCAGTGGGAAAATTGAGAGGAACCTCACAAGGTTTGGCAGTTCATTAACTTTTTTTTTCACTGTTTCCTTTTTCTGGAATATTGTTGGCACTCTTGAATCATGTGCTTTACTTTGCTGATGTAACTTTTGCAATGACAAGCTAGCACTTTTTATAATTGTCTTCTTATATGTTTAGTCAGCGTGCATGTAAAATCATGCACAAACATGATTTTGATGTGAGAAAAAACATTGGGACACTAAAGAATTTGTCAGTTTGTTTTTGTATTTTATAGATATGCTCCTTGTTTCTATGTAGGTGGAAAAACAGGACAATGATAACATAGGGGGCCCTGTTTTTCGGTTTTCTTTATTGAATTTGGTAATTGGTACCTACATCCAAAAAAAAAAAAAAAAAGGAATGAATCTGGTTTTCTCTTCAGTTCGCCTCCGACTATTTGAACTAAAAATGCTGCTTTTAGCCATTTTATCTAGCTTTTCGCTGTCGGTTGATTCTTTCACTCGTGATATGTTTGATCTTTGGTTTTTAGTGAGGAAAACACTTAGAAAATGTTATCCTCACTTCAGACTATACATCTTAATGCTTTATCTATTCTAGTCCTTTCCATTCAGCTTTTTATCACTAAAACCAAGATCTGACGAACATATGTTCTTTCTATAGAGACTCATCAGTTCATTCTGATACTGTTTATAAAGTCGTGCTTTTAACCACCTTCGCTTGTTTTACATGCACTATTTAACTTCTGTAGTGTCAGATATGCACTATTTTTATTTTAACATATTACCTGAACTCTAAGACCAAATTACAAGTACCCCGAAAGTGCTATTTTTGGCTGTATATGAAAATTTAGTTTTTCAATTTCCACACCCCCTAAGACATTGAAAGTAGCTCAATTCAGATCTGGAGTTCATGAAGTTTGAATGCTAGTTGATTGACTTAAATGTTTTGTCAATGCACTTACTATGTTATTGTCATGTTACAGATGCTTGATACTTTGTTTGGCCAAGTTACAATTGTCAAAAGACAAAGCTTTCAGAATAATCTTTGAAGTTATTTTCCTTCCCATCAGTTATCTGCAGACATGTTTATGATAGGATCCTATAGGGCCAGCAAATAACTGGTCATCGTCTCTTTATCCTCTGCTTGAAATATTTGAGAGCTATCGACTTGCCAATGTACTTTAAATGACCTCTTCTTTTCCCTCTCCTTCCCCATGAGGTCATACTATGCCGTCTCATTTAAGCTATCTTTAATGCTTCCTTTTCTCTATAATTCTTTGATTGTGTCAAACAATTATTATTCAAAGTTTCTGATGCAATTGATGAGAATTACTTGCTATTGTTGACTTGTCCATGCATGAATTTTCACCTCTTTGACTATTGCATTGTGCGAATTTGAAATGGAAACAGTGAAACTTAGTTAGCAGGAGTAAGGTTTTTCCCTCTTTCACCTTCCCTGCCTGCACACAAAGATTGATTTGGTGAACTTTTGGTGCACATCCCTGCAGTAAAGGAATCTCCGATGTAGAGTACTAAATTCCTTGCCTGTTCTTTCTTCAACTACTTACAGGTAAAATAGTGTGCCTTTCTGGTCCTCCTGGTGTGGGAAAGACAAGTATTGGTCGTTCCATTGCTCGGGCCTTGAACCGTAAATTTTACAGGTTTTCAGTTGGAGGTTTATCTGATGTTGCTGAAATCAAGGTAGTTAATGAATGTTAATATGATGGTGAAACTTTATAATTATGATATAGTTAGTAAAGTTGAAATATGTATCAGGGGCATCGTCGAACCTATATTGGTGCCATGCCAGGGAAGATGGTTCAATGTCTAAAAAGTGTGGGAACATCCAACCCTCTTGTTCTGATTGATGAGATAGACAAGGTATTTCTATATCTAGTTGAGTCCATTGATGAACACATCCATTCTCTGTTTTTCACTGTATGGAATATAATCTGTTGATCTTAGTAGCTTTCATTTTATCAGTTTGATAGCATTCTTGAATAAAATATATCTGCTGGCAGTTGGGAAGGGGACATTCAGGCGATCCTGCAAGTGCAATGCTGGAACTCCTTGATCCGGAGCAGAATGCGAACTTTCTAGACCACTACCTTGATGTTCCAATTGATCTGTCTAAGGTAAGTGTGATGCAGGCTTAATTCTATGTGCATCAGCTCATCATTATGACATTATTTATGGTTGCATTTTCTTTCGTGGTTGGTGGAAGTGATTTCTGGTTGACAGAATATAAATTACATTCAGCAGAATCAGCAACAGCACTAATTTACTTGATGAACAAGTCAGAACTCCTAGACTATTTTTAACCTTGGCTGTTGGGCTTCAAAGTATTTGAGTACACTTCGGCAATATTTTTTTCTTCATATTTAATACTCCTTGCATTACATATGAGCTTGACCCTGCCTTTTTAATCCTTTCCCAATTAGATAGGAAAGAATATGTGTGCATTAGGACTTTCTTTAAATCTAATTTGACTTGTTTCTTTTCTAGCGTGTCATGTGAAATTGAATGATGATTCATTGACTAAAGTGGCACTGTTTCATGCTTTTGTAACGGCATCACCATTTTACACACCAGATGTGAAAAATAGGCTCCTTCACATTGGGTTGATTAGGGAGATATAACTATGGGTTTTTGCCACTATGCATTTGTAAGTTTTGGGGACAGACACATTAAACGACATGCTTTCTTTCTGGACATTCACTCCAATTTTACGTCTTGTGAGGATTCTAGTTGCCAATTTCTCTGTGAACATTCCTACTTTTCTTTGCGATCTATTTTGATTCTTAAGACTTGGCTCATTTGCAGAAACCCCCTTATTCTAACTTGTCGCTTCCTATTGTTGGTGTTCTTTGATTCCCTCCTATTCCTAGCCTTATCAGGCGCGTGGGATGGGAATTGGGAATATCTGTGACAGTAAAAGCATGTACTTTTCCATTATTATTTATATAAAACAGTTTATTTAACACATAGTTACTCTCTTTATTTTCATTACATGATTAGGACAAATGAAAACTATAGACATGCTTGATCTTTAGGCTAATAACATGACGACCTTTTTTGTCTTGACTTTTCGGAGCTTCTATATATACATGCATGTGTGTTTTCTCTCCCTCTCACACACCATATGGCATATGTCGACCTAATGAGAAATAGTCAACATGTTTCTTCCCACTCCCACAAACTGAAAAAAAAAAATAGGGAATGAAGAATAGTGCCGGCACTTCCTTTGTCTTTTCCTGTAGAGAATATCTAGCTTGACTTTATGAAATCATACTAACATTAAGTTAAGAGCACCATGTTTTATATGCTTCTTTTGTCCTCAAATATTAATTATGAATGGATATTATATTATACACAATCTTCTCTATAGCATATAATCATTTTCAAACAAGTAAATGGTAATATGTTTCTCTTACACAATGCCAGTACATTAAAATGTCAACATATATCTACTTTGGGACGGGGATGAAGGATTTGTTCCTAAATAACATTTTGGAAGTTTGATGATACTGAGAATATTTTGACAAATGCATCAAATAAATATCATTTTTGTTTTTCAATTTCAATTGCGATCGGCAAGTTATGGAAGTCCAGAAAAACCCATAATTCATTATTCTAAAATGGAAAATTATGTTAGTGGCACATAATTGTGGGTGGACATAAACTTCCATGCTCCATTCTAACATAAACTATCCCATATGGTGAGTATTTGTGTCGGTATGCTGCATAATTTTATCATGTGATGTGTGCACTGACTGACTTGAGGCATGGTAACACTTCTTTGAGTTTATTTTAAAATTTTATATTCTGAAAATGCTCCCAGAAGAAACTTTATATATTGGGAGTAACCTGTTTGAGATCACTAAACATTAAGATGAAGACTTCTGATTGAGCACTATCTTGATTTCCTCCTGAAGCTTGAACATTGTGAGTGTTCATTTGCTTGAAGTTACTTAGTAGTTTCAAAATGCTCCCAAAAAAACTTTAGATTTTGGTAGTGTCATGTTACAGATTGTTAAAATTAAAGGCTTCTCATATAGGGCTTTTGTAATGTCCTGTTGGAAGTGGAATTCCCAAATCGTTTGTAAAACTGCATTTAGTTGTTCCATATTTATTAGCTCTTGATTATGTTGTATTTTAGGATTTCTCTAGATTCTCTCTTCCTTAATATTTTTACACTTGGTGCAGGTTTTGTTTGTCTGTACAGCAAATGTTGTCTAAAATGATTCGAACCCCTTTTGGATAGGATGGAGGTGATCTCCATTGCTGGGTATATTACTGATGAAAAAATGCACATTGCGAGAGATTACTTGGAGAAAACCACTCGAGATGCATGTGGTATCAAGCCGAACAGGTACTCTCTCTCTCTCACTCACTCACACACACATGCGCACAAACTTCCTGAAATGATCAGTGGGCATGGACGTTATCATCTCCCTCTTTTTCATGCACCTGAATGTCGTTCTGTCCATTTGCAATACTAGACAATAAGATCTGCTGAAAAATCAGTTGTAACGCACAAAAAGGTGTTTAGAAGTCTACATTAACAAGCTTGGGATTAGGTTTTGTAACGCATTTAAAAGGTACTTAGAAGTCTGGAATAACAAGCTTGGGATCAGGTTTTGTTTGTTTATTTGCTGTATGTTATCTTTAAGATTTCTTCTTAATGTGGGCGAATCTGGAATTCTCAAGGACACTACATAGGAAACTAGAAGCTACAGGATATAGGTCATGCATGAAAATCTATAAGTGACTCCACAAAAAGTGGTCTCAGCTAAGCACAAAAAGAGGCTGGAGGAACTATTGGGTTCCAACTTAGTGTTATTTAAGATTCGGTGATTGGGAAACTGACTTTAGATACTTCCTGGTCCCAAGTATCACTATAATTCTCATATATTAGTTGCACTTCCGTGCTTTAAATTTTCTTCAGATGGATAATTTATTTTAACAGACGGTTTGATGAAATCTGCCACCACATCACTGTGAACTATGCCTAGTTGCTGCTGAGGATCACAACATTTCCTAAGAACTCACCATCAATGTTTGGGTAACTCCTAGAATAATGACAATTGCGTAAGTTTTAACTGGATAGTGTGGGAATTATCCCAAACTTGACTTTTGAGTAACTCACATTGACTATTAATGAGACATCATGGTTTGTGTTCCAAAGCAACTTGTGTGAAGGTAGCAACTAGCAAGTCAGAGACTCGATAAATCATGTAATTTAATAGAAGGTTTATAGTGAGCGAACCAATTGTGGAAGTTCATGCAAACTAGTCATTTTTGCATTTGTTGTATTTCAAAAATTATGCTTGTAATATACTGCTCCCATATCTAGTCTAGAAGTTTCTCTGATTTGATACTATTTGTTATACCATAATCTCCGCCTCATAAACTGAAACTTTTGGACTTCTGGAGATCTCTCTTGCATAAGAAATTCTCACTAGCCTTCTATCCGAATGAATTAGCTCACCCTGATATTAATTGCGCTGGGTTATTCATCGCTGGAGGGAACCTGAGACCTCCTGTTCTCTTCACCGTGGTTCAGTTGCTTTCTGACATGTAATCATGGCTTAGTTGCACTGTTTTAATTGCACGCCTCTGGGAAGATAGTGGTTCTCCTCTGCTTGCAAGTTATTTCGAGTTGACCTGCTACGGAAGTTCGACCAGGGCTTGAATTTTTTTTGAGCTTGTAAACTGTCCATGAAAAAGTAAGCTAAAGAGTAAACAGATGACGAGCCATGAAATCTGCATGCGAGGTGTTATTTTGGTGGTTGGTGTTTATCCATGTGATCATGATGACTTGATAGTAACTGTTGAGTTTCATCTTTTCAATTATCATGCTCAGCCTAACATGGTGGGATATATCAAACTTTGAGACTTTTGTTACCCAAATCCAGCTATTTGCTTGAGTATCTTGTTAAGATATGGGTATTGTTGATGTATTATTGATACATGTTTACACATGTGCCTTCTCTGTTTGGAAATCACTTAGTTTTCCCATAATCTTTTTGGTCCAGGTTGAGGTAACAGATTCAGCTCTTCTTGCTTTGATTGAAAATTATTGCAGAGAGGCAGGGGTTCGGAATCTTCAAAAGCAAATTGAGAAGATATATCGAAAGGTTTCACCATAATTTTTTTATTTATTCGTCGGAGTATCATGTGTTCCAGAGATTTAATAATTTGAAATTGTCATTTTTGAGAGCTGTGACTGTGACAACACTCGTGTTCATAGTTTGCTTTTACTAACGATTTCTTTAATTACTGTCCAGATTGCTCTAAAACTTGTGCGACAAGGAGTATATATTGAGCCTGCTAATGAGGTGAAGGCAGAATCTGAATCTGGTTCTGTGTCTAATGAAACTGTGATTGAAGAAGCAGAAGCTGAATCAGTAGATGGTAATATTGATCGAAAAGAGTCTGAAAGTGCTGTAGAAGCTGAAGTATTGGACCCCTCAGCTGATCAAGTTCCCACTCTTACTGATCATTCTGGCACTGCAGAGGTATCTTAAATATGATCCGTTTTATTTGCTCATCTGATGGAACTTGGATTTAATCTCTCTCTAAATGACGTTAATTGGATTAGCCTTAGCTTTGTCTCCTATGAATCGAACTGGATAAGGAAAATGTGCTTCTTGGCAGAGGAACCAAATCCTACTCATAACCATCTCATTTGTTTAATTTGAAGGTTTTAATTCCTTAGCATGTGCTATGTGTTCTTCATTATCTTATGGGCTAATTACAAAAAACCTAGAGGTTTTTGAATATTGCAAAAAAACCCTGATTTTTGATTCCATCGTACATTTTCCCACTTTCATAAGCAAAAAAACATTTCAAACCCCCCTGATATTACAGTTACCCCCTCTAAATTTACGACATAAGTAAACTTGAGGGGGCTATTTGTAATTTTGAAACATCTTTGGGTTTTTCGTAATTAGCCCAAACCTCAGGGGTCTTTTGTGATTATCCCTTATCTTATTCCCTCGGTTAATCCGATGCTCACTCATATATGTGGATCCCATCCTGGCAGGATAATCTTGAGGCTGAGAAAAACCCGAAAACTGAAGCCACTGAAAACGTGGAAAAGGTTTTAGTTGACTCGTCCAACCTTGTTGACTTCGTTGGCAAACCAGTTTTCCATGCTGAGCGTATATATGATCAAACTCCCATTGGAGTTGTTATGGGTCTCGCGTGGACTGCAATGGGTGGTTCTACACTTTACATAGAAACCACTCAGGTTGAGCAAGGTGAAGGTAAAGGGGCCCTTAATCTCACCGGACAACTCGGAGATGTAATGAAGGAAAGTGCCCAGATTGCTTATACCGTTGCCAGGGGCATATTGCTTGAGAAGGATCCTGAGAATACATACTTTGCCAATACGAAGCTTCATCTTCATGTTCCGGCAGGTGCTACTCCTAAGGATGGTCCAAGTGCTGGCTGCACCATGATAACGCCCTTGCTATCTCTTGCCATGAATAAGCCTGTTAAGAAGGACCTTGCTATGACTGGAGAAGTTACGTTAACGAAAAAGATTCTTCCTATTGGTGGGGTATGTGAAGCTAACTTTAATATATGTCTTGGCATTGCTATTATGCATGTTTGGATACATGTTTGCCTTCACGCTGCATTTTTTGCATATTCGTTTAAAATCAAGTTGACCAAATGTGGCACAAGATTTACTCGTCGTTTATGTTTGGGTTAATTACGAAAAATACCCTTGAGGTCCAGTGTCATTACAAAGAAAAACTCAACTATTTTTCAAAATTACAAATATCTCCTTGATATTTGTATCTGTTTTATAAATTGCACCTTGTTGAGGGGGGTATTTGTTATGTAAATACAAACTTTAAGGAGGTGTTTGCAATACTTTAAGAGGGTATTTGTAATTTTGAAAGATAATTGGATTGTTTTGTAATCAGACTAAACCTCAATGGTAGTTTTTGTAGTTTAAACTTTATGTTTTGCCACTGGATTTTCAATAAGGGTGGTGTTATTCACATCCCCATTTCCTCTAAATGCTCCACTTTCTAAATACATCTCCATCCTCTTTTTCAAAACAATTTATTTACTTAATACACCCCAAAATTTCCCAATTTATCCTTCCCACAACTTCACGTGGCGCATGACTATGTGACACGATCGTGTTGCATGGTCGTGTGGCACGATCATGTGACATGCTTTAAGCAGTAAGGGCATTTTAGTCTTTTAAATTCATGGCATATATGTAATTATAGAGAGGTGAGTGTATTTAGAGGAAAATGGGGTGTGAGTAGCCACCACCCTTTCGATAATATGCAGTATTGGGAAAAAAAATTGTTCTCAGTACATGAAACAAGGAGTTAAAATCATGAAGCACGTCGTATTATTTTGCATCCTTAATCATGAAGCACGTCGTATTATGTTGCATCCTTAACCTTGCTAGGCTCCTTCATTCATCAGAAAATTCTCTTTGTAAAAATCAGGTTAAGGAAAAGACAATTGCTGCGAGGCGGAGTGATGTGAAGACCATCATATTCCCTGCAGCTAACCGGAGAGATTTTGACGAGCTAGCAGCTAATGTGAAGGAAGGCCTCGGACGTACATTTTGTCGATGATTACAGTCTAATCTATAATTTGGCCTTCGATGAGAATCAGTGAAATATGTTATCTCCATGTTGTCTTACGTGCGTGAGCTCTGTGTCCGTGAGTCTTTTCTTATTCGATACTATCGATTTTGTAATTGCAATGTATGTACACTAAATCATGTCAGGAGGAGGAAGTATCCTCATTCATTGATTCATATATACTATAGCCATGTAGCAGCTGATTGAAGATTTTATTCACTTCTTTTTGCCAATAAAAATTAGATGAATAGTAGAGTTTCTTAGTGTTGAGGTGGTCTTATGTGAGACGGTCTCATGGACTTAAGTTCATGAGACGGATTCTACAATATACAAAAAACATGGGTCTTTTCAATGAGTTTGGGTTTGGGTTGGAATTTTAGTTACATGTCGGATCCGTCTCATGAATAATGCCCATGAGACATTCTCATACAAATTTTTGCCTTTACAGAAAGTTTGGAGATCGTTTGGTTTCATTTTCAAACTCATGAGAATTTGTTACCAGCCTTTGCAGGGTTTAAATGTTTTTTAGGTCCTTAAAGTTTGGAATTTAATCTCCATATACAGTACAATCCTCTTCTGTAGTGCTTGAAAAATATTTCATTTTCTTACAAATGAGAAGTTTAATGTTTCTTTTTTCAATTATAGCTTAATTAAAGGTTTCAGTATGATTAATTCGTTAATTATTGTATAAGTCGAGTACACATTGTGTTACTATTTTAATTAGGTATGAAATTTACAGATAATCTAATAAAGGATGTGTAGATAATTATTATCCTTTTAAAATAAAAATGCCGAAATTAAGATCTAGGTCACTTTGTTTTTCTTTTATGAATATCTGCACATTATGATAAGAATTGCATTCTAGTTTTGTAATATTTATGATTTTCGGTTGAGAATTTGAAGTTTGGAATCAAAATTTGGACACAATTTTAATTTCTAATGAATGATTGTGTATGTGTGTGTGGGTGTTTTAATGCTGAATGGTTGTGGTTTTGTTACTTGAATGTCATCAAAAAATTTCCCTAAAAGTGATAAGGTTTTAAGTTTGAAGTTAATATTCATATATGCTATATATCATCTAGCTGATGCAGAAGTTGTAATATTTAGGCAGGGACGGATCATGAAATTTTCATAAAGGGGGCACAAAATAATATAAGGAGTAATTATAAAAACTACCTTTAGGTTTGGGGCAATTACAAAAAAATAGAGATTTTTGAAAATTACAAAAAAATCAATCCCATTGAGATTCAATTTTGTATTACACAAGCAAAAATACTTCAAATACTTCATTCATATCTTTAAAAATATTACAGTTATCCCCTAATGAAAAGTAGAATCAAACCTCGGAGTTATTTTTTTTGTAATTTTGAAACTTTTCTAATTTATTTTTGTAATAATCTCAAACCTCAGGGGCAGTTTGTGTAATTATCCCTAAATATAATTATAAATTACATCAAAAATAATTAGTGGTACTTTTTTAACCTAATTAATATATTGCTTTTAAAAATAAATAATAAACAGTAAATATTATATAGAAAATAATTGGTTGGGCACAATTTGATTTTTTAACCTAATCAATAATTGTTTAAAAAAAAACCCAATCAATAATTTAATTTCTTAAAAGAAATAATACATAGTAAAAAAAATAAAAAGAAAAAATATGGTGACATGTACCCCCATAAAAGACAATGTGCGTCCGTCTTGTATTTATGGCTTATATGATTTCTGTCTCATTGAGTTTTTCGACATTTTACTATTTTTTTTTTTCGAACGATAAAGATTTTATTTAAACAACTCAAAACTAAAATTACAACTACAATAAGCCTAACCTGGCTATGAAATTCTATTAATGACTAACTACAAGCCAAGCGGGGAATTGGTAAGACCAATTCAGGTTCCACAACACGGACTAAAAAACTACACACCCCAAACTCACCCACTCCCACGGAGACTTGGCCTCCTTAATGGAGACTCGTAACATACTAGAAAAATCAAAACAGGCACGAGCGGCCACTACATCTGCAGAGCAGAAAAAATCGATCCGCCTACGAGTTTCGCAAATCAACAGGGGAATGGAAAATACGAACAAAATAAGAAAACTACAACAATCTATAGCTAAAAACGAGAAAAAAACAAAGAAAAAAAAAGAAAAGAAAAAACAGAAAAAAATGAAAGATGCCTCTCCCTCACCCAAATCAACTGCCGCAACCCACCGTCTACTCGACTCCGAGACACCTCCGTGAAGCTCCGACCCGCTTTCACCCTGGACCAAAATTTCGGCCACCTCGAACACCCAAAGGACCGCCATTGTTGGCTAGCCCTCCATTAACAAACATGGAGGGGAGGAGGGGGGGGGGGGAGGAGAAGGAGGGGGCGGCTGTGTTGGGTGAGGGAGGGGAAAAGAAGAATATTAGAGTTTTTTTCTTTTTGAGGAAGAGAGAAGGGGGAGAGAAGAAGAGAGAGGTTTAGAAATTACTTTGCTCAAAATAATGGGTTTCTGACATTTTACTATTTGAGATATGTAAATCATATTTGTTTTACTTAATCATTAATGTTGAATGATTTGTATCCATTTCTTGGATCCAAAGCTGAGTTGAGTGTCAACAATTCCATTGCATTTTCATCAAATCGATAATTCATTTCTTATAAGTATACTTAAGGGTATCAATTTAGGTCATCGAGTCGAGTTCATGTTTGGTTTCGGGTTATGTCAAAATACATCAAAAATTAAGGTATTTGAAGACTTTGATGAGGGAAGGAAAAGAAAGAAAGTAATGCGAGAAAAAAAACTGAGGTGAAAGATAAGAAGAACAAAAACGCCATATGAGAGGCATATTTAATATAGGAGAACAAGCAGTAAATATAGAGTATGAACATTAATTTGTGTCACGACACGATAACACGACATGAAACTAACACGAATTTGCGGTGTAGGTACAATCTTTACTGAGTTTGGATCAAAATCGGTCGGACACGGTTAACACATGAAATAAATAAGTCAAGTCAAGTCGACTCGCGTGTCAACACGATTGACCTAGTTAACCCATTTAATTTGATAGTGACATTATTTTTATTTTTTTGATGTTTTAGTTGGTTAAATGGCAATGGACAAATTATTTAATGCATTTTCTAATAATTTAATGTACATTATTTGTAATTTTAGCTTTTTCTCTATTTTTATTCTTTTCGTGTCAACTTTAAATTATACAGTATTTCGTGTCGACGGATTACCCATGTCATAAACGAATCGTGTTTATGTCGTGTATCTTGACACGAATAATTAAACGAAGTTGTATTCGTGTCAAACCTTTAATACCCATGTCGAATATGACCACGACAACTCAAGCATATAATTGGACACTATTTGAGAGTTTTTCGGTTTAATATGATTTTCTAAAGATTATATCGCGAGTTAAGTTTATCGAGTTAAGTTTAAAATTTGATGATTATCTAAAGATGATTTATTTATTTAAGATCTAATAAATCAATATTCACACACCAAAAACAGTTGCCCCTATTAAAATACAAAAGAATAAAATCCTTCTTCCAACAAACCAAATATATAGAGTCCTGCTCCTTACTACCACTTTATGAGATTGGTATATTTTTAGGTTAAAGCGTATAATTATTACGTTTTCTTTATTTTTGTCAATTTTGGCTCCATAGCCCATATTTATACTAAAAATATTCTTCAAATCCAATATTATTTAGATCAAAACAAATTTATTTACATCATGCTTATTATATATATTAATGATTTACATAAATAATATATGATTGATTTGTATAACTATATATAATATTATTTGAATATTCTTTTAAATACTCGAATATAATGATATTCATATTTCTATTTACGTGGAAAAAAAATTCGATTCTTTTACACCCATACCCATAGTTCTCGGGATGATGTCAGTTTGAGTCAAATAGAGTCCTACTCGTACCAAATTATATTCACACACACGCTAAGCTGTTAAGAGTCCTGCTCCCTACTACCACTGCATAAGATTGGCATATTTTTCGGTTAAAAAGTATAAATAATTAATAGTACGTTTTCTGAAACTTTTTGTCAATTTTGGGCTGGCTCGGTAGAAAATGATGAACTCCTATTTATACTAAGACAACTTTCTAACTAAATTAATTAAGATAACTTTCTAACCAACGCATAAAATTCATTTAATCTAACGACTACAATTCATCAACTAGACAACAAGACAATCTTAAGTTCTTAACAAAATATCTATTAACTTGGATAATTTAAATTTAAAAATATTCTTCAAATCCAATATTATCAACAAATGAAATCTATTTTCAACATTTTTACATATATTAATGATTTACATAAATAAATATATACTTAAAAATTATATATGAGTGATTTGTCTATATATGTAAAATATTATTGAATACTCGAATCGAATATAATGATATTCATATTCGTATTCACATAAAAAAATTCAATTCTTTTACATCCATAGTTAGAGTTGTCAAAATGATCGGGCCGGGCCAAAAGTAAAAATCGGTCAGTCCGGACAGCCCAACCCAACCCAATCCAACCCATGAAATTACATCTTTGTAAAATCGGGCCCCTTTGGACCGACTTGGTTTTTTGGGCCTAAAAATCACCACCCAACCCGTAATAATACCGGACAGGTCAGTCGGTCCGAAATTGATAGCTCAACCCATAGTTCTCGGATGTTGTCAGTGCGCGTCAAAAAGAGTCCTACGCGTAGCAAATTCTATTCACACATATATAAATAGAGCAAATTATTAACAACTAACCGATCAGTATTATATATACAATTTAGGAGGGTTTCTATCAGTTCTTGGCGCCAATCATAAAATCAGTTGGGCAAAAAATAATTAGAAGTGATCAATTAAAAAGAGATCAATTTGAGATGGAAAAGTATGGTAGTGATGATTGGGTTGATGATGCAAACATATTGATTGGGACAGATGAAGTTGAATTATTAATGGATGACATGATTTTCAGAGAAGAAGAACATCATCATCATCATAATAACTTATTTGCTGTTCAGTCCTCTGAGAATATTAATATTAATATTCAGTCTTCTGAGAATATTAATGTTAATATTAACGGTGGCGATGGATTTCAGAGTTCAGATCAGAATAAGGCTGCCAGTATTGTACTTACTCCCCAGGTTCTTTCTTTCTAGCTCTCTTTTTTTCCCTTATATATATGTTCAATGTTGTAAGCGATAGACGCTCGTTAATCGGAAAAAAATTGTAAACGGGCAAAGAGGCCTAGCGCTGGCGGGGATTAATCCGGGAGTATATGTTACATGTATATGTCTATGTGTTCTTTTATAAGTGTTTTAAATTTAATCTTGGTTGTTTTAACTTTTATATATGCATGCATCGATGCTAATTTCCTTTTGTTGCTTCTTCAAATAATTTCTAAGGGAAAATAAATTTTTGCAATCTGAATTTTGGCTGTTTTTACACTTTGCAACCTAAACTATTTATTTTTACAATTAATAACCTGAACTTTGCAAGTTTTTCAATTTGCAACCTCCGACCAACCGGATTTCGAATATACCAGGAATATTCACCCATGTGATCAGCGGCGGACGCAGGATTTCTACTTTAGGGGGCGAAAAATTGTTTGAAGTTTTTATCAAAATTTTGGGGGGTCAAATTCATATATTTTAACTACAAATTTTTTTTTTTGAAAATTTTAAGGGGGAAAAATGAACTTTTGGAAAATTTTGGGGGCAATAGCCCCCTTGTCTCCCCTTGGTCTGCCAGTGCATGTGATCCGGATTATTCCAAGAATATTCCAGGAATATTCCAGCTCGATCGATTGGAGGTTGCAAAATAAAAAACCCGCAAAGTTTAGATTGTTATACCTAAAATCGAATAGTTTAGGTTGTAAAATCTAAAATGTAAAAACAACCAAAAATTCAGGTTGCAAAATAGTATTATCCCTAATTTCAATCTTGTATTTCTTTTGCAGGAAAAATTTGCAAATTTAAACCCTCTTGGCTTGACACTGACAAAAACACCATCTGTAGCGAGTTCGGTGGAAAGGAGCTTGTTGCCACCACAACAAGCAGTTATTCCAAGTCAGGGAATGGATGTTTTGGGATCTCAAGCTGAGAAATTAAAGGCTTCTAATTTTCCAATATTCTGTATAAAAATTGGAACTTGGCAGGTATAATTTTTCTTTTTGTTTCCAATACATATTGGTAGGGATGGCAATTTCCTCCGAACCCGATAGATGATCCGATACCCGACCCTAATGGAGGAGGGTATGAAGGATATTATTGTACTTCGATTAAATAAATGGGTACATGAGTGTGGATATTTACGGGTATGGATATGGAGGTGGAGGTGGGTCTAGTTACATCCTACCCATACCCGATTAAACAATATTATATAATATATAAATATATATTTATTTATACATATCTCTTTAGTCATATTTGAAAATAAGTTTATATAATATTTAGTTCGCTAATCCTTATCTTTATTCCTTATTTTTATCTTAATAATTTAGTAAATATCCATAGCTTCATTGAAATAACTCAAATATGAGAAAATACAATTTTAAGGGATAATAGGCTATGGGTATTGAATACCCGATGGATACGAGGGATGAATATGAAAATTGAAATGATGGGGATGTGGATGGGGGATATAGAATCCTACCCGAATCCTACTCACCGCCATCCCTACATATTGGTTTTAGAATTTGAAAATTGGATTTAACTTGGACTTAATATATATTTGAAATTTATGCAGAGGTTTTCTAGGCGTGAAGGAGATCTGATGGCCAAATTGTACTTTGCCAAAAGAAAAATAGTTTGGGAAGTTCTTGATGGACCATTGAAGAGCAAGATGGAAATAGAATGGTCTCATATATCTGCTATTAATGCCGTTATGCAAGATAATCAATACGGCATTCTGAAAATCATGGTTTAATGCATTTTGTTTGTCTTTGGGTTTTCGTTTTTTTATGTCCAGGAAAATAAATTTTTGCAACCTGAATTTTGACTATTTTTACGCTTTGCAACTTAAACTATTTATTTTTACAAAACTTTGCAAGTTTTTCATTTTGCAACCTCCGACCAATCGGAATTCGAATATACCAGAATACTCACCCATACGGGAGGAGCGTAGCCAATCGCACCATTTACCCTAGCCCAACTATTTTTTCCCATAGCCCAACGTTTTTTTCCTAAAAACATATAATTGTTTTTTTTTCCATTTACCCTAGCCCAACTTTTTTCCCATAGCCCAACGATTTTTCCCGAAAAATATATAATTGTTTTTTTACCATTTACCCTAGCCCAACTATTTTTCCCCGAAAAACATATAATTGTTTTTAAAAAAATAATTTCCACTAAAATAACGGGATAAAAAGAAAAATTGGGGTGCGCAGGTGGGTGGCCCCCTAGATCCGCCCATGCACCCATGTGATCCGTAAAAACAACCAAAATTCAGGTTGCAAAATAGTATTATCCCTTTTTGAAATGAAGAAACTATCTGATAAATGGAAATGAATACATATATAATTTGTGCAGTTGAATGAGGCCCCAACATTCTTCCACGAAATCGATCCTCAACCAAGAAAGCATACTAATTGGAAACAGACGGAAGAGGATGATTTAACAAATGGTCAAGCCCTCATTTGGAGGTATCGTATCATTTTGTTTCATCTGATGTTTCAATTCACGACGTGTAATACTTGTATAGTTGGTTCACTTTATTAATTTTACGTACTCGTCCATTAATGTGTTGATCGTCTTTACAGGTTCCATTGTGTGAGCTTCCGTCCTAGAGTACTTGATAAGCACTACGAAAATCTATTACAATGTGATAAAAAACTCTTCCAATTAAGTCAACAGCCATTTCCGAGTAAAGAATCTCCTTTTTTTCAGACAACAACAACGATGATGACCAATTTCAATGGAATAATTGGATCACCATTTCAACCAGTAGCAGCACCAACTTTTCCTGCAATGGCAAGAGGGGTTCAAATTAGACCACTTCAAACCCGAACCCCATCAGGTTTGACAATGTCTTAACTTAAGGGGATAACTGGAATATTTCTATAAATATTATGGGTTTTTGAAATATTTTTTGCATAAGTCTGGAATCAAACCTCAAGGAGTTTTTTTGCAATTTTCAAAAACATCTTGATTTTTGTAATTGTCCCATTACTTTAATTGTCTCCAATTAATTTTACTATTTTTGTCTGAATTATCTTCAAATGTTTTTTTTTTCCTAGTGATGGACGTTCCCTGTAGAAATGAGATGGGACCAACAAACTATCAGCAGCTTGTGTCTGAGACACAGCCAATTTGGGGTTTGAATTTTCCAAACACTCAAGGGCCATCAATGTTTGCTTTACAAATCCCAGAAAATTACCAAGTGTCTAATATTGGCCACCACAACTTCCAACCAAACAATGCCTTAGCGTTAAACGGCATCGATAACCATCTTCAGCTGGAGGACTTAGAAATACAGTCCATGGATTTATTATCGGGCGTTCTCAATAGCAATATTAACCCGAACGATGTTTACCAAATAACCGGTGCGAATACGGACCAAATGATGATCATGCAGAATTCAACGGTTGAAAACATGGTTACTCATTACCAAATAACCGGTGCTAATACTGACCAAATGATGATCGTGCAGAATCCAACGGTCGAAAATATGGTTACACAGGCTGTCAATCCTCATGATCTATGGATGCAGCCTGATTATCCTAAGGATGAGTTGAATGACGGCACGGCGGCGACGACGATGGATACCGAGGTGGATTATTTTATCCCTCCATTTATGGATCCCGATAATACTAATATCTGAAAATATGTTGTCTTACTTATATATCACGATCAAGAAATGATCAGGGATGTGTAGAAGTTGTAAATATGAATATCATGCATTATCCCTAGGTAGCACTTTTTCTTGAATCTTTAATTCTTTCATGTCAGTATTTAACATTACAAAGAATTACTGATATAATTTGTTTATGGAGTTTGTTTTTATGGATAAGTTGTCAATTTTGTCATCATCATTCTCTTTAGATGTGTTCATTGTGGGAAAATAAGTAACTTATGGCATGGATGATTATACCCTGTATATTTAGTTATGGATCCCAAAACCGACATGGTGCCGTTTTTGTGATATTAGCAATGACGTTTTCGTAATATCCAGGAACCAAGATTATACCCTATTTTCCAATGGAAGTGCATAATTTGATATACCAATTAATGAACCGCCTGGTGCCGAAATTATCGAAACCGGGTTGAATTTTTGGTTTGATTATTTTGGTACTCGATTAAGTACTAGTGTTGTATATTGTACTAAATAGGGCCAAAATCTAGGGACGTCCCCTCTTTAATTAGGGGATTTATAAGAAGAAGTGGATCTGCAAAAAATTTCCCTCCAACATATACGAGGTTGGATAACTAATGCCTAGTCATAATTAGTTTAAGTGATTTTCGGCATGTATAGTCAGTAAAGCATACAATTTAGTGAATTCCGTCATCAGAGGTCCTCAAATTGCATGATTTTTTCAACATATGTCCATAAATTACCACCCCCTATGGGGGACCAATTTTGCTACCCCATATAGTTAGGGACCAAAATTACAATTTAGCCTGCTAGAAAAAGCTTTGAATAAAAGACAGAATGTTTGATAAAAATTTATAAAATCAGACAACGTATGTATTGTTTTCACTTTGAAGGAATAGATGACAATAGACAAGTAGTCACTTTGGTGGCACCCTTTCAAAGTTGGTTTCATATTTTAAAATTTTGAAAATAAAGAACAGTTACAATATTTAATTACGGAAAAGTAGATATTTTGGAAAAAAATTCCAACATTTTGCAGATCATCAATCAGATCTAATCATTATTTTACTTAAAAACTCATCACATCAACTATCATTATTATATTTTTATCATATATCCATTCATACTCTTAAAATTTAATATTTTTCTTCCAAATATTTTTTCACACTATTTTTTTCAAAATAGAAAGAAGTGGAATAAAAGGTCAAACAATCACTCCCAGACACTCTGCACTTCCTCAACTTATGTTTATTATATCCACTTTGATCACCCAAAATCAATTTATAAGGATCTATTTTCATTGGAGAGTTCTTCAATAGCCACTGTCTTACATCTTTTTTCCTTATTTTTCCACGAGAAAGTTTTAAGAAAAATGCATTAAGTTTTGAGCAAGTTTTATATGAGACCGTCTTACGGATTTAAGTACATGAGACGGATCCAATCTATTTACAAATAAAAAAAAGTTAGATCCAAATTTACATGGATCAACTAATATGGGTCAGTTTAGGATCCGTCTCACGGATTTAGACTCGTAAAACCGTCTCATATGAATTTTTGCCTAAAGTTTTTCACTCCAATGCGTTCACAAGTATTTGAGTTTTTCCACTAATGGAATGAGGCTCGATTCATTGACTCGGACATAGCTCAGTGGCGCTCGACACTGATGTGGCTTATTTAGATTTACCCAAGAAGCACAACAAGATATCATTTTGTTCGACTTGGCTTATTTCATACTACACGTGGAGGAGTAACTCAAGTACATAACAATCGTAGATTTATTATAGATAAGGGCGGAGGGAGGCACTTTGGGCCCCGGCCCCCCTATTTTTTTCTTAAAAAAAATTACACTAGAATTTTTTTTAAAACAAATTAATTATAATTTATATGATTTTCTTATCCGGCCCACCTCATTTTCGTATACCGGCCCACCCCAAATTTATCCTGGCTCCGCCCTTGATTATAGATGTATAAAACTTCACACACAATTACACAGTCCCACGTGTATTATATGCAGATCTACAGTCAAAGGCGTAACCAAGAAAAAAATGGAGGTGGGCTGATACACGAAATTGAGGTGGGACAGATAAAAATAAAAAGAAAACCATATATATAAATATTAAATAATTTTTTTGTTTTAAAAAAATTACATATTAATTTTTTCCCCCTAAAAAAGGGGGACCGGGGGCCCAAGTTCGCCCCTACCTCCGCCGATGTCTACAGTAGACATACACCTAGTGTATTTCTCCATGAGTAGCATGTACAATACCGTTGGATGTCGAGTGCATGGATGTAATCGTACACGTGGGTACACTGGCGGATTTAAGGCTGGGCCAACCTGGACCCTGACCCAACACTCTTATTTTTTTCTAAAAAAAAATTTAATGAGAATTTTAAAAAAAAAAATAGTTATAATTTATATTTTTGTTGAATTTTCTATCCGGCCCATCCCATTTTCGTGTATTGGTCCACCCTACTAGAGTTGCCGGTCTCCCCCATTGCGTGGGTGCATAGGATAGTTATATTTTAAAGGAATTGGAATGTGGACACTACTCGTGATTTTTGCATGAAGAGACGTAACTACTCGTGATTGATCACTAAAAAAGCATACTAAAAATCTCTATTTACTAATAGTCTTAGATTGCAAAAAATTTATTGGTGAATTTTTTTCAACAATCCCCACCCTTCAAAGAGAAAAACGAAATGAATAAGAAAAAGGTTTATCTCAAGTATTATATGAAGTTAATATTATTATTTTAAATTGCAACTTTGCAATTAAAAACATTCAATATGACATTCCATTGGGGTGCAAACAAGTAAAAAAGAAAAAGAAGGGACTAGATTTGCTTAAATAATAAAGTTGTTAAATTTTATATATTTTTTTTTATAACTCGAACCGAACTACGCACGACTATGCATGGGGACAACAACTCGGCTCCTCATTCATTGCCGCCAAGGTAAACCGCGGGATGTGCACTCACCGACCGGTGTTCGACGGGTCTGCGACGTACAACGAGATCCTCCCCAGGTAAAGAGAACAATTATGTTCGACCCCCAATATACTAATAACGATCTCTCCCGAATCGAACCCACACGAATGCTATTCGAAGATGAGTTCCCACCAAATTTTCACCACCGCATTCGCATATGCCCAGGGAGCAATTTGATGGAGCAAAGATAAGATAAACCCCGACTCCACCCCACAAACCCACAAACAATTTGATGGGGCGGGGATTTGAACCCTCGACCTCCACCCACGATTCTTGTGTGGTGGTAAGTGAAGCTAAGCCCCGGTTTGTTAAATTTTATATTATTTTAACAATAGTAAAATACAATAATGTTTTTCTTAAGTTCGATTTCATCATTACTGAGATCTTCGAATCTCAGGCGCATTGTCATTGAGAGTAATATTCCTAAATCGAGTGGTATACAACAATAATTGTTTGTTAGTGCCTTAGTGAGATAGTGCCAACTCCGTCGGTGCAATATAAAAGTATGCCATTTGAAAATCCAGTCATTGCTCTTTACTATTTCAATCGTGACTACAACCTTGAAAAGCATCTCTTTTAACTGTTTTTAAGCACGTTCCACTTTACGTGAAAAACATCTATTCAGTTTTACCCTAGTTAAAAAGATGAAATCATATTCATTTTTCCAATTTTTACTAGAAATTCTCAAATTTTTAATTTTTAAAATTTTGAAAAACAATACATAATCATTACACATAATTGATCAAAATATTCATTCTTATCGGTATGTACTATGTACCACCTTCTGACATCTAAATATTTCAATATGGACCTGCCACTAAATAAATATATAAGAAAAATATTTGAAATTATACAATCTCAACAAAAAATCAATCATATCAATTTCATCATCACATGTTCCCTTTCTCATAAAAACCATACAATCTCAAAAACTCAACTAGAATTTTTTAAAACAAAAAACATATCTTGAAAATAAAACCAAATGATCCTAAATTTTCCCTAATAGGAAATTAGTTATAATATGAGTTAAACATAAATGTTGCCCCTTATGGAGTGACCTAGTGGATTATGAATTTATGATAGATTTATTAAGCTAGTGATTGTGCTCAAAATCGGCATATCATTCTAAGTCAATGATGATCTAACTTTTTCTACTTAAGCGACAATTCTTGATTGATAACATGTCGAAAAAGTCAAACACTAGCGAACATTAGACGACCTCTTTGACGCGCTCAAGTCGGATCGGAGTAGGAGAATATTAGAGCAAAAGACAATAATTAATAATTAAATCGAGGTTATGAGAACTACTTACAAATAATGAGGAGTGACCTATTTTATACCCGAGTTGATGGGCGCATACGTCGGTATAGGTTGCGCGTGTCGAATAACTATATATGGATGCAATGAGAAATAATAATATTTGAATAACTAATTAAATAATGCAAGAAATAATAAAAATAAGGAATATTGGGGAAACTCATTTTTGTCCCCAACAACGAGGAGGTTAAGTTCAAATTCCCATCTCTATACCTTGATTGAATCAATGTCGCGCACAGCGCTTGTCCATTCAGTGCGGGTTTAAAGTTAAAGCCCGATTTAGCTTGATCCCAAGCAAAGGGTAGTGGCGCGTGTTTCCCAGTTAAAAAAAAGTAAACATAAATGTTTTCTTATATAATTATGCATTTACATTAATAAAAAAATAAAAACAAACAAAAAGTTGCTTAATTCCCTTTAAAATATATCCGTGTTCCCTTGTCCTTTTCAATGATTCCACCATGTTCAAATTTGTTGACCATTCGGGTTTGTGCCTCTCCATTATTGTCCTCTCTCAGTCTTCACAAAATAAAATATATATATACATACCAAAACTCTCATTTATTTACCTGTCCTATATGTTATTCTATAAGTTTTTATTGGTCTTTCTTCCTCTTCCTACCTCTTGATTAAATTATTTTTCTCTTTTTGTTTTTGTTTTTAGATTTTGTGCCAAATTTATGGCTCGGTGTGATCGAAATTGCCAGATAAAGTGCAGTCCAGGTATTTTTCTCCATTTTCAGCTGAAGTTGTTTTTGTGTTTTATGGTTCAAGATCATTTTTATGCTGGATTTATTCTTTTATGTTAATGTTAAGTGAATATTGGTCAATTTTAGGATGTAAAGTATTACACGAAAATAGAAAGTATATATCTTGGTCAGTTTTAGAATGCAATTCCAAATACAGATTGTCTCAAGTAATAAATTGTTCATAGTTGTTGCTTAAGGTTATCATAATTTATGAGATATATGCATTTAAAAAGGATATTTGTGTTATAAAAGTACTTGGGATATTATTCGTTCTTAAGTTTTGGATACAGGGACAAATTATATAATATAATATATATATATATATATATTCTGATAATAATTTAGAAAAAGATTGTGATTTTTAAAATTAGCATTTTAAGTATCGGAAAACAAATCCAAGAAAAGAATGAACATAAAATTCATATTTTATTCTTTGAATGGTTTAAATTATATGTTTCTCAAAATTTCATTGTTTATGCTTTTAGTAAACCTGTTAAATCGAGTTGCCATTAGAAATAAAACACCAGAATGGGGAAACTATAAGTAATTCTAGAAAAAATCAATCAAATCATCCTCCTTTTTAGGTATAAAATTTAATATTCTAAGTGAGCGAATTGATGTCATTCTTATTAAAACTCCAGGAGACAGTGATAACACTAATATAAAAATATAGTTGTACAAAATAATTATACTAATACCAATTTATATACCATAGAAATACAACTTGATAAGTTAGAAAGACATATTCAAAAACAACAATATTCTATAACTATAGATTCCTCGGATACTAAATTTAAAAATCCAAATTTTAAACCTTATCGGATTTCTAAAAAAATCTTAAAAATATGAAAGATAATAAATCTGAATTTATTAGAGCTATATGAGATCAGTTTAGTAAAATAAATCCTATGACTAGTAGCTCCAACCAACCATTTGAACCAATTGCTCATGATACTCCAACTTCAAATCTTAAGATAAATACTATTAACCAAGATTCGATTTAAGTGATGCCTTGGAACAATTTGAAAACCTACTCCACAAATTATTAGACTTGTTTGGAATCAACCACAAAATGTACAATTAATTACTTCTCCGATTTAAATATCGTAAAATCGTTATCTCAATCTTGTTTTAATGCCTCTTTTGTTTATGATTGGAACATTGATGGAAAAATAGAGTATGAAATTCTTAGTATGCTCCAACAAATGACCATGGCAGCAAATGCTTATAAGTTAAAATGGAATCCAATATAAAACCATAGATGAAATTCTTATAGCATGGTCCTCATATTAGTTAAAAGGATGGTGAGATAATTATCTCATAAGGCAACAACAAGAAGAAAATATAGATGCTATTAAAACGATGAAGAAGATATACCAATTTTAGATGATGAAGGATACCCTCACCAAGATGTCGTTGCTAGCTTAATCCTTATAATTTCTTTACGTTTCATAGGAGAGCCCTCTCATTTAAAAGATAAAATGCCTAATTGCTTGCAAACCTTAGGTGTAGAAAACTCAGTGATTTTAAATATTATAAAAATACTTTTCGAACTAGAATAATGCTTAGAGAAGATTCTAATCAGCCGTTTTGGAAAGAAAAGTTCCTTCCGGGATTACCAACTCTATTAGGAGAAAAAGTTATAAATAAGATTAGAGAAACTAGTGGAAAACAAATAATATCTTATGATGAATATACATATGGCCAATTAGTTAGTCTCACCCAACAAGAAATATTAAGAATATGCCAAGACTTAGAACTCAAAAATCATTTAAAATGGGAACTAAAGAAAACCAAATTAGAATTAGGTACTTTCTGTCAATAATTTGCTATTAAACCTAATAAACCATTTCTAGGATTCCCAGGTACTTGTCATAAATCCTACAAAGGTTCTAATAAAGAACATTACAAATACCATAAAGAACATCATAAATCTCATAGAAAATTCCATAGAAAAATATATTTTTCCAAAGAAGATTATTACAAAAAAACCAAGAAATTCAAGACCCAAAATAATTATCAAAATTCTAAAGAATGATTTAAAAATATTGAATGTTGGAAATGCCATAAGAAAGATCACATTTGCTAAATATTATAGATTTAATAGAAGAATACAAAAATTACAACTAAAAGATGAAATTATGAATAAATTACAAATATCTTAGTAGAACCTCCGAGTCAAATCCCGATTTAGAACCTCCGAAAATTCCTCTTCAAGATCTAAAGAAGATCGTAAAATCCCTTCAATCGGATGAAATAGTTTCGTCTAGTCCAAATTCGATAACGAATCTGAAAAATATGTTAGTGTTCTCACTAAAGAACATCTTGAAATATTAAAAAAATTAATGATCCTGGTCTTCAAAAAGATTATTTTGATAAGATACTAAATTTCTTTGACAATAAAAAAGAGAAAACAAAATACTATTTTACCAATTACTTCTAAAAATACCTATGATTTAATAATATTCTTGGAAAGACAGAAAGAGTTAAAAACAAAGATGTGGCAAGTTCAAGATTTACAAAATGAAATGGAAGAAATAAAAATTGAATTAAGATAATTAAAAGAAAAACAAAAACAATATCTTGATGCTATAAAAATATTTATTTATATTGTAAAACAAAATGGCGTAGTAGTCTCTAAATCTAAAATAAGTTTATTCCAAACCAAAATCGACTCTTAGACTATATCCCATGGTATTATTACTCCTATTTAAAGATCTTTACAATTCGCTAACAAATTCCCTAATAAAATCCTTGATAAAATTCAATTACAAAATTTTTAGGTAGTCTAAATTATGTCCTAGATTTTTGCCCAAATATCAATAGAATGGTAAAACCATTATAAGATAGGCTTAAGAAAAATCTTGTTCATTGGTCCGATGAACATTCCATCTTGATCAAAGAAATTAAAAAATAAGTTTTAGAAGTACCTTGTCTCCATATAGTTGATCCCAACTTACCTAAGATTGTTGAGACATATGCTTGATTTAGGTTATAGTGATATTCTAACAAGATCGGGGGATAGAGAATATATTATTCAATTCACCTCATCACATTGGAACGATACCTAGAAAAGTTATTCTACCATTAAAAAGAAATATTAAGTATTGTTATGTGCATTCAAAAATTCCAAAACGATCTTTTAAACCAATTTTTTTATACTTAGAATTGATTGCAAAAGTGAAAAACAAGTTTTGCAAAAAGATGTTGGAAATCTTGCATCAAAATAGATTTTTGCACGATGGCAAGTCATACTTAGTATTTTTATTTTGATATTAAATTTCTTAAAGGAGATACAAATTCTATACTATTTTCCTTACCAGGTAATTCCTTCAAAACATAGTCAATGTCGCTCGAGAAAAGATAAAGTTAAAAGTCTATTGGTTTTGGTAAACCAAAAACATGGTACAATGTGTTAGTCCAGTGGCTACGATAATCTAGAGGGGGTGAATAGATTATCTCGGTTTTTTTGATTTTGCCCTCTTTTTCAAATAATCAACCAAAGACGAGAATGTAAATGCGGAAATAAAACAACACTCGTCGATTTAAAGAGGTTCAACCCACCGCAGGGCCTAATCCTCTACCACCCCAAAGTATCTCAGGGATGGATTTCAAAAAGAAAGAAAAGATTTTATTAATTTACCAAAAATTAATACAACACCTTGAGGATTACCACAACCCTCCTTCACCACTTTGAGGATTACCACAATCCTCTTACACCACCTGAGGATTACCACAACCCTCTTACAACACCTTGAGGATTACCACAACCCTCTTACAACACCTTTGAAGATTACCACAACCTTCAAACACCTATCACCTAGATCACCCAAGTGTATTCTTACCACAAGAATACTCACAAGGATGTCTTGTGTTGAATGATAACCAAAATCAAGATTACAACTCAATAATGATTAATACAATATGAGTGCAAGTGTAATCAAGAATTGAAAGCCTAGACCTCAAATTTGTGCAAGTGAAAGTGCTAAAGGCTAATACAACAAGATATATGAAAGTGTTTGCTTTGTTTGCTCTTTGCTTGTATGAAGTGTTGTGTCTTGTTGCTTGAATGAAGCCTCTATTTATAGGAGAGGTCTTGGCTTTGATTTCAGGACATTGGCTCCTCGGGGAGTGATTTCTTCGCAAAAGAAACCATTTAAAATCATCAATATAGTCATTAGAAATCAATCCCACAAAATAGGGAAAAAATGCCTCAAAACGCAACGGATAGTTTCTTTGTCAAACATGGGGTTCGACCGGTCGCGCAGAGATAAGATTGAAATTGAATTTCGCGAATTTTTACACGGGGGCCGGTCGAAGGGGGTGCGGCCGGCCGCCTCACCAGTGGACGGTTGCCAAGCGTTTTTACGAAACAGAGAAGTCCGGAACAAAATCCAACTTGCGCAGTGCAGTGTCGCCCATCGGCCGGTCGACCCGACCACACTGGGCCGCCCGCCCTTTTTTTTTTACGCCCCATTTTTTTTCTGCTTCAAAACTCAACTCAGTGCGGGTTGCGTTATATGGGAGGCGATCGGTCGAGCTGAAACAAAAGTGTTGTCCAATTTTAAATCGAATATTAACTTCAAGAAATACTCCAAAAATAGTAAAAACATTTTAGAACGATCGGAAGTATTGGGACAACATTTAGGGACATTGTTTTGGTATAAAAACTCATTAGAACAAAATCATCAAAATCATGATAAAAACATTTATCTAACAAACTCCCCTTTTTGATGATTACAAACCAAAACAATTTTTAAGAGGACGATTTGAAAAACAAAATAATTTTCGGTTTAAGAGTAAACTATCCGTTTAAAAACATTTTACAAAAAGCTCCCCTATCAACAAGCACATTAAGAAGAAATATTGCAAAAGCTAGAAGCACAAGCTTTTACAAAATAAACAATAACTTCATGAGCTTAGAAGCTCCCCTGTCACAAATACTTAATGTCCATGCAAACAAGTCCATAAAACAACCATTGGACTAAGTTTTCTTCACAACTTATGGCCTAAACAAGCCATAGCTTATAGCTTCTATTTCGAGCTTTTATTAGCTTCTTTGAGCTAACGAGCCATTTTCCTGTTTCTCCCCTTTGGAATCATCAAAAAGAATGTGAGGACAATAAAAACATCATACAAATATATCAAAGTGCGCCAAAGAGACGATTTATCAACCATTGAGCAATTTTAGGCTTAAAAACCAAGGAAAATGGGAGAAATGTATCATGAAGAGTTCATACGCTCGTTTTATTTCCCAAAACATGATCTCAAAGAGTATAGAAGACTTTTGGAAGCGAGAGAATCATGTAGAAGTTGAAATTTTCATTGAAATATTTCATCGAACACATTGTGAGCATAAAAAATGACAAGAGTTGTATATAGCCCTTGTAAATGATCCAAGCCAAAAATTATCATCACCAAATCATACCAATCATCATACAATATAACAACTAAGCTCATCATGATCATAAAATAATTTCATCAAGTAATATACAAGAAAGGCCATAAACTCAAGGGTTCAACCCAATTGAGCAAAGTAAGGAAAATTCTTACCATTTGATCGGAAAAGATGAGCAATGATGATGATAAACATGCTATATAATGTCCAAGATATAAATGGGATGCATGAAAATCAATTTTGAGTGACAATAGTGTGCATTTGGCAAAGGGACGAAAAATGGCCAAAATGAGTGAAAAAGACTAATGTCAAGACAAGCGATTTTAAACCAAAAAATGGCTTAGGCGCGGTCGTGGTTGAGGGCGGACGGCCGACGTTGAGGGCGACGGTTGCCCTCAACTTCTTCAAACCATTTGTTTGACAAATTTTTCAAAATCCGAATTTTCAACCAAAAAACCGATTTTTCGCCCGAGTTTTAAAAACATGCAAAATGCAAACGTAGACCTCATTCAATATGCATTATGCCTAACCGAGCTCGTATTGACGCAAAAAGTCTCGGAAGTTAGCGGTTTTGTAAAAATGTCCGCTAATTGATCTTGAGATGGCACAAACGATATCTCAATTTTTCGTTTTGAAACACAATCCCTTAGAAAATGATGTCGAATCTCAATATGTTTAGTACGGTTATGATGAACCGGGTTTTGAGCAATATTTATAGCGGATACATTATCACAAAAGATAGGTACGTTTTCAAAAGAGCATTTGTAATCCGCTAAGGTTTGTTTCATCCAAAGAAGTTGAGTACAACAAAATGCGGCGGAAATATATTCGGCCGGCCGTTGAAAGAGAAACAGTTTTTGCTTCTTTGAAAACCAAGAAACTAGGCAATCGCTAAAAATTGACATGATCAGGAAGTACTTTTCCGATCATCAATATTACCCGCATAGTCCAGAATCACTATAACCTTTAAGAGAAAAGATTTCATTCTTTGGATAAAATAAACCATATTGAATAGTGCCTTTCAAATATCGAAAAATCCGTTTAACGGCACTCATATGAGATTCTTTTGGATTGCTTTGAAAACGCGAGCACATAGGCATACGGCATGAAGAATGTCCGGTCTACTAGCGGTTAAATAAAGTAAACTACCAATCATACTCGATACTTGGATTCATCAACCGTCTTGCCTTTTTCATCTTTGTCAATTTTGACATTGGTTGCCATAGGAGTTGAGACAGTTCTTCCTTCTTCAATGCCGAACTTCTTCAAAAGTTCTTTTGTATACTTTGATTGCGAAATATAGATACTTCTTGGCATTGCTTAATTTGAAGTCAAGGAAGAAGTTTAGCTCCCCCATCATACTCATCTCGAATTCACCTTGCATTAACTTGGAGAATTTCTTGCACAAAGATTCATTAGTAGCACCAAAGATAATATCATCAACATAAATTTGCACAAGTAAACAATCTTGCCCTTTTTCAAAAACAAAGAGTGTAGTATCAACTTTACCTCTTGTAAAACCATTTTGCAAAAGAAAAGAGCTAAGTCTATCATACCATGCACGGGGTGCTTGTTTTAAACCATACAAAGCCTTTTTAAGTTTATAAACATCATTAGGCCTAGAAAAATTTTCAAACCCCGGAGGTTGTTTTACATAGACTTCTTCTTGAATAATACCATTTAAGAAAGCGGATTTAACATCCATTTGGTAAAGTTTGAAATTTTTGAAACAAGAATAGGCAAGTAAAATACGAATAGCTTCTAAACGTGCTACGGGAGCAAAGGTTTCATCATAGTCAATACCTTCTTCTTGACAATACCCTTGAGCTACTAACCTTGCCTTATTTCGAACAATGTTGCCTTGATCATCAAGTTTGTTAGGAATACCCATTTTGTACCAATAATTGTTTGAGATGGAGGACAAGGTACTAATTCCCATACATCATTTCTTTCAAATTGATTCAACTCCTCTTGCATTTCCAAAAACCAATCTTCATCCTCAATAGCTTCCTTAGCATTTTTAGGCTCTTTTTGAGATATAAGAGCTTTCTCGGCAAAATTCCTTCGAGTCATTACTTTATCAAGGGGATCACCAATAATAAGATCTTTTGGGTGATCTCCTTAAATTTCAATGCTACGGGAAGATTCAAGTATCACCCCTATCTTCTTGAGGAACATTTGAACTTGAAGGTTGATCATATGAAATAGAAGGTTTATCATTATGAGCATCACTTTGAACAATAGGTTCAACAATATCCTCTTCATCACTATCGTCATTGGGTATTCTTTCAACACCCGAGGCTTCATTAAATTTGACATGAATAGATTTTTCAACAACCATGCTAGTCTTGTTGTAAACCCGATATGCTTTGCTCTTGGTTGAATACCCCATAAATATTCCTTCATCGGCCTTAGGATCAAGTTTGTCCAATTGATCCTTAGTATTCAAAATAAAGCACTTACATCCAAATATTTTGAAATAACTAATATTTGGAGTTCTTCCTTTCCAAAGCTCATATGGAGTTTTATTCATTTTAGACGAATATAAACTCGATTAATGACATGGCAAGCGGTACTTACGGCTTCGGCCCAAAAATATTTTGGAAGAGAAAATTCATTGAGCATGGACCGACTCATTTCTTGTAGCGTCCGATTCTTCCTTTCGGCTACACCATTTTGTTGAGGTGTCCTTGGAGCCGAAAAATTATGTGCATATCCCTTGGTTTCACAAAAGACTCTAAATTCACCATCAAATTCTCCACCTCGATCACTTCGAATAGACTTAATAGTATCTTCCTTTTCATTCTCAATAAGTCTACACAACTTAACAAACTCATTAACGGCATCGCTTTTATTTGCAAGAAAAAGAGCCCAAGTGTATCTAGAAAAATCATCGACAATAACGAATGTGTAATGTTTTCCACTTAGACTAGCCGTACCAATATCCCCATACAAATCAAGGTGAAGCAATTGTAGGGGTTTGGTAGTGGAAATTTCATTTTGGGCTTAAAACTACTCTTAACTAATTTGTTCTTTTGACAAGTGTCACATAAGCCAAGGTTTTCAAAATTCAATTTGGGTAGTCCTTTTACATGTTGGTTTTTGTAAATATTTCTCAAATTCTTGTATCCAACATGTCCGAGTCGCCTATGCCATAAACTCGTTAAATCATTATTGGCGACAAGACAAGAAACATTTTGACTAACCAAATCACTAGTACAAATTTTGTAAAGATTGCCTTTTCTATTTGCTTCACAAATAATATTACCATTTTTAAGAATAAGGCATTTTTCTTTATTAAAAGAAACATCATAATTTGAATCACAAAGTTGGCTAACACTTATCAAATTAAACTTAAGCCCTTCTACTAAAAGAACATTACAAAGAGAGAAAGAAGAGTTACCAATTTCTCCATTTCCAAGAATTTTTCCTTTGCCATTCCGAACATGACCATACCCTCTTCTTGGAGCTTGATGTTGGTAAAAAGCTCTCTCCTCCCGGTCATATGGCGTGAACATCCGCCGTCCCACGAGCCATTTCGAATCTTCCATTGTGGTTATGGCCCCTATTACCTACAAAAGAATTTCTTTTAGGTACCCTATAATTTTGGGGTCCATGGGGTTAGTCTTGAGACCTTTGGGTCTCCAAACATGTCTTGAGCTATTTCTCAATTTGCAATTATTAGCATAATGTCCAACTTTGCCACAATAAAAACAAGTAGGAGAATTATAATTATTAGCACGTACAAAAGTCGGACCTTGGTTATTTTTCTTAAAAACACTTTGAAATGGCTTATAACCAAGTCCCGATTTGGAATGCTCACCTCTTTGTGCATCTAAAATTTTTGTGACTTTATCCGTACTTATGTTGAAACGATGCACGTCATTTTTCAAACATTCAATATCTTTTGTGAGCGATTCTTTTCGGTTTCAAGAGAATGAATTATAGTAAGAGTAAGAGCATGAGCTTTGTCTAAAGATTCATAAGAGGTAAATAATTTTTCCTTTTCAACCTTAGTCTCCTTATGCTCCTTTTTCAAATTTTTGTATTTAACGATTAAATTTTGAAACTCAATTTGCAATTCATCAAAATCACATTGCAAGTCATCAACTATGGAGGAAGTAGAAGAATTTGAGTGTACCTCATTGTTTTCATCGTCTATAGCCATGAGACCGTGTTCGGTTTCTCCTTCCTCATCGGTTGTTTCGAGTAGTTCATCCCATGTTTTGACTTCCGCATTTAGAGCCTTCTTTTTGTAAAAGGCTTCCTTTTCTTTTGCTCCTCTTCATCGAGCTTTGGGCAATCGGCAATGAAGTGCCGGGTTTTCCGCATTTAAAGCAAGCATTATCTCTTGGTTTTCTTGCTTTATTTTTATTCACAAATTTTGCAAATTTTCGAACAAGTGCGGCCGTCTCCTCATCATCATCATCATTATCATAGTATGCATTATTAGAAGAAGAAGCAAGACCTTTAGGAATAATTTGCATACCCGATTGATTTGTGGATGATTTGGAATTTTTCCTCTCCTTGAGATAGACTTCATAGATGAGTAGGTTTCAATAAGCTCATCAAACTTGAGTGTCTCAAGGTTTTGTGCCTCCGTGATTGCCGTTACTTTTTCGGACCATGAGCCGGAAGTGCATTTAGTACCTTGGTTACCTTGTCTTCTTCGGAGATGACTTTCCGAGGGCCACAAGAGGATTGACAATATTGTCAAGCCTTTCCACCATTTTGGAGATGCTTTCGCCATCATACATGTTAAAGTTTTGAAGTCTTTAACAAGCATGGTCTTTCTTGCTTACTTGACTTTCTTAGTCCCTTCATAGATTGTCTCCAATTTTTCCCAAACCTCATGTGCCGACCTTATGCCTCGTATGCGATTGTACTCGGTGGCGGTAAGTGAGCAATGCAAAATATTTAAGGCCTTACCGTTTAGAGAGAAAGCCTTCTTATCATTTTCATCGAACTCCTTGAAAGGTTTAGGAGTCGAGGTGCCATCCTCCATTTTTTTTTGTTGGTTGATCAACTCCTTCAATAACCACATTCCATATGTCAAATCCGCACCCTTGTAGAAAGCACTCCATACGGTCTTTCCAAAATGCGTAGTTGTTGGCGTCGAACAATGGTGGCTTGTTGGTGGAGCGCCGGTGGTGAGATAAGCGTCATTCGTAGCCATGGATCTTTCCTCTTTACTGAACGAGCTAGCCAAAGAGTTTGGCTCGATACCACTTGTTAGTCAAGTGGCTACGATAATCTAGAGGGGGTGAATAGATTATCTCGGTTTTTCAGATTTTGCCCTCTTTTTCAAATAATCAACCAAAGACGAGAATGTAAATGCGGAAATAAAACAACACTCGTCGATTTAAAGAGGTTCAACCCACCTAGGGCCTAATCCTCTACCACCCCAAGATATCTCAGGGATGGATTTCAAAAAGAAAGAAAAGATTTTATTAATTTACCAAAAATTAATACAACACCTGAGGATTACCACAACCCTCCTTCACCACTTTGAGGATTACCACAATCCTCTTACACCACCTTGAGGATTACCACAACCCCTCTTACAACACCTTGAGGATTACCACAACCTCTTACAACACCTTTGAAGATTACCACAACCTTCAAACACCTATCACCTAGATCACCCAAGTGTATTCTTACCACAAGAATACTCACAAGGATGTCTTGTGTTGAATGATAACCAAAATCAAGATTACAACTCAATAATGATTAATACAATATGAGTGCAAGTGTAATCAAGAATTGAAAGCCTAGACCTCAAATTTGTGCAAGTGAAAGTCTTAAGGCTAATACAACAAGATATATGAAAGTGTTTGCTTTGTTTGCTCTTTGCTTGTATGAAGTGTTGTGTCTTGTTGCTTGAATGAAGCCTCTATTTATATGAGAGGTCTTGGCTTTGATTTCGACATTCGCTCCTCCTGGGGAGTGATTTCTTTGCAAAAGAAACCATTTAAAATCATCAATATAGTTGTTAGAAATCAATCCCACAAAATAGGGAAAAAGTCATTCAAAACGCAAGCGGATAGTTCTTTGTCAAACATGGGGTTCGGCCGTGTCGCGCAGAGATAAGATTGAAATTGAATTCTGCGAATTTTTACACAGGGGACGGTCGAAGGGGTGCGACGTGCCGCCACTCGTGTGTGACCGGTTGCCGCCGGCGTTTTTACTTAAACAGAGAAGTCGGAACAAAATCCAACTTGCAGTGCAAGTCGCCCATCGGCCGACCGGTCGACCACACCGGCCGCCACCGGTCGACGGCCGCCTCGCTTCTTTTTTTCTTACGTCCCATTTTTCGTTTCAAAACTCAACTCAGTACGGGTTGCCCTATGTAGGCGGCCGGTCGAGCCTGAAACAAAAGTGTTGTCCAATTTTAAATCGAATATTAACTTCAAGAAATACTCCAAAAAATAGTAAAAACATTTTAGAACGATCGGAAGTATTGGGACAACATTTAGGGACATTGTTTTGGTATAAAAACTCATTAGAACAAAATCATCAAAATCATGATAAAAAACATTTATCTAACACAATGTCGTTGTTAAAGAAGAAGAAGAATTAAGAGATACCGCCTGAGTCAAAAATCCAGCACGTAAACAAGGAACTATCGACCTTGAAAAAGACTTCAAATTTTTTAAGTTCTCCTTGAAATGCCAGGGATCAAAAAGGCTTTAATGAAAGAACAATAATATAAAGACTCTAGTGAAAATTCTTCAAAACCAATCACTATTTAAAATACCTTTCAAGTTATATACAATCGATGATTCCTCAAAAACCCTTTCTAATTATATATTCTCAAATTCTCAAATTTCACTAAAACAAGAATCCTTGAAATCCTCCTCAGTTTTGTTTATAAAACCTCACTAGCAGAATTCATCAATGTAGAAAGAGATTTCTATGAAAAATATTATTTCTAAATCCTCGAAAATACTTTGGAAAAGGATGGCTTTATAAACAATGGGAAACTAGTAAAACTCCTCATTTCTTTCAAGCCTATCTTGAAATTATCGATTTTGCCAATTATAAATATTTCTTTCTCCATGAAACACATGAACATCCGCATACTCTACCCGTAAAATTACCAAAGTCATCGCTCCACAGATTGGGGACATGAACTTTTCAAATCTATTTATTTTCCGAGAAGAATTTGAAGCAAATCATTTCTTCAAACCCCTTTCAATTATGGGACTACCAACATGCATGGTACAACTCTTTCCTTATATAAAACCAAAAACAAAGACACGGACACCATGACTTTTCTATTTTGATACTAGAGAATGTAACCCCAAACTATCCCAAACATGGTGGGTTTTATGGTGGGATTGTTTTGGATCATCTCTTGAAATTCTAAAACCCGCAAAGATAAAATCCTTCAATATGTTCAAAAGCCATTATAAACCCTCACCATAAGAACAAGAATTCCAACCTTTATCCCACTCTTGTTCAAAATTCTATCTTCCGTGGGTTTCGATGGACGAGTTGAATATATCGAACATAAACTCCCGAGTGATCCAACTAAGATTCAGGATAAAATGGTGTGACAAATTCAATATTTCACCGGTCTTTTTCTGAAACAAATGTCCAAAATTGGATTACAAGCCAAGATAATGCTTCTCCAAAGATTCTAAAAATATTTCGGACACCATAATAGTCAAATATCTCGACACATAAATCCCATATGGAAACCATGCTTGCAACAACAAAACCCTCACATGAAATGCAAACCATCCTTTTAAAATACACAATGAAAAGTCGAATCCTCATTAGCCTCTCGAATATATATCTTTACACTTAGATGATGATCAACCATTTTTTTCGAAATAGTAATATGTGAAAAAAATTATTATTAATTTTATGTTGGGTAGCAACGAAGGAATTATAGTAGATACTATTTAGTATTGTAGCAAATACAGTTCTTTGATATCGAGAATTATAAAAATTCCCAAAAAATCCCTAAAAATTCTATAAAGAGGGGTCCCCTCACATTAAAAAACAAGTTTCTTAGAAGCAAAACAAGAGGGAAACTTCACCAAAATCTCCGAGAGCATTCCTTTTCTGAGCTTGTTAGGTTTTAGAAATATTTTAAAAGAGATAAACAAGCACGAATTGAATTTTTCTAGGATCACTTATGGTTTCCCATTCGGTGGTTTATTTCTAATGGTAACTGGATTAACATATTTTCTAAAATCTTTCTAAAATCTAACAAGGATGTAATAAAATTGCTCTTTGGATAATTTGTTGAAGTTTCTATCTTGTTTTTCTTCTAAAAACTTGTTTCTTCATGTGAGGAGGATCCCCTTTTTATAGAATTTTTAGGGTTTTTTGAGAATTTTTACAATTACACTAAAGATCGTGCTTGCTCTGAGATTTAATAGTATATGTTCAGATTCTTGTATAGCTACAAAGATCTTTGCCGACATAAAATTAATAATATTTTTTACATATCACTATTTTCAAAAAAGGTTCATTATCATCTGTTAAGTGTATTAATATATCTTGGTGACGAGGATTTTGACTTTTCTATTGTGTATTTTGATTGGATGGCTTGCATTTCATTTGAAGTGTTTGTTGTTGCAAGCATGGTTGCCATTTGGGATTTATACGCAAGGAATTTTGACTATTGTGGTGTTTGAAATATTTTTGGAATCTTCGGAGGAGCATTACGCTTGGCTTGTAATCCGATTTTAGACATTTGTTACGAAAGATTGGGTGGAATATTGGATTTGTCGCACCATTTTATCCTCGAATCTTCGTGGAATCATTGGAGTTTATGTTCGTATATTCAACTGTCCATGGGAGAACCCACGAAAGATAGAATTTTGAACAAAAGAGGGATAATGGTTGGAATTTTTTTCTTCTTCGATGAGAGTTTATAATGGCTTTTGAACATATTGAATGAATTTTGTCTTGAGAGTTTTAGAATTTCGGGAGATGATCCAAAACAACCCTACCATGAAACCCGCCATGCTTGTGGAATAGCTTGGGGTTACCTTCTCTATTGTCAAAATGGAAAAGCCATGTGTGTTTTAGTTTTTAGTTTGGTATAAGGAAAGAATTGTACCAGTGCCTATTGGTAATCCCAATAATTGAAAGGGTTTTGAATAAATAATTTGCTTTAAGTTATTCGGAGAATAAACGGATTTGGAAAATTCATGTCCCCAATCTACTAGAGCAATGACTTTGGTACTTTTATAGGTAGAGTATGTAGGATGTTCATGTGTTTAATGGAGAAAGAAATATTTATAAGTGGCGAATTCGTAATTTCAAGAATGAATTGATATAATTGAAGAGTCTTACTAGTTCCCATGGTTTGTAAAACCATCATTTTTCAAAGTATTTTTGGAGGTTTTGGAAATGATATTTTCATAGAAATCTCTTTTTACATTGATGATCTTCCGCCATTGAGGTTTTATGAAAAAATCGAGGAGGATTTTAAGGATTCTTGTGTTAGTGAAATTAGAGAATTTGAGAATATAAGATTGGAAAGGTTTTTTTTGAGGAATCATCCGATTTGGATGTATCTTGAAAGGCATTTGAAATAGTGATTAGTTTTGAAGAATTTTTATCCGGGTCTTTATATTATTGTACTTTGATTAAAGCCTTTTGACCTCTCGGCATTTCAAGGAGAATTCAAGAATTTGAAGTCTTTTTCAAGGTCGTAGTTTCTTGTTTCTATGCTTGGATCTTTGACTGGTAGGTATCTCTTAATTCTTCTTCTTCTTTGACACGACATTGTACCATGATTTTAGTTTCATCGGAATCAATAGACTTTTTATCTTTATCTTTTTTGGGCGACATTGACTCTATTCTTAAGGAATTCTCTCGGTAAGGAAATCGGTATAGAATTTGTATCTCCTTTAATAAATTTAATATCATAATTAAAAATACTAAGTATGGCTTGCCATCGTGCAAAAATTTGTTTTGATGCAAGATTTTGAACATCTTTTTGCAAGACTTCTTTTGCACTTTTTGCATCAATTCCAAGTAAAAATTTGGTTTACAAGACCACCTTGGAATTTTTGAATGCACATAACAATACTTAATATTCCTTTTTTATCTAATGTGATGAGATGAATTGAACAATATATTCTCTACCCTCGATTTTGTTTTTAGAATACCACCATAACCAAAATCAAGTGTCTCAACAATCTATGGTAAGTTGAGATCAGCTATATGGAGACAAGGTATTTCTAAAACTTGTTTTTTATTTGATCAAGTTGCATAATTAGATCACATTCTAAAGGAGTCCTCTTTCATTGCTTTTACGATGGGTTAAGGTTAAAGGAGTTAGTACGAAAAAAATTGTAAAATTGGTCCCGTTTTTTACGGTGTTGCAATATTAGTCATGTGACTTTTGAAGTTGTAATTTTAGTCCTTTGACAATTTTGCCCATCCGCAAATGTGAAACTTTAATTAGTAATTTTTAGGATTTGACAATCTTAGTCTTATACTTTGTAGTTATGGTAATTTGGTCGTATTAATCAAAATAACCAATTTTGCCAAATTCTATGTATTTTTGAATTTCCATAAAGAGGAAATAATACATGTAGAACTCGTATATCGGGTTTTGATCTCGGATACATAATTCTAAAATTATTCTCCCATTGGGCAATCTATAATATAGATGATATATAAAACATTGGCTCGATTTCATTTTCCATATGATTTAGGTATATTGGATATTTTGACGACCAAAGGTATTTTGGGAATAAGTGAAATTTGAAATAGCCCCAAATTTGCACCAACTTAACTTATAGGACTAGAATTGCACAAATGATCCAAAACTTAATGGGACCAATATTACAAAAAAGAAAAATACATACATGACTAAAACCTAATTTCAAAGGTTACATGACTATTAATGCAATATCCCTATATGTGCGCAAGTAATTTTGCATTTCTTAGGTTAAGATCGCTTATTCAACACTTTCGTTAATATCATTTCTTTTTTTCTCTCTCAAACCCTTAGCCATTTTTGCTCTCCATATTTTTCCTTTTTTCTTCCCCATCATTTTTGTAGAGTTATTTCTTCACATTTATATTCGTATGATTTAAACATTGTAAAACCAATTGTGAATTCTCGAATATTGGTTTTATCTCTTGAATTTCTTCACCAAAGATCGGTGAATTTTTGCCCATGTTCTGCTAAACGATTTGTCGAGAGGTTATTTTGTATGCAAATTCTTCCAGACTTTTCGACTTTTTTGTAGAAATTATTTGTTGCCCTGTTATTGATGTTAAGCACAATTTTCGGTGGCAATGTTGACAAATACGATTGTGGATTGAAGAAAATTCTAATTTTAAATTTCTCATATTCATCCACCGCCGGTGATATTGCCCATGTTCACTTTCAAGAAAATCTGAGAATCTTGAAGTATTTCATTTTTCATTTCAATTTTTCAGCCTTTGTTCATTTAACACCTTAAAATTCCTTTCCATTGCTTCACAATGGTTACAGAATTTTATCATGTGTTAAATCGTTGTTATTGCTTTTCCATAATCCAACCCTTCACCACTAGGTATTGGAGTGGTTGAAATCGTTTTTTATGAGTCTCTTTTACAAGCTCATCTATTCTTTTCAGTAAACTTCATTCGATAAAATAAAAAGTTCCGATAATTTTCTCAATGTCTCTTCAAATGATTCTTTAAGGTTATCAAATGTTTCCATTGCACTTTTATTGTATCGATCATTGCCTTGAAGGCTCGTTCTTCGTCTCATAAAAAGCAGGGTTTTTTTACCCCAGAAACAATGATATATTTTTAAGGTTTTTCGAATACATCGGCTAAGGCATTTAATCCTCACGAAAAACCATGTTCATGTTTCTTGTTTGCTGCAAACAAACGGGTTATTCATTATATGTTGAATTGTTGATTCTACTATTTTGTCATGTTGGTTTTCGAAAAATCATCCGGAATATTGAGAATATTTGTTCAACATATTTTTGCGGGGAAAAATAAGAGATGATAAAAATAGGCGAGAATATGTTAAACAAATATTCGAATAATCCGGATGGTTTTTTGAAACCAATATGGAAAAATAGTAGAACCAACGAGTTCAACAAATAATGAATAACCTGTTTTGAAGCGGTAAATAAGAAACGAACATGGCTTTTCAGAGGATTAAATGCCTTAGCCGATGTATTCGTAAAAAGCCGTAAAAATATATCCTTGTTTACGGGTAAAAACCCGGTCTTTATGAGACAAGAACATGCCTTCAAGGCAATGATCGGATACAATAAAAGTGCAATGGAAACATTTGATAATCTTAAAGAAGCATTTGAAGAAACATTGAGTAAATTATCCAAATTTTTTATTTAATCGAATGAAGTTTACTGAAAAGAATAGATGAGCTTGTAAAAGAGACTCATAAAAACGATTTCAACGACTCCAATACCTAGTGGTGAAGGGTGGATTATAGAAAATCAATAAAAGCGATTTAACACACAGGATAAAATTCGAACCATTGTGAAGCAATGGAAAGAAATTTTAAGGTGTTAAATGAACGTGTGAAAAATTGAAACAGAAAAAAATGGAATACTTCAAGATTCTCAGAGATTTTCTTGAAAGTGAACAGAGGCAATATCATCGGTGGCAATGGATGAATATGAGAAATCTAAATTAGAATTTTCTTCAATCCACAAACCTGTATTTGTCAACATTGCCACCGTAAATTATGCCTAACATCAATAACATGGATAGAAAATGATTTCTACAAAAAAACTAAAAAGCGGAAGAAATTACATACAAAATAGCCTCGACAAATAAGTTTAGCAGAACATGGGAAAAAGTTAAACCATACGAATATCGAAGGTGAAGAAATAACTCTACAAAAATTATGGATTACTAGAAAGAGTTATTGTTCATCAAAAAGAAGAAAAAGAATTTTGGGAGAAAACTAAGATCATCAGGTAAAGATTTTTAGAATTAAACGAGTTCATAATGCCAATAGAAATAATAATAGATTCAATACCTCCTACTTGGTATAGAGGAAATGTAGTACCAGCTAAACATGTTATTCATATAAAGAATGGAATGGCAAAATACAAATATCAAAATCGAACAAATAGAAAGAGAGTTGGTCATGTTTATTTTTGGTTTTGGTTTATATACTTAGGTTTGATTTTAGATTGTAATTAGTTTAAGCAGGACCCTCCTTCGGGAAGGGGAAAAAGAGTTTTAAAACTACTTCTAATATTTTTCTATAGTTTTGAAATATAAACCTAACCATATATATCCCAAAAGCCTATCTTTCAGAATTCAAAATTCCTTCAGAAACCTAAGATCTGGTAAAAGACTGGAAAAGTCCGTGAAGGCGAAGAAGAAGCCGTTAGAGGACAAAAAGTACAGGTGAACAAAAAAAAGAGGAAGAAGATGGAATCCGGAGATCGAGAAACAAATGAATAGGGAAAATGGAGGGTAGATCTTATATTCTCAAATTATAGATTTATATATGAAGTTAAGTTTTAACTCTGAAGTACCCACACACCTATAAGGAGTTAAAATCAGTTTTAATTTTGATATTTTATGAGATCGATAAAATATTTAAACCTAGAATTAAGAGGTTCAAAACAGAATAGAACATCAATAGAAAGATTACATATTGGGTGTAATTTTGATAATAGTTTTGAACATATTTTTCATAGTAAAGAAAATCACTTAAACTCTATAACAAATTTAATAATAAATTTTGGAACTCATCAGCAAGAACAAAATAATAAAATATTAGATTTAATAATAGATCTTCAAAAACAAAATAAAAAATTAACGAAAAGGTTGATTATTTAAAAGAACAACTTTCAATTTTTGAATGAAAAACTAGACAAGTTAAAGATATAAACACGAGAAAATAGAATATCAAATCTTGAACAATTTGGAGTAGAAGAATTAACTAAAAAGATCAAAGATTTAAATATTAATAAAGGAAAAGACACGAAAAGAATTAATCCAAAAATTGGGTTTATTATTAAAATGAATAAGCAAATTATGCAGATTTTTTAAAAGAAAAGAAGAAAACGTTGAAAGAGTTCAAGATGTAATAAAACAGAATAACAATTTGTTTTATTTAAAGATAAAGATATTAAAAATATTAAAAGAAAACAAATATATAAAAACAATCAACTGAGATGAAAGAATTATCGAATAATAAATGAAAGAGTAGAGAG
This sequence comes from Rehmannia glutinosa, assembly GCA_016081115.2. Taxonomy (NCBI): domain Eukaryota; kingdom Viridiplantae; phylum Streptophyta; class Magnoliopsida; order Lamiales; family Orobanchaceae; genus Rehmannia; species Rehmannia glutinosa. Next base: position 93,494,087 of record CM071937.1, on the reverse strand, counting down.
TGTTACTAAAGAAGATCAACAGTTAAATTTTAAAATAGTTGAAAAAACGAAATAAATAACTAAAGAAATAACATATATCCACTTAGGATTAATAATAATAGGAGTTAAAGGATTACATAGAAGTTACCAAGGTGAAAAAAACTCTTATAATCTTACATGATGAAAGACATCTGATTTAGGACATGGAATCCTAGGAACATTTGAAATAGATATGACAAAAAATAATGGAGAAATAATATATTTTTGTCCGCATTATTTAATAGATGCTAAAGATATAGAGTATATAAAAATAGGAATTAAAACAAGAGGTTATAAATTCCAAGAAGGAATAAATAACTTAATTATTAAAACAGATTTATAGGAAAATTATGTACAAACGTAATGTTTTCGAAATCTAAAAATCGAGATAAAAATGATCAAATAGAAGTTAGCAAAGGAATACAAGCAATACAGGAATAAAATATAGTTAAGAAGAAAATACGGGGACAAGAATGGAATATAGAATCATTTATAAAAAAGAAGAAAAATTAATACCACATAAAAATGTTATGTATGAAAACCCACGAGGATCAATATCAATAAGATTCCAAGATTATAGATGGATTAATGATAATAATGAAAGCAGAAAGTACTTGGGAAGTATAGAAGAAAGCAGATAATCGAATGAACAGAGAGGAAGAAATTCGAATATATGTCCAATCCAGATTTTAAATTTTTGATAGCTAAAATAAAATTTGAAAAGGATAAAAAATTAAAACAAGTTAAAATAATTTATGATACTTTTAAAAGAGATATCCGAGAAACAAGAGGAAATTATGAAATATCAAATAAAAAGAGTTTATAATATAAACCAAGATACAAAGGAATGTATAAAAATAGAAGATTTATATACAAATCTTGGAAAAGAAAAATTCTTGGAATTAAAATAGAAGAGCAAACAGATCAAAGAATGAATGAGGAAATTATAATAAGAGAAATCAAAGATATGGAAGGAACTAATATAAATGAGAAAATAACTCATTAATATGAAAGAATAATGAAAGATTATAGTCTTGATTAAGAAAAAGCATTTTGAATTGAACAAAAATATAAATTAGATCATGAAGATTATATTAAATATTAAGAAAAAGATATAAAATTATGTAACCATTGTGAAGCAATGGAAATGAATTTTAAAGTGTTAAATGAACAGGTTGCAAAATTAAAAGAAAAAAATGAAATACTTCAAGATTCGATTGATTTTCTTGAAAGTGAACAAGACAATATCATTTGGCAAATGATGAATATGAGAAATTCAAATTTGAATATTCTTCAACCCACAATTATATTTGTCAACATTGCCACCAGAAATTGTGGTCAATATTAACAACAGAAGCAGAAAACAATTTCTACAAAAAGGCTGAAAAACTGGAACAGTTTGCATACAAAATAGTCAGTGATCAGATACATCTTGCAGGAACATGGGCAAAAGTTCACCGGTCCTTTGGTGAAGAAATATTTGAAGAAACAAAACCAATTTTCAGAATTCATAGAATTGGTTTTACAATGTTCAAACCATATGAATATGAAGGGGAAGAAATAACTCCACAAAAAATGATGGATTATGGATTATTGGAAGGAGTTATTTTCCATCACAAAGAAGAAACAAAAAGTTTTGGAAGAAAACTAAGATCACTATGCAATAGTATCTTAGAATTAAACGAATTCATAATGCCAATAGAAGTTATAATAGACTCAATACCTCCTACATGGTATAGAGGAAATGTTGTACCAGCTAAACATGTCATTCATGTCAGAGAATGGAATGGAAACATACGATTATCAAAATCGAAACAATACAAAGAGAGTTCAAGGAACAATACCAAGAGTGGCGAAATTATCTTTGCTGCAGGAGTTCGATGGAAATCAAAAGAAACAAACCATTACCCGGATGGGAAATATGGGATATGGATGATTACCAAGTCATCTATATTCATAAACATCTCAAAGGATGGGCAACCTACGACGGACCTCCGATTATGGGCTTAGATATTCAATGAAAAAATTGGTGGATACCTCAATCAATCTACCAAAACAGAGAATGAGATATTCAACATTGAAGATGCGGAAGTCGAAGAAAGAAATCTTGATAACATGATGGAAGATTAAACAGAGGCCAATCGTGAGTGCGAACCAAGCGTGGTGGGCGGTGGGGCCTACCGACGTCAACATGATTTTAGAAAGAATATTTTATTTCTTGAAGGTGTGTTTATACAATTGTTGATCACCTCTATTTATAGGCAAGGAAGCATGCCTTCCTTCTATACTAAGCTAGGACATCCGTCCCTCTATCTATGGCTATCCTCTTTATATAAATACATTATCGGACTCAATAATTTACACTGGACTAGACCACTTCTTTAAACTATTGATTGACGCGTGTCCATTATGGATCACTCTTTCTGATTTTTGTACAAAGTATTTTGTCCTTTAGCTCTTGCTTTTCTTGATTCCTTCTTTTTCAAAAGCTTGTCCGGACACTGTTAAAGTAGATTCCGCTTTTATAAAGTGTCGGGACAATCTGTCTTGATGACGTCATGGCCGACGCTTTTTCTTCTTATCTCAAATCCACTATTTTACTTTCACTGTTTATTCTTTCTTTATTATTTATGATGTCATAATGACGTCATGTTGATGTCGAGGCCCCACCGCCCACCACGCTTTGGTTCGCACTCTAATTGGCCTCTGTTTAATCTTCCATCATGTTATCAAAATTTCTTTCTTCGACTTCAAAGATCTTCAATGTTGAATATCTCGTTCTCTGTTTCTTGGTAGACTGATTGAGGTATCCACCAATTTTTTTTTGAATATCTAAGCCCATAAATGGAGGTCCGTCGTAGGTTGCCCATCCTTTGAGATGTTTATGAATATAGATGATTTGGTAATCATCCATATCCTATATTTTCCATCAGGGTAATGGTTTGTTTCTTTTGGATTCCCATCGAACTCCCCGCAGCAAACATAATTTCGCCACTCTTGGTATTGTTCCTTGAAATCTCTTTCTATTGTTTCGATTTTGATAATCGTATGTTTCCATTCCATTCTCGACATGAATGACATGTTTAGTGGTACAACATTTCCTCTATACCATGTAGGAGGTATTGAGTCTATTATAACTTCTATGGCATTATGAATTCGTTTAATTCTAAGATACTATTGCATAGTGATCTTAGTTTTCTTCCAAAACTTTTTGTTTCTTCTTTGTGATGGAAAATAACTCCTTCCAAGAATCCATAATCCATCATTTTTTGTGGAGTTATTTCTTCCACTTCATATTCATATGGTTTGAACATTGTAAAACCAATTCTATGAATTCTGAAAATTGGTTTTGTTTCTTCAAATATTTCTTCACCAAAGGACCGGTGAACTTTTGCCCATGTTCCTGCAAGATGTATCTGATCACTGACTATTTTGTATGCAAACTGTTCCAGTTTTTCAGCCTTTTTGTAGAAATTGTTTTCTGCTCTGTTGTTAATATTGACCACAATTTCTGGTGGTAATGTTGACAAATATAATTGTGGGTTGAAGAATATTCCAACTTTGAATTTCTCATATTCATCATTTGCCAAATGATATTGTCCCTGTTCACTTTCAAGAAAATCAACTGAATCTTGAAGTATTTCATTTTTTTCCTTTTAATTTTGCAACCTTTTCATTTAACACTTTAAAATTCCTTTCCATTGCTTCACAATGGTTACAGAATTTTATATCTTTTTTAGAATATTTAATATAATCTTCATGATCTAATTTATATTTTTTGTTCAATTCTGAAAATGCTTTTTCGTAATCAAGACTATAATCTTTCATTATTCTTTCATATTCATGAGTTATTTTCTCATTTATATTAGTTCCTTCCATATCTTTGATTTCTCTTATTATAATTTCCTCATTCATTCTTTGATCTGTTTGCTCTTCTATTTCAATTCCAAGAATTTTTTCTTTTCCAAGATTTGTATATAAATCTTCTATTTTTATACATTCCTTTGTATCTTGGTTTATATTATAAACTCTTTTTATTTGATATTCCATAATTTTCTCTCATTTCTTCGGATATCTCTTTTTAAAAGTATCATAAATTATTTTAACTTGTTTTAATATTTTATCCTTTTCAAAATTTATTTTAGCTATCAAAAATTTAAAAACTGGATTGGACATATATTCGAATTTCTTTCTTTTGTTCATTCGATTATCTGTTTCTTCTATACTTCCCAAGTACTTTTCATTTCATTATTATTATTAATCCATCTATAATCTTGGAATCTTATTGATATTGATCCTCGTGGGATTTCATACATAACATTTTTATGTGGTATTAATTTTTCTTCTGTTTTTATAAATGATTCTATATTCCATTCTTGTCCTGTATTTTCTTCAAAACTATATTTTATTAGGGTATTGCTTGTATTCCTTTGCTAACTTCTATTTGATCATTTTTATCGATTTTTAGATTACGTAAAACATTACAGTTTGTACATAATTTTCCTATAAATCATGTTTTAATAATTAAGTTATTTATTCCTTCTTGGAATTTATAACCTCTTGTTTTAATTCCTATTTTTATATACTCTATATATTTAGCATATATTAAATAACGGACAAAAATATATTATTTCTCCATTATTTTTTGTCATATCTATTTCAAATGTTCCTAGGATTCCATGTCCTAAATCTGTATGTCTTTCATCATGTAAGATTACAAGAGTTTTTTCACCTTGGTAACTTCTATGTAATCCTTTAATTCCTATTATTATTAATCCTAAGTGGATACATTTTATTTCTTTAGTTATTTCTTTCGTTTTTTCAACTATTTTAAAATTTAACTGTTGATCTTCTTTAGTAACACTCTCTACTCTTTCATTTATTATTCTGATAATTCTTTCATCTGGTTGATTGTTTTTATATATTTGTTTTCTTTTAATATTTTTAATATCTTTATCTTTAAATAAAACAAATTGTTGTTTCGCTTTTATTACATCTTGAACTCTTTCAACTTTTTCTTCTTTTCTTTTAAAAATCTGCATAATTTGTTTATTCATTTTAATAATAAACCCAATTTCTTTGGATTAACTCTTTTCGTGTCTTTTCCTTTATTAATATTTAAATCTTTGATCTTTTTAGTTAATTCTTCTACTCCAAATTGTTCAAGATTTGATATTCTATTTTCTCGTGTTTATATCTTTAACTTGTCTAATTTTTCATTCAATAATTGAAAGTTGTTCTTTTAAATAATCAACCTTTTCATTAATTTTTTATTTTATTTTTGAAGATCTATTATTAAATCTAATATTTTATTATTTTGTTTTTTTGATGAGTTCCAAAATTTATTATTAAATCATTATAGAGTTTAAGTGATTTTCTTTACTATGAAAAATATGTTCAAAATTATTATCAAAATTACACCCAATATGTAATCCTTCTATTGATGTTCTATTCTGTTTTGAACCTCTTAATTCTAGGTTTAAATATTCTATCGATCTCATAAAATATCGAAATTAAAACCGATTTTAACTCCTTATAGGTGTGTGGGTACTTCGAGTTAAAACTTAACTTCATATATAAATCTATAATTTGAGAATATAAGATCTAACCTCCATTTTTCCTTTTTCCTTTGTTTCTAGGATCTCTCGGATTCCATCTTCTTCCTCTTTTCTCGGTTCACCCGTACTTCATATCCATTACCTTGTATTGTATCTATAAATTTTAACCATCTATGGGTACTTGTTTTTCTTTCACTATTATATTTATATAATCTTACTATAGCTTCACAATGTTCTTATTGTAAATGGTTGTCTTAAATAAAGTTTAAAACTTTCTAAGGCATTAATTATTCCTTCTATTTCACATTCTATGAAGGCATATTCTTATTTTGAAAAATTCGAATATTCTTCAACCCATAATTATATTTGTCAACATTACCACCATGACGTCATAATGATGTCATGTCGATGTCGAGGCCCCACCGCCATTTTGGTGGTCATAAGAATCTATACTTACAACATATACCTCTAATCCATCTATTTTATTCGCTCTATATGGATTATTTATCTTTTTAATGGACACACGTCAATCAATAGTTTAAAAAGTGGTCCAGTCCGGACCACTAGTCTTGTTGGTCCTCAAACATGGGTAATGAAAAAGGAAAACTAGAATTTGTAAAGAATGGAGATACTATGCCATTGTAGGTGTCCGATGGGAATCAAAAAGAAATAAACCACTACCCTAGGATGGGAGATATGGGATATGGATGACTACCAAGTCATATATATACATAAACATCTCAATGGATGGGCAACCTACGATGGACCTCCGGTTGTAGGATTAGATTTACAAAGGAAAAATTGGTGGATACCTCAATCAATCTACCAAGAAAAGAGAATGAGATATTAACATTGAAGATGCAGAAATAGAAGAACAAAATCTTGACAATATGATGGAAGATTAATCGAGTGCGATCGAAAGCATGGTGGGCATTAGGGCCTACTATGACATCAACATTACGCCATTATGACGTCATAAAAGTAAAAAGATAAAATAACAGCTGTAATTAAGAAACAGTGAACTTTCAGGATAAGGAAAAGAAACGTCATCCATGACGTCATCAAGAGACAGTTGTCCCGACAACTTTACAAAAAAAAAACCACTTTAACAGGTGTCCCGACAAAGCCTTTAAGAAAAGGAATCAAGACTTTCAAGGGCTAGCGAGATAAAATACTTTGTACAAAAGTCGTCAGAAAGGAGTGGTCCATAATGACCACGCGTCATTAATTAAGTTTAAAGAAGTGGTTCAATCCGGATCACGAGTCCATTTTACATTATTGAATTTGTATATGTATTTGTACAAAGAGTCGTATAATTAGTTAGTCAACAGATAGATAGAGGACGGATGCGAGCGAGCTTAGAAGGAAGGCGGTCTTTCCTTATTAAAATTCTTTTGTATACTTAAATTTTATGTTTGTATATATTCCTCTATATCTTGTTTAAAAGTTTCTTCATCAATATTAATATTTTCTTCCTCTATTTTTTTCTTTTCCTTTTGTTATTTTTAATAAATTATTTTTTTATTTTTTCTATTAATTCTATTTTTAATATTCTTTTCTCTAAATCATTGTTTTCTATTATTTCATTCTTTTCATTTTTATGTTCGATATCATATACTTTTTCAAACAGAAAATACATATTTCTTCGTTACAAGTAAAACATCTATATCTTCTTTTCATATCGGATACAAAAACAATAATAACATCTTTTAGTAAACATTCCTTCTCCATGTATCCATTGATGTTCATGTTGTATTTCTTCTTTATTCATATAACAATAGTTCTCAGATTGCTAAATTATCCATCATATTTTTTAATTGATCTATTTCTAGATATTTAAATTCATCAAAATCTTTAATTCTTTCTTCTATTTCATCTATTGAATAAAAACTAATGTCATAAGAGTCAATGCTTACAACATCTATTTCTAATCCATCTATTTTAGAGTAGGTCTCTTGTGAGACAGAATCGGATCCACCCAACCCAAATAGGTGGTGTCATTTTTTAAATTAGAAGGAACTTGTGGGTAAATTTGGAAAATAGGAAAAAAAGGCTTTTTTCGCATTCGCACGACGGACAACTCGTCTCTAATGTCTCTCACGCTCTCCCCTTTTGCACCACCACCACCACCACGTCGCCCGCGCCGCCACCGAGCTCTCTGTTGATTTATTCACAACGCCATTAGCAAAGGTCGGTGTAAGCCTTTTTTGGCTTCATCTTCAACCTCATTCAAATTAATCTCTCTCAAAGCAAGTTTTGAATTCCAAAGATATGTGCCCTTCCGAAAATATCGAAATACACGATTAGTCGAGCGATCGGATACTACACTATCAACATTGAATTTTTTTTTTTCGATCATGAAACAGATCCATATAAAGTCCATTAATTGTTGTTAATTCACGCCCCAAACTTAGATCGACAATAACTTGCCATTTTCCTCCAAAAGGTTTCATGCTTTGAGAAATTTGCAAATTTTTATTCATCATTGCATACAAATCTCGACATGGTTCTATCGTGGTTAACTTTTGAGTAAAATTACTTGTTGGCTTTGTCCACCTGGGGTGGGATAGAATGAGCTCATGAAAAGAGCTTGAAAAGTTTTAATTTTCTCCCCAAAGCATGTATATTTTACCCAAAAATACGACTATTTTACCAAAAAGTACGACTTTCTATATTTCTTATTTTTTATAGAATGGTATCATTGTAAGTAATGTTACAATGAAAAACTGATACTTGTGCTAGAAATAGTGATACTTTTGATATTTAATATGATACTTTTGTGAGGATAGTGACATTTTAAAAATTTAAATTATCTGAATAAAAAATGATACTTTATCCGAAAATAGTGATACTTTTGAGTAATAAATTGATACTTTTAAGGTGAACATTGACACTTTAATTTTTACATATTCACAAAATAAGATTTATTGATGTACTCATTCTAGTCTCGTAACTAATGCTTTTTACAGTGAAAAAAAGATACTTGTTTGAAATAGTAATACATTTGATGTTAAATATGATACATTTGTTATGGATGGTGACATTTTAAACATTTAAATTCTCGAATAAATAGTGATACTTTATCCGAAAAATAGTGATACTTTTGAGTAATAAATTGATACTTTTAAGGTGAACATTGACACTTTAATTTCTACATATTCACAAAATAAGATTTTTGATGTACTCATTCTAGTCTCGTAACTAATGTTTTTTACAAAGTGAAATATAGATACTTGTCTTTGGAAATAGTAATACTTTTGATGTTAAATATGATACATTTTTTATGGATAGTGACATTTTAAACATTTAAATTCTCTGAATAAATAGTGATACTTTATCCGAAAAGTAGTGATACTTTTGAGTAATAAATATGATACTTTTAAGGTGAACATTGATACTTTAATTTTTACATATTTTAAAAAACAAGATTTTTTGATGTACTCATTCTAGTCTCATAACTAATGCTTTTCACGGTGAAAAATTGATACTTTTTTTCGAAATAGTGATATTTTTGATGTTAAATATGATACATTTTTATGGACAAAGTGATATTTTAAAATTTTAAATTCTCCGATTAAAAAGTTATACTTTATCCGAAAATTATGATACTTTTGAGTAATAAATATGACACTTTTAATGTGAACATTGACACTTGAACCAAACATTGTCAAATTTAATTACTATATTTTGTAATATGAACCAAACAAGAAATTATTACAAAAAAAGGGAAGAATACATTGAAGTAAAGGTTGGAGTTAATATCAACTTCAATTATTTTTCGACTATTATTCGCAAACAAGGCATAAGGTCCACCAGTCCATAAAAACATTCTCGCAAAAAGATAAAATGACCTTGAGTATAGAAATATTTTTAGAGAGGATAGTGAAATTTATATTGATCATAGAATTCTTAAAATATGAACTCTCCAACAAGAACCTATCTCGAACATGGATTAAAGTGAATTTGAACTCACTTGTGAGTTTTGGGACAATAATTACTTTAGTGAGCAACTACTCTCACAAGCTCGGTGGTTAATTAAGACGAGAGATGATAATATGAAGTTTGTATTTTTGACGCATTGTGGGAATTTGAAGAGGCCTCTCGAAGATAAATGGGCTCTAATCGGATATCGATGGTTGTTGTTGATGCAGAGAAGATAAAAAGTAAATACTTTTTAGAGAGAAAATATTTAGAGAGCGGGTTTGGGTGTATGTGGTATATCTCGAGAAATCGTGGGATCGAGAATACGAGAGAGGGAGAGAGAGAGAGAGAGAGAATAGAGAGAGAAAGACAAAACAGAATGAAAAAAAAGGGCGGGTTTGGGTAAATCGGATCCATGGGTCGCGGGTTACGGGTTGCGGGGTATGGGGCTCCGTCTCACGTAACTAGATCCGTGAGACGGTCTCATATAAGGGCACCCACGATGGTGGGTGCAAGATCATGTTTTTTTGTGGGCCTCAATGTGCCACATGTACCAAATATGAACTTGAACTAACTATCTACAATGGTAAGTTTAAGTTCATGGTTCAAAATGGGTCCACTTATATAATGTGTTTTTTTTTTTGTTAGATATAATATGTATTTTTGTTATTTTTGCATATAATCTTCAATAATTTTACTAAAATATTTCTATACAATTAATTTAATTTGCATCCATTGTAATAAAAGTTTCAATAAAAATAAAGGTTTTCCTAATAAATAGAAAAATATCATTAAAACTATGAAAAACCAACCCCAAAAACTTCCGAAAAAATGCAAAAAAGGTAAAAATCGCATTTCCAAACAAATAAAAAAGCGCCATTAAAGAATTTAAATAAATAAAAATAAATAAATAAAACAAAAGAAAGCGCATTTCCAAATAAATAAAAAAATCCGCCATGAAATAATTTAAATAAATTAAAATAAATAAATAAAACATTAAAAAGGAGAAAAGAAAATGAGGTGGCAATGTTGAACCAAGTTCAACATATTGAACTTATAATTTGAACTTGAACTTATGAACTATCCCACAATGGTAATACCAAGTTCAAGTTCAAAAACTTGAACTTGAACCACCCATTGTGGGTGCTCTAAGTTTTTGTGTCTATTTTATTTGCTCTATATGGATTATTCATCTTTTTATTACAATTTCTTGCTAAATGATCCGGATCTCCACAAGTATAACAAGTAAATTTTCTATTTGGATTTGGTTTCTTTACATGCCTTCCTTTTTGAGGTTGTTTTCTAAAAGATTTTCTTAAAAAATTCTTTTTATATGGTTTTCATATTGTTGGTGTTAAAATATTTTTGCAAAAAGCATAACCTTGTTTTTTAATTTCTTTTTGTTGAATAATATCTCGAGCATTTTCCTTTTAATCTTTCAAAAGTGTATATTATTCTTGCTCCTACTCCTAATCCACTAGGATAGTTCATACTTTTCCATCCATTTTCTATTTCTTTTCCTAATGTTCCAGGTAATCTCAAGCAGATCATCTGTTAGCTATTTCTTCATCGAATATATTCGCTTTGGATGTTAAACTCATATAATCATTACTAAAATTTACTATATTATCCCATTCTTGTATAGTTGTTTGTTCAAGAGCTCTTCTAGTTGCATCTTGTATATTAAAATTATTTTTGATGGTACAAATCCTAATATAATTTATCTTATTAATGTTGTAAAATTATATGGATTGTCACCCATTAATTTTTCTGTTTTTATTCTATCCGGATCTATTTGTTTTCTTGTATTATAAATATTCATCAGCAAAGTATCTCCTAGAAGTATTTCTAAATATACAAACATATTTGTTTTCGTTTGAGCTTCATAATTTACCCATGCTCTAATCGCGATCGATTCCCATCTATCCATGGTTTCGGCAATTTTTGTGGATGTATATTTGTTAATGTTAGAATTGAACCATGTTTACTAGCTTGTGGTAAAAATACATTATCCGGAATATATCTACTTCCTTTTGTTTTAAGATTTTCCCATCCTTGAAAATAATCATTATTTAATCTAGTTGGTTCTCAGAGGTCTTCCTCCTAATTCATATGTTTTTTCTTCTTTAAGTTTGATTAAATCTAGGATTTGTATTGTAACTTTGTAATCGATGGACATGTTTGTTCTACATTCATTTTTGAATCATTAGTTCTATATATATCTTTTTCGAATATTTATTATAATCTTCATGGTCTAATTTATATTTTTTATTTAATTCGAAAAAGCTTTTTCATAATCAAGACTATAATCTTTCATTATTCTTTCATATTCATGAGTTATTTTTTCATTTAAATTAGTTCCTTCCATGTCTTTTATCTCTCTAATTAATATTTCTTCATTCATTCTTTGATCCTGCTTTTTCTTCTATTTTGATTCCAAGAATTTTTTTCTTTCCGAGATTAGTATATAAATCTTCTATTATTTTACATTCATTTGTATTTTGATTTATATTATAAACTCTTTTAATTTGATATTCCATAATTTCTTTTGTTACTTTTGGATATCTTCTTTTAAAAGTGTCATATATTATTTTAACTTGTTTTGAAATTTTATCATTTTGAATTTTATTTTTGCTAAAAAAATTTAAATTCAGAATTATTTATATATTCTGGAATTTTTTTCCTCTTCCCTATTCATTCTATTATCTACTTCTTCCATACTTTATGTTTCATTTCTATCATTAATCCATTTATAATCTTGGAATCTTATTGATATTGATCATTTTGGGTTTTCATACATGACATTTTTATGTGGTATAAATTTTTCCTCTATTTTTATAAATGAATCAATATTCCATTCTTGTCCTGTGTTTTCTTCAGAACTATATTTTATTCCAGGTATTGCTTGTATTCCTTTACTTACTTCTATTTGGTCATTTTTATCTGATTTTAAATTACAGATAACATTACAATTTGTACATAATTTTCCTATAAATCCTGTTTTAATTATTAAATTGTTTATACCTTCTTGGAATTTATAACCCTTTATTTTAATTCCTATTTTTATATATCCTATATCTTTAGCATCTATTAAATAGTCTGGACCGAAATATATTATCTCTCCACTGTTTTTAGTCATGTCTATTTCAAATGTTCCAAGGATTCCATGTCCTAAATCTGTATGTCTTTCATCATGTATGATTACAAGAGTTTTTTCTCCTTGATAACTTCTATGTAATCCCTCGACTCTATTATTATTAGTCCTAGATGAACATATTTTACTTCTTTTGTTATCTCTTTGATTTCTTCAACTATTTTAAAATTCAATTGTTGATCTTCTTTAGTAACACTCTCTATTATTTCATTTATTACTCTAATAATTCTTTCATTTGGTTGATTATTTTTATATATTTGTTTTCTTTTAATATTTTTAATATCTTTATCTTTAAATAAAACAAATTGTTGTTCTGTTTTAATCACATCTTGAACACGTTCTATCTTTTCTTCTTTTCTTTTGAAAATCTGCATTATTTGTTTATTCATTTTTAGTAATAAACCCAATTTCTGGATTCACTCTTTTAGTATCTTTTCCTTTGTTAATGTTTAGATCTTTAATCTTTTTAGTTAACTCTTCTATTCCAAATTGTTCAAGATTTGATATTCTAGTTTCGTGTTTATATCTTTGATTTGTTTTGTTTTACCTTCAATATGTGTAAGTTGTTCTTTTAGGTAACCAATTTTCTCAGTTAATTTTTTATTTTGCTTTTGTAATTCTATTATTAAATCTAATATTTTATTATTTTGTTCTTGCTGATGAGTTCAAATTTATTATTAAATCTATTATAGAATTTAAGTGATTCTCTTTACTATGAAAGATATGTCCAAAGCTATTTTCAAAATTACAACCAAAATGTATTCCATCTATTGATGTTCTAATTTGTTTTGAACCTCTTAACTCTAGATTCAAATATTCTTTATATCTCATAAATTTAATGAAAAACAAATAACATTTTAAACTCATTATGGGTGTATGGGTACTTGAGTTAAAACTAACAACATATATACACTTGTAGGTCCCAAGGGGTGTAAGTGTAAGGTTTAGAAGGGGGTTGAATAAACCTTACCAAATTTTGATTTAGTCCTTTTAAAAATTCGAGTTGATACTACACAATTTGTGTCCTTGGTGGACAACCAATTTAGTTGATCAAGAGTTAGTCTTTCAGATTCAATCGAGCATTGATGGAATAACTCATTTGTTAAGTCTAAATTAACTGTGTGGTTTGTTTTCAGCGGAAGACTTAACACCCTTAAGTTTGGTTAAGTAGAGATTTAGAGCTTGATTTAGTACTTAGAGATTATCTAATGGATAGCAAATATGTCGCGAAAATAAACAGATATGATGCAAGAATTAAAGTCTTTGAAATGTAAATGACACAATAAGATTTTTATAGAGGTTCAAAGATGGGGTAATTCTTCTACTCCTCTCTTCTCCAACTCCTGGAGGAATCCACTAGGTATTGATCAAGATATACAAAGTGGTAATGATCCCGGATACAAGTCTTGATCACACACGGTGACTTGATCCTTTGGTACTCGATGTCTGGGAGACGCCTTGATCACTCGGTGGCTTCTCGCACGACTCGCCTTTCTTCAGTGGCAACCGCTTTGCTACTACAACTCACTTGCTCAAGCTCTTTGGATTTGATCACGAAGCCCTCCAAAAGCTCAAGACTTGGTTCGACCTTGAACCTTCCTACAATCCTTCGAGGAATGTAGACCCCTTGATTTTTCAAGATTTTCCTCTTCAACCGATTGAAGTTATCTTTCCTTCACGGGTGAGTGTTGGATTGATGTTATTCGTAGTGTAGGCTTGAGGATTGAGAATACTTCAGGTTTACGTTCTAATAATTGCTTGAACGTTTGTGGTTCAGTCCGCTTTTTCTCAAAGTCATTTCTCGGCCTTTTATAGTGATCTTTCAAAAATTTGCCCGTTGAAGAGATAGCTTATTTTTGAAAGTCACTTGCGATCGTTGGCTTGTCTTGTTGCGATCCTTGGAATTGCCATTTCCTCGTATGAATTGTTCTTCACCTTTTCGAGTTCGACACGGTGTAGTGCTTCCCATTGGTTTATTCATTTTGCACGCTTCGGGGTGAGCACTTCGAGAAAGGTAGTATGGAGATATTACTTGTTTAGGTAATTCTCTTGATTTACGGCAACGGATCTTTTTGATTATCTCGACTTGATTGCATTTCCTTGCTTTCCCTAGGTGACTTAGAGTCGACTTCCAATCATGGATGACTCTTCCGTCACTTCAACTTGAGACTTGACTTTTCTTGAGTTGACTTGACTGATACTCCACTCACCGCATCTCTTCTTGATAGAGTTCCGTCTACTCTTCTTTGCCATACTCGGTTGTCTTGCAATGAAGTCTTCCTTCTAGTCTCCGGTTGTCTTATTGCATGTTTGGGCATAGCCGACTTAACTCACTTGACCCTATTTATTACAATGCGTTTACAACAAAAAATGGGGTGCCAACTTCCTATTCTAAGTTTTACATGGCATTCATCAAAATCTAAACAATAAATTTCCTAACAATTTCCCCCTTTTTGATGATGCCAAAACTTAAACCATTCAAAAATGCAAATAGCAAAGATACATACAGATAGTGTATTCACATAGAATGTATGCGTAGAATCAATCCTTTTATTGATCATAACATTCTTGTTCTTTTACACAACTTTTTACAAGGTGTATCAGAGCAAACATTTGTCTACACAAAAAAATGAAGAATTTATAACTTTATTGCGGAAGACTTACATAGTATGTATTTACATAATAAAATACATGAAGGGGTGGACAAAGAACACTTCATCTCCTTTTATCTCCTTCTTTCATCTTGTTCAAGATCTTCTGCTCTTCTTCTCTTTTTCTCATCGTCAGCTGTCTTCTTCTTCTTTTCATATGCCTTCCTGGCAGCTTCATCTCTTCTTAATCTTTCTTGTCTTTCCTCCCATAGCTGAGTTTGTCTCTTGTTTTCTTCTTCTATTCTTTTCGCATACTCAAAGATTACTTTTAGCCACTTGCAAATTTGCTACTTGGTCAAGACCAGCCCAGAGATCCCTCCTTTCTTGCCGGATCTACGATTCAATGTTTTTTGGGGCGAGGCCAGGTCGAAACCTCTTCCTCCACCATCGCTTCTTCCTCTACCTCAGACGTGTATTGTATTGATCGGGTCTTCTTCTTTCGGTGAGTGACCCAGAGCGAGTGGTATCGGTGGTCGTCACCGCTGTCGGCTTCTTCACATAACGTGAGACCCTTTTCCCAAGTACAAGTCCCAAGCTTGAGCCATAGACATATTTGCAAAGTATCCTTCGGATGCGAGCATTTTAAATTCATCAACCGATCGTGGCTCTGTCCCGACATCCGAGATGACATAAGTGTCTCTGTCTCTTTGGAATGCCTCCATGTTGTTTCAAGATGTTTATAACTCGGGCATCCATTCTTCCTTCCACTTCCTCCATCCCTCGCTTCAATTGTCTTTCTCTTTCAAACCATAGATATAGCAGAGTGTTGGAGTGGCGAGTCAGGGAGTTTCTTCGAGCGATAATGTCGGTGTGACAAGACCTTGTTGGGGTTTGTGCGATCATCAAGGTCACATCTTTCAATCCTTCCCCCTCAACGGACTTTCCTTTCTTTTGTTTCAACACTTCCTTTTTGTCTTTCCCTTCGCAGTGATCCTCTTTTTCGACCAGGATCTCTTCGTGCTTTAAGGTATTCCTCTTCCCCCTTTTTGGCATCATCAAAGAGAGAGAACGCCGAAACATCTTGCAAACAGGAAGTCGAGCTGTTGATAGTCGAGTTCTGTCTCAGTCTCGCTGCGGAGTATGCGGCATGAAATTCGGAGCGAGTAGCGTTGGACTCTGCTGAAATTAGCTTCATTTCAGTCATGAGAAGGCTGAATTTTCGTCCATATTTGCTTCCAGGCACGCCGGAGATCACTCTTATTTTGCTCACGCAGCACTTTATCTCGCGAGTGTGAGCTTCATGCATGTGCTCAATGTGTTGTCTCAATTTCGTTTTTGCATCGGCATTTTCGGCTCTCCATACCCAGACTTGTTGAACAATGTCCTAAAGTATCTAACTTGTTCCACACGCATTGTTTATTCTTTGTTGCCACCACCATTCCCCGATCCGTTGTTATGCCTCTCAAGTCGATAAGAGAGCGCTCTGTTGTCGGTCGCATGTCCATAGAGGCATGGTTCCTCTCCATCCGTTCAATCTCAAGCAAATAATACTTTGAACACCTCCCGAACTCAAATTGCTTTTCCGATGCGGTGATGGCCTGCCACGTCAAAGTCAAAGTCATAGTGGACCGAACGATGGTACTGACGAGATGACAGGAGTGGTGCGGGAAGCGTGCGAGCTCGTTCTCGACTCTTCGGGAGGTCGGGTACCTCCGGAGAGAAAGGAAAAGATTCTATAAAGGAATCATCACGGCCAACCGGTATTTGTTCAATGATGAGAGGTGCGTGTGAAGTTCCTTTTTTGAGTCGAACCTGCTGCGACTTGGGAGCTGCGCGAGTGGACTGTTTTTTGGGTCTGTTGTGAAGTGGACCCGACTTGCCGAGCCTCGATTGTCTCAATAGCTTCGTTGGTCTCAGTTGGTTTCTCCATTGAGTGGTGGTCCTCGGCCTTATCGAGCGTCATCGGACGATGATGAGATTTCCATTGGTGGCTCATCATCAAAATTGAAAGTTTGACGAGTAGTCTTGAGATCGACTTGCTCGTGCTAGGAACATCCGTAGAGTCTTTTGGAGTTGTCACGGGGATGACTTAGCTTTTTTCGTCACCTTCCGATCCTGAAAGGTTACATCGGGATTATCCGGGAATCATGAAGCGCGCTTATCTCCTTTTCAGGATGGATCAATGATAGCAGGAGGGATGTTCTCTACTTCACTTCTTTACCCAGGAACTCTCAACCTCCCGTGGGCCTTCATTTCCTCCAACGTCTCGATCGCATCGGCGCACGTCATAAGCCCGGAAGCGATTGGCACCTCGGTGAGACAGTCTCAACTGCTCCGAGCCGTTGATGGCAACTTGTTGTTCGTTTGGTGTTTGTACTTTCTCCACTTCGCCTCCGGATTCGTTGTGGAGTCATCTCGCAGATTCTCGACCTTGCTGCGAGTGGAGGAGTTTTCCCCTCGGGCGCACTTTTGGTGAGTGACTTGGAATGGGGTCACTCGTCTCCAAACTCCCGGTTGTTTACCGAGTGTTCAACCGTTGGGGCGGTGGTAAGACACCTTCGTTAGGGGTTGGCTCAATGGGGTCCCCACTAACCCGGTTTCATCGCCGATTTCCTTAATTCCTTCTTCCGAGTGGTGGGGAAGTGGTGGCAAAGAACAACGGTGGCGATTTTGAACCACTCCCATTGGATCAATTTCGATTGTGTTACGGAGGACTCTCCTGGTCCCTCCATCATGCTCTTCTCATGAAGAATTCTGGATTCATGCATTGCTTTGCATTTGCAACTCTTCGTGGCGGCAGCAGGTCCGATCCTCATCACTTTCTCGATAGAATATCGAAGTGAGAATGTGTATGTTCTGTGGTTCTAGTGAGAGGGGCGAGATGTTGGCTTTCTCTCTTGCCTCGCCTTTCCTCGCGATCTCTCCTTCTCCTTATCCTTGAAGATCTGCAAGATGTGCATGCGATTTTCTTCATCCGATCTTTGGGATCACAGAGGTCAATCGAGAAATTCAGCAGATTCTCTCTTCTCCTTCGATAAACTCGGGCCGTTGGAACTGTTCCCTGGATCGACTCAATTTCCACTTCCTCCACTCACGCAGACGATTTTGGATGTCTAGGTAAGGTGGGGATAGGATCATCACATCACTATCACTCTATCGCCTTCTTCTGTGTCTCAGTGCGTGGACTACGGCTATTTCTTGATTTGCCTCTGTTGATCACCTTCGGCAGACTTAGCATTTGTTTCATCAATTACATCGGGGACTCTCTTTGCTTGAGTAGTTTTCGGTATTTGTTCGGTGAGTGGCCGACTCGGCCGGTTTCTCAAGCTCGGGTGCTTGATGATTCTTCTTCGTCTTCTAGTTTGTACCGGAGGGATTTCTCTGGTTCGCAGAGACGAGTTTTTCGAAGTCTTGGACGGCGGGGGCCGTCTTTGGTGTCTTCTTTCGAGGAGTTCGCCGTCTTCGCTTATCGATCTCCTCTTTTTGATGATCCGAGAAGGTAGTTGAGAGTCCTTCTCGACCGCCATCTTCCTGGGCGGGAGACACAGGCTGCGGGCGGGTGACTGCTGCAGGGGCGGGAGCGAGTTTGACTTTCTTTCTTTGAGGAAGCGTGATCTTCTTAGCTTGCAGGGGGGCTTTCTTCTTTGGTGGAGAGGAAAGCATTTGTATCTTCAGGGTCGGTGATTCCCCTCACTTGTGTCGCCTCTCTTGGCGTAGGCTCTCTTCGTGCGCCAGAGAGGTTTGATCTGAACATCCTCTTGTTTACATGGAACGCCTTTCCATGTCTAAGAGGACTCATTTCACCTCCATCGTAGGCCAATCACAGGCCATATCCACAGGGATCCTCCAAATGTTCCATCTTCCTTGAAGGATTTGTTCCTACATTCGGCATAGTCCTTGACAGACAAACTCACCCGATTTATTTTCCTTTCTTCAATGATCGCCGCCATCACGATCAACTTTGCTTTTTTGAGTTGGTCAAAGCCGCCAAATTTGATGTCAATACATTTGGCAACTATGTCCAACGACTTGTGATAATCCTCCTTCCATGACCTCTTGTTGTTTGTGTAAACTATTTTATCAAGTATAGTCGGGCTTGGCTATTTCTTCCAAGCGCGACCAGGTTTACATCAACCGTTAATTTTCGATGCTCCTTCCGTTGGTAGTGAGCGGTGTTCACCAAATCCTCGCGAGAGATGGTAAGCTTCTTTCCGTGAATGATGACTTTATCCCTTCATCGTGAATCTCGGCATTCACGTAGAATTGTGCGACTTCCTCCACATAGGTCATCGGATATTCCAGCGTTAGAAACGATTTCAGCCCAAACGTTTCCAATTTCTCGGCAATTTTCTTCACTAGGGTGTCATCGGACCCCTGTTTCACCATGCCGTCGAAATCCACAAAGAGACCCGGTGTGGATTTGTTTTCCTAACTTGACAAAATCATAGGTTGGTGCCATCATTCAGATTTTACCGAAGAAAACTTAGAGATTAATTTGAAGATAGATAGGGTTTTGAGAAAATTTTTGCCTTTGCTTCGAGAGAGAGAAATGAACGCAGTTTTGGTAGTGTGTGAGAGAAACGGACGAAAAATGGTTTAAGTATGGTTTATGAAAGGGCGTGTGGGTGGTCTTTGAAATGGGATCGAAATCAACGGCTTAGATTTGGCACGCCGATTGAGCATTTAATGTTTCGTATTTAATGCGGCAAAGCATTTATATCCAATCATAAGCTTGGTGTGCGGCTTTTGCTCTGTACATGTCATAATTATCTTGACGTCATTCTTAAAAACATTTCCGCTTAGTAAAAACGATTGCGTTTTTGTCACTTTGCTCATAAATGATTCAGCTTTTGCCCTCATTTGGTTTAGCTCTTCTTCTCATGATCCTCTTTGTGACTCATTTGTCGGTGACTTGGTATAATTGTCTTTTCCGTCTGGTGATTTATTTAGTGATTTGTTAGTTGACTCTTTTTCTTTTTGTGTTCCATTTCTTTTCTTTTGATTCTTCCGAGTGTCTCGGCTCAATTAACCCTAACTCATGCTTGAGTTCTTCAAATCTTGACTCACATAATGGTTTTGTGAAGATGTCACCAATTGTTTATCGGTTGAGATATACTCCAAAATGATGTCCTTCTTTTCAACATGATCTCTTTGAAGTGATATCGACATCGATATGCTTTGTTCTTGAGTGCAACACAAGATTTTGAGTAATTGCAATTGCACTTGTGTTATCACACATGATTGGAATTTCTTTTTCCTCAACTTCATAGTCTCTCATTCTTTGTCTCATCCATAGGACTTGGGCTGTGACTTCCCGCAGCCTATGTATTCTCGGTGTAGAGGTGGCTATTGAATTTTTTCTTGCTAAACCAGAAATCACTGTTTTAAAGCATTTGACATGTGCTCGAGGTCTTTTTCATCAACTCGCATCCAAAGATAGTCAGTCGAATAGCCAATTAGCTTGAATCCACCTTCCTTTGGATACGATAAGCCAACTTCTTCGCTTCCTTTCAAATATCTCAATATTATCTTAGCTATTTGTCATATGGCTCTCTTTTGGGCGATTGAAATCTTGCACATACACTCTACAAAGAAAGGTGATGTCGGCCGCTTCTTGCCGTGAGATGAGAGCAATGATCCAATAAGTGCTCAGATCTTGTTTGATCTACGGCTTGCCATCCGCATCCATGTCCATTTTGGTGATGTATTCATTGGTATTTTTTGAGAAGACTTCTCCTCCATACCAAATTTCTTCATTAAATCTCGGTGTATTTTGTTTGACTTATGAAGGTTCCATCCTTCGGTTGTTTCACTTGGAGTCCAAGGAAGAATGTCGCTCTCCCATCATGCTCATTTCAAATTTACTTTGCATGAGGTTTGAAATTTTTTACATAGCTCTCTGTTTGTGGATCCAAAATGATGTCATCCACATATATTTGAACAAGCAAAGATACTCTTTTTGTCTTGAATTACGAAAAGTGTTCTATCTACTTTTCCTTTTGTGAATCCATTCTCGTTAGGAATTGTGACAACGTGTCATACCATGCTCTGGGGTGCCTGTTTCAATCCATACGAGCTTTCTTGAGTTTGTATACCTTATCTCCAAGAGTCTTCTGCTCAAATCCTGGAGGTTGTTCAACATACACTTCTTCGTCCAATAAACCATTTAGGAATGCGCTTTTTACATCCATCGATATACGGTAAAATTCTTGTGAGTGCATAGGCAAGAAACATCCTTATAGCTTCCAATCTTGCTACGAGGAGCAAATGTTTCATCAAAATATATTCCTTCTTCTTGGCAATATCCTTTGGCTACTAGTCTTGCTTTGTTTTTACACCACGTAACCTTCCTCGTTCATCTTGTTTCGAACACCCATTTAGTACCAATAACGTTTTGATGGATGGGTCTTTGAACTAATTCCCATACTTTATTTCTTTCAAACCGATTGACTCTTCTTGCATAGCTTGAATCCAATGTGTGTCGTCCAATGCTTGTAACACATCTTTGGGCTCTATTTGTGAGATAAAGCATGTGAACATAGCTTCTTGTTGAGTTCTTGATCTTGTTTTGACACATTCTCTTATATCTCCAATGACAAGTTCGGTGGATGGTCTCTTAGCCATCTTACATCGGGTTGAAGTAAGTTGGTGGATTCAATCGTCTAGCGAGTTGTGTTGCTTTGATCACTCTCTCGTAGTCACTTAGCCGCAAATTTTCCACTATTTTTGAGATTCGGCTATCTCATATTCTTCTCAATTTATAATTCCGACTTGAACCTGCATAGGGACTCTTCGTCATGGTTGGATGATTCAAATTTTATCGGTGACTCTTCAATGTCTTCTCCATTTACATTTGGCTCATCGAATACAACATGAATGGATTCTTCTCGCAACCATAGTCCTTTTGTTGAGTACTTTGTAGGCTTTGCTTTCAACCGAGTATCCCAGAAGATACCTTCATCGCCTTTAGCATCGAAGGCCTTTAGGTTATCTTTGTCATTGTTGTGGATGAAGCATTTACATCCAAATATTCTAAAATACGCAACATTTGGTTTTCTTCCACCCAAATCTCATATGGAGTCTTTGTCGGTTAATGTCATTTATCATACATCTGTTTTGAGTGTAGCAAGTTGTGTTGATTGCTTGACCCAAAATCTTTTTGGTAGCCCCCTTCAGCCTAACATGGTCCTTGCCGCTTCTTTGAGAGTTCTATTCCTTCTTTCTCAACAACTATTCTGTGGAGTCCTTGCTCTGAGATAGTTCATGACCAATACCATTTTCAATGCAATCGAGTTATTATTCCATTGACAAACTCGGTTCCTCTGTCTCGATCTTATTTGATAATGGTTTCGCTCTTCTCATTTTGAATCCTCTTCATCGATTGTGGTAGTTTCGTAGAGTTTCTTTCTTCTTACACATGAATATTGTCCATGTATATCTTGAGTAGTCATCTACTACCACCAAGGTGTATTTCTTTCCACTTATGCTTTTTGGTTCTATGGGCCAAATAGATCCATATGTAGCGGATGCAATATTCTTGTTGAAGATGGGCATGTCTTTTCTTTGAATGATGATTTGATTTGTTTTCCCTTCGACATGCGTCACATATACTCTCCTTTCTCGTATATCGAGTCCGGAAGTCCTTCCACAAGACTACTTACGGCAAGCTTGTTAATCGTTTTGAAATTCGGATGACTCGGCTTTTTTGTGCCACAAGCAACTTGATTCATTTGTCTTTTTGCTAGTAGACAGTCTTTGGGTGTAGCGGTTGACCAATCTACTACATACATTTTCTTTTTGCGTCGCATCTTGCAACACAACTTCATTCGATTCAGCCTCCTTGATTTGGCATATACCCATGTTAAATCCAACATTATAGCCCTTGTCACGAGTTGATCGATGCTTTAGCAAGTTGAAGTTGAGTCCTTCAACATATGCAACATCCGTGATTTCTAATCCATTCCTCTTGATGGATCCAATGCCTCTTATTTCACCCGAGCTTCATTTCCTCCAAATATGACTTTTGCTCCTTTAACTTCCCTTGAATTTTGATGATTTTTCTTATTTCTGTCATATGTCCGGAACGACCACTATCCATATACCAGGTTCCGCACTCACTGCTCTTGAACCCGCAATCAAGGAAATTAAGTTTTAGGTACCCATACTTGTCGGGTCCTGAGGGGTTAGAATTGTAAGATGATTCAACCAACTTATAGCCAAATGATTTGACTCTAAGGGGTTGCCATCTATCAGTGCCATAATCATAATTAATCTTGGCAAATTGCTTGGGGATTCTAGAGTTCATACAACTGTCTCTTTTGTCGTATGCCTGCATATGTGTTTTGGCAATTGCCTTCTTTGGGTAATTGTGGTGTCTTTGAATGTAGTGTCAGGTGCATATGTGTGTTGATGAAAGCTCTTATACTTTTGGAATGGCCTTTTGCCGAGTTCTAGGCCGTTGCCATTTGGGCTTATATTCCAGTCTATCTTTGATAGTTCACATTATTCCAATCACTTGGCTTGGATATTTTCTACCATTCCCATCATATGTATTTCTTTTATAGATTTTAGGGTTTTTGGTAACTCTGCTCCTTCTTTACTGAGTATTTTTTTTTTGAGTTTCTTTGAGGAACTCGGTGAATCTCTTCTCACTTTCTTTCAGCCGCACTAAACCGGTCATTTTTCTTTTCCTTTATAACCAAGGCAGTTTGCTTGTGATTGTGCTTTGAGTGAATGTGTGTGCAACATTTAGAGTTTTGGATTTTTAGACTCTTCATTGCTTGAAGATCTTTTTCCAAAATTACTCTCTAAGTTTGACATATCACGGAGGAGTTAAATCCTAAGCTGTCTTGTCTCCACATTCTCTTTGACTCATAATAAGATCATCTAATGATTTAGATGCCTTAGTGAATGAGGCAATAACATTTTTGAGGTCATTCTCCATCTTTTCTATGGCACCAATTTCTCGCTATTAGCTTGGCTTTTTCAACCTTTAAACTTTCATTCTCATCGCCTATTTGACTTAGAGTACTCGGCTCCTTAGTCATTTTGTGAGTTTTGCTCTGAGTAAAGTTTGTTTTCCTCATTTAGTAGTGTGTGTGAGGATTTAATGTGTTCAAAATCTTTCATCATTTTTGCCTAATGAGTCATAAAGATCGAGTGGGTGATGAAGTGTGTGTCACGATCACTATCACTAGAATCGAGTTTGATGAGTTGGAGTTTACCTCATCTTCTTGGTCGATTGATCTTGTTCCTTGGCCATCAGACGGATCGGGCTTCTTCTTCGAGTCACTTGAGTAGTCGAACTTCTTTGCTCTCTCAATCGGTGTGTCTTTTGACTTGGTTTGTCTCTCGGTTTGCACCATCATTGCCTTTTTCTTTTCTTGTCTTCTTTCTCTGAAGACCTTTCTTTCTTCTTCATTCTTGTATTTGTTGACTACAGGATATGGGCGATCAATGGCATAGTGACCGGTTGTCTGATTCAAAGATAGATATTGACCTTTTGATCGACTCTTTCCATTCTTGGATTTTTCACTTTGATATTGACTTTTTGATAATTTGTTCTCTTGGTTGGCCTATCTTCCTTGATTTGGGAGTGAGTGTCTTACGGAAGATTCGCCCTTTCCTCTCTTGTAGTTCTTATTGAAGAACTTGTTGAACCTTTTAACCATCATGGCTATTTCTTCCGGATCAATGACTTAACTTTGACCTCGGCTCTCTTCCCATCTTTAACAATTAGAAATGACTATTTTGGGTACAATTTGTCTCTTCCTGGTCTTTTTCTTCTCGGCTCAAACTCGTAGGCTTTGAGGTCCGAGAATAATTCATGGTTGGATGTCTTTGATAGGTCCATGGAATGTCTTAGTGCCATGACTTTCATTTCCCATTCAATTTGGAAGACTTTTAAGATCTTCATACACATTTCTTCTGCGTATATTCCTTTCCAAGTGCGAGATAGCTCATTGGTGATTTACGTGAACCGAGCATCCAGTTGATCCAGGTTTTCTCCGAGATCATTTTGAAGTTCTCAAATTTAAGACGCCACCGATAATTTGTTTTCTTTGATTTGCTCGAGCCTTCACAAATCAATGTTAGCTTGTCCCGCATTTCTTTAGCCGTTTTGCATGATTTAACTTTATTGAACATGGCTTTGTCAAGGTTTTGTAAAGGATGTCCTTGGCTACATTGTCCGGTTGTATCTTTTTCGTCATCATTTGTCCATTCGGTTCTTGGTTTTTCAACCATGGCCGTGCTGGGAGCAACACCTCTTCTCCTTCGATTGCGACTCTTCTTACGGTGTGTTCACCTTTAAGATTTGCGGTGGCCCATCTTCTATCACTATCCACATCTCATCATGTAATCTTTGATAGATGAGCTCGCATACGAATTTTCCAATCATCAAATTCTTCAATTGTGAACATAGGGATGCGTGTCAAATTTGCTTCCATGATAATAAATTTTAATGATAAAAAGAGTTTTGAAAGTTTAAGTACTAAAGCGGACTTTGAAAAGTTTGGAGATCTAGTTCAAGAACGGTGCGGAAGGCTCAATGAACCAACCGCTCGATACCACTTGTAGGTCCCAAGGGGTGTAAGTGTAAGGTTTAGAAAGGGGGTTGAATAAACCTTTACCAAATTTTGATTTAGTCCTTTTAAAAATTGAGTTGATACTACACCAATTTGTGTCCTTGGTGGATGACCAATTTAGTTGATCAAGAGAGTTAGTCTTTCAACAGATTCAATGAGTTGTTGATGGAATAACTCATTTGTTAAGTCTAAATTAACTCAACGTGGTTTGTTTTCACGGAAGACTTAACACCCTTAAGTTTGGTTAAGTAGAGATTTAGAGCTTGATTTAGTACTTAGAGATTATCTAATGGATAGCAAATATGTCAATGAGAAATAAACAGGATATGATGCAAGAATTAAAGTCTTTGAAATGTAAATGACACAATAAGATTTTTATAGAGGTTCGAAGATGGGGTAATTCTTCTACTCCTCTCTTCTCCAACTCCCTGGAGGAATCCACTAGGTATTGATCAAGATACAAAGTGGTAATGATCCCGGATACAAGTCTTGATCACACGGTGACTTGATCCTTTGGGACTCGATCCTGAGACGCCTTGATCACTCGGTGGCTTCTCGTGACGACTCGGCCTTCTTCACAGGCATTTTGCCTTGCTACTCTGACTCACTTGCTCAAGCTCTTTGGATTTGATCATGAAGCCCTCCAAAAGCTCAAGACTTGGTTCGACCTTGAACCTTCCTACAATCCTTCGAGGAATGTAGACCCCTTTGATTTTTCAAGTATTTTCCTCTTCAACCGATTGAAGTTATCTTTCCTTCACAGGTGAGTGTTGGATTGATGTTCTTCGTAGTGTAAGCTTGAGGATTGAGAATATTTCAGGTTTTGAGTTCTAATAATTGCTTGAACGTTTGTGGTTCAGTCCGCTTTTTCTCAAAGTCATTTTCGGGCTTTTATAGTGATCTTTCAAAAATTTGCCCGTTGAAGAGATAGCTTATTTTTGAAAGTCACTTTGCGATCGTTGGCTTGTCTTGTTGCGATCCTTGGAATTGCCATTTCCTCGTATGAATTGTTCTTTACCTTTTCGAGTTCGACACGGTGTAGTGCTTCCCATTGGTTTATTCCTTTTGCACGCTTCGAGGGTGAGCACTTCGAGAAAGGTAGTATGGAGATATTACTTGTTTAGGTAATTCTCTTGATTTACGTGCAACGGATCGTTTCGATTATCTCGACTGACCGCATTTCCTTGCTTTCCCAGGTGACTTAGAGTCAGCTTCCAATCATGGATGACTCTTCCGTCACTTCAACTTGAGACTGGCTTTTCTTGAGTTGACTTGATCGACCGATACTCCACTCACCGCATCTCGTTGCTTCTTGAGAGAGTTCCCGTCTCTTCTTCTTTGCCATACTCTTTGTCTTAAAGTGAGTCTTCCTTCTAGTCTCGGTTGTCTTATTGCATGTTTGGGCATAGTCGATTTAACTCTTGACCTGCCCCCTATTTATTACAACAATGCGATTTACAACAAAAATGGGTGCCAACTTCCTATTCTAAGTTTTACATGGCATTCATCAAAATCTAAACAATAAATTTTCTAACACATATATACACTTATAGTTTCAAAGAGTAAGAGTTAACCTCTATTTTTTTTTCCTTTGTTTCTCGGATCTCCGGATTCCATCTTCCTCCTTTTTCTAGTTTACCCGTACATTTGTCCTTCAACGGCTTCCTCTTCGCCTTTCACAGACTTTTCCAGTCTTTTACGGATCTTTGGATTCCAATGAACTTTGAACTCGAAAAAAATAGGCTTTAGGATAAATATGGTTAGGCTTATTTTTGAAATTTTATGTGTATATATGGAGAAGTTTTACTACTCTTTTTCCCTTCCCGGAGGAGGAGGTCTGCTTTTTCTAAAAACTATACTATACTAAGACTTGATTGATCCAACCTTTTCGTGCTCGATACCAGTTGGTGGTGTTGGGGGGCTCTGGAAAGAGTTGGTCATGTTTTTGGTTTTTGGATATTGAAGAAAGATTGAAAACTATTTAGAAAAGCGTAAGAAAGTGCTCGATTGATTATAAAAATAGGATTTTTATTGCTCGAAGGTGTGTCATACAATTGTTGATCACCTCTATTTATAAAGCAAGGAAGATCGCTTCTTCCTTCTAAGCTCGGACATCTATCCTCTATCTATTGACTAACTAATTATCTGACTCTTTGTACAAATATGTATACAAACTCAATAATGTAAAAGACTCGTGATGCGATGGACCACTTCTTTAAACTTAATTAATGACGCTGCGTGGCCATTATGGACAACTCATTTTCAGACTTTTGTACAAAGTATTTTGTCCTCAGCCTTGAAAGTCTTGATTCCTCTTTTCTTAAAGGTTTGTCGGGACACTGTTAAAGTGGTTTTTCTTTTTGTAAAGTTGTCGGAGATGTCTCTTGATGACGTCATGGATGACGTTTCTTTTCCTTATCCCGAAAGTTCTTGTTTCTTAATTACAATTTGTTATTTTATCTTTTTACTTTTATGACGTCATAATGACATCATGTCGATGTCATAGTAGGCCCTATCGCCTTATTTCATTCTTTTTTTTTCATTTTTATGTTCGATATCATATATGTATTTTCAAACCTACTATTACATCGCATGACGCCATTATGGCGTCATAAAAGTAAAAAGATAAAAATGTGAATTAAGAAACGGTGAACTTTCGGGATAAGGAAAAGAAACGCGTCATCCATTACGTCATCAAGAGACGATGTCCCGACAACTTTACAAAAAGAAGAAACCACTTTAACAGTGTCCCGACAAACCTTTAAGAAAAGAGGAATCAAGACTTTCAAGGGCTAGAGGACAAAATAATTTGTACAAAAGTGCAGAAAGGAGTGGTCCATAATGGCCACGCATCATTAATTAAGTTTAAAAGTCCAGTGGTCGATCCGCATCACGATCTGTTTACATTATTGAGTTTGTATACGATTTAGGGATGTCAATGGTCGGTAAGACCGGACCGACCGGAGTTCGCCTTATTTGGGGCGGGTATGGGACAAGTAAATGGGTATGGGGCGGGTAAGCGGGTATATGTTTTCATACCCGAGCGGGTACGGGTCGGGGAATAATGGTCCAGCGGACCGACCCATTTAATTATATATTTTTATTTTTTTATTTTTTGTTTTTGTAAAGACAATTTATCTTGCAACCCTCATTTATAAATCTAATTTATTTCTTTGTTACATGTTTGTTATAATGTTATATTTTTAATTAACTTACATTAATTTATCTAGAATTTAATTTCTCAAATGAATGTAGGAACTAGGAAAGGCCTTAGTTGATCTATTATTCACTCCGGTCTTCAAATTGATTGTGGTGTAAGCTTTGTGAATATTTTAAACTTAGATATAAGTTGCTTTTGTTTCATTTTCAATTATCATCATTGCATGTAAATTGTTTCAATATATTACTATTTTTTTTCGGTTTTGAGGTTTGTTGAATTTACTAATTATTTTTATCAATATACTACTAATTGTTTCAATATATTAATCATTGTTTCAATAACATTGCATGTAAAGTTTTTCAATATATTACTAATTTTTATTATTCTTGGTGGCAATATAATGAAAAAAATAAAAAATAAGTTAAAATGGATGACATAGATGGGTCTAATGGGTCTAGCGGGTCTTACCCGCTAAACACGGTATGGGTTGGGGCGGGTCTCGGAGTGCAGGAGAGTCGGAGTGCGGGGGCGGTCTGGGTCTGAAATCTTAGCGGGTCGGGTCTCGAGGTCCGGGCGG
Organism: Rehmannia glutinosa; assembly: GCA_016081115.2. Taxonomy (NCBI): domain Eukaryota; kingdom Viridiplantae; phylum Streptophyta; class Magnoliopsida; order Lamiales; family Orobanchaceae; genus Rehmannia; species Rehmannia glutinosa. The sequence goes on along the minus strand of CM071937.1, from coordinate 93,464,522 downwards.
ACCGGACCGTGCACCGACCCATTGACATCCCTATACGTATTTGTACAAAAAAGTCGTATAATTAGTTAGCCAATAGATAGAGGACATATGTCCTAGCTTATAAGGAAGATAGTCTTCCTTGCCTATAAATAGAGGTGATCAGCAATTGTATAGACACACCTTCGAGCAATAAAAATCCTATTTTCATAATCAATCGAGCCTTCTTACAGTTTTCTAAATTTTCATAGCTTTTAATCTAAATAAATTGGTCCACACCTCAAAAAAAATTAAATAAATAAATAAATTGGTCTCCAATAGGTGGCTTTTATTTGTCCCCAAGAGGTGACTTTATTTGTCCTTAATAGGTGGCTTTTTTTCCAGTTAATAAGTTTGTCCCATATGCGGGATTTTGTTCAAGAGATCATCTTTGGTACGTATTTTGTCCAGCGCATTCATTGCGAAGTTCTAATTCTACGGATCAATTAGATCTAGTTAGGTTTAAAATTTTCTTTTAGATCTGTATAGATTTATGATCCGTAGGGCTTGCAGCTGTTTTTCACTCGTCGTTGTAATCGGTTGTAAGTTTCTTGGATGAATGGATTAATCTCATTTTGATTAAAAAAACACTTTTATTAACATTTGCACGTTTCTTTCGGATGAATGAATTAATCTCATTTTGATTCATTTTCATTATTTTATAAAATATTTTTTTATTTTTGGAATTGAGTGATAACAACAAATATGTTTGGATTATTAATACAACTTCACCAAATAATGAAAAATATTAGCTATAATTTAATATAAGTTATATATAGGGTAGTTTCTAAATTCTCCTTTGATTATTGTTTTTCTATCAAACTTTTTAAGTTTCTTAACTTTATTTCTCGCAAAACTCTTAGGAGGTGGTTGATATTATGATATAAATGAATGAAATTGAATAGGAATGGAATGGAAATGTGGAAGGAATGGTATACATATAACATTCCTATATTTGGTATTTACAAAGAATGAGAATGGAAAAGTCTCACTCCTTCCTTGATTGCAACCGCATGATTGGTAATTAAGAATGGTAGGAATGGAATGCAATAAATATAATTGAAAGATTTGAAGGTCCCATATATCCAATGAATTAAGGCACATAATAAATTGTTGTTTTAAGTGCTAGTAAATTTATGTTTAATAGAATTTAAAATATAGAGTAATATTTTTTTAATTAAGTAACTTAATAGAATTTTGAAAAATAAAATTTTAGATAAAAAAGAATAAATAAATAAATATATGGAAATTTTAAATTTGAAGGTTTTCAAAATATTTAATAAGAAAAACGTACATTTATATAATGCATTTACATGTTAAAATCTTATTATTATATATCTTTAATTTATTAACTTAAAATGGTCGTATAATTACATCCATTGTGATCCTTCATTGCAAACAATAGTAAATTTACTTTATCTAGATTTGCTTAATTTATATCTTTACAGCACTACCGAACTTTGTGTTTATATGAGATCTGTGTTTATTGTTCACGTTCACACAAGCTAACTAATCTCGTGAAGATATTGATGAAGTACGTTCCGAGTTGGCAGATTGCATATCAAATTATATTGGCTAGTGAAAAGGTATTTAGAACTTATCTATTGTATTAAATTTTTTTCTTGATGGACGTGGTTGGAGTTTGATTCTTTTTATTCTGTGTTGTATTAAACATAGTTGTGATGCTGCTTTATTTTTACTTATAGTTCTTTCCTTTATAGTAATTGTTGTAGTTTATGGACATACAAAAATGTTGTTGGAGTTGGTGTAGGAGGCTACTATTTGGACACACCATCTATACATCCTTAGAATCATTGTTGTTTTAGGTATTTTATTTTGGCAGATGATTTTATGTATAAGCGATATTAAAATTATTATTATTTTGGGCATTTGTAACATTGAACTTTGGAAAATTGAATTAGTTTAATTTAATATTTTATTCTTGTGAATGTAGGTTTAATTCGTAATATATTAATGATTATGTATAAACTAGACTAATAATAATGTTTATGCAACATAGACAATAGTTTCAAACACAAATATTTTCATTGTTGCAAAATTGTTGTGATTGAATATAAAGACAACAGTGTATAACTGTTGCATTACTGTTGTTGTTTTATGTAAATGACAACATTTGTTTGTGTTGCATACTAATTTGTTTTTGTTGTCATTTAGTACCCCATTACAACACCATCTTCTACAACAGTGTTTTTGTTAATAGACAACGGTGAAAAACTGTTGTTGTTTTGGAATTTTCTTGTAGTGCGTCCATTTGGTGAAGAATAATGCCAAGATGGCAAGCTATATCAAGAAACTGTCTAATTGACTCTATTCGGGCTACTACAAGAGCAAATATTTCATCGAAATTCACCCCCTCAACTTGAGTATACCCTTGAGCAACTAAACGTGCTTCAATGCGCACAATATTCCCTAATTAACTCATCAATTTTATTTTTTTAAAATCCATTTAGAACCAATATAATTACATTCACATTATTAGACCTATGGACTAAATACTGCACATCATTCTTGGCAAACTGATCAAGCTCATCTTGCATATCATTGATCCAAATTCATCTTTTAATGCCTCATTCACATTTTTAGGCTCAAAACTAGAGATGAAAGAACAAAGTTCTTACCATTGTGCAAAGACGAAGACATGCACATCAACCATACCACCTTATGGTAGTTTACTTTTTCTTTCCTCCTTGTTCGAACACCTTGATAACATCACCTATGACCTAGGTTGTAGGTAATTTTTTTGGATTCTTCTAGGAATATGCCTGCTACGGTCAATAACTTGGTCATCAAGTAGTTGGTTTTTCTCAACAGGTTGATTATGTTTGTGATTCTCTGAGGCGAAAATATGGTTATAAGTATTTTCGCATGTGATTCAACATATGTAGGAACATTCGGAACATCTATTGCGGCATTTGGTATAGTTCCGGTTCCATGCGAGAGACTCGGATGTCTTAGCCATTTCAAGCGGATCGAGACAATATCTTCCGGTCTTTCTTGCAAGGTCGACAAATCATCGAAATCAACACACGTTTCCATAATAGTCCTTGTTCGAAGATTGAACATCCTATATGCATGATTGTTAGCAGAATAACCCAAGAAAAGACTTTTATTGCTCTTAGAATTAAACTTAGTGATCTCTACATTCAAGACATAAACACACGCATTCAAATACATGAAAATATTTAAAGTTAGGTTTCTTGCCTAAAAAATCTCATATGGTATCATATTGCTACCTATCCTCAAATAAACTCGATTAGTTATATAACATCATCAGGACCTCAGCCCAAAAATTTTGTCAAATTTTTCGAACTCAACATAACATGTGGCATAAAAACTCCTTATAATTTGAAAAGGTCACTCCAATATATTTTATTTCATAATCAACTTTTGTTTTTCAGTCGTCACACTATTTAATATAAGTATAATAAATTAATAATATAGTCATGCAATATATTTTATTTCATAATCAACTTTTGGTTTTTTGATCGCATCACTTTAATTATGTCACATAATTGCATGCGCAGGAGCTTCACAGATCATCACCCACCAATTGAATTAGTTAGTGTAAAAAAAAATAGATTTGGAGAATCTGATTCATAAAGTCGGATTTTTTTAATTATAGTGTATTTTTTATTTGTAATCTAAATAAATATTATAAAGAGATTAAGAGAGGTCTTTATAAACCGGATGAGATCTTCTATTCCAAAATGATGTTTCATCTCTTATTTCATCGCACGGATGATTGACACGTGATTTATTACCGTTGGAATCACTGTTGGGATTTTCCAACAGTTTGTTATGGTGTTGGAATTTCCGTTAAAATTTTGAATTCCAACAGGAATTTCAATATTTTATACCAACGGTTTTGTTTATCGTTGAAATTTTCATTGGAATTTTCCAACGGTATAATATAGCATTGGAATTTCCGTTGGAATTTTAAAAATTCCAACAATTTTCTATTTCGTTGGAATTATTTTGTTGGAATTTGATTGTTTTCTTGTAATGTAATCCACACTATATTATTGTTGACACTTTGAGAGTTAACAATTTTTTTGTTACACTTTACCATCTAAACTATAGGGATTTTGCACTTTGCCATTTGGACCTCCGATTGTAGAATTTTTCAATTGGATTTTGTCACATTCATAGCACCTTGTATTTGAGCATGTTTTGGTCAATTCTAGATTTTTTGATATTTTCAACTACAGTTGTTAGGTTACTCTAAAAAGTAAGATATTATTTTGTCTACACAAAACAATCTGAAACTGACAAAATCCCGATGAAATATTCCACAATCAAGGTGGTCGAGATGGTGAAGTGTAACAAAAAGAAAAAAATATTAGCTCCCAAATTGCCAAAACGCGTCATGAGTTTAGATAACAAAATGTTTTTCTACTCGAAATTATTTATTCCCCGAGAAAGCACTAGGACCAAAATAATCGACTATATCACATTATCAAATTATTACATCAACACATATTCATTATCAATCACAAATATAATACATATTATCTTTAGTTTACATAAAAAATATAATATAAAGTTTATTAAAAAAACTTATTATATACCTCTAACTAAATAAATTTCACAAGACTTAGACAAGACATCAACTTTAAAAATATATTCCCTTTCATATTTTATCTTTTCCTAAAATACATATCAACAACATTATTTTCCCAACAATCTTCTTTAAAACACCGAAACAAATCTAAACAAACAAATGCAAACATAAAACCAAACACTTTTTTTTTTTTTCTCTTTTTTTCTGTTTCCTTCTTTTCTTCTTTTTCCTTTTTTCTATTTTTATTTTTATTATTTTTTTATTTATTTTTGGTACTACGATCGAAGAAATCATACGAGACCATTGACCAGATCAAAACTCAAAACATTCAAAACGGTGAAAATCTCCTTCCATCTTCTTCTTCAGTTTGCTGTTTGCGTCAGAAATCTATGGTATGTTAATCCTCTTGCTCATTATCCACGCATAATGATACCCGTTTTTCATGCCTTTAAAGTATTATAAGCGTAATCGTTTTTGTATTGGAAAAACATTAGACATGGCTTTACATTCTCGATTTATGTTGTCTTCAATGTGCATTATGTAAAATGCCCTTGTTTTCGTTTGCTCGATTCATAATTGTTATTTTTTTTTTTTTTTTTTGTTGGGGTTGTCCGCAATTTGGTTTATCGGGAAATGTAGGAATAAGTTTCTAAATTCGTGTTGGTAAATTTGTGGAGGAAATATCTGAGCTAGATTATAGTTTTAATTTTTTGTTTAAATTTTTTTTGTTGTTGTTGGGTTGGGTTTGAGGGGATGAAGAGAAAATTCCAAATGGTTTATGTTCGATGCTTGACCTAGGAAGTGCAATACGAAAAGAAAGAATAAATTGGTCTTTTCCCCCTTAAATCTTGGTTGTTTTCTTGGTTGCAGCTGCTTAATGGCTCATATATGTTGATCCTTCTTTTGTAGACAATAGTTTTTGTGCTTTATGGTAATTCATTTAGGTTGCATTTGGACAGAAGGATTTGGATTTTAAGGGGGTTTGAGGAAAGGATTTCAAATGACTTCATATAAGAATAATAAGATCACTCAAAAAAAAACTTAAAAATAGGAGTTTAAGGATTTCAAATCTATTGTAAAATGAGCTTATCCAAACAAGCTCAATGAATTTGTAATTATGGATTTGATATCCTTTGCTTAAAATCCATCGGTCCAAATGAAGCCTTACATGCAGTTTGGGATATAAAGTTTTTGTTTAAGATTTTTAGGGTAACACTAACTTTATGCTATTGTGTTTGTTGCTTGGACAATTCTCCTCGTGTCTTGAAGGCAGGACACTAAGTGCAAAGATTGCATCGTTGATTCCATGTGGAAATTTGAGATAGTCTGAAACATACTAAAATTTTCTGTTGGGGAGAACCACTTTAGGTTGTTGACATGGTGAGAAGCTACGAGTTTTTGCTTTTGAGGATAACTTTATCTATTAACTGATGTAGCCGTGTTAGCTTCATAAAGAGGTTTCGGAGAATGGATCGTGTAGATACAAGTGGGAGTGATTTAGATTTAGACATTGACTTGGAGAGTGGGGGAACAACTAGTGGGGAAGATGCAAGGACGAGCCAGGTTTTGAGTTGTGAGAGCTCAAAGAATCTCTTGGGTAGGATAAGGAGTGGATTTATGAGTTCAGAGTCATTATGTGAATCTACAAATGATGGGGATTGTTCATGTTCATATGACAAATTAATGATTTCTGATGAGATTTCTGCCAAGAACAAGGAGCAGTTGGGGAAGTTTAAGGAAGAGATGATAAACGTTGTACATAAGACGATGAATGAGGAAAAGCGTAAGAAGCAGAAAGCTGCAAAGCCTTCTAAGCCTCCTCGTCCTCCCAGAGGTCCCTCATTGGATGCTTCTGACATGAAATTACTGAAGGAAATCACTGTGCTCAACTTGAAACGTAAAAGGATGGAAAGAAGAAGGACCTTGAAGAAAATAAAAAAGGAGAAGGCATCATCATGGAATAGTAATCTTTTCGCCTGTTTGGTGACCATTGTCTTTTTCTGGTGATCATCTTTCAAGGTAATATCTTGTTATTTGAAATCTTTTTCATTGTTGAAAAACCAATCGTATTGTTGTGGATATGTTTAATTACTGATATTGCAGGTCTCACAAGCAGCATATTTACTTAATGCATTTTTGTAATTATCTTAAATCTGCATTAAGTCTTTTTCCTTAGAATGTGCATTATGTTGAAATTTCCCTGTTGCTTTTGCAGCATTAGAGGGAATAGTCCATAAACAATTTAGCCACTAGAAAATCTGGCATATAACAGATCGAACCTACACCAATATATTATCTAATTATGCAAATATATTTATTGGCTAAAAATCATCTGGCTCTGATGGCTACATCTGATCCAGCAGCAATCTGGCTTCTATTTTATTAAGTCTGGGAGGAAAAGTACTAGCATGCAGGAGAACCTCGTATTTGAAAAACCCACAGCTCATAAAATCAATTGAGGAAAAACGATGGTAACATTTCTATAGGAGCTCAGATGCCTATCATGAATCAGTTTTGACTCTCTTACAAACTGCAATGTTCTTATCTGTATTTTTAACTTAAAAATTATACTTGTAGCATACACAAACAACAAGGTATAAATATCTTTGTCTTAAACAACATGGGAGAAAAAGTTTTATCCGAATATATTTTTGTGGTTGCTTGGTCAAAGAACTAATCCTGCTTGTTGGATACAGTTGACAGTATTGGCAAGTTAAGGGAAAATAATAACTGAATTTTTCAACATTGGTTCATAGTTTACTTGCTATTCTATGCTATATGATTAACAGATCAACTCTGTAGTTCTGGTTGAGCTTGTCCTTAACTTGGGTCACATTATCAATTTAGGTGCAATGTAAGTAGCTAGCGGGGAATATTTAGCTCCCCAAAGTAATGGATGAACACACCTAGTCTGTCACCCATATACATGAGGAGAATTGTATTCAATCTTACATTTTTATAAGAGTGGTTCATCGTGCCAGTGGTGTGGGTGCTGTTATAGGTCTTTGAACATTCGTCGAGCTATGGCAGCTGTAACTTCATGTAATGTTAATACTTTGAGTTACTCTTGTCATATTTCTTTAAGGCGCATTTGTTTTTGCTTTCGAATCCGATTAAGGTGAAAGCGAGGGTTCCAGGTGGATCATCCCTCACGCCTCGTCTTCCCTTCGTGCTAAGGCTAAATCGAGTGCTGATCTAGTTCAGTTAGCTCAAAGGATCGAAAGGGAACAGGCTCCCCAGGGCCGGGATAGAGAACAGTTTATTTCAGTACGCCGATAAACTAAAAGTTTCCACCTCAAAAACTTGTAATAGGACCCTTTATTTAGGTATTCTACATTCTCTAAATCTGCTTACTTCCCTACTAGCGGAGGTAAATAGCCCTATTATGCTCTATAAAACCCCTTATTATCAAAGCCTAACCCTATAAAAAAAGATTAGAAAAAGCTTGTTTAGTACGCCCTGTGCCTAGCAGAGACTGGAGATCCTTAGCTATTTACAGCGGGAGATCTTAGTTCCTTATAAAGAATGGAATAACTTTTTTCTAGAACTGCATATATTACCAGAACAGAATGAATTGTATCAAGTGTAAACCATGTTGGTTTCATCGATGGAAATTCGCGAAAACATAAGGAAGTTGCGTGTGGGCATGTTTAACCAAAGGATAAGGCTGGAAATTATGAAAATAATTTCTATTGTGAGAATGGAAGAGGTTGTAGTTTGAAAATGTAGTGAGTTTTAATATGAATTTGGTAGTTGAGGACAGATTTTATTTTATTAGAGGGCATGTTTTGTACTCGTTGAAAACTGTTATTCCTGATTTCTTCTGGAACTCTCTGGTATTTTAACTTATCTGGGAATAACGTGATCTCCGATTGTTGAATTTTCAGGCCTTCTGGGTTCACGAATTTGATGCCACTTGCAGTGCCTCACCAACTTTCCAAGTAAGTCCTGATAATTCTCTTTTAACCTTCAAATGTTTTATGTCCAAATAGGATTGTTGATGGATGGGAGGTTGATAGATATCTTTTGGGACTAAAGGCATCTTAAATAGTGTTTTAGGGATATTAGTTAACATAAGAATCGCGGTAATTTATATAGAGGAATGGCTTCCATATATACGACTTTGGTATTTAATCTACTTTTTACTTTAGAGGAACTTCTGCTGGGCATGATTCTTTTGCATCACTATGAGGCTGAGCTCATTTTCTTTGCCATTTGTCTGGCATCGAGCAGCATCATTTGTATTCTGTTTAACTCAATCAGTGGATGATTAAGTTCTAATATCCACCGACATTTTTCTGGAATTCTCTAGACATTAACTAATAAACCTTTTTTGGTTTCCATTCTCCAAAATGTTTTCGTTCCCATGATATAAAACCAAACATTTGAAATACATTTCCTCTTTACCTACACATGTATATACATTTCGATTCTGTATATATTTTTATATATGTACCATTCAAATTGTTGTATCAATAATAACCCTTTCCCTCCTAGCACCCGCTTTTCTCGTGTTTCCTTTTAAACCATATACTTACAAGTATTAAACTCAGTCTGCCGTAATTTTACTAACACGATGCTATCTCCTCTGAAAGAATGCTTGTGTGAAACTTCTTTGATTGTCCTACGGTAATCACAAGTAATCTATCTCTGGGAATGCAGTTGCTGCATGATAAAATCGTCAGTTCTGCTAAAAATAACGTGTAATTTCATTGAATGTGTAGATTTTTCTCATGACTTTAAGTTGTTATCTATACATTCGCACTGTATGAACTCACTTTCAGTAATACTTCAGCTGTAAACAAATGGATCCCTGTGGTATGTTTTGGCAAATATGACTTTTTGTCTTTTTTCCATTTGCAGGTCCAACTAGTTCACCTTCTCAATGCATCTTAGATACATAGTTACATACATACATACATATGTATATTTGTATATACAATTGAATGATGTTCTTTTTTTGTTGTTGTTGATTTCTTGCAGCTGCTTAACATAGTATAACGTTTTCCACTAAGAGACGGGTCTGCATGAGAAGAGAGTCGAGACCCGCGGAACTAATTTCTCGTTTTTCTAAAGTAGTTGTGCATGTATGAATTCGAGGTGATTTCCAGACAGTTTCAAAGGAGTTTCTGATGTCTGCTGTTGATTACCATAACTCAGGCATTTTGTTTTCTTTTATATTTGGTGCTACAATGTGACTCATGAGTATGATTCTGGGCATATTTTGTTAAACCCAGTCAAAAGCTATGAGAATGTACATCTGATAAATTTTATGTATATAATTTACTCCATGATTTGGTGTAATTCAAGGCAAACTATAAAAAAAACTGCTTGTTGCAGTGTACAGATTTATGCTTTCCTCAACACTTTTGGTTACCAAATCTGTTTTTTTGCTTTCTGTGGCTTTCCTTTAATCAGCACATAATTTCTTCTTTTTCCCCCATAGAAAGCAAAAATGTTAATTAATTTGAGCTTTAAACTAATTATCAAAAAATCCTGTTAACTTATAAAATTTTAAATATCCTCAGGTTATAAACACCCCATCAAGGTTAACAAATACCTCACAATTAAGTGCAATTAATAAAAATGAAACAAATATTAAGGAAACATTTCTAATTTTAAGGATAACTATGCTTTTTGTAATTATACTGAACCTTTATTGTTTTTTTTTTTTTTTTTTTTTGGGGGTGGATTTGAGGAATTGCCCCTCCATGTGGGGGTATTTTTCAAGTAGTAAAATTTGATTTATGCCCCGCACCTCTACCGCCTACCTCACTATCCACCTAATTGTCCACCTCACCGCCCACCAAATTTTGTTCAAGATAAAGACCGTATTCGCAATTTTTTGAACATTTCAAGAACAATTACAACTATATACTCATGACAAAAAACTTGATGAAACGGTCTCATAGACTATATCCATGAGACGGACCCTATATCTAATAAAATTTCAACCGAAACCCAAATCCATGAAAAACCCCATATTTTTGTGTGTTTGAGAATCCATCACATGAACATAGTTTCATGAGACAGACTCATATAAGACCACCTCTATATTATATCTAACAATGTAAAATTTTACCAGTTCCAAAAATCATATTTATATTAGTGTTGATGGTGTTCATTGTATTTAATTGAATTCTTAAATTTCATTTGAAAATTGTAAATTGGCCAAACTTTTAGGATTTTTAGAATAAGTATAAATTGATATTATTGGATATCATATATATCATGAGTATGTAATTGTAATTGTTCTTGAAATGTGCAAAATAATCGTGAATTTGATTTTCTTCTTGAACATAATTTGGTGGGCAATAAAGTGAGCAGTGAGATGAGCACAGAGCAGTAGAGATGCTGGATCATAAATCAAGTTTTAATACTTTGGGGGCATTTTTCAAAAATACCCCAAATGGAGGGGCAATTTACCAAAGTTCCCTTTTTTTTTGTGCAATTAACAGGGATGAAAACGCGTACAATTTTAACAGTTAGTATTGCAGGAGTAAAATATAAATATTTGCCTTCGAAGGAATAATGTAAGGATTGATCACATGTAAAACCACAGATTTTTTCATTGTAAGCTGTAATGGCAAACCTGAAACCATCTTTCAATTAAAGATGACAATTTGACAACAGCCAAACAGGAACAAGAAAATAACGTTGCGATTACGTGAAACTGTTAAAGACCAGAGATGATCGACGAACATCTAATTATACATTAGGCACAATACATTGCTAAAATGATGTTCAATAAGTTCAGCAGCCTGGTATTATTCATCATTCAGAAATGACTTGAAATATGGAGACAGTAAAAAAGAACCAAAGCCAAGTCCCATAGGTGCCCTTTTGCAAACAGATGTCCACTTTCCAGTAGAATTAGTAAACCCTGGACTCTAAAACCTAAATCCTAAACCCTCAGAAGAGTTCAAAATGCAAAAATCGAGCGAATGACTCGTCAAGATTTTACAGGCTCGGCTCTAGGCCTCCACAATCCAAGCCTGTACTTGTGGGCATACTTCAGTATCAGCTTTCTCTGCAAAAACAAAAGAAACTCAAAATGTAATGTGAATATACTAGTTTATGGAATATTAAGCCTAAACTTGTGGTTAGAGTTATGAAGGGAGTAGTCAAGTGTACAAAATTGGTATCACATTGCATGGTCCAAGGCTCAAGCTCATCCAAGTAAGAGACCAGATACTATAAGAAAATAAACAGATCGCTTATTATAGCCACGAATCGGTAGAGACTATTTTAAAATACAGCAATTTAGATAATTACTTTTGTAGCATACGGTATTTCCTCAAAATTGTGACGATGGACTATGGTATGAGACATTAGGGTTTGATTGCTTATGAGAAACTTTACAACTTATGATTGAATGTGAACATTTTGAGAAAATACACTATTTACTCACTATCCCTGTCCAATAAACCAATCACATCAATTCATCATTTCACTATAAAAAATATCACACCGACAGTAATCATTACCCTTTCACCTCACAAAATATACCATTCACTTTTCCAATCAACAATCACATTTCACTATGTCACTAAAAAAATAATCACTTGAACTGTCATCATTACGATTTTCTCCTACATCCAGCCACACTCTTCTATTCTTTTTCTATACCAATTTTCGCTCACTTTTCTTTATCAAGATGAAAATGAACGGGATGAAAGGTCAAATAATCACAAGGGTACACAAGCATTGAGAATTAGCAGAAGAGTTTATGTAATTGGAAGAAATACATAACATGATGAATAGCACAAATGCTAATAGGTTTGGCAAGAATTATGTTTGCTGATGGTTTCCCTTCTTCCACCTGTCACAGCCTGTCCACCAACCCCGAAAGAAATAACAACAATAATGACAGGAGTAAATGATATGCATAAAGTTCATCCATGTTTATCTTCTGTATCTTCCATTCTGCTTAACCATCCTCTTGCTTAGAAATTCCAACTCAGATTTATGCCTAACTAATCAGGACATAGAGGTTTATTAGGATTAGAATGTAAAGTGCGTGTTTTTTTACCTAACTTTCACAGTCCTCCATCTATATTGTTTAGAGAAATCATAACCTTGAAATAAAAAACACAGCGACATTTTCTTTCCTTTTATTTTTTGTTTCTATTTTTATTGCCAGACCAAATTGACAGAAACCAGAACATTGTCCGCATCCAAACCAATTATTCAATTCAATTTGGATTTACTAATTCTTTTTTGCCGCTGTTACAGAGCAGACCACGCTTTTATGAATGCACATAATCGTAACCAAACGTTATGAAACAAAAAGCATAATAAATGATACAAACTAATCTGATCATACATCAACCAATAAGAACCAGTAACCTCATTATACAACAGCTTCATACAGCTAAGAACAAACAGTAAAACGTGGTCAATAGGACCATTTCTAAATTAGGAATGTGTCCTTCAAATTACTACATATTTGATTCTCCTAAACTTCGAAATCACGTCATTTGTAGTCTGAATTTCAAAATGTAATTATCATGAAAAATGACAATAATACTTCAAACACAACAGAACAAATAAAAACTTGTCCCTCCTGGTTCACTACGCCCAAGAAAAGGACTATGTAAATAACTCACAAAACTTGAAGAGTCACCACCAAGTCAATATAATATTCAGGATTCAAAATCTCCAGCAATAAAAACAATGACATGCCATTGAATCACTATTTCACTCACAAGAGATTAGAATCAAGTACATAAGCACAGAATCAGATTACTATGGGAAACATGTCCTAGATAAATAAAGATTATCTCTTTCCACTAAACATTTCAATTTTATTCTACCAAATTCAATCAACACCTGTTTCTGGAAATTTTCAAAGACACTTGAGATTAAAACAAACCCAATACCAATCGAAAAACAATTGCCATTGCCAGTTACGTAACTGGTCGTACCGCAGTCACTAAAATTCATATTAACCCCAACAAAAAGTTAAACTTCAATCCCACATAGCAATAGAACATCCACCAATACCCTATTACCACAAGAAAATTATCCCTACTTTCTAAATTCATCCAAAAAAAATTTAAAGAAAAAAGAAAAACACACACACAACACACACAATGTGTATAAAATGAATTTTTCTTACATCTTTGCAAGGGATTCCGAGTCTCTTGAGCTTAATGGTTCGAGTAACAAGAAGCTTCTGCAAGTCTCCAATCTCAGATTCTAGCTTCTCCGCATGATTCTCCAATCCTTTCCCTACTCCACTCAAGAACTCTGGTATCCCAACTTTCACTGCGATTTCAATCAAATCAATCACAACCCATTTTGTTAATTTCATAAACGGGCCTGACAGTAGATATTCAGATTATATTACACAAGCAGAAAAATTAGATAGGAGATGATCATCCTATGAATCGTTCGTTACCAATATAAGGACTGGATTTGGAGGAGAATTTCGCAATCCCAGATACAGAATTTGGATGTGCCGAGACCGAAGATAATCTTGTACTCCACCCCAGGATTTGCCTCCAAGCCATATCGAAATGGGGAAATTAATTTCGGTTTTTCACCAAGTAGGGGTTCTAAAGAGCATAAACCCTAGAGAATATTGTGAATATGGACTCAATCACCGCCTAGACGACGTCGTTTAAACTCATGTGCTACTAAGCTATTGTTCAGAAAAAATGGAGTAAAATCTTTTGCAGAATTTTTATTTTTTATTTTAATTTAGGTGTTACTAATACTCTAATAGTGACTTTTTCCGGTTATTAGTTTAATACTAAGTTCTTTTTACTATTTTATGAAGGGATAATTACAAAAAGTATCATGGGAACTTTCTTTTGTCTCCAGGTGATTCAAACGCGTGTTGTAACTTGTAAGGGCGGATAACTAGGGCTCGATCACATGTGAGTGTGTAAGCCACAGATTTCTCCCCAAGTTCCCCTATTGTACTCAATTACAAAAACTATTATGAGGTTTAGCTTAATTACGGAAAAATCGATTCTCTTTTAAAATTACAAACACATCATTGAGTTTTGTATATACTTACAATACCCCCTCTTGATGATGCAATGCATTGAGGGTGTAATTTGTAAGATTAAAAAAAAAAAAAAAAGTCCAAGGGACAAATATAATAATTGGATTTTTTTGTTTTTGTAATTGAACAAAATGTTGGAAATTGGTTTGAGAAGTAATGGTTGATACCTAACTTTGATCAATTTTTAGTGACTAATTATTTAATTTTGGAGGAATTAAATATTAAAATAAAATTCTACGTTTCGAGTAGATGAGTGTGGTATATTTAACTTCTCAAAACCATTTAGTGGTGAGTGAGAAATAAAATTCACAAGATAGTCACTTTGAAATGGGATAATGGATGATAGGAAGGTGAAAAGACACCATCCACACTTTGGGAATAAAATATTAATTTTATTCAATATATAAGTAAGTGGGTGTATAAGAGTGTGCAAGATGAAATAACTATACACATGTGAGGTGTGGTGGGCAAGGCCACACGCGCGCGCGCCCGCCCGGCCGGGGCCGGCGGGTGGAGGGGCCGAGCCCGTGTCCCGACCGGATGGGCCTAGTTTTGCCTACGAGAAAAACATTTGTTTTTATTTTTGGAGAATAAAAACAAATAAACTTAAAAGTTCAAATGCAGACTTTTATAATGGAACAAGACCACTCATTCACTACTTGGAATTCAAAGATAGTGGTCATTGAAGGAGTGCTCACTACCGGAGGTTACAACCCATTATCTCGAGTTCGCCCGCAGAAAGAGACCCCAAGACTGCAGTTGGAAGTCCATAAATAGGAGCATTGTTGTTGTTGATTACACACTTTCATACTCATTTTCTTTCTTGTACTTGCATAGTGTACTCGGTTTTGCACATTTGATTCGAAAGGTGCCTTGTAATTTGTAGTCTTTGCTATTATAAGGACGAAGTCATTTGTATCTTTGGGGATAACACGTTTGTTCCACAAGACTTATACGGGGCGTGTTTATCTTGCGGATAGAGTTTTTACTCGCCTCGGCCTATTCGCAATTTTCGATTTCTTTGTAATAGTTTGTTACGTTCCTTGTAATCCGTTTACTTCAAGGGTGAATGTTCCTGCGCTCCCTGCTGCCGAGAAGCGAGAAAAATTTTAAGTGCCGATTTCAAAAGATGGCAATCCAAGATCTTGTTTTTATTCGACTACGCCGAGCACCGCTAAGTTCCCGAATGAGGATCCATCGGTGGTGGAAGAAAATGAAAGCAACAATGAAAAACGTGTTGCGCTTTGATGCTTGGGGCGGGGGTGACTTCATGTGCCGCAACTACGCCCTAAATGAACTATCGACTCGCTATACAATGTGTATAGTGAAGTGAAATCTTCCAAAGAGCTCGGGATTCTTTGGAAAAGAAATACCGAACCGAGGACGCCGGTTCCAAGAAGTTCGTGGTTGGCGGTTTCTAGATTTCAAAATGGTGGATTCTAGAACACATGGATCAAGTTCAAGAATTGCGATTAATTATGCACAATATTCTTGGAAGGAATGCACGATTGGATGAAGCTTTCCAAGTGGCGTGCATGATTGAAAAGTTGCCACTGGATGGAAAGACTTCAAAAATTATTTGAAGCACAAGCGAAAAGAAATAAATCTTGAAGATCTAATTATGCGTTTACGAATTGGGAAGGTAATCGCAAATTAGATTCAAGGTTTGAAAAGGTGTCTTTGTTGATGCAAAAGTGAATTTGCTAGAACATGGCGATTCTAGTAATAAAGAAGAAAAGGAAACGTGACAATAACAACAACAATTACAAGGAAAGAAGCACGTAAACAAAAAGCCGTTTACAGAAATTGTCACAATTGTGGAAAGCCCAACCACATGGCTAAGGATCTGTCGAGCTTCCTAAAAACCAAAATATAGACAAACTTAATGCTAATGTGGTTGAGCACAAGTGGTATGATCCAAGAACTGGCGATATGGATCTATCTGCAGGTGTTTTTGAGGCAAATCTTGTGGATAATCCAAGGGAGTGGTATATTGACACGGGGGCCACTCGGCATGTCTGTTTCGACAAAGATGCGTTCTCTACCTACACCCCTTGTACGGGTAGAAAACTTAATATGGGTAATTCTTCCTCTTCTCGATGTTGCGGGTTTTGGCAACGTGGTTAAGCTCAAGCTCACTTCTAGAAAAGAGTTGTTTCGAAGGATGTTCTTCATGTCCCGTAAATCCCAGGAAGAATCTAGTATCGGATCTCTTCTTGTAAACCATGGTTTTAGACTTATGTTTGAGTCTCGAAAAAGTTTATTTTAACTAAGTTTGGACAGTTCCTAGAAAAGGTTATCTCGTATAACTGATGTTCAAAATGAATGTAATGGCATTCAGTGTAACCGATTCAAGCAAAAAGACAATAAAATTGAGCCTACTTTGTTTATATGCTTGAGTATTTCGATTTGTGGCATGTTAGATTAGGGCATGTTAATCTAAATGCTATAAAAAGATTAATGAACTTGGAATTACTTCCAACTTCAAAAATTGATTCTCAAAAGAGATGTGAAATTTTTATTGAAGCTAAAATGGCTAAGTTACCTTTTCATTCTCGTGGAAATAAATACAAGACCTCTTAGAATTGATACATACTTTGATATATGTTATATGAAATTTGTGCAAACTAGAGGTGGTAAAAAATACTTCATCACTTTTATTGATGATTGCACAAGATTTTGCTACTTATATTTATTAAGAAGCAAAGATGAAGCATGGAAGCTTTCAAAAATTATAAAAATGAGGTTGAAAATCAACTTGGGAGCCGGATTAAAATAATTTGGAGTGATAGAGGTGGAGAATATGTTGCACCTTTTGAAGAATTATGTAACCAAATGGGGAATAATTCATCAAACTATCGCACCATATTCACCACAATCTAATGGCATTCTTTGAACGTAAAAATCGAACTTTAAAAGAAATGATGAATGTCATGTTGATTAGTTCGGACTACCTCGTAACATGTGGGGAAAGTGTTTTGACAAAGAAACCACATTTAAATAAAATCCCACTTAAAGGGAAAAATAAGACACCTTATGAATTGTGGAAAAATCATAAGCCATCTTATAAATACCTTAAAGTGTGGGGGTGTTGGCTAAGGTAGCAATACCGAACCTAAACAAGTCAAAATTGGCCCTAAGGCGGTTGATTGTATTTTTATAGGATATGCATACAACAAAGAGTGCATATCGGTTCTTGGTACACAAGTCGGAAAATCCGAAATTTCTCAAGGTACCATAATTGAATCAAGAAATGCAATATTTCTTGAAAATGTATATCCTTGTAAAGAAATGGTTGGAATAAGTTCTAACAAAAGAACTTATGAGAAAGTAAGTAGTTCTTCACAAGAGAATGAAGAACCAAGACGAAGTAAAAGGACTAAAACGCTACATCATTTGGTCCCGATTTTGTCACTTACTTATTAGGCGGTGATCCAATCTTGTTAAAGAGGCTCTGTCTAGCCCGGATGCTCCGCTCCGGAAAGAAGCCATCATCAAGAGTGAAATAGAATCCATTTTACAAAATCATACCACGGGAGTTGGTTGATCTCCTGCGGGTAGTAAACCTTTAGGGTGTAAATGGATATTAAAAAAGAAATATAAAGGTGATGGAACTATTGATAAATATAAAGTCGGGTTAGTGGCTAAAGGCTTCAAACAAAAAGAAGGAAGTGATTTCTTTGATACATATTCTGTAACAAGAATTGCATCCATTCGAGTGCTTATTGCGATTCCGCTTTGCACAATCTCGAGATTCACCAAATGGATGTAAAAGCTGCGTTTTTAAATGGTGAATTGGAAGAAGAAATATATATGGAACAACCTTTGAAGGATTTGTAGCACCTGGTCAAGAGAAAAAGGTGTGCAAATTGATAAGATCGATGTATGGACTTAAACAAGCTCCAAAACATTGGCATCTTAAATTTGACACAACGATGTTGTCAAATGGCTTTAAAATCAACGAATGTGACAAATGTGTTTATGTTAAAGGCATGTCAAATGCATTTGTCATAGTTTGTCTATACGTAGACGATATGTTAATAATGGGTAGTAGTCATGATATAATCATGGACACTAAGAAAATGTTAAAAAGAAATTTTGACATGAAAGACATGGGAATTCTTTGATATGATTCTCATAATCAAAATTGGCAAAACATCCGAAGGAATTAGCTTGACACAATCCCACTATGTGGAGAAAGTGCTCAAGAAGTTCAATGCTTTTGATGGTCCACCATGCAAAACGCCCATTGATTTGAGCATAAACCGGTAGTAAATAAAGTTGAACCAAAGTGGCTCGGTTGGAATACTCGAAGGTGATAGGAAGTTTGATGTACATTACAAAGCTGTACACGCCCCAGATCTTGCCTATCATGTAAATAAGTTGAGTAGGTATACAAGCAATCCAAGCCAAGAGCATTGGAAAGCACTAACTAGGGTACTAAGATATCTAAAATACACCCGAGTTATGGAATACATTACTCGAAATACCCTCCAAGATCTTGAAGGGTATAGTGATGCTAGTTGGATTTGATTCAAAGGACTCCTACTCCACTAGTGGATATATATTTACTATTAGAGGATGAGCAAGTATCATGGAAATCCACTAAGCATACTTGTATAGCTAGATCCACCATGGAATCTGAGTTTATAGCTTTTGATAAAGCTGGGGAAGAAGCTCGAGTGGCTTCGTAATTTCTTAGAAGATATTCCATGTTGGAAAAAGCCGATTGCCTCATGTGATGATTCACCTTTGTGATAGTCAAGCTACTATAGGGAGAGCACAAGAATATGTATAACAGTAAGTCTAGACACATCCGTCGTAGACATAATACCGTAAGACAATTGATCTCTAATGGTGTTATATCAATTGACTATGTAAAGTCAAAGGATAACATAGCGGATCCGCTCACGAAAGGGCTTAACAGAGATCAATTGAGTAAATTGCTAGAGGAATGGGATTAAAACCCACAATTTAAAGAATGATTAAAGTGGTAACCCAACCTTGGATTGGAGATCCCAAGAACTTGGTTCAATGGGAAAACTAAGCTTTAAAAGTTCGATTAAGCACTTGTAAATCGCTTATGGCCCTAGAAGGCAAAACAAGTGCAATAAACTTGTTAGTTGTGGCAAGGTTAAGTCATAAGGACTTTTAATGATAAATTGACTCGGTTAAGAGAGATCACCTATATAAGTGAGAAGTGAGGGCCGCTTCAATGTAACACTTATGAATCCAAAGATGTTGTCCATGGCCAAAAAAGGACACAATCAAGAACGAAATGTGATAGAAGTCATATTGTGTAAATGTCATTGACTAGGTGTACACGAAGGAGGAATAGTTCAAGGCATTGCGTAAAGCTAGGCGCCGGTATATCCGATGATATTTACAAATAAAGGTTCAAAGTCGCAAACTACCCGTCCCGATACAATATGGTTTCAATTAAACCGAGTACAAGAGTCCGCATTTTCATGTGCATTTGATTTCCACTCATGTGGGGATTGTTGGAAATGGTTTGAGAAGTAATGGTTGATACCTAACTTTGACCAATTTTTAGTGACTAATTATTTAATTTTGGAGGAATTAAATATTAAAATAAAATTATACGTTTCGAGTAGATGAGTGTGGTATATTTAACTTCTCAAAACCATTTAGTGGTGAGTGAGAAATAAAATCCACAAGATAGTCACTTTGAAATGGGATAATGGATGATAGGAAGGTGAAAAGACACCATCCCATATGGGAATAAAATATTAATTTTATTCAATATATAAGTAAGTTGGTGTCAAGAGTGTGCAAGATGAAATAACTATACACATGTGAGGTGTGGTGGGCAAGGCCGCGGCGTGCGTGTGCCCGGCGGCCGGGCCGGGCTCCTGGGTCGAGGTCGAGCCCGTGCCCGTGTCCCATGTCTCGTGTCCCATGTCTCGTGTCCGTGTCCGGTGGGCCTAGTTTTGCAGATTAGAAAATATTTGTTTTTATTTTTGGAGAATAAAAACAAATAAAGTTGCAACTTAAAAGTGAAATGCACTTTTATAATGGAACAAAGACCACTCGTTCCCACTACTTGGAAGTTACAACATAGTGGTCATTGAAGGAGTGCTCACTACCGGAGGTTACTGACCCATTATCCCGGAGTTACCGCCTGCAGCATAAAGAGACCCCAAGACCTGGTTGGAAGTCCTATAAATAGTGTTAGTCCAAGTGGCTACGATAATCTAGAGGGGGTGAATAGATTATCTCGGTTTTCGATTTTGCCCTCTTTTTCGAATAATCAAACAAAGACGAGAATGTAAATGCGGAAATAAAAACAACACTCGTCGATTTAAAGAGGTTCAACCCACCTAGGGCCTAATCCTCTACCACCCCAAAAGATATCCAGGGATGGATTTCAAAAAAGAAAAAAAGATTTTATTAATTTACCAAAAATTAATACAACACCTTGAGGATTACCACAACCCTCTTACACCACCTCGAGGATTACCACAATCCTTTTACAACACATTTGAAGATTACCACAACCTTCAAACACCTATCACCTAGATCACCAAAGTGTATTCTTACCACAAGAATACTCACAAGGATGTCTTGTGTTGAATGATGACCAAAATCAAGATTACAACTCAATAATGATTGATACAATATGAGTACAATTGTAATCAAGAATTGAAAGCCTAGACCTCAAATTTGTGCAAGTGAAAGTCTAAGGCTAATACAACAAGATATATGAAAGTGTTTGCTTTGTTTGCTCTTTGCTTGTATGGAGTGTTGTGTCTTGTTGCTTGAATGAAGCCTCTATTTATAGGAGAGGTCTTGGCTTTGATTCCAAACATTGGCTCCTCCTTGGGGAGTGATTTGCTGCAAAAGAAACCATTTAAAATCATCAATATATTTGTTAGAAATCAATCCCACAAAATAGGGAAAAGTCATTCGAAAAATGCAACGGATAGTTTCTTTGTCAAAACAGGGGTTCGACCGGTCACAAATACTTATTATTGCATATTAAGAAGCACAAGTTTTTACAAAATAAACAACAACTCCATGAGCTTAGAAGCTCCCTGTCACAAATACTTATTATCCATGCAAACAAGTTCATAAAACAATCATTGGTCGAGTTTTCTTCACAACTTATGGCCTTAATAAGCCATAGCTTGTAGCTTCTATCATGAGCTTTTATTAGCTTCTTTGAGCTAACGAGCCAATTTCCTGTTTCTCCCCTTTGGAATCATCAAAAGAATGTTAGGATGATAGAAACATCATAAAAGTATATCAAAGTGCGCGCAAAGAAATGGTTTATCAACCATTGAGCAATTTAGGCTTAAAAACCAAGGAAAATAGGAGAAATGTATCATGAAGAGTTCATACGCTCATTTTATTTCCCAAAACATGATCTCAATGAGTATAGAAGACTTTTGGCGAGAGAATCATGTAGAAGTTGAAATTTTCATTGAAACATTTCATCGAACACATTGTGGGCGTGAAAAATAAAAAGAGTTGTATATAGCCCTTGTAAATGATCCAAGCCAAAAATTTCATCACCAATTCACATCAAACATCATACAATACAACATAATAACTATTCTCAACAAGATCATAAGCAAAAATTATCAAGAAATATACAAGAAAGCCATAAACTCGAGGTTCAACCCAATTGAGCAAAGTAAGGAAAATTCTTACCATTTGATCGGAAAAGATGAGCAATGATGATGATAAACATGCTATATAAGGTCCAAGATATGAATTGAATGCATGAAAATCAATTTTGAGTGACAATAGTGTGCATTTGGCAAAGGGGACGAAAAATGGCGGAAAGAAGTGAAATCACAAATGTCAAGACAGAAGCGAACTTAAACCAAAATTTAGCCTTGGGCGACGGCCGTGGTTGAGGGCGGCCGGTCGAGGTTGAGAGCGGCCGGTCGCCTCAACCTCTTCGACCATTTGTTCTGTCAAATTTTTTAAAATCCGAATTTTCAACCAAAAATCCGATTTTTCGCCCCTAAGTTTTAAAAACATGCAAAATGCAAACGTAGACCTCATTCAATATGCATTATGCCTAACCGAGCTCGTATTGACGCAAAAAAGTCTCGGAAGTTAGCGGTTTTGTAAAAATGTCCGCTAATTGATCTTGAGATGGCACAAACGATATCTCAATTTTTCGTTTTGAAACACAATCCCTTAGAAAATGATGTCGAATCTCAATATGTTTAGTACGGTTATGATGAACCGGGTTTTGAGCAATATTTATAGCGGATATATTATCACAAAAGATAGGCACGTTTTCAAAAGAGCATTTGTAATCCGCTAAGGTTTGTTTCATCCAAAGAAGTTGAGTACAACAAAATGCGGCGGAAATATATTCGGCCGGTAGTTGAAAGAGAAACACGAGTTTTGCTTCTTTGAAAACCAAGAAACTAGGCAATCGCTTAAAAATTGACATGATCCAGGAAGTACTTTTCCGATCATCAATATTACCCGCATAGTCCGAATCACTATAACCTTTAAGAGAAAAAATTTCATTCTTTGGATAAAATAAACCATATTGAATAGTGCCTTTCAAATATCGAAAAATCCGTTTAACGACACTCATATGAGATTCTTTTGGATTGCTTTGAAAACGAGCACATAGGCATACGACATGAAGAATGTCCGTCTACTAGCGGTTAAATAAAGTAAACTACCAATCATACCTCGATACTTGGATTCATCAACCGTCTTGCCTTTTTCATCTTTGTCAATTTTGACATTGGTTGCCATAGAGTCGAGACGGTTCTTCCTTCTCAATGCCGAACTTCTTCAAAAGTTCTTTTGTATACTTTGATTGCGAAATATAAATACCTTCTTGGCATTGCTTAATTTGAAGTCCAAGGAAGAAGTTTAGCTCCCCCATCATACTCATCTCGAATTCACCTTGCATTAACTTGGAGAATTTCTTGCACAAAGATTCATTAGTAGCACCAAAGATAATATCATCAACATAAATTTGCACAAGTAAACAATCTTGCCCTTTTTCAAAAACAAATAGGAGCATTGTTGTTGTTCGGATTACACACTTTCATACTCATTTTCTTTCTTGTACTTGCATAGTGTACTCAGTTTTGCACATTTCAGTTCGAAAGGTGCCTTGTAATTTGCGGTCTTTGTTATTACAAAGACGAAGTTGTTGTATCTTTGGGGATAACACGCCTGTTCGTCGCACTTATACGGGGGCGTGTTTATCTTGCGGATAGAGTTTTTACTCGCCTCGGCTATTCGCAATTTTCGATTTCTTTGTAATAGTTTGTTACAATTCCTTGTAATCCAGTTTACAAAAATAAAACACAGAAATTTTCAACACAAAATTCATGTGTGATTTTTGTAATTAATCCTATCAAATTTATATTTTCATCCTACATCCAATCACACTCTATAAAATATTCAGAATTTTCCATCATTATTCACTTAAAAAATGAAAATGAGCAGAATAAAAAGTTATCCAACCGCAACCTTATTTTTCATTTACACTCACAATTTCCCAGCCATTCATCTCGGACTTTATATTTTATTTGTTTTTTTTTCTTTTTGCTTAACAAAACAAGCCCGATAAATTTTTAAATAATTTTGAAACAATCTGGATATTGTAATCATTAATATGTAGAATAAAGATGTTTTAGGGTTAATATGGTGAGCAATTAATTCTAAAGCAGGTCTTCTGTGAGACGGTCGTACCGTGCGATGAAAACAAAAAGTGATATTGTTTCATATAAAAAATAATATTTTGGGGTCAAAAAAATAATATTTATCTTAAGAATATTCGGACAAAAGTATTACATTTTATCCCAAAAGTATTAATTTTTAGACTTAAAAGTATCACTTTTATTTCATCTCAAGGTGCGACCGTCTCACAAGTTGTTGCCTTAATTCTATAATATTTGGAAACCATTTTACTTCCACATAATTCTACTACTGAAAAGTGTCATCCATCGTGTACGACCTATGAGATCTCCACGAGAATTTTATTTCATATGGTTTATTTTATTTTTCCTCAAAGGTTTATCAAAATGCAGATGATAGTGCATAATTGATAGCCAAATTACTAGCAAATTACATTGGAATTGGATTGTTACTTTCGGTTCTCTCTATTGTATTATTTAAGCTTTTTAGGAGGACATAACTGATGGGGCTTATAGCTTGTGATATTTTCAACTTCCTCACTTGCACGTGTTTTTGTCCCCGTTTAAATCAAATTATGCCTTATCTAGAGTTAGGGGTATATAGACGAGTCTAGTCGAGCTAAAACATAGTACTATTGAAGCTTGTTTGAATTTTAAAGCTTCAAAAAGCGTGTGTGAGCTTGGTTTGATGATTAATCGAATCGAACTTGAACGAGCTTTAGTCAAACCAAACACCTAATTGAGCTCGAAAGTAGCTTGATATTTTTACACATTTTATTATTTTTTTACCAATCGAGTCAAGTTCGAGTCGAGCTTTACATCTTATCAAACAAAAAAAATGTGTTCAAGATTGGTTCGTTATGTTAACGGATCGAGCTCAAACGAACTCTTAACGATCGAACTTAAATCAAGTATCGAGTAGGCTTGGTTCGTTTTTCAAATTTCTATGACTAGAGTTATAGTGCATTTATAGGTGTAATGGCCAAGTAATGGTGGAAAAGATGTCAATAATAATGAGCTAAATCGAAGAAAAATAAAGAAAAACGTTAGAATTTAGAAGCCCCAACTCCAAATTTGGAAGACCAAGCTCCAATTTTGGAAAATGTATGGGACACATCTCTCTCCCACTTTTTAGTTTTACACTATTACTAAAAATGATATTATGTTTCCATCAAAAAAAAAATGATATTATGTTTATTTGAAAAGAATTCCTTTGGGAAATCACCATTTTTATTTCTAATTTCACATAAAACAAAATCTCAAACCTATAATTTCACTTATCAACCCTATACATATCCATACATCAATTATCAACTTCTATTCCAATCTTTTCATCCAATTATATTTGTAATCAACCACAACTACCAATTATATCTACTTAATATATTGTGATACATATCAAATTGACCCTTTGATCCGCTACTTATCGAAAATGATATTTGACTTCAACCTTTTGTAAACTTCAAAAAGTACCCCTTTAATTATCCTTCAAATTCAACAATTCCCTCCAATTGTCCAATTCAAAAAATCTCTCTACCTATGGTATGTTTTCTCTTTTCTTCTCCAGTTTTCTTTTTCTTTTTGTGTTTTTGTGGTTTATGTATGTATGTGTTTTATGCGGTGCATGTATATTTATATGTGTATTTATTGGTTGTATGTGTTTTTGTTGTTGAAAGCTGCAGACATAATATTCGTGTGAATTACTGGGAACGATCGAACATGGTCGTTTGGACTACTGTCTGGTGGTTTGAATGACTATAGTTTAAACTACCGAGTTTGATCATTTGATGTACTTCTTATATATAGAAAAGAAATTAAAATAAAACCAAATATTTTATAAGCTTATAGACTTATATTAAAAGCATTTAAGATATTTTAAACAAACATATAAGGAAATACACTTTAAATAATGAGCATATTGGAAAAGAATGAACCCAAATTACTAGGCCCATTTCCCGGGTAATTACACAGTGTTTTTTATAATCAAAAGGTTCAAAGTTATAGTAACGTGACATCATCATTTTCAAATAAAATATTCATGCCTTTTTTGTATAAAATAAACTCTCTTTATGTTAAAATATTTAAACAATCTATAGATGAATCAGAAAATCTTCTGATAAAAAATATAGAAATAAAAAAATAAAATTTAAATTCTAAAAGAAAAGAGAGAGCCATGGACTGTGATTATGGTTGGCAGTTGAAACTTGAAAGGGCCTCAATTATAGTGAATTAGTGACATTTATTTTTTGGCCATGAAAGATTTCAATGTGTCCCAAATATTTATAATGATGGTGGGAATTTGATAACCTACCTAAATAGTACTATACTACTATTATTAACTTTAATAAATCTTGGGACAACAATTAGAAAGGTAGACAACATGTTTGGAAAGTAAGATATTATTGTATGTCAAATATATTATTTATTTTTTCGTTTATGGTGTTTGACATTTAAAGGCATTATCTCCATAATCACAATTCATTTCCACAAAATCTTCAAATGAGCTATTCTTTAAATGAAAAATTTGTAGGAGATTGTGTCATTGTCCATAAATGAATCATATATATAAATAAAATTTCAACTCAAAATCAAATTCAAATCCATATAAATAAATTTATATTTTTATGTTTTGTAAAATCTGCCTAATGAAGTTATGTCCATCGACGATCTCATATAAGACTGCTACTTCTCAAGTATCGAATTTTCCGAAATGCTTAATCAATTTCAGAAGCCCTCCATAGATTTTATTGAAGTGACTAAATCACTAATCCATCAACAATTATTTATTTATCTATACCAATAACCAATAATCATTATCAATTTTGAGCGGATAATATCATTATTTTAATTTCTTTTGAATTATTATTTAAATCATTGTTGTGGATTCCAAATAAATTAAAAATGAAGTCATGTAAAATATTTCCTCGAATCATCACAACAAATTTAACTAATTTCATTCAAATAGCATATGGAATCATGAACTTGAAATTAGTTTCAACCATATCAACTATCAACAAATCCACTCAATTTATTTCAAATCACGATTTTAAATTTTAAACTTTTATTTTGAGCTATTTTTGAATGACGATGAATTTCAAATTTTCAGTTTACAAAATAATTTGAATTTCTCCCCTCAAATTCAAATTATGTTATACGAATCATGCTACTCAATTCTCGATCCGAGATCTATTGAAGCTTGTTTGAGCTTGATTCGTTAACCTAACGAAAAGATTGAACACATTTTTCGTTTAATACGATGTAAAAAGCTCGGCTCGAGATCGACTCAATTAGTAGAAGGAATAAAATATGCGTAAAAATATCAAACTATTCGAGCTCGGTTCGTATTTCGCTCGACTAAAAGTCGTTCTAGCTCGATTCGAGTAATAATCAAACCAAGCTCTCAAACACAAAACTCCTTTACTACACTATCCAAATCCAATTTATGAGTTCCTCAAAAAAAAAAAAATCCAATTTACGAGTTAGATGAACTACAAGACTAGTTATAGTATCAACAAAAACAAACCAAGATTAACCAGAAGAAAACTAATTATAAAACATAGATAATTCCAGAAATATAAACAAAAATTAAAAAAGTGCTGATTGTGATTTGACAGAATTACCCTCAAGTTGTTGCAGTCAAAAGCAGTCGTACGGCAGGCCATCATTGGCGTGCACTCTTCATACTGTTACAGAAAACAAAACCATCATACTCACGCGCGGCACACTATCAAAACTCCGGCCGCCGCCTATTCTCTACCGGAATTTCCATATTCCACGGCCACGAAACTCGAAAAAAACTGAAAAATATGGACATCCAAGTCTCTACACACAATCGATCGTCACATGATTCCTCGATCCGTCACAGAGTACAACCGCAGAAGACGAAGAAGAAGCATAGGAAGGAGACGAGTGCGACGGACTCCACGGCGGAGACGACGGACCACACGACGTCGTCTACGTCGGGAAGCCGGAGGTGCGGGGCCCAGCGCCAGGGCTCTAGGGTTCTGAAACTGTAGCTGAAGCTGGAGGTCCAACTCGGCGGCGTCAAGTAGGAGGCGAAGAGTCTCGGCCATCGGAAAAATGAAGTAGGCATTGAGAAACTGACGTCGAGCCACCGGAAAACCGTCGCCGGCGTCCAACGAGACATATTTCTTCGACTCAGGATCTTTTTCTTATGTGAGTGTGTAGGTGTAATTTGTGTTGGGCGGAATATTCTAGCTTAGTTTTAGAGAGGGGGAAAAGGCAAAAGGTTGAATGATCTGGGCCGTTGATTTAGTTCGTTCGATCGATGGGAAAATTCCCCAATTTTTGTGGGCATATGTCGGTCACGTGAGGTTTTTCTTTCATTTATATTAATATGTGTTATTTTTGCAATTTTTGCAAACGATAGGACTAAATTTGCAGTTTAAAAATTCTTGAGGGACTAAATATGCGATTTTCTCCTTCCAATTAGGGGTGGAAAGCGGAAATAGGTCAGCCTAGCCAACAAAGGGCCTATGGCTCGACCTACTAGGGAGTTTAGGGGGTTTAGGCTGCTTTATTTAACAATTAGGTAAGGCCGGGCATTTTACAAAACCTATTTATATAATTGAGTTTGGACCTAGACCTTTAAAAATTCTTTTAAGTTCAACAATGTGACATATTTAAGGCCTACGTCTAAAATATATATAATATTATATAAAGTATATATATAATATATACGAATAAATAGTATTATATATAGTATATATATGTATTATATTTTATATACATATTGAAGATATAGATTGTATAAAAATACATATATCTTACATATATATAATATTAGAACACTAATGAGACTTATTTTGTATTTGGATTTGTTATTGTTATGAAGTTCTTGGATATTGTATTATCATATTTATGTCATTTGGAGGTAGAGCGTAATGGATTATATTGTCATGTGCATTTTGTTGTTTTCATTATGAATTTTGTATTGACTATCGTAAGATAGTCGTTTGTTTTTATAGTTTATTTTTTTTTTTTTTGAAATTGACTTTGACAGGCTTTAAATATGCCCAGACTTGGCATTTTTAAGTCCGAGCCTATGCAAAAAATCTATTACAGATAATAGACCAAGTTTGGGCTTAAACTTAACAAAGCAGGCCCAGACTTTCCAACTAAAAGCCCGACTTGGCGTGACCCTTTTCCACCCCTACCTCCAATGTTATACATTAACAGAGTTGGTTGTTGCCTCCGTTAAAAATGTAACGGTGGGACTATATTTGCAAAAAAATCATTCCTATGAAACTATTTTGCAAACGTGGGACTAAAATTGCAATGTGTCAAGTCTTATGGGACTGAATATGTGATTTTCTATATTTAACAACTTCTTTTAGTTCCTTCAGAAAAAAAAAATGTAATAATAATGACAAAAAAAAACCTTAAAAGAAGTGAAGACTGATTGATATAAATATAAATTATATATTTTTTCTTTGGCAAGATAAATTATATAAATTCCCAAACCTTAAGAAATGAAGACACAATTTTCTTACAAGAAATACATAGTTGACAAAGTAAGTTTAAACATTCAAAGGGAAAAATAATCTTTTGTAAGTTTAAAAAGTAGACATGTCACATTTTTTTTAAAATGTGAAATTTGAGCATAAGATAGTAGTCTAATGATTAATGACTCTTAAGCCCGTAATAGAGATCTGATTTTGAGGTTCGATCCAATTAATTTTCTCCCCTCCCATTATTTGTACTAAAAAAATATGCCAGATTTTAGCAAAATATCATTGAGCGTACAATTAAATCTTTATAAATGAATATTGTTGGGCTTGATAAAATAATTACTTTAAAGATTAATTATTTAGCAATAAATAAATAATTTATTAGTTTAGATGAATGAAATGTTTATTAGTTTACAAAAAATATAATTTAGTTTATGCACGTTTTTACCAAGATTCATGCATAGATGGGGATAAGTAAAAAAAAGACAATGGCTCTGATGTACTTGTGAAATTCAAGAGGTTTAATATGATTTTGCATAATCATTTCAGTTAGTTTTCTTTATTTTAGTTATAAGCTAATATATATTTATATTTTTTTAATTTTAATCGTGTAAGCAATAAAATGATGAGAGAAGATCTTATATAAGACCGTCTCATGGACTTAAGTTCGTGAGACGAACCTTACACAAAAAACATGGGTCATTTTTATGGGTTTGGGTTTGAGTTCAAATCATATTTACATATAGGGTCCGTCTCAATTTTTCATGAGACCGTTTTATACAAGTTTTTGCCAATGATACTTCTTTATATTTTGCAATAATTCTCTATCTTTGGGTTTCTTCTGTCTTCAACTTTTGTCTTATGTAATTTGGCCACCAAAACATTTGATGCATTTCCTTTTCATGCCTTTTTTTTTTTTTTTTTTTTTTTTTTTTATGTAATTTGGCCACCAAAACAAATGCTGTTTGGTGTTTTCTGCTTTCCCACCAAGGTGCTTTTGAACTTCTCAACATAGTCTTTTTGTGTGGGAAAATTGTCTTTCATTAAGTTGAAAGCTACACTTTACTGACAGACAGCTTGTCAGCTTATTATTGTGTAGTGAAATGACTGACAACTGGCCAAACACGGACATAAGTCTTGTTTGGACATATATTTCCATTTTCCTGCAAGAAAGGGAACCTGAAATGTGGGAATTAATATGGCTAGATGGCTGATTTTGAACGAATTCCGTCAAGAAAAATTACATCAAGATATTTGTGTGACACACGTTCGAAATAATTAGAAACTAGGATATTTTTTAGACCATGTTTGGAACCCATTTTAATTTGACTTTTAGGTTGAGAAATCAATTTTTTAAAAAGAAAACAAAACGATGTGCTTATCTTACAGAATAAGTGTTTGTTTGTGAAAGTCTTTTCAAAAATGACTTTTGGATTTAAAAGTTTATTTTCACAATAATAGATTTTTAGTGATTAATATAGAATGCATTTCGGATATGTTATTCCTCCAAAAGTTTATTCTCAGAAGTCATAATTGGAGACTTCTAGGAAAATCACTCATTAATACGTGCTTGTTCGGGAGAGCACTTTTCAAATGGGCTTTTAGATCTAAAAGTCAATTTCCATGATAATAGATATTTGGTGGTTAATTTAAAATAGACTTTTGAATAAGTTATTATTCCTCCAAAAAGTTCATTCTA
The DNA here is from genome assembly GCA_016081115.2 of Rehmannia glutinosa. Lineage (NCBI taxonomy): Eukaryota > Viridiplantae > Streptophyta > Magnoliopsida > Lamiales > Orobanchaceae > Rehmannia > Rehmannia glutinosa. The sequence continues at coordinate 93,433,093 of CM071937.1, read as the reverse complement.
GAAAAGTTAGAATTGGAGACTTTTAAATCATTTATTGAAAAACCCATTTTCTAAATGGACTTTTGTGTATGTGTTACGAAACATGCACTAAGTCACTTCTCTCCAAAAGGCTTTTGGAGAAATGGTAATTTATGACTTTTAAATTTCATTGTTGCACTTCTACTCGATATAGAGATGTCGAATAAAGGCCTAACTGAAAGTTGGCCCTATCCCGACTCTAAAATTTGAGGGTTGGACTAATATTCGTAAGTTCTTATATTCATTTTATTCGGTTGTCCCATTAATTGTCAATGACATACTGCTTGCATGAAAAATATTCTCCATTGAAAGTTTTCTTCTTCCTTGTCTGAATTTTATTATCAGATGATATGAAAATTATTTGCCTTGGTTTTGACGTGTTAGGATATTCTTAGTTAAATTTACAGATTTGGAGAAAATTTGGATTTTTTTCGGTCGCCGCTTCTCAATTAGTCGTGCAAAATGGTAACTCAATGGAGATTTGTTGTCCTTTGATCCAATTTGTGACATTCAGGGCGTGTATGGAATTGTTTTCAAACGGTATTTTCTAATTTCCAACTATTCTAGAAAATGAATTTATGTTTGTTTAAAATTCTCAATAGAAATGAAGTTATTTTCGATTTTTTATTTTTATGGTTTTGAAAATACAACTAAACAAGTTTTTACTATCTATGTGAAAATACACTACAATCACGAGGAGATCGATGTCAAAAATACTCTACAATCACCCAAATCTATGTCAAACATACTATAACCAAACATATTTTCATTTCTAAACATAAATTCGGAAAACAAACCAAACATAATCTCTGATTCTCGCACGAAAACCAATAAAGTTTGAAAATTCATTTTCGAATACTAAACCGGAAATTAGACTTGGCAACAAATCCATACATCCCCTCAGTGTTCTACCATAGTTTTGTTTCTCTGTTTTCATCCTCTTTTTTTCTTTTATTTTAGATGATGTTTTTATGCAAAATAATATAAATGTATTATGTATCAATATTGCAGTTTTTATGTACTTTATCGAACACAACTTTATTTGTCAAAAATATGTAATAATGTTATATAATTTATATTGTTGTAATGTTATCTAACACATTTTTTCAAAAAAATATTAATATTGTATAATGCATAAATTAATAGCGATATCAAAATAATAAATAGTAAAACAAAAATAGTTGGAAGCATATAGGTCTATCATTGGTAGTCACAACTCACAAATGGTCATAGTGATGGGTCACATTCATGGATGCGACCTTCTTCACGTGTTTATTCTTCTGTTTTCAATTTCAATGAGAGTTCTTGAATTTCTATTAATGAAATTTCCAAATACATATTCATTTATCCATTTTTGTTTTAAAGAGTTTTGATCAAATTTAATACATATGACAATTTTGTCTTGACCGACCTCGACCTAACCATTTTTATTTTAAAATATATTTAATACATATGATAATGTAGTTTTTATGTACTCATATTATATTAACATGTAAACATTAATAATTATAATTAATATGCATTAATAAAATAAAATACAAGTTAAAAAAACTTATAAATATATTACAAGTTTATAATAATTTATTTGTTGTTTCTTACTAATTTTTATTTGAATTATTGTGCATTTTATTATATATTAATATTTTTTATTATCAAAACATGGGTCGACCCATCTTGTCTCGCCCTGCGTGTGACGGGTCATCCCACCCCGCCCGTGGAATGAAAAATGGATATGGATCTTCAAGTACTCACTCTGCCCAACCCATTGTTATCTCTAAATTTGAAAATGAAAATACACGTAAGATCAACTAATATGTCAGTCACGTTTTCGGACAACACCATAAAAATAATCTAAGTAAAAACTCATTGTGAAGAATATTAATCAAATATATGTTTGTTTTTGTATAAAAAAATTGTAAAAATATTTTCATCATAAAAAATTGAAAAATTAGAATGGAAACCAAATTGACTAATATATTATCAAGTCGAAAAGATCTTTGAGCTACTACTGTACAAGATATTTCAAGATTGACAAGATGGGACCATGGGACTATGGGACTATGGGAGAGAACCGTTAAAATGTTATGATCAATGACGGAGACACAGCCACATAGGGCCCATAGCTCCAACCACCTCTGTTAGTTAAATACGGGACGAGAAAAGTTCATTTATTTACTACGTTAAAGTATATTATGAATATTTTTTAAAAGTTATGGCGAAAAAATTGGCAAAAATACGGAAATATTTAAAATACGGAACCATAGATGTATGGGTTTAATACGAATATAAAATACTTATTCCTGAGTAATAATACGACTTATTTTAACAAAGATATTTACATAGATTGTGATTCATACTTATGTTTAGATTATATTAAATTAATTTTAGATACTTTATTAATTTAATTTAAATTATTAATACACTTATTTATTATTAATCTTATTATTTATTATTTTCTAATATTGTAATTATACTTTTAAATAATTTTTTAATGATTTTTTATTTATTTAAATATTATAAAAATATTAAAATAAAGTTTTATTCGCCAAGTATTATACGGATAACAATAATACGAGTATTAAACGTTTTATTTGAAAAATACAGTATTAACGCGTCTGCATTTAATCATGACGGAGACTAAGTATTTCAATTATTTACGCGTTTAATACTATACGGATATGATACGCGAATTAACTAATGTGAGCCAACCACACGGCATGTTTCCCACAACTTTGTCCTACTAATTGTTTTTTATTTAAAAAAATTATTTATTACTTAAAAATCTTATAGCTCTACTTATAAGATGTTTTAGAGCTTATATCAAATCTTATGTAAAAATATAAGTTGTTGAAATATTAGGTTAAAATAAGATGATGGAGTACCGCACAATAAATAGGTAATTGGACCTTCTCAGCGAGTTTGGTGAAGTTAAGAGCAATTTGTTTGGGGGCTATTTCAATTTTCAGGATTTTTTGAAAAATAGAACGAGTTTTTTTTTTTTTTTTTTTTTTTTTTAAGAGGCAGATTGGGATTTTTTCGAAAACTTTCAAAGTCTGTAAAAGTGAGAACATAGAGAAAGTGTCTGAATATAAATGAGACATGAATATTAAGTTTTGTACCTTATATAAATAATAATATTAAGTTGTTTATGTATCCTTTTAAAATATAGATGAATCAAAATTCACATGTCCCGCTTACAATATTTAGTTTAAGATGTGTCTAATGCGGTTTAAAATATAAAACATTATAACAAATATTTAATATTTTTTCTATCATATTTAACCCCCAAAAATAAAAATTGTTGGTTTTATCTTTAAAATGGCGGTTTTTAATCCACGTCTTGAACCAAGCGATTTCCCATGGTTGTTTAGATCAAGGAACAAGAATCGGACCGACTAATACGGTTGTTCCGATTCGATTTTGGAACTCAATTCTGTCAATCGGTAAACCCTAAATGGTTCCTTGACCACGAGTACACGATTCTAGTTTCGGTTTGGAATCGGTTTTGGTTCCTTTGTCCAATTCTACATAGGGATGTCAATGAGTCGGTCCGGTCGGGTCCGTCTGGACCCGAGACCCGGACCATTAAGAATTAAGATTTCATAGGATCCAGACCTGTCCCAGACCCGCCTCCCCCAGACACGATGCTCGCCCCAACCCATACCTGTGTTTAGCGAGTGAGACCCGCCACCCATTAGACACACCCATTCATCCATTTTAACTTATTTTTTACTTTTTTTCCCATTATATTGCTACCAAAAATCATATAGTAAGCATGATTAAAAAACTAAGTAAAATAAAAGATAATTGAAGGTAATAATTATTATACTAAATTAAATGGGTTGGGTATGGGCCGTGTCCGTCTGGACCCGCTACCCGATCCATACCCGTCTGGGTTTGAAAACATGTGCCCACTACCCGCTCCATATCCATTTACTTGTCCTATACTCACCCCAAAATAAATCGGGTCCAGGTCGTGTCTGGACCCATTGACATCCCTAATCCTACATGTGAGCATAGTTATGAACAGAGGGGGGCTCGAGCCCCTGTTTCCATAGACGTAGCCAGGATTTTCGGTCAGTGCAGTCATAATTTTTTTCACTTTGCGGGTTTTCATAACCTCCAATTATGGTTTCTCTATAATGAACTTTTTTGATAAGTGACTTATCTGAAAACATATTTTAAATTAACCACCAAACAACTATTATTATTATGGAATAAACTTATATACAAAAATTCATTCGAAAAATACTTCCAAAAAACTAGTCAGTCAATTAGGCCTACCGAACCAACCGGTTTTCTAGTGGGTGGGCTCTATTTTTCAAGGTCCGAAAAAGTCGGGCCTCAAAAGCCCGGTCGTGGAGCTAGCCCGAAAAGCCCGACTTTTCCAGTGTATTTTTCGTTTTTAAGTAGGGCTGTTTGGTTCCCCATTCGTGGCTCGGGCACCTTTGGTTGGCCCGACCGGCCCGATTTTTCGAAAAGCCCGACGGACTCGGCCCGGCCCGGCCCGACCCGGTCTTTTGACACCTTTACAAAAAACTCTTCATTATCAAGTTTGGGACATATATACGTATGTACATAACAACAACACAATCATTTATCCACTAATATACCTTAACTGAACGAGGTAATTCTTAATATATCAAGCCAAGACAGTAAGATTTATTGGTTTTTAAATTTAACTCAATAGTTTTTATATGAACTAAACCTCTAGTTCAATTTTCCAGTACAGTCCAACTCAAATTTAATAGGATCACTCTGAGATCGAGTGTGGTCCGCCAACCGTACTCGTCCTAAGGTAGTTTCGCCTATGCGGCTGTTTCTGCCATTTATCTAAAATCCCAAATCAATTTCTAGGGTTTTACACCTTATATTCAAAGAAAAATTTCCCTCGTCAATGGCGGACCACGACAGCAATCAGCAAATGGAAAATGAAAACGAAAAAGACTACGGCGTTTTATTGTACTACAAGTACACAGCAGTCCCGGACCTGCAAAACCTCTTCGATTTCTACCATTCAAATTGCACCTCCCTCTCCCTCCTCGGTCGCGTTCGTATCTCCTCACACGGCGTCAACGTCACTGTAATCCCCGTTTCGACTTAAAATTGTGTGCATTATCCCCGTTTCGACTTAAAATTGTGTGCATTAAGTCTTTTTTATTTCCATTTAATTTTCTCCAAGAAACTTCAGCATTTTATTATTGGCGTGTAGGTTGGCGGGAGATTGAGGGCATTGGAGGAACACATTGAGGCAGTGAAATCCAATGCGCTGTTTGAAGGGACGGATTTCAAGCTCGCATCTTGCTTGGAGCCGTTGAATGACCAAGTCGCAAAAGAATGTGGATTCACTTCTCTCTCTGTCCGGATAGTCAAGGTCGTAACTTAGTTTACCTGCTTGCATTATTTCTTGAATTGATGTTTGCTCGATAAACTTTGTTATTTTATAAGCTTCTGCAATTTTATACCAGCATTTTGGATGGACATATGAAGATGGATTGTGTTCATTGTTTGTTTAAGTTTTTGCCTGATGAATGAATGATTTGTTGATTCTAGATAATCAGTTGGAAGAAGATTATTTTGTGTGCCATTCATTTGAAATCGTGTTTTAGCTCAGGTTGAATTGGTTGCCTGCATGTTCTATTCAAAGTTGTTTATAAATCAGCTTCCACCTGAAGCTCATTCAGTGCTGATTGTACTACAACTTGTTCTGATGCCAAACACAGAGGCAGCACCAGTGCACCAGGAAGAAAATATTAGCTCTCAATTATAGAATAAGGGCGATACCTAGGATTGCACTTCTTATCACCTTATATATCAGCTAAGACGGTACTGATTTTGTGTTTTATAATAAAACTTTGTTGGTGCTGACTTAGGTTTGAAATGGTGGTTATGAGGATGGGGTTAGTTGTACTTGGGAGGTTGACTTTGTAAGCGATTTCCTAATTAAGATAAACAGGGAGTTCCGCTAAGAAACAACAATATATTTATATGGTTTTCACTGGTTTGGCTAAAAAGTTCTTTGGAGGATTTCGTGTTAAATACTTGATAAAAAATAGTCAAGGTTGGCACTACTAATTTAGGGTATCTTTAAGATAAAATAGTAAAGATTGGGCATATTGGCATGATTAAGGACCTGTCTTAAGGATCATGACCACTAGAAGTTACTGAAAGAAAGTCTAATCAGTTTAAACTAATGTAACGCTGCATCTAAGGTTTTGAGGTTCTAAGTCCTGCTGTTTTATTCTTTTTGATAATGCTGTCTTGGTTGATGAGAATGCACACAATGATTAGCAACAAGAAATTGAAATTAGTCAAAGTATGACTGTGCACACTTAGTTTAATCTTGGTTAAATAGAAGTGCAGCAGAGTGACAATGTATATTGGAGATGGAGATATAGAAATAAGTGGGAGTGCTTTTGAGCTCCACTAGTTCGCAGACGTGGATATTGGACATTTTGTGTAAAATACGAGGTCTTCTGAATTAAGTCGAGGAGTTCTCTAAGGTGTTCCTGTGGATATGGAATTCAGGTTATATGAAAATAAATTTTATAGGATCGCGGACTGCAATGAGACAATGTTGCAATGGACAAAATGTTGTGTTGTTGAGAAACAATATCTTTGTGAGTTAATTTTGATGAAAATATTAAGTTTGCTATTTGATAATGCGAGAATGAATCAATCTTAGGGAGCGATTAAAGCATGGCTAATACTAGTAGATAACAGTGGTAGGACAATAATGTCTGAACCAGAGCCAGTGGGGAGGTAGCGAGGGGAATTAATTTATCAGAGTAATAAGAAAATAATTTTGACACAAAATTTCCGTTTGAACCAAAAGAAAGAAAAAGAAAGAGAAATGTTCCAGTAGTTAGTAAAGAAATGATGTTATCTGGAAATTCACTGTAAAAACAGTAGGTATTACCACAAATGGCCAAATAATTATGTAACCAAAGACCATAAAGGCGTGTGCCATGAGTGGTGTGTGTATGTTGTGTTGGGGGGGGGTTGCTCCATTGACCTCTGTCCATTCCCATATAATATTTCTAAAGTCAAACTATCACCTGCTTTGTCTTTTTATTTCTTCAATTGTATCATTCTTTCTAAATGGTGTGTAGAACTCTTTCCCCTCACATTCAAGCTGAAACAGGATCTCATACTGTCCATAGGAATTGGTGACTTTAAGTTCTCATCCCCTGCTGAAGTCCCCGGAGATTTCAAATGCTGGAAGGCATCTCTCTGCAGCTGAATTTCATTCCGTCCTTCAAAATGCTGGTATTTATTCTTCTTTTGCTTCATGAATTTCTTATTTTTCCCTTTTGCAAGTTTTTTTTGGGGTTATACATAGTTTAGTTGCTTGGGCGGTTGGGAATGAAATTGAAATCCAAGTCGTGTACCTGTGGTAATAATGAGAGTACCTTGGCGAACCCTTATATATTATGCTGGACAATAAACTGCCAAAATCTCTTCGGTGATTGTTCTATGATTAGATTTATTTGGTTATTTTCCCAGGGATTAAATGCCAAGAGAAAACTTCCAGTTCTGACAAAAAGCTGATCCTGTTAGATGCAAGGAACATGTATGAGACAAGAATAGGAAAATTTGATACTCCAGATGTCAAAACTTTGGATCCAGAAATCAGACAGTATAGTGACCTGCCCTCCTGGATAGACAACAATTCTGATAAATTACGAGGGAACAATATCCTTATGTGAGTACTTGTGCTGCAGCAGAATATGTACTTCAAGTTCTGGATTTTATTTTACTTGATATAAGCACTTTAACTCCAGTTGAGCTGAAGTGTGCAGCCTTGCCATGTTTTAAGTTTCTTTTGACATTTCTTGTCTGCTCCATTTGCTAGTAGAGCTTTTAATTGATAAAAAAATGTGTCATTATTTTTCTTAATTTCTTGGTAGAGTTAAATTATTTGTATGCCTTGATACAAACCATCAGTCATAATGCTCTCAGTGTTGAAACAAGTGATTGTTTTTGCAGCTTGCAAGCTATATGCCTAACTGCTAATCGTACTTGTTTATGAACTAGTTCAGAATTCTTGGCCTACTTTTTATTGTGTCTGAAGCTGGTACTTAGCTTATATCTTTTGTAATGTTTGCCTAAATTGTACATTTCTTGTTTGGTAAATCTTATCTCTGTCAATTTTTATCTTATTTTGAGCTGATGGAAAGGGCTTCATTGTAATCCACGTGGTCGCTCATGGCTGTGGAATATTTGGTGAATTGTTTTTTTCCTTGCTTTGGCATTTTCGTTACTGGCAATATTATTGCTATAGCTTTATTGAGTTACTTGTGTATTTTTCTCCGGGCGATCCTACCTACTGACTTCTGTGGTTGTGGACTCTATGTACTTCTATTCCCCCATGATCTGCAATCTTATGTGCCAAGCTATTTCTCTTGCTGCTACTGCATCATTGTCCATTTATATTAGGCACACATTTTTATGGATCTTCATCGTTCATTTACCTAAAGGTACTGTACCGGAGGAATTAGATGTGAGATGGCATCAGCCTATATCAGATCTAAAGGCGCTGGTTTTGAGAATGTTTTTCAGGTGAGCTCCTCTGAGCATTGAGCAATACTGCTACTGATACTTGGGTAATTCCTTTTTTGTTTTATGTTGACTTCTCTTAATGTGATCATCACTTACATAAAATAAACTGTAGAATAAGCTCCTAGCGGAGAAACAGTCAGTGGGAATTGAATGAACTAACCTTGACTCTTGTGGTATTATCTTATTATTTCTTGTTAATACCTTGTGTACATGTGCATTCAACTTCAAGCACCAGAAGAATAAGAAGAGAAATTGCTGCTCTGGATAAGCCGAGTGGAACTTTGGTCGTGAACGATTTAAAATAAAGAAAAATCAGTTTTTGGCTTTATAGAGATATGGATCGGAATTACCTTTGCATGGGTAGTCTTGTAAAAAAGAGCGCTTTGTTCTTCACAAAAATGCTCCTGAAATTTTATTTTCCAAAACACAAAAGTTTATGAACACAATTAAGTGTAACATTGCAATGCATTGATTCGATTTAGTTGGCCGTAAATTAGAGATGTTAAATGGTGGCCAGCTAGCTATATAGGGCGGACCTAACGGGCTTCGGGCTAAACGGACCACTATTATACGGCCGACAATATGTGAACCTAACCCTAACCCTAACCCTAACCCTAACCCTAACCCTAGCGGACTTCGGGCTAATCAGGCCATTATCGGGCTATAAGCCAAAAAATAATAAAAATTATATATAAACCTAAAATTTTAAATTAAGCATGTATAACATTAACATTCAAATTTAATATGCAAAACTAAATGATCCACAATAATAAAAGTGACACAAAAGTTTATAGTTGCGTACATGGATAAAGTCTTAAAAGTTCAAATCACAAAAATTCAAACATCATCATCAATAACATTTGATCCTTCCTTGGACAAAGTATCATCTTCTAATTCTTCTTCATCTAAAATATATAAAACAACAACAAAAAAACAAATTATTAGTAAGAAGTTTATCTCTCTGTGTATATAATTGAAATCAAATAGTAAAATAAAACTTTAAGAATCTTACCATCAACAAAACCTTGTAACCAACTACGAGTACAAAGAATAACTTGCACATTATTACCAAGAAGTCGATTTCTATATTTAGTGAGAACACGAGCCCCAATGCTAAATGCAGACTCAGATGCTACAGTGGTGATAGGAATACTTAATATATCACATGCCATAATTGATAATCTTTGGACATCGCTTATAATTTTTCCAAAATTCCAATACATCTAAATTTGGAAAATACTGAAATTCAAAGGGGGCTCATCCAAATATTGATCTAATGCAGATTTTTCATTTTGATGCTTTACTCTGCCAATTTGTATAACCTAAACAAAATGAAATAAACAACTAAGGAAAAAGAAACAATTAATGAAACAAACAAATAATGAATATGTCATATAAATATAAGATAAGTCAAAATAAATACTCACATCATAAAAACTATCATCAACTTGTTCCTTTCCTTTCCCACCGGTGAACATGAAGCAAAAGATGATAAAATTCGAGTACTTTGGAAGCTACTTTCACTTGGTTGAGTAGAGGACATCCACTTCGTATACTCACCAAAAAGCATTTGCAAGTTGCTTCTAATATTATCAATCTTCTCTTGGCAAGAATGTTGATTAAGTTGGGAGTAACAATATTTTATCATTCCCAATTTTGCGAGGATCAAGCACCGCCCCAAATCAAGCACCACGTTGTAATCACTCCAATACTTATCAATTTTTTCTTTCATTTTCAAATATCGTTTCTAATGTCTTCATCATCGCTCTCCACATTTGTTTTCAAAAAACACTCTATTTTCCATATTTGCATGAAATACAAGTTGGAGGTCGGGTAAGAAGTTCTAGAAATCAAGTTTGTAATCACATAAAATGGGCGCAAAGAACTCACATTTTCTACCCTCTTGTCCACTCCTCATTTGTCGGAGCAAGCTTATAATTTCTATCATCAATTGAAGACTACTAAAGGCACGCTTGTATTTAATTCCACTTTCAAGCATAGTGTAAGTAGTGTAAATACCACCAACTTGACTAACACATTGAAGAAAGCTTTTCATCCTCCTCTCCGATCCCTTAACATATTTAATACTATCCATGATTTTGTTTAAAGCTTCATTAGCCACTTCGAAGCATCTTGGACAATAAGATTCAAGATATAAGCACAACATCTTACATGGAAAAATTGACCATTACAAAGAAGACTATTTTGCGGATAAAGTCTTTCTTTCAAGATATTTTGCATGGAATCATTAGTTGAAACATTGTCCAATGTAAGAAAATATCTTGTGATCAATACCCCATTCTTTCAAGCACTCATACACCTTATTTGCCAAATCATACCCGAATGTGGAGGCTCCATTTTCTGAAAGAAAGAATCTTCTTGTTCAATTTCCAATTAGAATCAACAAAGTGAGCCGTCAAACAAATATAGCCTTCACTAGTACAAGCAATCCAACAATGAGATGTAATACATATTCTACTACGACTATCAAACATAACACGATTCAACTTCTCCTTTTGAACATGATACAACTTTAAAATATCGGTAGTTGTTAATCTACTAATGTTTTTGGCATCAGGATTCAAATACTTGACTAACTCCAAATACTTTGTTGGAGTTAATCAAGATTTTCCTCCTTGGGAGAAACCCGTTTCGCCAGTGTGCCTTGAACTATGAAGCAATTCACTTCAATTTTTTTGTTTTTGTTTTGAAAATCTCGGTTGAAACATTAACCACATCGAAGTTATTGATAATTTCAAGTTTCAACCGTTTGAAACTTAGATTTGTGGCCAAAATCGAATTTTTACATTTTGGTGTCTTTGCAAGTTTCTTTTTGAAATTTGGAGTTCATACTGTTGCTACCCTTTGGATTTTTCTTGAAGATTGAAGGCCCTAAGCCGATTTATTTTCGACTTGGGTTAAGTTCGTTGATCTCTGCAGTTTCTATTGGTGGGTCGCTGGTGTTTGGAGCTACGGGATTCGTGCGAAGCGCGGACCACCTGCTCTTCTTTGTCTTATTTGAGTTCTTTGTGGCCGAGCCGCAGTCATTTGGTTGCAAGTCATTTGAGCCGGGTTCTTTGGGTGAGTGTTGAAGCTTGCAACGCACAGGGGCGGTGGGCTCGAGTTGCGTAACAATCGTTGAGACACTGGGCACTGTTCGCAATTTGTGTTGTGCGTTTGTCTGCTGCTCTGCAGGCTGGGCGGGCGCTGTGTTCAACACTTTTCCTTGCTTATGGGGCATTGATTGATTTCTTGCTATGGTAAGGAAAAATAAGGTCGAAATAATCTCCCGAGGACCCTTTTTCTTTGATGAAGGGAATTGCAAACATATCTTTGAACAATTGTATGAATCCCCCACCCGGTTGGTGTTGTGGTTGTGGACGAAGTTGTTGGGCGGCTCCTCTAGTCTTTGGGCGTGGCATTGGGGGTGAGGAAAATATTTTGAAATTTGAACAAAGTACAACAACACCTTGTGAGGAAGAACGACCTCACGCACGAGAAGGTGCTTTCGAACGAAATGCCCCAAAGAAAAAATGGATAGAAAAAGCCGGCTTCTTGGGTCGATCTCTTCCCGAATAATAGGGGCGGAAGTTGGACTAAAATTAAGTTACAAAACCTGTGGAGGATGACGTGATTCGTATATCGGAAGAAGTGGGCGACCTTGGCAAGGTGTGGGGCTATGGCCTTGTGGGATACTTCTTATCTCGACATCCGGGAAACAGGGGCTTATGAAAATTTGTAACACGTGGGGAGTGCAATATGATTACTACGAAGCGTTAATGGTTGGATGGTCTTCAAATTTCACTCCGAAGCAAGATAGGGCCAAGGTCATTAGCGGAGGACCCTATTCCGTCTATGGACGACCCCTATTACTCGAGGTTATGCCAAATGGGTTCACTTTTGGGGATGATGACATTAAGAAAATCCCGTTTGGATAAACCTAGGAACTTCCAATATATTGGTGGAACAACGACATTCTTAATCGTATAGCTACGAAGGTTGGAACGCCCATCACCGAGCTTATTGACAAAGACTAGGCAAAGAATTGAATATACAAGGATACTTAGTTGAGGTTGATATTTGAAGGACCTTGCCAAAAGTGTGAAATTATTTCATCCAAACAAATGACCCGCACGTGCAACTAATAATTTATGAGTTTGTGCCAAAATTTTGTATCAAATGCAAGTGTATTGGGCACTCGAATAACAACGCGCCCTAAAAAGGAAATAATCGAAGCGGTTGAAAAATCTAAAAAGAAGGCCGTCGGCCCCTGTTTTTGCCGCCAGGCCAATGCGCCCCTAGCCATTGCGGCCCCCTGGACCCCGATCGGCCACAATCCTTGCGCTGCCAACACTGCTACGGCCCCCGTCCATCGCCGCCCTTGGGCCGCTCCCGGCTCCCAGTGGACGCCGTCCCCCTGCCGATGTCGATCTGCGGCCCTCAGTCCCCAAACAGTGGCCGCGCGCCCCTGCTGCAGAGACCCCGTCCCTCTGCAGCGCCCTCGGCCCCCCGTGGCCACCGTCCTTACTGCAGAGGCGTCGTCCCGTTGTGACCTCGTCCCTATTATCGCCACTATCGGCTGATACGGTTGTGCAAACTTTTTGCGGAGGCAGTCGCCATGCCCTCTTCCGCAGCGATTTTTTGCCCAAATTGCCCCATTGGGCTCATAGCCGCCCGCCTGACATTGTTGGCCCCACAAATAACATAAAAAAATCACCTTTTTGTTTTTGTGAGTGATATTGGGGAAAGCCATTGCAACAATACGAGAGGAGGGAAACACTAAAAGCGGATGAAGAAATAAATCAAGTAGAAGATGAAAATTCCATTATCGTTTGGAAACCTTCGATAGACACTCAAAATCGTGGTAGATGAGGATGAGGATTCACCAGGGTTGAGAGGAAAAATAAGGGAGTGAAAAAAGATACCCGTGTGGAAGCTCGATGGCCGTTGGTATTAAACTCGAGGAAATGCTCTTTCAAAAGAGTGACGGTCCCAAGCAAATTAGTCGAAAGAAGGGGTTTCCTTACTTTCAAACAATGATTATCGCTTCATGGAATATTAGGGGTTTCAACTCACTTTAAAACAAGATGAGGTGTTCAACCTCATACGGGAAAAGAATATTGACGTTTTTGGACTATTGGAAACGAAAGCCTCTCAGCAAACTATAAATAAGTTCGTTGACAACAGATTGAACGTATGGTCTTCTTGCAATAATTTCGATTTGGTCAACGGGGCCGCATTGCTATTTTATTTTTGGAACATGGCTAAAGTGAATATTGAAATTTATTGGTTTTCACCTCAAGTAATTCACGTTCTAGCCACTTTTAAAATCACACACTACATCTATTTTGTGAGTTTTGTGTATGATCGTCATTCGGTTAGTGATCGCAAAACCGTTGTGGGAGGAGAGCTGAGCCGGATTAAGCCGATTGTTGAGCGGGCTTGGCTCATTATGGCGACTTTAATTCGATCCTCAACTCAAATGAAAGGCGAAGCGGTGTGCTATTCAACTTTCGGACATTAAGGATTTTGAAGATCGCATCTCATCGCTTGGGCGATGGATCTTCCCTCCACGCCACTTCTTCACTTGGACAAATAACCTTTGTTTGGTCAAGCTTGATGAGAGCTATGGTTGATAACGATTGGATTTTGGAAAATCCGCACGTGGGGACTCATTTCTTTCCCTCGGGCCTCTCGGACCATTCACCTTGCGTGGTCACATTTTCAAATGACTCGGCCCGTTCAAAAACGCCATGGCGATTTTTCAACATGTGGACGGGGCATGAGCGATTTTATGGCTACGGTAGGGACAAATGGAACTATACAAACTGGGAACAACTCAATTTCGACTTAGCACAAAACTTAAAGAGTGAAATCATGTTTGAAGGCGCTAAACGACAAACACTTCTCGCATATTTCAAGCGTCTTTCTTTGCGTAAATCGCACTAAAAAAAGCACGATTCGGCTGCACGACAGCGACCTATGAAGCGATTGACGGAAGGGCACCACCAGGAGTGGAGCCTGCGGCTTAATTTGACTCAACACGGGGAAACTTACCAGGTCCAGACATAGTAAGGATTGACAGACTGAGAGCTCTTTCTTTTTTTTTTTTTTTGATCGGTAAATGGTAAATATATAGATCAAAAATGTACAAGCAAACCCGGGCGTACCCGGGCTGAAAATCAAGAAAGGGCAGCCACAAACGTTGGCTCCTCAATCATGCAAAATCGAACAATATGTCCCTAATGAAAAGAACATGGATAGATAATACGAGGGGTAGCCACACGTCGGCTCCTCACTCACAGAAATTGGTAACTAGCCATGATGAAGTGCTGAATTTTCGAGCCTAATCAAAACGTGCGGATACAAAGAGTACATGATCTTGTATATATGCGTTTTGATTTTGTGTATCACGAAGTCAATGTGCAAGACTTCGCCTTCAAAAATCAGTCGGTTCCTTGCGTTCCAGATTTGATAAACGGTGGTCGCCATTGCTATTTTCTGTCCCTTTGATTTCTTCGATGTTCCACGTGCTTCTTTCTTCAGCCATTTAAATGCGCTGCTGAGAGTCGTCATTTGTCGCGAGATTCCAGTCCATTCCTTGATGCCGTCCCAAATTGCCGCGCTGAAAGGGCAATTAAAGAACAGGTGTGCTGCTGTTTCTGGTTGTGCTGCACAGAAATTGCATGTGCCGTCCTCCAGCTCCAGGTGTCCCAAACGGTCCTTGGTCTGTATCCTTTTGTGTGCTGCAAGCCAAAGCGTGAAAGAGTGCTTTGGTGTGATCCCGCTAGCCCAAACGATTCCTGCCCACGGCTTCTTTGTACCTGCATCACGAAAAAAATTGTAAACGTTTTTCGGCCCTTTGACTTGATGGTTGTTGTGCCAATTAATAAGTTGCTGTTCAGTTTTCTGCCAATTTCCCCCATATTTGTGCAGAATTTGGGTTCTAATGGAGTAGATGTTCTTTATGAGATTCGAGTCCGATCTTGCCACTGTCCAGTCTCTAAACGGCCTGTTATGGAGATAGTAATGGTGTATCCACCTGTACCAAAGGCTGTCCTTTCTCGCGTGGATGTTCCATAGGGTCTTTGCAAGTAGAGAATGGTTCCATGCTTGTAAATCCCTAATTCCCAGACCACCTTCGTCTTTCGGCAAGCAGATAGTTGTCCAGGCGATGTGTGCTTTGCCGCCCGTTCCCCACAAAAAATTCCGGCATATTTGAATGATCTTGTCGCGAACTGAGTTCGGGATGGGGAAGATTGAAAGCCAAAAACATTCCACTCCTTGCACTACCGATCGAATTAATTCGGTACGTCCCGCATAAGAGAGTGTTGAAGCACTCCAACCGCTAATGTATTCCCTGATTTTTGCAATAAGCTCTTCGTAGTGGGCCACTTTCAATCTCTCTGCTGCAAGTGGTATGCCAAGGTAGCGAAACGGCATTGAACCCTGAGTTAGTTGCGAGAATGAAAGAATATTCAGCGAGTCCCGTTCTTTTATGCCTGCCATAAAAATATTAGACTTGAGGATGTTCATTTTTAAGCCCGATTTGCTGCCAAAATCATCCAAACAGTCTAATAAGATCTTGACTGAAATAGGGTCCCCCCGAGACAGCATCATAAGGTCGTCGGCGAAAGCTAGATGCGTGATGTTCAGCGGCCCGCACTTCGGGTGGAAATTGAAGTGCGTGTTTGTCGTTTTCTTCCTAATCAGCCTCGAGAGGTACTCCAGACATATAACGAATAGGTAGGGGGATAGGGGGTCCCCTTGTCTAAGCCCCTTTTTCCCTTTAAAGTGCCCGTGCAGCCCCCCGTTTATGGACAGCGAATAAGAGGCCGTTGTGACGCATTCCATGACCCATCTCACAAAACGTGGTGGAAACCCAAGTCCGTCTAGTACTTCTCTAAGAAATGTCCATGAAACTGAATCGAATGCTTTTCTCAAATCAATTTTAAGAGTGCATCGTGGAGTAGTTCTTTTTCGATTATAGCTCCTCAAGAGTTCTTGCATAAGATGTATGTTATCGACCATGCTTCTACCTTTGACAAACGCCGCTTGGGCTCCGTCAATAATGCCGTCCAAAACCGATGAAAGTCTTGTTGCGAGAATTTTGGATAAGACTTTATAGAATACATTGCAGCAAGATATCGGTCTGAAATCCCCAACCTTGGGCGAGTGGGCAGTTTTAGGGATCAAGGCTACCGTCACATGATTCCATTCTTTAAGAAGACGTCCCGAAACGAAAAATTCATTAATGGCTTCGGTAAAATCAACTCCAACGATGTTCCAAGCCTTCTTGAAAAATTTTGATGAGAAACCATCGGGTCCGGGGGATTTATCATATTCGACATCGTTCAATGCATATGAGATTTCTTCCTTTGAGACAGCACGCAGCAGGCTGTCCCAGTTTTCCGCTGCAAGCAGGGGGCCGTTGTTGATGACGTCCCCATCGATATGCTGGGTATGTTGCGCTGTACCAAGCAAGCCCTTGTAGAACCCCAAAAATTCACCAACGACCTGTTCCGTGGAATTTGTGAGGGTCCCGTCGTCCCGAGTCAAAGATGAGATAAAATTCCGCTTTGCATTTCTTTTGACAATTGCGTGGAAGAATTTCGAGCATTTGTCACTGTGTATGATGAATTTGCTCTTAGCTTTCTGCCTAAAAAATTGCTTTTCAGCGTTAGAGAGAAAAGAAGACCGCTCTCTAAGCGCTGGCAATTTATTAGCAATTTCCTGGTTGTTTGGGTCGTCGTGCAGGCCGGACTGTGCTTCTTTCAGTGCGGACTTTGCAGCAGCAGCACGGCTTGAGATATGCGAGAAGTGCTTGTCGTTTAACGTCTTCAAACACGACTTCAGCTCTCTAAGTTTAGTGCGAAGTCTAAATTGTGCTGTACCCCAGATTGTAATGTCCCATTTGTCCCTAACTGTTGCCATGAATTCGTCGTGCTCCGTCCACATGTTGAAAAAACGCCATGGAGTTTTTCCAGCGGCCGAGGCATTGGTAATGTTGACCACACAAGGGGAGTGATCCGAGAGGCCCGATGGCAGGAAGTGTGCTGCCGCGTGTGGATTTTCCATAATCCAATCATTATCAACCATTGCTCTGTCAAGTTTGGACCAAACGGTGTTGTTTGTCCAAGTAAAGAAGTGGCCGGTGGAAGGAAGGTCCATCAGCCCAAGCACCGAGCTGCAATTTACAAAATCCTTGATGTCCCTAGGTTGAATAGGAACTCCGTTTCGCCTTTCATTAGAGTTCAGTATTGAGTTAAAGTCGCCCATAATAAGCCAAGCCCGACCAACAATTTGCTTAATCCGGTTCAGCTCCTCCCACAGCGGCTTGCGATCACCAACTGAATGAAGACCATACACAAAACTCACAAAAAATATGCGTTGTGTGATTTTACAAGTGGCTAGAGTGTGAATTACTTGAGGGTGAAAACCAATAACCTCAATATTCACCTTAGCCATGTTCCAAAAAATAGCAATGCGGCCCCCCTTGACCAAATCGAAATTATTGCAAGAAGACCATCCGTTCAATCTGTTGTCAACGAACTTATTTATAGTTTGCTGAGAGGCTTTCGTTTCCAATAGTCCAAAAACGTCAATATTCTTTTCCCGTATGAGGTTGAACACCTCATCTTGTTTTAGGGGTGAGTTAAACCCCCTTATGTTCCATGTTGCGATAATCATTGTTTGAAAGTAAGGAAACCCCTTCTTTCGACTAATTTGCTTAGACCGTCACTCTTTTGAAAGAGCATTTCCTTGAGTTTAATACCAACGGGCCATCGAGCTCCCACATGGGTATCTTTTTCACTCCCTTATTTTTCCTCTCAACCCGGTGAATCCGTCATCCTCATCTACACGATTTTGAGTGTACATCGGAGGTTTCCCAAACGATAATGGATTTTTAAACTTCTACTTGATTTATTTCTTCATCCGTTTAGGTGTTTCCCTCTGTCAGATTGTTGCATGGCGAAATTTCAATATCACTCACAAAAACAAGGGTGATTTTTTTTGTTATTTGTGGGGCCAACAATGAGGCGGGACGACTATGAGCGATGGCAAATTTGCAAAAATTCTTTGCGGCCCGATAGCATGGCGTAAGCGACGATCTGCAACTGAAAGTACAACCTGGCAAGTATCGATGTGATGATGCGATAATAAGGGACGGAGAGGTCGCACAGGGACGACGTCTGCAGCAGGCGTGTGGCCACGGGGCGGAGGCAGGCTGCGGGGAGGGAGGGTTCGCAGGAGGTCGCCGCCACGGGGGGACGGAGGCCGCTGCGGGGCCCAGCGTCGGCAAGGGTGGACGGCGTCGTTAGGGGCTGGAGGCGGCTGAAGCGAGGGCGGGGGCGTAGCAGTGTTGCAACAAGCGATGCGATGGCGATGTCGGTGTTGGGGTCCGCAACAGTAGTCGGGACGGCAGCAGGGGTGGGGGCCACATTGGGCTGCGCGGGGCGGCAGCGAGAACGGGGGGCGACTTCCCTTCTTTAGATTTTTGCTTGTTGATTATTTCTTCTTTAGGGCAATTGCTATTCGAGTGCCCAATACACTGCATTTGATACAAAATTTTGGCACAAACTCATAAATTATTCGTTTGCGACGTGCGGGTCGCCGTTTGCATGAAATAATTTCACACTGAGACAAGGTCCTTGAAATATCAACCTCAACTAGTATCCTTGCATATTCAATTCTTTGCTTAGTCTTTGTCGATAAGTCGGTGGTGATAGGCGTTCCCAACCTTTGTAGCTATATGACTAAGAATGTCGTGCGTTCCACCAATATATTGGAACTTCCGGTAGGTTTATCTAAACGGGATTTTCTTAATGTCATCATCCCCAAAAAGTGAACCCATTTGCAATAACCTTGAGTAGTATGGGTCGTCCGTAGGCGGAATAGGGTCCTCCGCTAATGACGCCCTATTTTGCTCGGAGTGTAATTTGAAGACCATCCAACCATTAACGTTCGGGTAGTAATCATATTGCACTCCCACGTGTTACAAATTTTCATAAGCCCCCTTTTTAGGGATGTCGAGATAAGAAGTATCCCACAAGCAACATCGTATGAACTAAAATTTCAAAAAGGAACTTGCGCAAAGACACCAAAATGTGAAAATTTTTTTGGCCACAAATCTAAGTTTCAAGCGGTTGAAATAATCAATAACCCGGGCGTGATTAATGTTTCAACCGAGATTTTGAAAACAAAAACAAAAAAATTGAAGGAAATTGTTTCATAGGGCAAGGCGGGGGAAGCGGGTTTCTCCCGAGGAGGGAAAATCTTGATTAACTCAACAAAGTATTTGGAGTTAGTCAGTATTTGAATCGATGCAAAAACATTAGTAGATTAACAACTACCGATATTTTAAAGTTGTATCATGTTGAAAAGGAGAAGTTGAATCGTGTTATGTTTGATAGTCGTAGTAGAATATGTATTACATCTCATTTTTGGATTGCTTGTACTAGTGAAGGCTATATTTGTTTTGGCTCACTTTGTTGATTCTAATTGGAAATTGAATAGTTTGATTCTTTCTTTTTCAGTAAAATGGAGCCTCCACATTCAGGTATGATTTGGCAAATAAGGTGTATGAGTGCTTGAAAGAATGGGGTATTGATCACAAGATATTTTCTTACATTGGACAATGCTTCAACTAATGATTCCATGCAAAATATCTTGAAAGAAAGACTTTATCGCAAAATAGTCTTCTTTACAATGGTCAATTTTTCCATGTAAGATGTTGTGCTCATATCTTGAATCTTATCGCCCAAGATGCTTGAAAGTGGCTAATGAAGCTTTAAACAAAATCATGGATAGTATTAAATATGTTAAGGGATCGGAGAGGAGGATGAAAAGCTTTCTTCAATGTGTTAGTCAAGTTGGTGGTATTTACACTAAAGTTTGTTTGCGGTTGGATGTATCTACTAGATGGAATTATACTTACACTATGCTTGAAAGTGGAATTAAATACAAGCGTGCCTTTAGTAATCTTCAATTGGTGATAGAAATTATAAGCTTGCTCGAGCAAATGAGGAGTGGACAAGAGGGTAGAAAATGTGTGAGTTCTTGCGCCCATTTTATGTGATTACAAACTTGATTTCTAGAACTTCTTACCCGACCTCCAACTTGTATTTCATGCAAATATGGAAAATAGAGTGTTTTTTGAAAGCAAATGTGGAGAGCGATGATGAAGACATTAGAAACGTATATTTGAAAATGAAAGAATTAGCCCGAAGCCCACTAGGGTTAGGTTCACATATATGTCAGCCCGTTTATCCCAAAGCCCCGTTAGGTCTGGCCCTACCCTTTAGGGCCGGCCCGTTTAACATCTCTAGTTTGAGCATTTGTGCAACTCAAAGAAGGAGGCGAGAAGGGTTTCAAACTTTCAATTTCAGAAAGTTTCAATATTACTCTTTTTTTTAAAAAATAAAAAAACAGCTGGCCCACAGGCCCACGTTTGGCCCATCGGCCCGTGGTTTAATAGGGCAGGACCAAAAAGCCCGGTTTAAACGGGCCAGCATAAAGAGGCCCTAACCTTGTTTTTTTTTTTGCGGTTTATACTGGCTGGCCCGCCCGGACGGCCCATTTAACATCTCCAGCCGTAATGAACATTGGACATACTCCAGAGGTTTTCTTTCTTCTCTTGCCTCACCAAATTCTTCTCTCCTGCACATAGGGTGAGTCAGATTTCTATTGATAAAATATTGACAATCTGGCATCTTGACAAGTTATTATTGTGCTTGAATTTGCATGATGTGTTTCACATCTAAGATTGGCCATTTGGCCTTTTGAAGCTTACTGACATTGCTTTGCTCAACTAAGTAAAAAGTCACCCATTCTGGAAACAAACTGTTAATTATATTAACCTATAAACCTCACTTAACCACATGTATGGTTAACTATGACGCGGATGTAGTTCAACTCACTCCTTTTAACAGAGATTTGTGATATTGGTTCATGATAAAAGGATACTCATCTTTTAGTTCGTTAACTTAAGTTTTTGGTTGGTTTAATTAGAATTTTTGGAGAGTAACAGTCACGCGGTCAACCACTTGAGCGTTTTATTTTGTTGTATGGTGTTATTTGTGTTTTCCTTCTCTTGTTGGACATTTATCTGAGTACTTGACAAGAAAAAAAAATTCCTGTATGGATGAAACTGTATTCAGGTTACAATCCTGATATTGTTCAAAATGTTGCTGTTTTTCAGTTATATGGGGGGATTCAGAGATACATGGAACAATTTCCAGATGGAGGCTTTTTTAAAGGAAAGAATTTTGTTTTTGACCATCGGTATGCTTTATACATTTCTCTCTATTTCATTCGTCAAGTCCTACTGATAATGCCGTTAATTTACAATGTGACTGGCATATCGTTGTTTAGTGGTGAAAAAACCATCCGAAATTTTAGTGCTTGATTTGCACGGTAGTCTAGTCGGTCTGCTTCTCTTGTGCAATATTAAAAGTTA
This sequence comes from Rehmannia glutinosa, assembly GCA_016081115.2. Classification (NCBI taxonomy): domain Eukaryota; kingdom Viridiplantae; phylum Streptophyta; class Magnoliopsida; order Lamiales; family Orobanchaceae; genus Rehmannia; species Rehmannia glutinosa. The sequence goes on along the minus strand of CM071937.1, from coordinate 93,411,054 downwards.
TCTTTATGTTGCGTACTTCAGCTTAGAAGTTGGTTTACATGTCAATTTTTCGTTTTGCTTCAGCTATCTCTATTTTCGCATTGCTCCTGCACAAACTATTGCAGAAGCTTTAATCAATTTCGTGTCTTTGGTATAAGAAATGCTAATATTGATGTTTTTATAGTAAACAATAAATTTAGTCTGCTTTAAGGAAATAATTGCTTTGTAAAGACATTGAATTTGGTAACTTTTTAATATCATGTTCTATTTCTCCTAGGGTTTCAGTTGGGAGCTTAGATACTAATATATTGGGAACTTGCCTTCTCTGTGGTGCTTCTTTTGATGATTACACTTCACGCTGCCGGTGTACTCACTGTAGGATGCTTGTGTTGATCTGTGATAACTGTCGGGTATGTTCTATTTACAGTACTTGAACCCTCAGATGCAGAATGAGTATTTTGTTAATAATTTCAGGATTTGCGTTTACGTAATTTGTTGCTGTGGTTATACACCTTTCCTTCATATTAGAATTCGACACCCAAAAGCTTTGCTTACAAGGAAGCCAATTTAAATTTATGCGGCTAATTTTTGCAGGAAAAGAATTCTTCCTATATTTGTGAGTTGTGCCAGAAAAATGGCAAGCCTGTCGCGTCAATTTCCTCAGTAGACTATATGTCAGAAGAAATACCGGGACCAGTATCTCATGATCATGGTTTCAACATGGATCAAACCATTCAATCTCCTCTTTCATCATGGAGTGAAGGTAAGGTCTGTATTCTTAGCATTCTTCAGTTCGTCTCCACCCGCTCTTGGTCTTTTCGCATTCATAAAAGTTGTGAGTGACGCCTCAATAAATTTTTACAAAAATACCATTAAGGTTTATTTTAAGTACAAGAAAGACCCAACTATCTTTCAAAATTACAAATTATACCATTGATATTTGTTTCTATTTTACAAATTGCACCATCATGAAGGGGTATTTGTTAAGTAAGTACAAATCTCAAGGGGGTGTCTGAAATACTTAAGGGGTACTTGTAATTTTGAAATATAACTGAGAGTTTTTGTATTTAGACTGAACCTCAAGGGTATTTTTGTAGGGAAACAATTTTTGCAACCTAAATTTTGGCCTTGTTTCATTCATTTTCCAACTCTGGCTGGCGGAGGTTCCAAAGTAAAAAAACCTGCAGAGTTTAGGTTGTTAGTTACAAAAAACAAAAAAAAAGTTTAGGTTGCAAAGTGTAATAATGGCCAAAGTTCAGGTTGCAAGAACTTTTTTTTCCCTTTTTGTAATCAACCTCCGATATGCAATTAGTTAGTACACAGTCTGATTCGACCGAGAAAGCGCTGTGAATTTACTTGCTTTTCTCTAAATCTCGCCCGATTTCTACTTCAATCCATCAGAGCTTATTAAGAAAAAAATGGCTGCAATGTGCAGGACAACAACATACATCCGTGACTAACCCAATTAGAAAACTGCGAATTCTATGCTTGCACGGCTTCCGACAGAACGCATCCAGTTTCAAAGGAAGAACAGCATCATTAGCCAAGAAACTCAAGAACATTGCGAATTTGTATTCATTGACGCACCACACGAGTTACCTTTCATTTACCAACCTCCTCCGTCCGATCAAAATCACAGTAGCGAATCTACCTTCAGAGAGCAGTCTCCACCGTTGAACCATTGCAACAAAAAGTTCGCATGGCTGGTTGCCGCAGATCATTATGATGGAAATCATGATACCGAATGGACAATGGCTAATAACCCATTCGATTCTCTGCAGTACCAGCAGCAAACCGAGGGGTTTGACAAATCTATTGACTATTTGAAAGCCGTATTTTCTCAAGCCGGGCCCTTTGATGGGATACTGGGATTTTTCGCAAGGAGCTTCAATGGCTGCTTTAGTCAGTGCACATAGAGAGAAGCTTAAGGGTGACTTGGATTTTAGATTTGCGATTTTGTGTCGGTTTTGCTGTTAATCTGGAAGAATATGTTGAGGGATCAATTAACGTCCCGTCACTTCATATTTTCGGCCAAAAAGAGGGTAAAGACAGACAGATAGATTGCCGAGCCAGTAAACACCTTGCTTCGTTGTTTGAAAATGGATGTTCGGTGATTATCGAACACGACCTTGGTCATATAATTCGACACGATCTCCATACATTGATGAGATCAAAGATTTTCTTCGACGATTCCTGTAAATTTAAATTTTTTGATTTGCAGGATTCAGGTTTTAACATTTGCACAAGGATTTAATTGGGGTATGAGAAACAGATGTGTTAGTTGAATTTATGTGTGACCTTCAGACAATTCCTGTGTTTGATATTCGGCTGGGTTTTGAGAGTTTCAAATATTTTTGACACACTTTTTTCTCTTCATTTTTATTTATAATTATGTTCTCGAACTAATTTTTAACAATAATTTTTTGTAGGTAAATATAAAAGTACTTGGAGTTTTACAGCTTTGATTTTGGTTGGAAAACAATGAAAAACAGATTTTCCTTTCGTTTCTTTTTCCTGAATGGTGCGTTTGGGTATCATAATTAGTTTAAGTAAAGGGCCTTAAAGAGTCTGTAAGAACATTAATATTTTTTTTTTTTTAGTACAACGGGGAACTTGGGGAAGGGACACACGCACCGTATGAGATCGAACTCGGGTTATTCACCCTTACAAACACATGTCTCAATCACCACTGGATCCAGAACATTAATATTTTTAGAACACATTACAAAACTCATCATATTTATGACAAATAATAATCCATGAGAATATAAATAAGATCAAGACTTCCTCAATAATGTGAAAAATCACACATGCCAATAGTTGTGAGGGAAACGAACATGATACCGACTAGTCTAAGAACTTTCACCTTACCACTAGGGCAAGGCTTTATTTGCCTAAGAAAGTTAATGATATATACATTTTCGGACATATTACTTGATTTTTTTTTTAATTACTGATACATGTAATATATTCTAAAATTATTGATTAGTTTAATATACTTATTCAATTCTAGGAGTGGACAACGGGCGGGTTTTGGTATTCCCATACCCACCTCGCTAAGGATCGGGGTATGATCGGGGCGGGGTGGGAGTGGGTATCCCCATTTGTATTTTAAATAATTTAAATAATATATTTAATTCTCAATTCATATATTTTAACAAAAATATATACATATTTTGTTAAATTTATGTGTTATATTTGTTAACACTTTTAGAAGTTATCATCAAGTATATTAAAAAAATTAAATAGTAGAGGATAATTGTTTAGAAAATAATATTTTCATATATAATATATATACAATATAAAATATACTTAATATATAATTATATATATATTTATAAAGTCGGGGTGGGGTGGGGTAGGGTATGGTGGGCGACCTAAACCCATCCCCGCTTCATTGACATAATTGGGGCGGGGATTTCCCATCGGGTTCGGGATCAGTGCGGTTCCCGGTCGGGCTTGGGGTATTTTGTCATCTCTATTCAATTCACGGGCTTTCACCATACTCCACCCCACCCCAAGGGTTGGCATAGTGGTCTTGAGGTTGCAATTGGCTAGTTGCACCTTAAGGTCCTATGTTTCAAACATTAACTATCGCGGGGTGATGGGTTGAGGTTTGCCCATATTCCTCCAGGATATTAGGATCATCCCCGAGAAGGATAAATGTCCCATAGTCGGAAGGAAGTGTGAAGTCGTCGTTGGCCGGTCACTGATGTGGAGATACTGCGGATCGTCAAGAAAAATAGAAAATACCCGACCCCCACCGCCCTACCACCCCCAACCCCTGAAAAATAAAGGCAATTGGTCCCAATTCCCAGCCCTAACTGCACAAAACGTGTTACTTTGGTTGGTAGTTCCCCTCCAACCACATCTACCCCCCCTAATTAATTTCCCTTAAATATGTCTAATTTTAGTCTTGCAAGCCCTACTATTGTTGCCTTAATTGTCTACATTTACAATGCTGACTTTTATGTAGGTGTCCAAACACTCCTCAAGAACATAAATGTGAACTTTTAATTAAATTCTAGTTGGTTTGCTGCCAATTGCCATAGAAATCTTAGCTAAGAAGAAATGTATTTATTAGCATACCCTATTTGAGGATACTCAATTTTTATTTTTATTTTTATAGAAAAACAGTTAAATACATTTATATATGTGAATATTATTAATCAATAACTGATTAACAATCAGCAATCAGCAAATGGGAAGGGTTAATTTGAAGTATATATATCAGTATTTCATTAAGTTGATTATCATGAAGTTAATGGAGTGTTGTATCTATAATCACATAAAACTACTCTGATTTTTATTTGTTTGTGTGATGATAATATCATAACTCATTAGTCAGATTGGGATGGCATATCAAGAATTATCACCCATATACTATAATTTTTTTGAGTACAATGGGGAGAACTTGGGAGGTGACACACGTACTCGTATCGTATGTGATCGAACCCGGGTCATTCACCCTTACAACACATGTCTCAACCACTGGAGCACAAGGTTGATCCCTATTATCACCCATATACTGCTATACACGTGAATCTCAAAACAAATTAACAGTTTAGGTTGTGATTGGTTGTGAAATATTTTCCAAATTTTTTATTTTGGAGTGAAGAAATTTTAGGATGTATGATTGTTTGTGAAAAAAATGAAAAATTTTAAAAAAAAAAAAATCTAATTTATCTCCAAACTTAACTCATTTTCTCTTTTTCCTCACACTTCCTAAAACCCATTTATACTATTTATTTCTCTCCTCCTCTCTATTTATATAAAGAATTCGATACTCTTTAATTCATCACTATTTTTATCATTTTTCTGTTAATCTTATTAACATAAGGTATAAAATAAGACCCATATTGTCTATTTTTGTATCAACTTTTTATTTTTGTTCAATTTTCATATATTATATTTTATACTATTATTTCCACAAAAACTTTCATAAACAATCAACAACTCTAAAAGATTCACAATTACATCAAAACAATTATTATTTTTCTCTATACATCCAACTTTCACTTTTATAAAAAATTCACCATTATTCACTCGAAATGAAAGTGAACGGGCGAAACCACGACCAATCAAACCCTTTTAAATTTTTTTCTTCCAAATTCAAATCATGAGTTTAAATCCAATCCTCATTATCTACCTACTCTAACTTTGAGGGGACCAATAGCTAATAGCTATTCACTTTTTAGAGTCTTAGTAGCCCACTTCAATAGCTAATCAACATTTAATTACCTAGCTGGTAATTAAGCAGATGCCTGTAAAAGCTAATTATTCTCAGTTCCCTGCATTAAATGTTACACATAACCACATTTTAACTTTTTCTCCTCACCAAAATATTAATGATATCAATTATCATGTCACATTACTCATTTAAACAGCATTTTGGCATTTCTGTAATTACATTTACACCGAATCTCATCACATCTAATTATCCCTAATGTAGTATTATTTTGTAAAACATAAAAATCGAGAATAAATTACTTTATTTTGTATTATTTGCTATTGTCTCTCCCATTATGATATTATCAAGGGGGGATCCGCTTAAGTGGTAAAAGTTTGTGTTGTTAGGGCGATTAACTCAGTTCGATCCCATATGAGTGCGTGTGTCCATTCATGGGCGTAGCTAGGATTTCAGACCGGTGTGATCAAATATTTTTCATTTTGGCGGGACGAATGTCGGGACGAATTTTTTTGAAAAAATAGGGGGAAAAGCAAATATAAAGGTTGTACCTTGCAACAATTATTTGCGGGTTTTCATAATTTCCAATTCGGCTTCTCTATAGTGAACATTTGGAGAAGTGACTTATCTAAAAGTTTATTCTAAATTAACAATCAAACAAATATTATTGTTATGAACAGACTTTTAGATCCAAAAGCTCATTCGAAAGTTTGGAACATATATCTCTATGTCCCATAACAAATAAGACAATTATTTGTCCACTCATAGATCTTAATTGGACCATGTAATTTTAAATATATTGGGGCCAAAATAGTAAGGTTTATTGGTGTTTTAAAAGTTCAACTCATTTTTATATGAATTAGACCTTGGCTGAATTTTTGATTCGATCCAACTCAAATTTTACAAGACCACTCGAGTTTCGGTGCGGTTCGTCGACCGCACTCGTCCTAAACTAGCTAATGCACTGTGTCCATTCTCCTACTATCCCTCAATGTACTACAAAAAGAAGATTTTAACAAGGGTAATTAATGTTATTAAAACCAAAACCAAGGCCAAATTTCCAAGTTTCTCAACTATATTAACCCCCCATTTCCCTTCCTCCCCTGCCCACACCTCTCAAAAATCCTCAAACCACAAAAAAAAAAAAAAAAAAAACTATTGAAAAAAACAAAAAATGTCTCTAGTGACAGATGAGATTAGATCAAATGCAACAGAATTCTACACAGGAAATGACATCTGCCAACAAAAATCCAAATTCTTGCTAACAGAGATGAACTTGCCCAATGGCCTCCTTCCTCTACAGGACATGGAGGAGTGTGGATATGTCAAAGAGACAGGGTTTGTTTGGCTGATTCAAAAAAAGAAATGTGATCACAAGTTTGAAAAAATTAATAGGCATGTTCAGTATGCTAAAGAGGTCACAGCTTATGTTGAGCCAAACAGGATCAAGAAATTGACTGGTGTTAAGGCCAAGGAGCTCCTTGTTTGGCTTAACATTAGTGATATTTATGTGGATGATCCGCCGACCGGAAAAATCACGTTTAGGGCTCCGACGGGGCTGTCCCGGACTTTTCCGGTGGCGGCGTTTGAAATCGCGGCGGTGGAGGAAGTGGTGAAGGAAAAGGGTGAGATGAATGGTGGTGGTGGTGGTGTGGAAGTGGAGGAGGTGTAGTGTGTGTGTGTGTGTTAAAGGTGCAATTTTTATTTTGATTTGATGAGTTATATGTGTTTAGTTTTGAATTTGTATTGGGAGATTGTTATTAATAAGTTTGAAGGTGAGTTATAGAAATTATTCTTGAAATTTGGTGTTTTATTTATACATATATGTGTATTTGAAGTTTGTGTGTTACAAGTGATTTATTTGCATTTGTTGTTATTTTACAATTGCACTATAAATCGAAATATAAATAGATTTTTTTAAAATAGATTGAATCTTAAGAGTAATTTTTTAATATTCACCCTAACTTTCATTATAGAGTGAATAATATTCAATGATGATCAAGATTTGGGAGGTTATGGTGGTTTTTGACTGTTCAAAAAATTCTCGTCTAACTCGATTCTTTGGAACTCTTTGTCCGCCTATGTTAGTCTTCCTATGAGGATCCACCTAACCCCGACTAAGCGCTAGACAGGATGGCAGCTTGCCTAGTGCTTTTCAGAACACTTGAATTTTTTGGTCCTCTTAACATAGTTTTGTATCTGGCAAAACTTGTCAAGGCAAGTTTGGATGTTCTATCCCAGATTTTGTAATTTATCTCATGCAGTCATTTATATATATTTTTGTATATACATTTAGATTTAATCATATATGCGTGACAATATTTGATATGAATTACAAGATATAATACTGGATCGGAAAGTCGGAATACATTATCTGAAAGTGTTTTTTTGTTATAGAAAATTTAATGATGAAGGATGGTAATTCGGGTCATCCACATGTCAACTCGGGTTATGTTTACATCAAAAATTAAATAAAATTCAAGATTTTGTGTTTAGACAAATTGGTAACTTCATATCGATTCATGTAAGTCGAGTTTGGGTTGGAATTTCTCCAAAGAACTTTTGGTTGAGTTCAGTATTGTGTGGGGATTTTGCTAATCTAACATAATTCTTACTATAACACGTATCTTCTTATATTTAAAATATTTCAGTATGAGCCACTAACAGACATAAAGAATAGCCTAAAAGCTTCAAAATCGTATAATTCCAAACTAAAATCGAATATAATCGTCTCATTATTGATATATTCTTATTTTCAAACCTATTTATATTCAATCTTAAATTATTGATCAAAACATATTCTCAATTCTCACACAAACCCAATACAAAACTAAAACTCATCAAAAAAATAAAACAAAGCCAAAGTTTTTAAGGAAACACTTTTCCTAAAAACAATTAAAAAAATTGTTTTTTTCCCAATTTATTAACTTTCTATCTCACAACTCCATAATCCAATTGATTAATTTTCTATCTCACAACTCCATGCATATATTTTTTTTTTCCAGAGAAAACCATGGCAAATCTTTAATTTTCACATTTCACAAAACTAATTATAGCTTGTTGCCCTTTCGTAATACCCAAAGGCAGAGAAACAATTCTTTTCTAGCAAATTCAGTAATAATTGACCTAAAATTGGATCTAGGCAACATTTCTTAACCTCTAAAAGTAGAGGGTGCTTAATTTATTTCTGTGATGCTGCTGGTCCAAACTCTCTAAACCAACAAAATAACTTGAAAATGATGGTTACCCACTTTAGACTGCAATTTAAGTAACTCATTATTATCATTAGGTATTTTTACATAAACACCCCTAAGGTTCAGACTAATTATAAAAAACCCCATAGATTTTGAAAATTACAAAAACCCTTGAGGTTTGGTTCGCTTTCATCTTCTCCTTTCATAAGCAAAAAATAGTTCAAAACCCCTTGATATTTGTAGAAATATTACAATTACCTCTTAAATTTAAGAGTGCATCAAACATGAGGAGACTTTTTCTAATTTTGAAACAACTCTGGATTTTTTTTTGTAATTCGCTCAAACCTCGGGGTGTTTTTGTAATTATCCCTTATTATTATTTTCTTCATAACCCAGATATCCGGACTCACACCGACTAATCCTTGACTGCCAAAGATCGTCGAAGCCCCTCATCCCAAGCAAAGAGGTGAATCGCGGAATGTGCCCGAATGGCCAGGTTGAACTAGGGTTTCCAATTGAACACCCCTGTCGATTGACCCCGGACTAAAGTGAAGGGGTTTCACCAGAATCAAACCCAACTCTTTACCACTCGGCTATGCCCTGGGGGCAATAATTCATTATTAAACGTAGAAGTACTATTAGCTATTTTCAAATTGGCACTGCAAAAAGAAAAGAAAAAAACCAAAAAAAAAATGGAATGCTAGTTCTGGTGCTTCTTGTGAATAATCCAAATCCCAATTCCTAAATAATTACTGGACATAATTATCACCAACACACCATAAGGTTTCAGTGGTGAAGTTAACACCAGCTAGCTTAATTAAACATGTTTTTGAAGTCTAGCTAAAAGGCCTACAAAATACAAACTTAGATAACAGTATGGTACAAGGAAAATTTCCAGCAAGGGGATGAAAGCATATACAACCTAGAAAGAAGACGGCGACGACCGTTCCTTTGCTACAACTTCCGATTCTGCAAAGCACCGAATAGACTATAGTTAACCAAAAAAATTAAGCCACGGAAGAAAGTTAAGCATGGAAAGGTTACTTACACCGTCGTCGTCCCAATAATGTTAATTACAGTGACTTCCCTTGTTGGTTTTATTGACATGATCATTACCCCTTTTAAATTGTTGTTTATTTGTGCGCATACATGTCAATGCAGTCGGGGTGTGACCATAAGTTACCAAAACATAAGAGGTAATGAATGTACGGATATATAGGATATACTTAGGAGTGATAATCGTGTCGTGTTGACATGATAACGACACGACACGATAAACGCAAACACGAACACAACACGATAAGGGCAAACACGAACACGACACAATAAGGATATGCTCCGACCACGACAGACGAGCGATAGTGACACGATAAGTCAAAAACAAATAAAAAATGATTTACACGTTAATACAGGATAGTAAATTACACGATATGACACAATATTACGACAATACACGATACAAACATACAAAATATCAGGTTATCGTGTCACTAATAGGTGAGCGTGTCATTATCGTGTCCTTGTCGTGTCACTATCGTGTTCGTGTCCTTATTGTGTAAACACGATAAAACCACGAACACGACACTAAATTTTCTTGTCCTTATCGTGTCAACACGATAAGACTAAGACTAAACACTAACCTGCTATTTTCATATCATTTTCGGTCGTGTCAAAAATTGTCACCCCTAGACATACCGAGGTAAGGTCCCATAAGTGGTGTGACTGTAATGTTTCAGAAATTTAAGGGGCTCAATTGTGAATTTTTCCCTAACATTTTGCAGTTCATATTTTTTAACCCCACATCAATATCATACTTCCATTAGGTTTATGATCTTGCAAGTGATGATGCTAAAAGCCTGCATGGAAAGTACTACGGGATCATGAAGTATCTTTCGTTATATATATTACATCGAAATAAGTTACATATATTATCAGAATGTATTAATAAAGTCAATCATTTTTGGCAATCAAAAGTTGCAAAGAATCCATGCACATTGCTATATAAAGGAAACAACGTCGCATCTTAAATAGACACCAACCAAATGGTCATACATCAAGTAATGAATGGTTCTTGAAGTTAAAACAGGGGTAAAAATGGTAAACATGACATTGTGCTTGGAGAAAATGTGTCATTGATTGGATTTTTGGGATCGGATTTGATGAGTTATGGCTAGGAAGAACAAAACATATATAAATTTCAAATGGAATGTGAATCGGAATTTGTGAGTATTTCTACGTCTAGTTTCTGTAAGTGAATATTCATCGCAAAATGCACAACAATAGATCCAGAAAAGGCCAATGGATATTGGAGTTTTATGCGTTTGGATTGGGGAGAGCGAGAGACAGATAAAGAGATGTAGTGATTATTTTAAACACAATCAAAAGCCAGATTGAATTTTAAAAATAGTGACAGGAGGAGATGGTAATTAGTTACAGTAGCTAGTAGGGCAGAGCAGCGTAATAGTTTCACCAAAATGAATACATTGGTTGGCAAGAACGGATTTTTAGATATGAAAAGACGAAATTTGTAACTACGCTAGCAATCTAGGGCGGGTGCAATCAACACTAGTTTTTTTTTTTTTTTTTTTCAGTTTCCCATGCAAGGGCTATGTGCTTATGTTGCAGATATAATTTATAGGGATACTTACAAAAGCACCCTCAAGGTTTGGGCTAATTACAAAACAATCGAGAGATGTTTCAAAATTACAAAAAGCCCACTCAGACTCAGGTTTGATTTTGTCTTAAATTTAAGGGGTTAACTGTAATATCTCTACAAATATTAGGTAGTTTTTTGAAACGTTTTTGCTTATGAAGGGGGAATATGTAAGCATAATCAAACCTTAACATCTATAAAAATATTACATTTAACCTCTTAAATATAAGACAAAATCAAACTTGAGGGATGTTTTTGTAATTTTGAAACATCTCTGGGTTTTTTTGTAATCAGCCCAAACCTCAGGGTGTTTTTGTAATTATCCCTATAATTTATTAATAAGAACTTCCATATGGACATTACAAAGATAGGTCCAATCAAAGAATGCAAAATAATTCTCAGAGCATAGTACCTTAATAGTCTTCCACTCGCCATTTATCCATTCCTGATGCGGCCGCAAGTCAGAGTGCTCGAACTTTAACTCCTCATGAGTATTACTGAAGTATACAGAATATCTATCATTTTTAAGAACTTTGGAAATCACACCCGTCCACCAACCATCATTGTACAAAGCATCGACTTCTTCATGAACTTCAAAACGGTCAACCAATTCAACAACAGGCGGGCATGGCCTTATATAGTGGCTATCAACTTCTTCTGTCAGCAACTTTGTGTTGTCATCATTCATGATGACTTGATACTCAACTAGATATTTGCCGCTCTTTAGTTTTTCCAGAATAGTTGCAGCAAACCAAGCACCTTCAAAACCCTCTTCATTGCTACTGGCTTCAACAGTGTCTCCTGGGCTATAATTATGTTCAATCACCTTGTTGTTAGCTTCCACTTCAGCTGACTTCTGATTAAAATGACAGGTATTAGAGAGAGAGAGAGAGAGAGAGAGAGAGAGAGAGAGAGAGAGAGAGAGAGAGAGAGAGAGAGATCACAAAAGTATTTATTTCATGGTTAAACGAAGAAAAAGATAAAAGAATGCATTGTAAAATTCTTTTTCACATAATAACAACACAGGTGTGATTGCTTGGCCTTTCGACTTTCGTTCCGCTCATTTCAATCCAAAACCTAATACAGAGACTCTCACTCATCACACTATACATATTTTTACTATCAACCTAGTACATGCAAGCTAGGGTCTGTATAGAACTGTGACACCTGGGTAAGTAGGTAACCAACTCACAAAGTGGGAGCACGGGTGTTCAAGAAATCCGAGTATGAGAGAAACATGAGTGTGTCTATAACAAAAATTTAAAAATGATAGTATATAAACTAAACTGGAGATCTTAACCAAATTGTTTGCTCCTATTTTCTTTTTGAAATGTACCAAAAGAGGCTCCAATAATTATTATTTAAAATAAAAATAACTCTACTTGAGATAACAATGTGATACTACCAACTTTTTATTACTTTTTGCGTAAATACAATAGAGTTGCAATAAACTATCAAATTTTCAAATATAAAACTGTGTGGTCAAAATAAAGCCACAAAAAATCAAACATAGGAAAAATATATTAAATATTGAAGCTACCGGACTAAAATAGGAGATGCAATATGTCACCTTGCTGTTTTATTTTGAAGATAAATACCTAGACACCTCTCAATTAGAATCTACATTTTACCAATTTCATTCATTCACACCATCAGATAATTAAAAATGAAAATGGTGGAAAACCACACTTTTCATTACTATTTTACCATATCATTATCTCATAACAATTCAAATTGACGCCAATAAAAGTAAAAAAAATTCTATACTCAAATCAAAAAAAAAAAAATCTACACAGAATTTCTTCAATATATTTGTTTTTTTACCATATGTTCCTAAATCTATAAATACCCCCAAAACCTTTTTAACCAATTCTCTCAACTCCCCAAATTCTCTCAATTATCTTAAAATTGTTATTACTAATTCTTAATTTTGAACTATCTCAATCATCTTACAATTAGTATTAGCTATTAACCCTATATTCCTTTCTTCTTTCTCCATCTCATCTCATCTACTTTTTTTCCCTTTATCTCGATGACCATTCTCTCTCGACTCTCTTTCACTTCCTTTTTTTTGTTTTTGTATCTTTTTGTTTCCCCACACATTCTCCAATTCTAGATCCATAATTTTTCACTGAATCAATATTCAACACCATATTCTTCCTCTTCTCTCCACCTCCAAAACAACCCACAATAGCCCTTACCTCTAATCTGCAACAGAGGAAAGAAAAAGATAGTTCACTAATTAGAGTAATCAATTTAGTCATTCCCAAAATTGTTACCTATTTTGACTGATCTGTACGAGCATACATGCAACCCAATTTTTATGAGTAATCAACTTGGCCTCACGACTGATTATCTGATCCGCTTTAAAAACATGTGTTGGAATAGGATAGGCTCCTCTAATAACCACTTTGAACTCTTTTTTACTTTGCAAAAATGATTAATCCGCTTTGATATAGACCAATTGTATCTAGTTATAAACCAATCCAAATTCTCTAACCCAAGAGCTCTATCACAATTATCCTCTATTGAATGTGAAATAGTCCCCAATGCACTTCTAATTCTGCTACCCACGTGATAGTACCCCTCAGGCCAGCTCAAATATCATTCCCAGAAACTCCAGCATTTTGAGCTTTGCTGGAACTTCATGTTTTGTTCCATGAAAATAATTAACCCAAGTTCCCAGGTTGCTAAAGGACTCACTTATAGCCACTTAGAAAGCAGTTCAATCTTCATCAGTGAATCCATGTGGGATATCTAAATGCACTCGTGAGGAATGCATGAATCCTCGAGAAGAAAGGATCCACGATAACTACATTCAAATTTGATATTCATTATATCTCACCCCAATATCCCAATAAACTTCAGCAAAATTGGAGAGAGCAACTAGTCAAGGTCGCACACATCTAAATATCAAATATCAAAATAAACTTCCAAATATAAGTTGTCGATGCTACTTAAATCCTGTCAAGAACTTTTCCATTTGGCTGCCTAAAGGTGTTTCGTCTTGGGTACAGTTATTCCTTGTTTTGCTTTTAAAGTAATACACCTGTACGTTTTGTGTGGCAGACTTGGAATCGGGTCAATCCCCTTTGGGCATACTTCAAATCAAGTCATTTGTCTTTGAGAAGTCATATAATTATCCCTCAGCAATTCCTTTCTCACCTCCCCAAACCCTGTTCAATGGTCATCTAGATAGATTAGTTATTCAAAGGGGTGCACTGTTCAAAGTTGTGGAACAAATTGTTTGCTTTCACTGAGATCTTTGAATACATAATTCCACAATCATTTATCAAGTTCTCATAGTGTTGTGGCATCAGGCATGAGGTCAGGTGCAAAACAAGAGAGAGAGAGAGAGAGAGAGAGAGAGAGAGAGAGAGAGAGAGAAAAGGAGGACCAAAAAGGCCTTCCTTTATAGGAAAAGAAAGTGCCCTAGATGGGTTTCGAATATAGTCCACTGAGGCATATCACAACGTAAAGGGATGGATGCCAAATTCCAAATATCGAGACCTATCTATTGTACTAAAAGGAGCTTTAGTGAGAAACCTGATCATCACTATAGGACTTCTACAATGTCAAAATTGTTTACCTAATTTAAGTGTTCTTCCTCAGTATCATACAAGTTCACATAATAAATAACAAGACAAAATAGATTAACAATACACTTCAACATCATATGGGACATACTATTGGCCCTAAAACTACCAGCTATTCCAAAAAGGTGTAACCATCTTCGCATTAACATTATAAATGTCGACATATGACTAGCAACTAGAGATTTTGCAGATTCTTGTTTTCAAGAGAACCCAAGTACAGAACTTAGTAGACTAACTGCGACCTAAGCAGGTCTAATTAACCAAACACAGTACAATTGGATATTTCTAATAGCCAATCCAAATAGAAGATCATCTCAGCAATATGAAAACAAATTAAAATTCAAATGAACAGACAGCAAATCAGAAATCCCTTCACCCTTTTCTACACCAACATTCACCAAAAAGCATCACTTCAAAACTGCGTACCTCATCCTCCGGCATGGCCTCCTCCAACGGTTCCAAAGGTGGGACCCACTTCCCATAATCCCACTCGCGGTGCAGCCTCAGCTCCGACGCGGTGACGCCTATCTGCTCCCTGGTGCCGCTGAAGAAGACCAAATACTTATCCTCCTCCCCCACCACTTCGGTGATTGTCCCCTCCCACCACCCGTCGTTGTAGTAAGCGTCCACCTCCTCACTGAACTTGAACCTCCGCCGGTCCTCCCGAGGTGGCGGCGGCCGCAGCTGCACCAGCTCCAGCTCCTCCCTGAGCGGCTTCTTGCCCGCCTCGTCTTCCATTATAGTTTTGTACTCCACCATCACCTTACCGAAACTTTTCCTAACTTTTCGCGGCGGTCCGACGACGGTGCCTTCGTAAAACGATCCGCGAAAACCCTCGTCGTCACTGCTGATTTCGACATCAGCGCCTACCTTGAAGTACTGTAAAATGCTGTCGGCTGCCATTGAGAGGGCGAAATTGGATCAATTTTGTTTAGGGTTTAGTGAATTGTTTGATGATTTGATTTTGCTAAAAAAAAAGTGGCGGGACAGAGGTGTTTATGAATGTTGGGCTGCTCAGGAATTTGAAATTTCGAACGATTTGTTTATGCAGAGGAGAAGAAGGACGTGGGCGTGGCTGTGGAGGAGAGGAGAAGATCATTCACAAAGAGGGGCTGCAAGAAATAGGAAATTATGAAAAATACCTAAAAGATTAGGTTTTGTGGGGTAAGGTTGGGATGGTGAAAAATAGTAGTGAAGGTGGAGTTCATGGTAGGGTAAAAACCCTAATTGACAATTGGGAAGGTTAGGGCAAGAAGAAAAGGATGGAGGAAGAAGAAAAGAAGAGGGCAAAGAATTTATTGTGGTTAATTATTTGGGATAATTACAAAAAGTACTTTGAGGTTTGACCAAATTACAAAAAAAAACTCAAATTAATTTTAAAACTTACAAAAATACCCCGAGGTTTGAATATATTTCAAAATCCCCCTTCATATTGGTAAAATCATTGCAGACTATCCCTTAATTTTAAACTAAATCAAACCTCGGGAGTATTTTTGTAAGTTTTAAAGTTAAAGTTGGGTTTTTTTGTAATTAGGTCAAACCTCGGGGTACATTTTGTAATTATCCCTAATTATTTCACATACTTCAGGAGAAAATTGCTATTTTAGTCCAACCAGTTGCATGAGTTGCACTTTTGGTCCCATAGTTGCATTTTTGGTCCCAAAATTTTTAAGTGCATTTAGTCCCATATGATTCAAAAAGTTGCGATTTTAGTCCCAACACTAACTAAAACTTAATCGACTATTAACTCTATTCTTACGGGACCAAAAGTGCATTTTTTTCTGAAAATTAATTAAAAAAAGAAAAAAAATCTGAAAAATTATCAAACAATTTTATAAATTATAACAAATTTAAAATTATTTTCAATTTATTAAAAAATAAATAAAAAAGTCCAAAAAAAATTAAAATCTAAAAATTAAAATATAAAAAATATGATGATTTGTTTAAAATAATTGAAATTATTTTCAAATCCCGAAAATTACAAGAACAAGAAATGTGAAAATTGTTAAAAAAAAACTATAAATTGTTCTAGACATCTGAAATTTATTTAAAATATTTTAAAATTATAAACTAAAGTAAAAACTCAATATTACTTTCAAAAAGTTGCTTTTAGAAATATATGATGAGTGAAAAATCTAAAATTTTATTTAAAGAACTAAAGAAATAAAAATAATTTCCATTTTCTTCTACATCTTTTCAAATCCAAAAAATATTTTAAAATCTAAAAATTTAAATCTAGAAATATGATAATTTGTTTAAAAAAACAAAAAATAGTAAAAAATGGAAATTATATTAAAATCCAAAAATTATAAAAGTAAAATGTGGAAATTGTTGAAAATAAGTATAAATCTTTTTTTTTAAATTGACATTTACTTTATTTTTTTTAAATATTTTAAATTCCATAATAAAAAAATCAAAACACTTTTTAAAACTTCGAAAAATGTTTTAGAAAAATCTGGAACTTTTTTAAAAACTATCATATTTTAATATCCTGATTTTGATAAGTTAAGACTTTTGAACAAATTTTGGATAATTTAAAACAACGTTCGATATTTTCGTTAATTTTTATATTTTTTAAATAATTTTAGTTTTGTAAAAAAATCAATATTTTTACCCTTTTTGGAATTTTTAAAAAATCAGATTTTTTAGTTAATTTTTTCAATCTAGTTTCCAGTTTTTAATCCATTTTTTTCAGATTTTTAGAAAAATTTCAGATTTTTAATTATATATTGAATTCATTTTTTTATTTTAAGTAGTTGTCGGTTTTTTAACACAACTTTTAGTTCTCAGTAAACAAAATTTTAGATTTTTGAAATATCATTTATTTTTAAAAGAAACTTTTTGAAAATAATATTTAGTTTTTATTTTAGTTTAGAATTTTAAAATATTTAAATATATTTCGGATGTTTAAAACAATGCATAGTTTTTTTAAACAATTTTCACATTTCTTGTTTTTGTAATATTTGGGATTTGAAAATAATTTCAATTATTTTAAACAAATCATCATATTTTATATATTTTATTTTTAGATTTTAATTTTTTTGGACTTTTTATATATTTTTAATAAATTGAAAATAATTTTAAAATTTTGTTATAATTTTTATAATTGTTTGATAATTTTTCAGATTTTTTTCTTTTTTAATTAATTTTCGAAAAAATGCACTTTTGGTCCCGTAAGAATATAGTTAACGGTCGATTAACTTTTAAGTTAGTGTTGGGACTAAAATTGCAACTTTTGAATGATATGGGACTAATTGTGCTTAAAAAATCGTTTGGGACCAAAAATACAATTCCTATAATCTGGTGGGACCAAAAGTGCAATTTTCTCCATACTTCAATGAGGGGTAAGTGTAGAATTTATTTGGACATAATCATACACAATGGGCAAGAACCCAAAAATATAATTTGGGCTTGTTCTATTTGGATGGATTGGGTTGGATTGATAGTTAATTCCTTTAGGGGATGGTTTTGTTTTCTTGATGAGAATGAATAATTTTGTTTATTGATAACCGGACATATCCGGGTTTGCACTTGACTAATTTTAGATTTGCTAGTGTCGAGACCCGACACATTATGATATTAACCGGAAAATGTTAGAGTGGTCGAGTTGAATCGAGTTCCAACTACACGTCTACACCTCTACCAAATTGACTAGGTCCGAAATTGAAGGGGTTGCTTCACCGATATCGAATCCATGCGGTTGGAAGGACATCGCGGATTACCGACAATCTTTACCACTCGTTGTATCTATGGAGCTAGAATATATCAATATTTATGATATATATGATTGCACTAATCATGTATATAGAGAATAC
Source organism: Rehmannia glutinosa (assembly GCA_016081115.2). Lineage (NCBI taxonomy): Eukaryota > Viridiplantae > Streptophyta > Magnoliopsida > Lamiales > Orobanchaceae > Rehmannia > Rehmannia glutinosa. Next base: position 93,392,629 of record CM071937.1, on the reverse strand, counting down.
AACAAAAACTTGTAGCTCAACGCCCTTGTTACTTTACAAAGGTGTTGATAAGAGTTCGAATAGTGAATCTTTCAGTTTCGTCTTTAATTCTCTCCCATTCACTACTCCAACTTATTAAAAATGTAAGACTTAAAAATTGAATATTTTGACTTTTCCTTTCCTATAATATATTGTTTTGATTTATTATTTCCCATAATTTGGGGTTTTCCAATAATATTGTTTTGGTTTGTTTTTATTCCATAATATGTTGTTTGAAGTTATTTTATCCCATAATATGTAATATGTTGTTGAGAATTTAATAGTTGATTTCTCGATCTGTTGATTTATAAACTTATGGTAATGATTGGTTTTCGATTTTCCAATTGACCATTATATGATTATATTACCATATTACTTAGTTTCACATATTTATTTACCATATTAAATTTATTTTCTTGAGTCTGCTTTGATTATCTTACTACAATTATGTGTTAATTTTATATTTGGTTTTATATATGTATTTTACATAATATAACAATAAAATATAGTCAACATGTATTAGGTTGGTTGGACATATGGTGGAACTGGTCCAACGGTTGGATCGCTAATCGGTAGTGAGACCTATTTGCTTATTGATCCGATTTTTAATACATTGCTTACAACAACCAACCTATTGCTTCAATGTAGTCCTCGGATTATAACTCGAAATCCAAATCGATTCCATAATTTTGGTTCTATTTCAAGTCCATCGATTCTTGATTAATCAAAATTATCATGCCTTAACCAATATATTCAAATCACAAACTGGGAATACACATGAATTTCCTTGTCAAATGACAACTGTTGAATCATATGTTGGTCAGCGACAAACCTCCGTGCAGGCGTGCACACCAGTGCAATACTCAAAATATTTCTTTGTGATTATCATACAATCAGAAGACAAATCGCAGTGTTACAGCTGGATGTGCACATTATTTCCATCATGTATCAAGTGTGAGAACTAGCAATGTCCTTCCGCAACTCGAAGATTTTTAGTTTGGCAGGTGCAACCTCCAGCTAAATATTCATCGTCACGTCGTATTCAGCAAACTTGTTCTCTGACACGCAGCACAACCATGCACTTTTGAGTCACTATGATGATGCTAATTGAATGCAGCAGCATCGTCTTATGAGGATGGATCGTGTGCATAAGTCTTATCAGGCAATTTAATGTCTTATTTTAAAAAGCCTTTGACTCAAAATTTATTTAAGCCTAAAGCCTTAAAATACATGTTCCATGATTGCTATCATATGTGTTGTATTTTTATTTTTCAAAAATACACTATGCAATCACTCTTGTTTTTTTTTACCAATCACAACACACCCAGTCACATTATTACAAAATAATTCATATCAACTACCATCATAAAGCTTTCATATCACAATGTATTTTATTTACATATTCTCACCTTTTTAATCAACAATCACATCCATTTACCATTCATAAAAAGCACATAAACTTCAATATTACAAATAAAAAATCACCAAGAAGTGGATACCATCTTGGGTACTAAAGTCAAAGACATGCTAAAGGATATTCCTTAAGCCAACTCATTATATTGATAAGATGCTTGATAAAATCAAAAATATTAGTATAAATGAGACCAATACTCCATTTGACTCGAGTGTAAGATTGTCTAAAATTAAAGAAATAACCAATGCACCATTGGAATATCTAGTGTTATTGGTACCCTTAGGTATAAAATGCTTAGTAACACACATGATATAGCATATGGAATAAATATAGGATTCACAAATAAACTTAGCACAATGCATTGAAATGCCTTAGGTAGAGTATTTGAATACTTAAAGAAAATAAGAGATTGTGCGCTTGTTTATAATGATTATCCAACTATGTTAGAAGTGTTTCATGATGCAATTTAGTAATAAACAATAATAAAAATAAAGTTACTTTATAATGGATTTTACTTTAAGTGGTGGGATAATAAGTTGAGCATCTAAAAAGTAAACTTGCATAGCATATTCAACAATGGAAATCGAACTTATAGCCCTAACAATAGGTAAAGAAATCATATTAGTGCAAAAGCAATTATTGAATAATATGTTGCGGCCATAACCTATGATAACCATCTCTTTATAATGTGATAGTCAAGTAACAATGTTTTGTGCATACAATGAAATATTTAATGAAAAGTCTAGACATAAAGGCATGAGACATGCATATGTTAAGTAATTGATAATAAATGGAATGATCATTATAGTACACGTTAAGTCAGTTAATAATGTGGTCGATCACCTTTCTAAACCACTTAAAAGAGAATTAATGAGAGTAAGACTAAGGAGATGAGACTTAAAAAGTCTTAGGTTTAAGCATCGAAGTAGGTAACCCAACTTTAAAGTAGTAAAATCATGGTTTTAAAGTTCAATGGGTAAAAATCGGTGTTGTAAAAATCGGCCTAGGCGCCGTATAGGCGCGCCTTCTAGGCCGATCCGATTTTTCCAAAATCGGCAAAAAAATCGGTTCGGGCAAAAATCGGCTAGGCGCCCGCCCGCCAGCGACCAAAAAATCGGGCAAAAATCGGCCTGGCAGGTCTAGTCGGAATAAATCGGCCAAAATACAAAAAAAAATGAAAAAAGAGAGAAAAACTTGGTGTTTCTAGGCGCCCGGTTGTCGCCCGACTAGCGCCTAGCGATTTCTCGCAACCTTGGTAAAAATAAGTAATTGTTGTGTGCTTGAAAAGCACTAGAAAAGCTAGTTAGTACCTATTAGAGAATAAATAATAGAAGATTAGATTTGTAAATGAGTAGTTAGTTAGTTAATTCTGTTAGCTTCTTGTTAGTTTGTTAGCCGTTGGAAAGTTAGTTAGCCTCACTTGTATAAATAACAACCGTAGCTCATGTACAGATCAATTCTTTCAGTTCAATAATGATACTCTGCAATCAAATCATCTCTCTAGATTAGTTTAACATGGTATCAATCTCATGGCCAATATCTGCGTCTTCTTCTTCGTCTGCGTTCTCTCCGATTACTTTTTCCCATCCAATTTCGTCTAAATTGAATCATGATAATTTCCTCATTTGGAAAAAACAAGTCATTGCTACGATTCGTGGTCATCGTCTTCAAGCTTTTCTCAATTCCGATCATGCTCCTTCTCCGAGATTTCTCCCTTCTTCCTCCGATGGTGGTTCCGCAAATATCAATCCCGCTTTTTTTAGAATGGGAACAACAGGATCAATCGATCCTCTCTTGGATACTTGCTTCATTCGTTCATGAAGATATCCTTACTCGGTTAGTTAATTGTGATTCCTCCGCATCGCTTGGCATACATTGGAAATCTATTTTCTTTGCTCAAATTCGTGCAAAAGTGAGTCAATTTAAATTGCATTTACAAAAAAAAAAAAAGGATCACTCTCTATTAATGAGTATGTGCTTAAAATTCGTCATTGTGTTGATATGTTAACACTTGTTGGTCATCCTAAGCATTCTTGAAAAGGATCATGTTGATGCTATTTTGGAAGGCTTACTTGGGGAGTATGAAACATTTGTCTTTGTGAGTTACTACTAGAAATGATGCTTATTCTGTGCGTAAATTGAGTCCCTACTTCTTTCACATGAAGCTCGTATTGAACGTTCTACAAAATCAATTGAATCTGCTATGGCTAATGTTGTTGTTTCTCGAGTCTGTTATGCATTCAAATATCGGTAATTTTGTTGGTTCTCAGCACCATGGTCATAATTCCGGTTATGCTAGGGTAGAGGTTTTGCACCTCGAGGCAATTTTCGTGAATTTAGAGGAAATAACGGGTTTCATAGGGGCGTGGTTACTCTTCCAATCGAATAATGTGTCGGGTTGTGTGAAAGAACAAATCATATGGCACATCAATGCTATTACTGATTTGATCGAATTTTTAGGGACCTAATCGTCTCCGTGTCCTTCTCGGTCATCTCATCGCCCCTTTACATCTCCTCCTCCAACTTGCTTTCAAGGGAATGTTGCTCAAACCCAAATTTCAGATGTTTCTACCTCTCAAGTATCATCCTAGTGGTGGTCATGAAGAGTGGTACCCGACTCAGTGCTACTAATCACATTACTGGTGATCCACGAACTTGATGGTGCATGCTCCTTATCATGGCAATGAACAGGTTAAAATGGGTAATGGTAAGGGGTTAAATATTCAGACATTCGCTCTTCTTCCTTCTCTTCTCCTTATTTTTCCAATCGCACTCTTAATCTTACTCAAATTCTTCATGTTCCTCAGATTACAAAAAATCTTCTTAGTGTTTCCAAGTTCTCAAGAGACAACAATGTGTACTTCCGGTTTCATGCCGATTTGTCTTGTGAAGGATTCAATTACTCATGCTACTCTTCTAAGAGGTGATGGCTCGAAAGCTACCTTTAAAACCGTAGGCAAGTGCACCTATCATTTTATAGTATAGATTATTGAGTACCGAGTGTCATTCCCACGAGGATTGTAAGTACTAATAATTACCGCTTTTTGTTATTTAATCTAACAATTTTCGAGTTTTTGTTTGATGAAAAAGGAAAACAAATTATAAATTGTAAAAATAAAGGAAGATTTGTTAAAATAAGAAATCAAGAGATAAAAATGTGTTTGAATGTAAATCCCTCTAGAATGTTTTTGTGATTTGACAAGTTAAAAATACAACCGTAAGCCCTTAAGCAAAAACCAACCTCTTTTAATAAAATCTCATGTCTTGTGGACCGTAGAAATTCCCAATTTAAGTTAAACCTTTCTCAAGGCGAAAAACTTCTAATCTCAAGTTGATTAACTGAAATCTCTTTCTAGTTAAAACCCCCAAGACAACATTATAACGATTTGTGAATTCCCATATTAGGTTTGACCCTAATCCAGAAGATTTATGTCGTCCTATATCTAGGATTGCATGCAACTCTTTTCACTTATATAGGTTCTATTTCACCATGAATCTCTCGATTTCCGGATGAAAAATAAACTTCAAATCAATATTGCGCATATATCAATTCGAATGAACGAAGCATAATATAAGTGAATCACACAAAATATGAAGATTTTATTAAAAACATACACACCTTAATCACAAATCCATTCTAGAGTTCATTACATTCAAACACTAGGAGTTTAGCTACACATGATTTTGACCAAAGAATAAATTACACAAGAAGATTTAAGTATTGTAGACATGGTGTACTTATCTTTCTCAAAATCTCAATTGACTTCTTTCTTGATTGATGATGTTGCTCCAAGCCTTCTTCTCCAATATTGCCCCAAGCTTTCTCCTCCAAGACCCTTGATCCCAATTCTACTTAATGAAATGAATACAATGAATATTTCCGAGTATCTAATGAATGCCTCTCCCAATTTCAACCATTGGCTTTTATAGGCAACCAATACATTGATAGTACTCTCTTTTATTAAACAATCACCCCATTTTCCTTGTTGGTTGGTGAATTCTTGTATTCAAGTGATGAGGAGAGGACATGGAGACATGTTTCAAACAAAATAGGGTGTTAAAAGTGTACAAAAGTGGCCAAAATGGGTTGGTTGGTGAGTTTTCCCCAAATTCCGCAAAGAAAAGTTGCAAAAAGAGGTCCGGACACGCCCGTGTTGCAAAGACGGCCAGGCCGCGTCTTTGCCGCACAAAATTTATCAAGAAATGCGACACGGCGCGTGTTGTACGACACGCCAGGCCGTGTCCGGGCCTGTTTTTGTGCGGTTTTCCTCCTATTTTGATCCTCTTCAACATGGCCGTGTTGCCCGACACCCCCCGTGTTGGACCAAAAAGGCCCCGAAATGACGCGTTTGGCTTGGAATTTCGAGCGTTTTGCATCCTTAAACTCCCGGTATGTTTTGACATGAATCCATGGTCCGAAATTCACCAAAATTAGCCCCAAATGGTCAATCTACATCAATAAAATCACCTCGGAGTAATATGAACTATGTACAATCAAAAATTTACAAAACTAACAATAAAATAACTCGAATTCTACTCAAATATACACATAAAACATGCATAAAAAGACCCTTATCAAACCACCTCCAACTTTGAACTTTGCTTGTCCTCAAGCAAAACATTATATCAAAAAGAGGGATTCAATAAATCACAACATACAAAGATGATTTTTTTTTTTGTTTTTCAACATATTGAACATAAGCGATCAAGTTCTTGGCCTTTTCAACCTGAATTAACCTTTAAGTAAAAACATAGTTTTGTAAAGCGATCGATTGTCAAGAAAGATCGTAATATCAGGCATTATTCAGACTTGAAATCATCACTCAACAAATCTCGATAGTTATGAACAACTTCAATTTTTATAACGCCATAAAAATACAAGAATTCAATAGATCATTATAGTTAGCCTACTAGTCATATAACCAAGCTTCTTGAACTTTATTGGAATGAGAAGTCAAGGAGTATTCATTCTCCTTTTTTTTTTTTGGGACCTTTCGAGACATGCTTCCACTAGGTTTATATTTTGAATTTCTGTTCAAACACTCCTGGGTGGTTTCCCATACTCATATTCGTGTCGCCGTTTTACGTAAAAAGACAAACATGGGGCTCATGAATGCTCCTAGTTACTAAGCAACAACAAATAGAGGAGTATAACCTCGATTGGTCCGTTTTTTTTCTTCTTTTTCTTTTTTTTTTTCATTTTCTCTTTCTCTTTTTTTTATTCGCAAGCTTGGTTTAACAACTCGTTAACCACTACTAAATCACGAGTTCTCGAGGCGTTCATAGCGCTAGGTATCGTCGTATATGCCTTAACACATCAAGTATTTATGGAGTTAGAAATCTCATCAAAATTTTGCACCGCATCCACGTCAATCTATCCTAGACAATCAATTGCTTCACATTGAAAACACAGATTAACAAGTTAATATAGGTATAATTGGGCCAAGTTATTGACTAGCAAATACTCAATTTGTTAAAAAAATTACATCTCTTGAAAACAAACACACAAGCATCCGAAAATGTTATTGTACCCACCTCCAACTTTAAGTTTCACATTGTCCTCAATGTGAAAGAAAGAAATGGACAAACACACACAAAACACTCAAAAAAAAACAAAGAAATTAGAATGATATAAAAAGAGGTGGAAAAAGAAAAATACGACCTTACTACAATAGTGGAATCGGTGTTGAGCGACCATTGGGTTGTTTTGGTACGGGACCTTCAACGGCATCTTCATACCTAATCAAAGTTAAGCAACACACAACTCGAATACCGTGAAATCTCAAATATTCCCAATTAGGACAAGCAAGAAGAAGCTCAAGAGTTTTTTTTTTTAATGATTTGAAAATGACTCTAAGGACTTGTGATTATTTTGAAAGAAAATAAAAAAATAAAAAAATGAAAACAATTGCACACAAACATCGGGTTGCCTCCCGGTTAGTCTTCTTTAAAGTCGTATACATTTGGACTAACTCACCTAAATGTGAAGATTAGTCGGGCGAGCTTTAAACTTATGAAAATCCCTTTGGTGTTTAGGAGAACTACCCCAACCTCAAGCTTCAAATTGTGCATTTCGACCTTTTTCGGTCCCCTTTTTGGGCATAAGCTTCCAACATGGACTTTGAACAACACTTTTCTCCAAAGTTTCTCATCATGCAAAGGAATTGAATCGACAAAAGAACAAGTAGTATCCTTTTCAATATCAACATGAATTTTAAAAATTACTTGTTCATCCCCTACTCTCAAAGTTAATTTTCCTCATGCACATCAATGATAGATTTTCGCCGTAGCCAAGAAGAGACACCCTAGAATTAAGGGAACTTCTAAATTATCTTGCATGTCAAGAATAACGAAATCGATCGAAACACGAATTTGTCAATCTTGACTAACACATCATGAATAATACCTCTAGGATGTTTAATCGATTTATCGGCTAATTGAATGTCCATCCTAATAGGTTTAAGTTCACCTAATCCTCGCATGCTTAAATGTTTCATAAGACATCACATTGATACTAGCTCCCAAGTCGGCTAGTGCCCTATCAACAGTAAACCATCAATTGTGCAAGGAATAATAAAGCTTCCTAGATCATTAAATTTTTATGGTAGTTCATTGGAAGGACATTTATCATTCAATTGCACATTTGATAATTTGTTAAGCTTATTTTCACTAGGAATGATGTCATTAAGATCCCTAACATGCTTTGAAGGAGGGTCAACAAATGGAATATTAGTATGTAATTGCTTGAATGACTCAAGGTACTTACCAAATTTGTCCTCCTTTCTATCTTCTTGATTAAACTCCGGTAAGGGATCTTGGGCTTGTATTCGGCGACCACCTTTTTCATGGGCTTTTCTTCGTGTTTGTCGTCCTCCACATATTTTCGCATGGTGGCGTTGGCATAATCATGCTCATATGGAAAAGCGATGGTGATTGCCTTTACGTGCTCCCCGGGGTTTGGCTCGGTGTTACCGGCAAACTTCCTTGTGGCCTTTCGAAATCATCTTCGCAACCGCCTATTTGGTTTTCAGATTATGGATAGATGCCTCTTGATTTCTCAAGGATGTTTCCACGACTGGAATCGGGTATCTGTTGATTGCACAAACTTTGTTATAAGATCTTCCAAGTTAGGTTTACCTTGATTTGGTGAAATCCCGGAGACGTGTGTAGATCGGGATTGGGATTAGGTCGTGGTTGGCCTTGATTTCCCCAACCAAAATTAGGATGTTGTCGCCACTCATTATTATATGTGTTCTTTGTAAGGATTACTTGGGTAATTTCGCCTTGATTCCCAACGTAATTAGCCTGTTCACTGAGGTATTGTGTGTGGGCCCCGATGATTATGCAGCGATCCTCGCAAGTTTCACAAGATAAAACATGCGGTGGTGGTGGTTTAGAGCCGCTAGATCGTCGATCTTTTGGATCAATGCTTCGACCGTGCGGCGAGCGTAACTACCGATCGCATTATACACACCAACCGACTTTGTTAGTTTTACCTCGTATGGATTGCCATTGGTAGCCGTTCATGGCCATTCCTCGATCAAATCCTGAGCGGCTTCCGGCGTTTTGTTATTAAGAGTTCCCCCATTCACCTGATCGATCATTTGTCTTGTTGCGAGAAAGTAGCCCATTATAAAATGTTTGGACTTGCATCCAAATAGGTAGGCCATAGTGTGGGCATTTCCGCAACAATTCTTTGAATCTCTCCCAAGTGTCGTACAAGGTCTCGTCATCTTCTTGAGTGAATGAAGAGATTTCATTCCTCAATCGTGCGCTTTTGCTGGTGGAAAATATTTCAAAATGAACTTTTCGCCATGATGTTCCACGTTGTAATCGTTCCCTTTGGCAAAGTATTTAGCCATTGTTTAGCCCGCCCCAAGAAGAGTAAATGGGAATAGGCGTAAACGAATGGCATCATCGAGACCCCATTGATTTTGAATGTATCGCAAATTTCGAGGAAATTTACGATATGATTATTCGGATCTTCGCCTGGTAGCCGTCGAATTGAACGAATTGTTGCACCATTTCAATGACATTCGGTTTGATTTCAAAATTATTGGCGGCAATGCCTTACGATGCTAGATGACGACGCGTGCCGTCCATGGATGGTTTGGCATAGTCATACATAGTTCTTTGTTCATCCTCCATGACGAAATCTTTATTTTCGTTAGTATCCTCTTCGTGGGTTCGTGTTAGTACTTTCCTCCTCGTGTTGCTACCGGCGGTGTCGCGCTTCCAAATTCGGCGACGAGTAGGTATACACTGCGGTAAACAAAGAGGATAAGTATAAACCAAGACTTACAAAGATAGATAAAAAAGAAAGATAATGGTAAAAAATAAAAAAATGATTAAATTAACAAAAATAAAGCGTTCTTAATATTACAATCCCGACTTTAACGCGCCCAAAAACTTGATGGCTCAAAAGCTACCTTTAAAACCGTAGGCAAGTGCACCTATCATTTTATAGTATAGATTATTGAGCACCGAGTGTCATTCCCACGAGGATTGTAAGTACTAATAATTACCGCCTTTTTGTTATTTAATCTAACAATTTTCGAGTTTTTGTTTGATGAAAAAGGAAAACAAATTATAAATTGTAAAAATAAAGGAAGATTTGTTAAAATAAGAAATCAAGAGATAGAAATGTGTTTGAATGTAAATCCCTCTAGAATGTTTTTGTGATTTGACAAGTTAAAAATACAACCGTAAGCCCTTAAGCAAAAACCAACCTCTTTTAATAAAATCTCATGTCTTGTGGACCGTAGAAATTCCCAATTTAAGTTAAACCCTTTCTCAAGGCGAAAAACTTCTAATCTCAAGTTGATTAATCGAAATCTCTTTCTAGTTAAAACCCCAAGACAAAGATTATAACGATTTGTGAATTCCCATATTAGGTTTGACCCTAATCCGGAAGATTTATGTCGTCCTATATCTAGGATTGCATGCAACTCTTTTCACTTATATAGTTCTATTTCACCATGAATCTCTCGATTTCCGGATGAAAAATAAACTTCAAATCAATATTGCGCATATATCAATTCGAATGAACGAAGCATAATATAAGTGAATCACACAAAATATGAAGATTTTATTAAAAACATACACACCTTAATCACAAATCCATTCTAGAGTTCATTACATTCAAACACTAGGAGTTTAGCTACACATGATTTTGACCAAAGAATAAATTACACAAGAAGATTTAAGTATTGTAGACATGGTGTACTTATCTTTCTCAAAATCTCAATTGACTTCTTTCTTGATTGATGATGTTGCTCCAAGCCTTCTTCTCCAATATTGCCCCAAGCTTTCTCCTCCAAGACCCCTTGATCCCAATTCTACTTAATGAAATGAATACAATGAATATTTCCGAGTATCTAATGAATGCCTCTCCCAATTTCAACCATTGGCTTTTATAGCAACCAATACATTGATAGTACTCTCTTTTATTAAACAATCACCCCCATTTTCCTTGTTGGTTGGTGAATTCTTGTATTCAAGTGATGAGGAGAGGACATGGAGACATGTCAAACAAAATAGGGTGTTAAAAGTGTACAAAAGTGGCCAAAATGGGTTGGTTGGTGAGTTTTCCCCAAATTCCGCAAAGAAAAGTTGCAAAAAGAGGTCTCGGACACGCCAGTGTTGGGCAAAGACGGCCAGGCCGTCCGCACAAAATTTATCAAGAAATGCGACATGGCGTGTTATGCGACACGGCCATGCCGTCCGGCCTGTTTTGTGCGGTTTTTCCTCCTCTTTTGATCCCCTTCAACATGGCCGTGTTGCCTCGACACCCCGCCCGTGTTGGACCAAAAAGGCCCCGAAATGACGCGTTTGGCTTGGAATTTCGAGCGTTTTGCATCCTTAAACTCCCGGTATGTTTTGACATGAATCCATGGTCCGAAATTCACCAAAATTAGCCCCAAATGGTCAATCTACATCAATAAAATCACCTCGGAGTAATATGAACTATGTACAATCAAAAATTTACAAAACTAACAATAAAATAACTCGAATTCTACTCAAATATACACATAAAACATGCATAAAAAAAGACCCTTATCAAGAGGCCACCTCCAAAATGGACTACATGTCTTTCCTCAACAAAGAACTTAGATGTTGTCACTAGTTCCTCCGCTAATAAGTTTGTTGTATCTTCTCTTTGTAATAAATACATTTCACCCTCTTGTAATTTGGCCTCTCATGACCCACGTTTGATGTATGGCATAAGAGGCTTGGTCATCCCAAGATAATAAAATTGTTCAATCGGCTCTCTCGATTGCTCAATTTCTTTTCTTAACAAGTCTGTTTCTTCTCTTTGTCAACTTGTTGTTTAGGTAAAACACACAAGTTCCCTTTTCCCCATTCCAATACAAAGATACATCGCTCCATTCAGACTCATTCATTCGACTTATGGGGTCCTTCCCCTATGATTTCTTCTAATGGATACGAGATATTATATTCATTTCATTGACACATTTTCTAGATTTACTTGGGTTTATCTTCTCGGACAAAAATCAAGCATTCACAACATTTATCAATTTTAAAAGTCATGTTGAATTGCAATGGGATGTAAAATCAAAGCTATTCAAACAGATTGGGGAGGGGAATTGGATCTTTCACAAATTATCTTACCTCTAATGGCATAATTCATCAACATCCTTGTCCCTATACACATGAACAAAAACGGTCTTCTGAAAGAAAACATCGTCATATAGTTGATACAGGTCTTACCCTTCTTGCTCAAAGGCTTCTCTACCCATGAAATTGCGGGATGAAGCCTTCTTAACCTCTCGTATATCTCATCAACAGACTTCCTACACCTCTCATTCATCACAAAAGTCCTCTTGAAATTCTATTTCACCAAAAAACCCTTTACTTATCTCTCAAAACGTTTGGTTGTCTTTGTTTTCCTAATCTAAGACCATATAATCAACACAAGTTTTCCTCTGATCTTCTCCTTGCACCTTTCTAGGATATAGTCTCAATCACAAAGGCTACAAATGCTTGTGACCTCGGGAAAAATTATTATCTCAAGAGATGTGCTATTGATGAATCTCGGTTCCCTATGCTCGGCTGTGTGTCCTCCTCGAGTAGGGATGGCAATTTCCTCCGAACCCGACGGAGGATCCGATACCCGACCCTAACGGAGGAGGGTATGGAGGGTAGTTTTGTACCCGATTAAATAAACGGGCACGTGGGTATGGGTATTTTCGGGTATGGGTATGGATGTGGGTCTGTGTACATCCTACCCATACCCTACCCGATACCGATTAAATAATAATATTATATATATAATATATCTACATATATATTTATTTATAATATTTTACATATATTTTTTTATTTATACAACTCTATTTATTTATATTTAAAGAAAATGATTTTTCCCAAGTCTCAACCAAAATGTACTAACCCACTAACACTTTTGTTTAATCTTTTTTAATATTTTGCTATATTTTTATAATATATAGTTCGCTAATTCTTATCTGTATTCTTTTTTCCTTATTGTTTCCTTTAGAATTTAGTAAATATCTATATTTTTATTTAAATAACTCAATTTTCTCTTTAAAAAAGAAATAACTAAAATTTTAAAAAATACAATTGTAAGTGGTAAGAGGGTATGGGTAGGGTATGAATACCCGATCCTCCAATGGGTATGGGGATGGGTATGAAAACTAAATACCCGATGGGTATGGGTATGGGTATGAGTATGAATATAATAAATGGGTATGGGGATGGAGGATGTAGAATCCTACCCGAATCCTACCCATTGCCATCCCTACTCCTCGATCCACTGCTTTCCTCTTCCTCATCCTCTTCTTCAATTCCTCTCTCTATAATTCCTACTTACACAAAGGCTTACATACCATCCTTCCCCCATTCCCAGCTCAAGCTCATCCGATTCTTCTTCATCTCGATTCTTCTCCTCAAGAGCCTAATGTACCGAAGTTAACACTTTACCTATTAATCATAATAACTTTGTTGTTGTGTTTGAAGAGCAAAGATGTACCTACGAGGTCCCTGTTACCAATACTCATCATATGCTTACAAGAGCAAAAATGGGGTGTTTAGACCCAAAGTGTTTGTAGCCACCACAGAACCACCGATGCTAAAAGCGCATTGCTTGATGATAGATGGAAGCAGCAATGATCGATGAGTATTTGGCTCTCCGAGGAATAATACATGGCGACTTGTTCCCTTGCCTAACAACAAGCATGCTATTGGATGTAAATGGGTGTCGTGAGTGAAATAGAACTCGATGGCACTATCAACAAGTACAAAGCTAGGCTTGTTGCTAAGGGATTGATCAAGTTGCAGGCTTTGATTTTCTGAGATACATTTAGCCCTCGTGGTCAAACCTACCACAATTCGAATTGTTCTAACTCTGGCTATCGCAGGAAGTGATCGGTGAGACAACTTGATATTGCAAATGCTTTTCTCAATGGGGATTTAAAGGAGGAGGTCTATATGCATCAACCCTTTGGCTTTGAAGATCCTAACTATCCTCAAAGATGTGTGTAAACTACGAAGTCACTTTATGGTTTAAAGCAGCTCTCTAGGGAATGGTTCAACAAACTTTATCGGGTGATATCTTCTTTTGGTCTTCATTCTACCAAGTCGATCATTCATTATTTGTGAGACACAACACGAGATATTTTTTGGTTCTCGTATATGTAGATGATATTTTAGTAACGCGCAAAGAATCCACAAGAAGTTGGGTCTTTCATTAATAATCTCAAGAAAGCTTTTTCTTTAAGGGATCTTGGAACCATTGACTACTTCTGGGGATCCGGTGCAAAGTACTCAGGGGATTTGTCTCTCTCGGACTAAGTATGTTAAGGATTTACTTGGTAAAGTTAAGATGCGAATGCAAAACCCATTCATTCTCCTATGGCCACAGGAGAAAGGTTGCCCGCTTATGGAGATGATATTATGGTTAATGCTCACTTTACGTAAGATCTTGTTGGTGCCTTACAAAGATGTTACAATAACCAGGCCTCGAAATTTCTTTTTCTTTGTGAACAAGGTGTGTCAATTTATGCAGAGGCCTCGAACTCTCATTGGAAAGTGTTAAACGCATCCTTAGATATCTTAATGGTACACAAAGAGATTATGGCCTTCACTTCTCTCCGGATCCATCCTTGCAATTTAATTTGGTGGGATATTGTGATGCTGATCGGGCCTCTAATCGTTATGATAGAAGGTCTACTACAGGGTATTGCTTGTTCTTAGGTTCCAATCTCATTTCTTGGCAGTCCAAGAAGCAACATACCATCTCAAGGTCTTCAACCGAAAGCTGAATATAGGAGTGTAGCAAGTCTTGTTGCGTAAATTACTTGGGTCCGTGGTTTGCTACAAGAATTACAAGTTTGTGTTACTAAATCTCCGGTAGTGTGGTGTGACAATTTGAGTACAAAGATGACTCACAGCCAACCCCGTACTTCACGCTCGAACAAAACATATTGAGTTGGATCTTTACTTTGTAAGAGAGAAAGTGCAGCGAGAAACTTGTTGACATTAGACATGTCCCAGCTATAGATCAGATTGCGGACATCTTTACTAAAGCTAACTCGAGACTATGTTTGACATTATGAGAAACAAACTTAAGGTGTCTGAAACCACCTTAAGTTAGCAGGAGCTATTAGAGAATAAATAACAGCAGTTAGATTTGTAACAGTAGTTAGTTAATTATGTTAGCTTCTGTTAGCTTCTGTTAGTTTGTTAGGCTGTTGGAAAGTTAGTTAGCCTCACTTGTATAAATAACAATTGTAGCTCATGTACAGATCAATTCTTTCAGTTCAATCATGATACTCTACAATCAAATCATCTCTCTAGATTAGTTTAACAGTACCGAAAGTTGCGAAATAATTTACGGATGTGCTATGCTCTTAATATAGTTTAATTATCTGTATCTTTAGCAACTAAGACATACAGAGAAACTCCATCTATGTGAACATAAAAGTAGTGTTACTTTAACAATAAAATTGTGTTTTTGTGAGAAATGTTCATAAGTTCCAAGATTAGCACATGGTCGTATATAATAGTGTTAAAGTTGTTGAAGGAAAACTATGAGATATAATGTTACATGTGTAATATCTTTAGTATTAACATAGCCGTCGGAGTTCAGTTTACATATATATACCTACAACTTCCTTAGAACTTTGAAATATTTATGCTAATTGGAGGTCCAAATCGAAGTTGTATACTTATATTTGTGACAATTTATTAGACATTAATTATATTATCCATAACTAGTGAAAAATTATTGTGTAGTTGTTCACAATAATTCTCATCCTACATCTAATGTGAAAAAGAGTGTAAACTATTTATATGTAATAATCTTTTATGTGTAATGTTGGAGAAATGGATATTTAGGCCCAACTGTTATGAGCTTGTACCAATCAATGTCAACGGGTCAAGGTAAGACTCGAACCCATCTCGGATCCGCCCCATTTTTGGGTGGGTTTTAACAAAGATAAATGGGTCCGGGTTTGGGTAATTTCTTTCAGGACCTAGACCCGACCATTTAGAGTTTTATTATTTAAAAATTATTGTATATTTTTAATAATATTTTACTTAAAAATATAATTTTATTTTTTATTATATAAATATATATATATATATTATTTTTGAATTATTTAATGGGTTTACCCATCGGTCTTGGTCTCAAAGTGCGGATTGGGTCTTGGGTCCAAGTGAACCCGAGTCGACCTAACCTATTGACACTCTTAGTACTAATATTATTACAAGTCTTGATTGGGCACTTGGGCCTTGACGGAATCCAATATATTACTTTATTTTTTTCTTAATGAATGATTTCTTTTTTAAAATTTGAAATTTTAATAGATATGGGACATGAGTGTTGGAAATGGGATTTCAAAATGGGATATAATGTTTGAAATGAGATTTCGATATCTATAAATACACAAAAACTCATGTCGACCGTCTAACGGTCCGACTGTTAGACGGACGACCGCGGATCCGGTGGCATTTTCGTAATATTAGCAAGTGATGTTTTAGTAGTTTTCAGGAGTATCGGTATTAGCAATCCTTCTTAAATGTATTAGTCGTCCTTCTAAAAAGTATTAATAGTTCATCCTAAAATGTATTAGTAGTTTTCAAGAGTTTTTAGTGTTTCTCCTAAATATACTCCTAAAATGTATTAGCAATCCCTCAAAAAAAGTATTAGTAGTTCCTAAAAAAAAAAAAGTATTAGTAGTTCCTTGAAATAAATTAATTTTTCTCTCGAAATGTATTAACAATCATTTCGAAAAAGTATTAGTCGTCCTTCTAAAAAGTATTAGCAGTTCTTCTGAAATGTATTAGTAGTTCCCCTGAATATAATTAAATTTTTCTCTCGGAATGTATTAACAATCCTTCTGAAAAGTATTAGTAGTTCTTCTGAAATGTATTAGTAATTTCCTGGAGAGTTTTTTTGTATTTCTCCTGAATATACTCCCGAAATGTATTAGTCGTCCTTTTAAAAAGTATTAGCGGTTCTTTTCCAAATGTATTAGTAGTTCCCCTGAATATAATTAAAAAAATTCTCCCGAAATGTATTAACATTCCTTCTGAAAAGTATTAGTCGTCCTTCTAAAAAGTATTAGCAGTTCTTCTAAAATGTATTAGTAGTCCCCTGAAGAGTTTTTAGTATTTCTCATGAATATACTCCCCAAATGTATTAGCAAATCCCTCAAAAAAAAGTATTAGATGTTACCCTAAAAAGTATTAGTAATTCATATTTTGTCCTCAATAAAAAATGGAGTGGCATTATTTTTATTTATTTGTCCATCTCTCTCCTCAAAGATTCTAGTCCATTGTCGTCGTGTTCCCAAATCTTCTAGCCCCGTAATAGCTTGAAAATAAGCAAATTTATCCGCCACACCCCCATTTCTTCAATAATATATATATATATATATACACCTTGGCACGGTGGTAGTCACAACGGCGATTGGATAGCAACACGGTGGAGCAGTCCATCCGAAAGTAACAATTCGGGATAAGCATCAATCGCCCTTCCCTGTACCAATTATACCCCACCATATCCATACTCACCACCACAACATAATTATCCCCGCACTCGCACCCCATTCCCCCAAATTGAAGCTCAAAATGTTTCCCCTCATTTTATAGTGGTTAATTATCATGGCGGGCGTCGATTTAAGAGGTTGCGATTGAGGACTAGGACTCGGCGTTTTCGGTCGGACGTGAGATTTCACGAGATCGCCATTGCCATGTTCTTTTAGACGACAAATGGGATGAGGAGAGAGAAAGATAGAAGGGCGTGGATGTTGGAGCATTTCGTTTAAAGATCCGGGTCGGATTTGGGGGATCCGTCTAACGGACTTAGATCCGTTAGACCGTCTGACAGGAGAGACTAGCTCCTATAAATATGTTGTGAAAAATCAAGAAAACTCACTCAAAATTTATGCACCATTCTCATAGATTTTCTTTTCCAAATCCTTGTATCTTGAAAGTTTATTCTTGTTGGAAATCGAACTTGATTTGAGTCCAAATAATATTATGCTTGAATATATATTTGAGTTAAAAGATAAAATAAGAGTCAAAACCCAAATGACCCAAGTTCTAGAAATTGTCTAGAAATATCTTAAGAAAAGGTCTTAGATATTATTTGAAGAAGGTTTATAGAAATTAGAAACTTCTAGGAAGCTAGATATATTTTAGAAGATAATTCTAATGAATGAATTATAGTCATTTGATCAAATAAATCATATCCATAGGTTAGGAATTTGTTTTAGTATAAATAGGGATGTTTTAGGTCTTAGCCCATTTTGTAACAAACCAAAATTTGAGAAGAATCAATAGAAGCAAATATACTTCTACAAAAGCTCTCTTTTATTTTCGAGTCTAATGAACATGTTTATTTGAGGAAATGTTGCTTTTAGAAAAGTGTCAATATCACGGATTTATTGTTTTGTTTAAATTATGTTTCCGTGTTCTTTTACTAACAAAGACTATAAGACCAGGAAGCAACGAAAATTAAAGCTTAAAACCAAAGACCAAACAAATCACCGGAAGGAAAACGAAAATAATAATGAGCAGAGTATATTTTCTGTCATTGAAAAGTTTGACTTTATAGAGAGAGTAGGTCTTTTGTGAGGCCATCTCACGGATCTAAATACGTAAAAACGGAGTCTCTCGTTCTCTCGTATAAAAAAAGAAAAAAACCATCAAACATCTTAACCATCGAACATCTTAAAAGATGTAATCGCTGCTTGAATTGAACTCACATCATCATAGGAACGCAAAACAAGGACGTTTGATCAACCTTCGGACGCAAAACAAGGACGTTTGATCAACCTTCGGGGCCAATCTACTTGGGATTTCAACATTTTAATAGCGTTCTTATAATTGTTGATCTCTCGAAGTCCAATAAAGTAATCTTGTTTGTCGAAAACATTTTTAAAAAATGATACCTTTTGTTGATGAAAGAACAACCAACATTGTAAATATATAATATTAGGTTGTGTGCCCATAATTACAATACTAATAACATTATAATTTATAACAGTGTTATAATTTATAGATCAAAATTGTTAAATTATATTATTAAAAGAAATTGTTTAGTAGTGTTAATGTGTTATATAACACTATAATGTTATATGATTTTTAGAAGTTATATATTGTGCCTCCATTAAATATATTTTATGTAATTTATAATATATTTACTTTGTGCTCTAGTTATAACAAATTCTGGATCCTGGGCACAATACATGCATATGTTAGGTAACTAATACTAAATGGAGTAATCTCTCTAGTACATGTTAAGTCGTTAATAATTTAGTCGATCCTCTCTCTAAACCACTTACATGAGAATTAGTGAGAGTACGACGAGACTTCAAAAATCTTAGGTTTAAGCACCGAAGTAGGTAACCCAACTTTGAAGTAGTAAAATCATGGTTTTAAAGTTCAATGGGTAAAAATAAGTCATTGTTGTGTGCTTAAAAAGCACTAGAAGGTACGGGTAGATAAATGGGTACCTCCGGATATAGGTTGGATCAAAATTAATACGGATGTGTCTATTAAGGAGGGCGAAGGTACGGGGATTGGAATTATTCTACGGGATCACGACGGGAACGTAGTAAAAACTCTCTCCCGCCTTTTTAAGATGAATATGAAGTGGATATAACGTGAAGTCATTGCGTGTCGTGAAGGCGTCTGTTAGCAAGAGACCGGGTTTCGGAAGGTGGTCATCGAGTCCGACAATGCCAACCTCATAAATCGTCTAAAGAACAAACCGTAAGAGTTCTCCTACCTTGGGAATATTGTGTCGATATTCTTCACTTTGGTTATTGCTTTGATTTATTCTGTCTAGTTTCGTTAAGAGATCGGAAATACTCTAGCTCACAATTTAGCTCATTTTGCTTTTTTACGCTTGTTGGATCCGAGCCGAGGATCGGAAATATTTCGGCTCACTTGGTGGACCTGGTTGTTTTCGGACATGATTCATTAATTTATAATATTTTCTATTTTCTCAAAAAAAAAAAAAAAACGGTTAGTACCAAAAGTTGCGAAATAATTTACGGATGTGTTATGTTGTATTTATTGAGTGTTTTTTAAAAATTTTCAATCCCACATAGGAAACCAAAACAAGTTTTATCCTCTTTATTAATGGGAGACCATTATGGGCTTAGTAATAATGGGCCAAGAGAATAAGGAGACCTCGCGCACATAAAGAGTCGGGCAAAGTGTAAAATCGCTACGGGCGATACGGGCTCGGCCCATCTTGTTTTGTCACTTAAAATTTTAATCTTTTGAATTAATCCATCAGCCTATTATTTTGGGATTAATTGATTAAACCTGAATTATTCAAAATAAACGTTATCAAGATTTGTTTTGAATTAATGATGAATCCTTATCTATAATTGGTCATTATCCTTTCATTCCCACTAACGTTTGTTTTCAACAAGTTTAAAACAATATCTTCACCTTTTGAAAATATATTGATTAGTCAATCAACCGTTGAGTCGATTTCAATATTTTCGCTTTCAACCGTTTGGCTTTTCAAACCTTATATATTTTGTTCCTTCTAAGCTACTGTGTCTTGTCAAAAACGAGTTAGAACAAAAATATATTCTGACCTTTTGTTCCAAAAATTTTTCTCTGTTTCTTGGGTTTACAAATTCATTTTTCCTTTGCTATTCAAATTCTGTTGAATCCTGGGGATTGGAATAAAATCCTTTAGGACGAGTGTTATACAAACACGCCGGGTTTCTCTCGATTTTGTTTCGTTCTGCTTTCGGATTACTTCAAATTTTCACAACAATCTAAAGGATTTTATACATGGAATCCGGAAAGACTAATGTCCCTGTTTTGCAAATCGACTTGAGCCAACGAAATCAAGCGGAGCTAATTTCACTTCACCGACTCGGCCGACCTATCTACATTCGACACCCCAATCCGTGCCATCCATTCATCACCTACATTCAGTTCGCTAAGCCGTTTCGGATATCTCCAAAATCGAGATGTTTGGAGGACGAATTACAAGCGATGGCGGAGCGTATCTACATTGTTCTTGATATGCACGGGTCGTCGCTTCTTAGTCAAGAAAAACCCGACTTTTATTGATCCAAAACAGACGGAGTTTTGGACATATGCCAACAAAGTATAGGCACACGATCATTAGCACATTAACTAATGATCTTTTTGATGTCTCTCGCTTCATATAAAGAGGCGAAGGAAATTTGGGAATCAATAAATCTCAAATACACCGCCGAGGACGCATTTGGAAAGCGTAAGTTCGTGATTGGAAACTATTATCGTTTGGGAGATGATCGATGACAAGGATATCAAGATGCGATCAATGAGTACCACAAGCTTGGAGGATCTTAAAGTGAAAAGATAATCGCAAGAAGAATTTGTTCTTTGGGATTTTGATCGAGAAGCTACCCGAAACTTGGAGTGACTACAAACAACAACTCAAGCATAAACACAAGCAATTTGTATGGACCGGACACGATAACACATATCATCATTGAGGACACAAACCGGAGGGAACTTAAAGCTACAAAGGCAAAGGAGATAGCTTCAAAGGCAAATATAGTACAAGGTAAGCCTTCTACCAAGCCTGTTAAGAAATATCAACCTGATAACAAACCTAAAGTGAATAACCCCACTACTTTCAAGAAAAAAGGAAACTGTTATGTTTGTGGAAAGCCAGGTCACCATGCACCGCAATGTAAACAAAGAAAGAAACCTACTAATTCCCCAAAGCCAAATGCAAATTTGGTTGAAGGGGATGATGTAGTTGCGGCGGTACTAAGTCAAATTAATCTCGTGGCCAATGTGAAAGAATGGGTGGTAGACTCTGGGGCTACCAGGCACATCTGTGCAAATAAAGAGGCTTTTGTATCCTACAATATTGTGGGGGATGGAGAAGAACATGTGTATCTCGGGGATTCTCGAATCGCACAAGTTCTTGGCAAAGGCAAAATTTCGTTGAAACTCACATCCGGCAAGACTCGCTCTTAATGATGTACTTCATGTGCCTAATATTAGGGCAAACTTAGTTTCCGTTTCTCTGTTAGAAAAGGTGGGATTAGGGTGTCATTTGAATCGATAAGATTGTAATGACAAAAAATAATGTCCTTGTGGGCAAAGGTTATTGTAATCAGGGTCTTTTTGTACTGAATGTTTCCGATGTTATTAATAAAATTGCTTCTTCTTCTGCTTACTTGATTGATTCTATTGATGTATGGCATGCTAGATTAGGACATGTTAGTGCTTCCTATATTTATAAAATGCAAACTATTGGTTTAATTTTCGTATTAATAACACTAGCCTAAATAAATGTGAAATTTGTTGTGAAGCTAAATTAACCAAGAAATCATGCTTTTACGTTCAACGAGAATCAATTGCTTAGTCTAATTCATATTGATTTAGGTGATTTAAAACAAACCATGACTAGAGGTGGTAAAAATTACTATGTGACTTTTATAGATGATTATTCTAGATATGCTAAGGTATATTTACTTAGAAATAAAGATGAAGCTTTTAGCATGTTTCGTTTATATAAGTCTGAAGTTGAAAATCAGTTGAATAGGAAGATTAAAAGAGTTAGATCAGATAGAGGTGGCGAATATACATTATTTAATGATTTTTGTGAACAACAAGGAATAATTCATGAAATTACCCCTCCGTATTCGCCTGAATCAAATGGTGTAGCAGAAAGAAAAAATAGGACTTTAAAAGAAATGATGAATGCAATGCTAGTTAGTTCCGGTGCTGCTAATAATTTCTGGGGTGAAGCTATTTTATCTGCATGTCACTTACAAAACAGAATACCTTATAAGAAAACCGGTAAGACACCTTATGAATTATGGAAAGGCTATCAGCCTAACCTAAAATATTTAAAAGTGTGGGGGTGTCTTGCTAAAGTTATGTTGCCTGATCCTAAGAAGAGAAAAATTGGTTCTAAAACTTCTGATTGCCTATTTATTGGTTATGCGTTGATCATAGTGCCGCATATAGATTTCTTGTTTTGAAAAGTGATGTGCTAGATGTTAATACAATTGTTGAGACAAAAATGTCTGAATTTTTTGAGCATATTTTTCCTTTAAAAAGCGTGACCATTTCTCATGCACTGTTGAATCTACTTCTTATGCTCTTATTGAACATAATTTTGAGAACTCTTTTGAGGAGTTGAGAAGGAGTAAAAGACAAAGAAAAGAAACTTCTTTTGGAAATGATTTTTATACATATCTTGTAGAAAATGACCCTTTAACATTTTAAAGCTGTTTTTTCCGATTCTTTATCTTGGAAAGAAGCCATTAAAACCGAAATTGATTCTATTGAACAAAACAAAACTTGGACTTTAGTTGATTTGCCACCTGGTGCTAGGCCTATAGGTTGCAAATGGATTTTTAAGAAGAAATATTATCCTGATGGAACTATTGAAAAATATAAAGCTAGATTGGTTGCAAAAGGTTTTACTCAAAAACAAAATGTGGATTATTTCGATACTTTTGCACCAGTAACTAGAATTTCTTCTATCCGAGTTTTGATTGCTTTGGCTTCTATCCATAAACTTTTTATTCATCAAATGGATGTAAAAACTGCTTTTTTAAATGGTGATTTGGAAGAAGAGATTTATATGGTACAACCAAAAGGGTGTGTTGTTTCTCGAAAAGAAAACAAAGTTTGTAAATTACTTAAATCATTGTATGGTTTAAAACAAGCACCCAAACAGTGGCATGAGAAATTTGATCAAGTTTTGAAATCTGATGGTTTTACTTCTATTGAAGTTGACAGATGTGTTTATACAAAACTTGTTGAAAATGAGTGTGTAATTATTTCTTTATATGTGGATGACATGCTCATATTTGGTAGCAACCTTGATTTAATTTATAAAACCAAAGAGTTTCTTGCTTCAAACTTTGATATGAAAGATATGGGTGAAGCAAGTGTGATATTGGGTATTAAAATCATAAGGAAAAATAATAACATTATGTTAACGCAAGAACATTATGTTGAGAAGCTTCTTAAGAAGTTTGGACATTTCGATGTCAAACCTGTGAGTACTCCTTATGATGCTAACACCCAATTAAAGAAAAATCTTGGTGATCCGTGGCTCAACTGGTATGCCAGCATTATTGGGAGTCTGTTGCATTTAATGAATTTTTCACGACCTGACATAGCCTATGCTGTGTGTCGATTGAGCAGATATACTCATAATCCCAACCGTGATCATTGGACTGCTTTAGTCAGACTAATGAAATATTTGAGAGGTACCATGAATTATGGTATTCTTTATAGTGGATTTCCCTCCGTACTAGAGGGATTTAGTGATGCTAATCGGATCTCGATTCGGATGAGATTAAATCCACTAGTGGTTATATATTCACCCTTGGTGGGGGTGCAATTACTTGGAAGTCAGCTAAACAAACTATCATAGCAAAATCTACTATGGAGTCAGAGTTTGTTGCATTAGAGTTAGCTGGCAATGAGGCTGAGTGGTTGAAAAACTTCTTAGCAGATATTCCATTGGGTTCAAAACCAACACCTTCGATTAATACATGCATTGTGATTGCCAAGCAAAGAATCGCAATTGCAAAGAATAAAACCTTTAATGGTAAAAAAGACATATTAAATGAGACATGATGTGGTTAAACAAATTGTTAAACGATGGAGTAATATCCATTGATTATGTGAAGTTAGAAGTGAATTTAGCCGATCCTCCGACTAAACCTTTGGGAAGAAAATTAATTATTGAGACATCGAGGGAATGGGACTTAAGCCAATTGATAAATTTACTGATGTGATGAAACCCAACCTTTGTGATTGGAGATCCCATGAATAAGGTTCATATGGGTAATAACAAGTCACTTGTTAATTCTGTTAGTACTAAAAATTAAGTGTCCTTCTTATGGTGTGAGAAGTGCTAAATTGCAATTATGTGAGGATGAGTTACTAAAACTCTTAATGAATTTTATATCCCTTAAGGGTGGTATATTTAATTGCAAAATATACTTGATGAAATTCACCTATATGAGTGTGGAGTGGGGCCGCTCCTATGAGACTTTGGCATGTCTCTAGAGCACTCATGAATACCAGGCACGCGCATGGCCTATTAGCGCAACACCGCATTGAATGGCAAAATTTTGAGATAGTGTAATGTGACTGATAAGATTTTAACTTACAATAAAGAATTTTGGTTCATAGAAGCTACATGCTTCACCAAAACTCTGTATTTTAAATCTTATTTTTCTAGGTCCAGTTCATAGTCCAAATGCACGATTCGATGCATTCTACACTTATATTTGTAACCCAGCAGATCATTCCTTTTATTCTTTATAAATCTTTTAAAAACATGTGGGGGATTGTTGTATTTATTGAGTGTTTTTTAAAAGATTTTCAATCCCACATAGGAAACCAAAACAAGTTTTATCCTCTTTATTAATGGGAGACCATTATGGGCTTAGTAATAATGGGCCAAGAGAATAAGGAGACCTCGCGCACATAAAGAGTGGGCCAAAGTGTAAAAATCGCGGGCGTCGATACGGGCTCGGCCCATCTTGTTTTGTCACTTAAAATTTTAATCTTTTGAATTAATCCATCACCCTATTATTTTGGGATTAATTGATTAAACCTGAATTATTCAAAATAAACGTTATCAAAGATTTGTTTTGAATTAATGATGAATCCTTATCTATAATTGGTCATTATCCTTTCATTCCCACTAACGTTTGTTTTCAGCAAGTTTAAAACAATATCTTCACCTTTTGAAAATATATTGATTAGTCAATCAACCGTTGAGTCAGTTTCCAATATTTTCGCTTTCAACCGTTGGCTTTTCAGCTTATATATTTTGTTCCTTCTTAAGCTACAGGGTACTGTCAAAAACAGAGTTAGAACAAAAATATATTCACATGACCTTTTGTTCCAAAAATTTTCTCTCTTCTTTGGGTTTACAAATTCATTTTTCTTTTGCTATTCAAATTCCTGTTGAATCCTGGGGGATTGGAATAAAATCCTTTAGGACAGTGTTATACAAACACGCCTCAGGTTTCTCTCGATTTTGTTTCTGTTCTGTTTCGGATTACTTCAAATTTTCACAACATGTTATGCTCTTAATATAGTTTAATTATTTGTATCTTTTGCAACTAAGACAAGAAGACATATGTAGAAACTCCATCTATGTGAACATAAAAGTACCCTCAATCTACTAATAACGATCTCTCCCGAATCGAACCCACACGGATGCTATTCAAGATGAGTTCCCACCAAATCTTCACGGCTACCGCATATGCCCTGGGAGCAATTTGATAGAGTAGGATATGAACCCTCGACCTCCACCCCACAAACAATTTGATGGAGTCTGGTTGTACGTCGCCAGACCCCGTCGTAACACCGGCGATGCGTGCACATCCATGCGGTTTACCTTGGCGGCAAAGAATGAGGAGCCGGAGTCGTTGTCTCAGGCATAGTCGGGCGTAAGCGCAGGCTCGAGTTATCAAAAAAAAAAAAAAAAAAAAAGTAGTGTTACTTTAACAACAAAATTGTATTTTTGTGAGAAATGTTCACAAGTTCCAAGATTAGCACATGGTCGTATATAATAGTGTTAAAGTTGTTGAAGGAAAACTATGAGATATAGTGTTACATTTGTAATATCTTCAGTATTAACATAGCCGTCGGAGTTCAGTTTACATATATATACCTACAACTTCGTTAGAACTTTAAAATATTTATGCTAATTGGAGGTCCAAATCGAAGTTGTATACTTGTATTTGTGACAATTTATTAGACATTAATTATATTATGTTAGGCATAAGCCCACCAAAACAATAGTATTGTCAAAAGTGGTGTGCTAACTTTTGCAAATCTTTGACAATGGCACCGTCCATGTGCAAATGGTCAAGAAATTGGTGCTGCTCATTTATTGAGGTTGTTCATACATTGCCTATAAAAAGGCTTGGCATGAGTGCAGAGAAGATCATGGCAAGCAAGTGAAGTTGCTTGGCCATCCAACCGGGTGGAGAGGAAAAATGAGTGTACACACCTGGGGAGATCAATTTGGGTGAGTCAAATTGTGATAGGTGCGGGGAAACACTCGGGGTATTTTTCTCGGGTAACACAAAGGGGTTGGGGAGAGTGTTCTTTGATAGCTAGTAAAGTGGTTGTACGAGAGTCTTTTATTCTTGGGTTTGGTCCATAAAACTCAAGGGGTGTATTTTCTTGTACCGGGAAATTCTTTATTAGTAAAGAACGGAAACTCTCGTGGACGTAGGCGGGTTTTGCCGAACCACGTAAAATCACCGTGTGCATTTAATTTTCGCGGTGTCATTTATTTTTGTCATCATATTGTTGGTGTGATTTGTCGGATATTCCGGATAAATCAAATCTCGGACCACGACACGCCCGCCGCGCCCAACATATTATCCATAACTAGTGAAAAATTATTGTGTAGTTGTTCACAATCATTCTCATCCTACATCTAATGTAAAAAAGAGTGTAAACTATTTATATGTAATCAATAGAAGCAAATATTCTTCCACCAAAAGCTCATTTTGTAACAAACCAAAATTTGAGAAGAATCAATAGAAGCAAAAATTCTTCTACCAAAAGCTTTTTTATTTCTTAGTCTAACTGAACATGTTTATTTGAGAAAATATTGCTTTTAGAAAAGTATCAATATCATGCATTTATTGTTTTGTTTAAATTATGTTTCCATTGAAAAATTTGACTTTATAGAGAAAGTAAGTCTATTCAGAGTATAATTTCATAAGATTTCTCGTTGTAGCTCAAAAGTGCCATCACCAAATTGGCAATGTAAAAGGGTAAAGCATTACAAGGGGGAACAGAAGTACAATTCAAACTTATCTTCATATTTTAACATACAGAATGACTTATCAGAACTTATATTAAAGAAATCAGTCCTTCAGATGTACCAGCATTATTTATTATACTCTTCCCAAATTTTAGGACATACCAGTGTTTCACCAAAATGAAGATCTCCTCAAAGACATCTTTCTATATTGTTGATAAATTAAATGCAAATGGAGTAAACCACGAAATATCTTGCACATAAAAAGTCATATAATTACAACCAAAATTTCCAAAGAACTCAAGCAAGCCATCAGCTTATCAAATACCTTTGTGCCCTAAAGTTAGACTTTTATGCTGCAAGAGCAAGACTTTCTATGGTTCTCTGTTTCTTACAGCCGTCAAGGAAACTACGCCATATTTGTGCATTTGGCGCGATAGGCATGCTCAAAATGAGTAGCTCAGCTTCTTTTATACGTCTATATCTTGTCAATAGATCGACGACTAGGAGATAATGCTCAATATCTGGTTCAACACCATACTTCAGTTTCATTTGGCTAAACAGATCCATCCCCTCTTCCACCAATCCAACATGTCTACAAGCAGAAAGAACAGCCAAAAAAGTAACCCTATCCGGTTTGATCCCCGTTCTTGTCATCTCCTGTATCTTTCTAATGCTTCATTTGCATAGCCATGTAGTCCAAGGGCCGACACAAGAGCCGTCCAAGAAAAATGTTCTTTCTTGTCATCTCATTAAAGATCTTAATGGAACTGTCAATGCTTCCACATTTTCCATACATGTCGATCATGGTGTTGCAGACAAATGTGTCACACATCTTAAAATCAGTCTTCACAATAAGACCATGAAGAGAACTGCCCAGAACAAGGTTACACAATTTGGTGCAAACACTGAAGAGGCTAACATAAGTATAATTGTCTGGAAAGGCTTGAGATCTACGCATGTGTTCAAAAAGTTCAAGAGTCTCTTTATAATCGCCATTCCGTGAACAAGCCGCAATCAAAATATTCCAAGATATAGCGTCCGGATTCTCCATTTCAGCATATAATTCTTGAGTTTTTTCATACTGTCCAGTTCGATTATAAATCCATGCTATAATATTGGAAGAAACAACAGGAAGCTTGGTATTACCTGACCCGACAAAGATCAAGGCATCGGACACCAGCCCATTTCTGGCGTAAGAGCTTATAAGAGAACTTGACACATAGGGGTTCTCATGGTAACCCATTTTGATTGTAAGTGAATGAAGTTGTAGCAACTCTCTTTTTAAAGATGACTTAATAACAATAGAAAATGACAGTCCATTTGGGTAATAGCCTGAGTGAATCATCTCTTGAAGCAGCCTGATGGAAGAAGAAGAAGAACCCATATTTGAATACCCGAGCATCAACGAGTTCCAGGCGACCAAATTTTTGCGTTATGGCATCAAAGCAAGTATGTGCCTCTTGCATTTTATCACATTTTGCGTAAAAAGTAACCAAGGCACTCCCAGTATACACATGAGACTCAAATCTTTTCTTTATCATCTTGCCATGGATGCATTCCCCATATGATAAATTGTGCAGCTTTGAGCAAGAGTTAAGCATATTTGCAAGTGTTGTTTCATTCGGTGATAATCCAGTACTGGTACACATTTTCTGGAAGATATCAAGTGCTTTGCTCGGTCTATCACTATTTGCCATTGCGCTAATTAGGGTATTCCACGACACGATATCCTTAACAGGAGCATATCCAAACATTTTCTCCGCCAAGCCAGACTTGGCGTACATATTAATCAGACAATTGTAAACTGGAGCTACATCATCAAATCCATACTTTATCACTAAGCCATGTATCTGCTCCCCCAATCGGATATCATCAACTTGTTCAAGACCAGACAAAAGATTCACGAAAGTGCATTCAGATATTCCAACTGCAGGGCTCATCATCATCAGCTCAGATAACATTAAAATGCAATCTTCTAAATAACCCATCTGACCAAATATAGATATCATGACATTCCATGTAACCGAGTTCTTTTTAGGCATGATTTCAAATATTCCAAGACATTCATCTAAACAACATTCATGCCTCCCGTACATTCCCAACAATGCAGTTCCAGCAAAAGCGTCCACGTAAAACAACCCAGTCTTTTCAATCAGTGCCTGCAACTGCATTCCTTCAAAGACATCCAACCAATGACACGATAGCAAGCTGCCAAATGTGAATTGCGTTGGCTTAAAATCACATCTTCTCATTTCGGCGAACAGCCCCAAAGCCTCCTGCAAAAACCCATCTCGACTGTAACAACTTATCATGGTGTTATACGATACGGCATTCCTTTGAGGCATTTCGTCGAACAGTTTGCGAGCCATTACAACGTCACCGAAAGTCAAGTATTTAGAGATGATATTGTTGTGGAGGAAAAGGGGTTCTTGTGTTGGGAATGAGCCCATAGTGATGACGAGTGCGTGAAGAGATTTCGCTTCGATGAGCGAACGGATTTTTTCAGGGTCGTGGCTATGACGTTTGATGTTTCGGCCATTGGAGCTGGCTGTTGAGAAGTGAAGCTTTTGGGTGGATGAAATGAGGCTATGATTACAGGTTTTAGGAAAGATCAGCGCTAATTTTCTCATAAAAGTATTGGGCATAGAAAATGCTGAGAATTTAATCTACTTCGTTCGACAACTAGTTTCTTTTTCAATTTATTTCTTTCTTTTTTTCCCCTTTCAGGTCAAAAACTAAACTTATAAAAATCGCCTTACTGATTTTTTACCCGACCCACTCTCATACCCACCCAAATTCATTTTTTTTTAATTTTCTTTTTCTTTTTTGTTTTAAACTAGTATTTATTCTTTCTTTTCCTTTTCCCTGTCGTCTTCTTCTTCTCGTTGTCTTCTTCTTCTCTTCTCGTTTTTCTCATTTTTTTTACTTTGTGTGATTGTCGTCCTTTTTTTTTTGGGATTTTCTGGTTTCGTGTATCAGTTTGTAATAAAATATGAGTTTGTAATAAAATTTGTGTACATTTCAATTGTGTTTGAAAGTATCGGAAATTACTTAAAAAGAATCAAAAAATTGCCTTAAAAGTATGAATTTTTTGTCACTCCTACTGAAGGGGAGGATGTTGAACCAGCAGAGCCCAGGCCTGCTATGGTGGACAAACCTCGTTGTGAATGGACCAACGAGTAAAACGGAGTCTCTCGTTCTCTCGCGGAAAAAAAAAGAGAAAAAACCCATCGAATATCTTAAAAAACTGTAATTCGCTGCTTCAAATGAACTCACATCATCATAGGAGGCTTCCAATATCTTAGTTATGCCATGCCAAGATGGTGAATTAAGATAGAAACCTAATTTTTTTGTATATATTGAATGATAACACATGAATTTGTAAAGCTGTTTTTGTACATTTCATTTAGCGATGATTAGAGAATTAGTAAGTATAGTATTAGGAGTTATGGTTTTGAGAACTTAATGCTCATATTTTAGTTGTAAATAAAAATAACCTTATATCCAATCCAATTAACGTTGAGTTAAAATAGGTATATGATGTCGATGGATTCCGAGATGAAGGAAGGAGGCGGAGGGAGATTGAGGTGCTAATTGTAGGGATGGCAATGGGCGGAGTGCGGGTCGGTATGGGATATACCATCCCCATTACCGATTCCCATCTCAAATACCATCCCCATACCATTCCCATTTTGGGTATCCGGTATGGGGACGGGAATCCCCATTCGGGAACAGGGTCCCCCGCGGTAATCGGGGTCCCCGTTTTGTATTTATTAATAAAAAATTTAAAAATTATTTAAAACAATCAATTCATCAAAATAAATAAAAATAATATAAATCCCTAATTTTACAATTATTCCTCAATATAAAAACACAATAACAAAGTCGATTATAAATACAATAATCTTCTAAATGTAAAATCTTGTAATCTTAGAATATAAAGTCAAACATAAACAACGTGGAACACAGAAATTTCTAAAACGCAAGTTATTGAATTGAAAAGTGGCAACATCATATATAATTTCATATCTTGCAATCATAATCATGGTTCCCCGCGACATCAAGATAAATAAATTGACATTAGTATCAATTTAACTAATGGAATAATCAAATAGATATATTTTATAATCAAATATGACAAAAATGCTAAAGTTAATGTTACTATTACCTCATCTACATCCCAATCATCATTAAATGTACGGTAACTTGCATTTGAGCCTCGCAAACAATGCAAATAAATAATTGTTAATTATCAATATACTTGTAGAATGAAATAGCTATAATAATAATTGAAAAATATTTCATTTATACCACTACGATACCAACTCGAGTGCACATCAAAGCCTCCAATGTTTCGAAAAAGTCGACTTCGGTGTTCATTAACAATTCTACCACTAGTAGTCTTTAAATGCGCCCGGAAGCAACACTAGACATTTGAATGGCCAAGATGTCTCTAGCAATATTTTGCGGCGTTGGATACTTGTGCCCATTTGTTTTCCACCAAGATAGCAAATCAAAACTGAGTTCTTGGTGGTACAACATCATCCTCAAGTAACGATCTAGTTCGATTTTTGATTATCAACCGCCCTCTTACTTGATACAAACATTTCATAATCCATCCAATCATCAACTTCCACAAGTTGTGAAGCCTCACCTCTGTAACTAGATTGAGTATTGTTATTTCCATCAATCTGATATTTCTTCAACAAATCATCACTGCATTCTTCGCACATTCTCAATTTCATGCTTCGCACTTTCTCCATAGAGTTTGGGAAAATAATACTCAACCAACATCATTTTGAACCTTGGATCCAACACGGTAGCTAAAGTTAAGACACCTTGAATCACATCCCAAGATTTCTCAAATTTATACATCATCTTTGATGCCATCAACTTGATTTCATTGCGTGAAGTTACAACCCACTCATTCAATGCAATTTTAATTTTGCAAATTTGAGGAAAAAACATATTAGTCATGGGGTATTTAGTACCGGATATTATCTCGTCCGCAACGTAAAATAGCTTCAACTTGTCACATATTTCCTTAGCCAACTCCCAATCGAATCAAGAGGAAAACATTTAAAATTTGAATCTCATTTGTTTCAAACGAGAAAACAAGCTCTTATATGACAAAGCGTAACATAACATCAAGTAAGTTGAATTCCACCTGGTAGCAACATCTTGAACAAGTTTCTTATTATATGAAATATGCAATTGATTGCAGCGTTTCTTCAAATTTCTCCACTCTCTTAGGTGTTGATCTCCAATATATAACACTATCACGAATCCTCTCAATCCCTTCGCTAATTACCTCCAACCCATCTTTCACAATTAAATTTAGTATATGCAAAGACAACGCATGTGAAATATTTCTTTACCCAATATCAATGAATCCAATGGCAATTTTTCCAACAAAATCTTCACAACTTTATTGTTTGTTGCGCGTTATCTCGATTATAGCAGACAACTTCCTATCCACGTCCAATCATAAAAACATTCTAACAACAAACTTGCAATTTCCTCACCAAGATGTGGAGATGGGACATACATGAACCTAATATATAAACATCATAATTTATTAGAATTTATATTAAGCAAGAAACAACTTATGAAACAAATAAAACTATACTAGGTGGAATTCCTACCCTTAACATTACTATCTACTGATCCAATTATTGGATATAAAGACATCAATCTTATTAGTATAATCATCTTAAGGTTGCTTGAAAGGAATCAATGATGATATTTTCAAAATACCAATTATATTCTCGGATAATTAATATATTAATTTTCTCGGTTTCTTTTTGTGGGAAAAAGACTCCTTATTTCCATAAATTTTACAATATACAAAAAAAATGGACCGCGAGGGTGGGGGGAGTGCAAAACAGTGATTTTAATAGTAGCAAACCAAAGACACATCTTGAATAAATTAAATATATAATATAGAAATATTTAGAAATAATTCAAGTAGCACTTTTAGAGCTAACAAACAATATACGATGACATCATAAATAGATAGACACACAACACCCACCAACCCATTTGCATAAATAATGTTACCTCATAATTAAGCTTCGTAAGGTCCATGCGTCATCTATATAGTGTGCCGTGACACCATATATCCCTTTTTTGATTTTTCAAGTCCACATGTCAGTGGTAATGGCGGCTCGACTTCGATTAGCCTCCAACATCCTTATTGCTTTTTCTCTCTCAATATTATATATGCTTAAGATATCACATTTGATTGTGTTTCGTGTCACAACTTTGAATACGGGTCAAGAGCATTTGAATATTCAATAAATCCTTCATCATCAACCATAGATAAAGGATACTCATGCTTAATAATCATGTCGAGAGCTTTCTCCTTGCAAAGTATGGATTAAAAGTGTAATTCTCCAAAGAAACTCGACCCATCGTTTGATTTACCATGTTTCAAGATAGATTGTTTTATATCCTGGTTCTTTCTCTTAACACATACACGATAATGATCATGCAAATGCCTAGTACCGTTACTACTTTTACCCCTAACATCCTTTTACAATATTTGCATATTGCCTTGTCTACCCCACCAATGTTTTCCTTCGTAAAATGATTCCACATTTCGATCTCAATCTCTTATTGGTAGGTGCATTTGATGGTTCAAATTGACGAAGGTGAAATAATTTTGGAGTTACCTCGTTATCCCGTTCTTTATTTTCAATGTCCTTAGTAGAATCACATATACCGTTGCTTTGAGTTATACTGGTATAACTGGTTGACTTGTATTCTTGTTCGCATCATTAGTCGAATAATCAACAATGTCATCAACCTCATTTTGTCTTGAATGCATCTCTTGTGTAGACATCTTTTATAAACTGAAAAAAGTATAAATTCATTAAAATTTATGCACACATTAAAGAGAATACATAATTTAAAATAGCATTTAAACTTTATAAGAAACTTTAAAATTGACATATACGCCATTATTAATATTGCATTAAGCACTACTACTTTATACACTCACTTATACAAATTCGAGTAAAACAACAATTATCAATAAGCAATATGTTGGTCACTTGCATAGTTTTTAAAATCATGGATCTAATGAGAGCAGTTACAATGAGGTTCAGCACAATATCAGTTCGAGCAAAGATAATGAAACTTTGGTTCATCGTGATGGTGAGATGTATAATGAATACGGAGATGAGCAATTCAATGATGAATATTTTGATTTTTAAGAACTATATTTATATGAGCATGAAATCCTGACGGTATAGGCAAGTATATTTTGTTAGCCGCTGTGTTAAAAGCTCGGTATTTATTGCATGTGAAATTTATTTCTGTGCAACCCATTTAAATTAACAGCGAGTGGAGTAAACCTCAAAATTCACTATTAGTCTATTACAACTAACTTCTTTGATGCAAAAAAAAAAGGAAAAAAGAAAAAGTATAGGTTGCAGAATCTAGAAAGACTTTTGCTAACAAAGTGTCAAAGTCATCATTATTTTTCAAAAGAACAAATATCATCCATGCAAATACAATAACATATAAACAATATAGACATGATGAAGAATTACTCTTACAATTGTTCTTTTGTTTGTTTCGTCAATCGTCCAGTACTCCAGTTCCAAATTCCAATCTCTCCAGGCGCGGCTAGCTTTTTCTTTTTTCCTACCGATAATGTGAATGACATAATTCTAGGTTAATGGTTAATATGGTAATATTAAGCTATTAGGGAAAGATATATTTATTAATAAGGCTTTATAATATTTTCCTTATATATTTAATTAAAATATAGAAATAAAAATAATATTAATAATAGAAATATAATATATAATATATATAATTGGGGAATGGGGACGGGACGGGGATTCCCCGTTTTATCTAATCGGGGATGGGGACGGGACGGGATGGGATGGGGAATACAAATACCATCCCCGTCCCATCCCGATTCAAGAGAAGCGGGAATCCCCATCCCCGCTCCCATCCCCCGAATTAACGGGGATTCCCCGTCCCATTTTACTCGGGTACCAACGGGATGGTTCCTCGGGGATTTTGCCATCCCTAGCTAATTGGCAGTGGAGATGAGAGAAAGGCGGAGGGTGCAATATATGCTTTCATTATGAAAATTATTATTTTGCTAGAGAATATTGGGAAAAAAAAATTGGAAGAAAAGAGATGAATTTTGAGAGTGTGATTGGATGTGAGATGAAAAATAATGATTAAAGTTGATTTAATTTAAAAATAGTAAAATAATGATTGGATATGATTGGTAGTTAGAAATGTGTGAGTGAGTGAATAGTGAAATTTGTGGGAGAATGTGTAATAATGATTAGTTTTCTATGAAAAAATGTGTAGATATGATTGGTAAGAGAAAAAATAAGAAAATATGAAAGTGAGATAATAGTATATTTTCTGAAAATTTTCATAAACAATCGCATGTTTGGTAAAAAATTCTCCAGCGGAATGAAAATGGAATCCCTTCCATATCCAATCGTAGCCTTAAGTGCTTATTTGAGAGCACTTATGGAAAAGTCCATTTTGAAAATAGACTTCTCTAGTATTGACTTTTCTCACTTCTCTGGAATGAACTTTTTGGAGAAATGACTTATCCAAAAGTTCATTATAAATTAACCACCAAACATGAATTATTGTTGAAATAGATTTTTAGATCCAAATGTCCATTTTAAAAGTGCTCCCAAACAAGCACTAATACTTTTCGGATGAACTACTAATATTTTTCATGGGGCTACTAATATTAGTTTTTTTATTTTTAAAACATATACTTTTTAGAGTGAAATCTAATACTTTTTAAGTGGAACGACTAATACTTTTCAGAGAAAAACTAATATTTTTAGGGGACATCATAAATACTTTTTAATGAGAAAATTAATACTTTTCAGATGAATTACCAATACTTTTCAGTTCAATTTGTAATACGTTTCACTTAAACGTGCAACAATTTCACCTAAAACTGTAATATTTTCCGAGAAAAAACTAATACTTTTTAATTATCATTTCACCCGCTTGTTAGCCTATTATTTACGAAAATACCACCGATCTTTTGGGTTGGGACATGGGTTGTGGGGGATCCGTCTCACAGAATATGACCCTCTGAGACGGTCCTATATGAGAATTTGCCTAAAGAAAATGGATGAAGATTTGGTAAAATGAGTTTTGGATTAAGACCCGGTCAAATTAATTTTCTTGGGATAAAGACTTGGGTTAGACCGTCTAACGGGTCTTTTCCGTTAGACGGAACCAACCCGATTCGAATTTTTTTAAAAATAATTTCATGCACCGGTGATATTTTTGTAATATTCTGGGGTGGTGCCATAGGATCTCCGGACCGATGGTATTTTTGTAATATTAGGGACCTTTAAAAATATTAGTTTTTCCCTTGAACAATATTTTTAGTAGCCCTCATGAAAAGTGTTGATGTTTTGCCTCAAAAATACTAGTAATCCACCTAAAATATATTAATTGTCCCCTTGAAAAGTATTAGCAAAAAAATGACATAATATTAGACAACCTCAAAAGTATTAGTTTTTCCTCGAAAAGTATTAGCAATCCCATGGAAAAGCATTAGTAGCCCCTTGAGTAGTTTTTTTAGTAATCCTCACGAAAAATATTATTTTTTTCCCTCAAAAGTATTAGTATTCCCCATAAAACGTGTTAATAATCTTATTGAAAAGTATTAGATTTTTCTATTAAAGGTATTTTAGTATTTCTCCTGAAAATATATTAGTAATCCTCCCAAAAATTATTAGTATCCCTCCTAAAAAGTATTAGCAGCGGTCAACAGATGTTATTGTGGTGTTAATAATTTTGTGGGTCAATAGGCAGATTGACTGCGAACTGAGTATTTGGATTAACTCTTTTCTTAGTGGCCAAGACAAAAAATAAAATTTCCAGTAAAAATGTACAACCGAGCTTAAGAGGATCTATCTCGCGTAGGGGGCAAATCAGTGGATTTGAACTGAAATCAAGTTTTAGGCCCAATTCTAGTGTGCCCGAGGCCCATCTTTCCACTAGCCCCTTTTTATAAGTTCTATGAATTGCTTTCATTATAAATTCAACAAACCAACAATTTTTTTCCAGTGATAAAAAAAAATAATATATATATATATATATGTTTTCCATGTGGGTATAGCAACTTCTGAAACACTATACATATACAACAATCCCCCACATGTTGTAAAGAATAAATGAGTAGTTGTAAAAAATAAATGAGTTTTACTACTGGGTTAAGAGAGTCTTAAAAGTAAGAATGCATCGAGACTGGTGTTCTTAGGACTATGAACTAGACCTAGAAAGACAACACATAACATACAGAGATAGAGATTGGGTTGAAGGTTTCAACTTCTATAAACCAAAGACTCTTTGTTGCATGTTATAGATCTTATATATCACATTCCACTCTAAAATTTCGTTGTTATCTTATTGAAACTATATATAAAGACATATACATTAATACATAGATCCATTGGTACATATACGGACACCAATTAGCAGGGCGGATCCACGGGTGCTTCCTAGTCCCAGCCACAACCCAAATTGGGTCGGGCAACAACAAAAAAAAAATGCATTTTGCTAAGGAAAAATATAGTTGGGCTAGGAGTAATCCGGCATGCTAGTTATGCCTGCCCATTAGGCCACTTAATAGGAGGCCCCTAAGACCATTAGCTGTTCGTATAAACATAACTACAAATTCAACAATGAGTTGAATGAATTAATCAACCGTAAGACCTGAAAAACCCCTAAAACTATCATATGTACAGTAAAAATGTGGTATTTTCTTACCAAACAATTGATTATGTTATCAGATTAGAATCTGAGACTTGGCAAGCCTGCGTGAGCACTTTTTACGCGTAGAGTTACTCAAAGTGCACACACAGTTTTCGAGAAGATCGTAGTCTTCGTCCCAATATAGAACCGAAGCCATCTCCGGGTTTTCCAACAGCATCTTGGATGTTAGAAATCCAGCGATCGACCATGTCTGGTAGAGACGAGACTGCTTTCCTATGAACTTCCCGTTTCGTGTGTCGTAGTATTCAGGCCATTGATCCGCATGAAGCCTTTTTTCAGCCAAATCGATTGCCTTCTTGGCCAGATCGGTCCGACCCATCTTCATGCATGCCAGTGTGAACTGCGAGAGCCAAAGAAACAGAAAATCATCAAGAACCAAAATATATAAACTACTGAAATGTCACTATATATTTTTTTGTATATCTTGTACTAAGGGCATCTCCAATGGGACTCTATTTCCTACATCATCACACAAAATATGATGCAAGCCATTCTCCGACCGAACTGCAAACATTGCACCAAAGTTGGTGTAAATGTATAGAGTTACACCAGATTTGGCGTAATATACATATCCACATCTTGCCCCCAGTTTCTTCAATTACAAACTTTTATTTCCACTTGTATCCTATACTATATTTGATTAATTTATAATTTAATTTCATTTACTTAGATTTTTAATGTAGTTCTTATTTTGCAAAAATATTTGTAATAAGTAACTATACTAAAAAATAATTAACATTTGCAATAACTTATAATAATTTACAAATAACTAACATTAGCAACATGTTAAATGCTGTTGAGGATTAATTAAATCTTGAAAACTAATTAAATTAAATGTTGAGCACCTTTATCGTGGTAGTACTGAAATTATTTTTTAAATATAATTATATAACATAATATTAATTATATGTAACTTTTTATTTAGTTAAATCAATAGTAATAAAACACAAGTAATACAAAAATTATATAAATAAATAAATTTGTTAATTATAAAATTTAAAAGAAAGAATAAAATATGCATTTGGTGTATTCGGTTGGCAATAATTTATTCAGTGTAAAAGTTACACCAAATTTTGGAACAATGGGTTGAGATGGTTTTGCCCAAATTTCACTAAAACACCAGATTCCGTGCAATGAGTTGGAGATCGCTTAAGGCATCAAGCAACAAACATTATAACTTTACCGCTACACAATTTAATTCTTCAAAGTTATTTCTTACCTGCCATAAAAGTGTTGGCCACGACCCACCATTATGATACGACCAAGGTCTGCAAAAGTCCATCAAACAACATTTAGGATACAGTTTGCAACTATTTGAAGGTTATCCGTCGCTTTTAAAATGTTCTATGTATATACACAGAGACAGATATATGCAATAATAAATACGGATAATTACAAAAATTACCCTAAGGTTTAGCTTAATTAAAAAAAAAATGCAATTATCTTTCAAAATAACAAACCCCTTGACATGACATTTGTTTCTATTTTACAAATTCCACCTCAAGAGGAAGGTATTTGCTAGGTAAATGCAAACCTCAAGGGGGTGTTTGTAACAACTGGAGTTTTTTTTGTAATTAAGCTAAACCTCAGGGGTAATATTTGTAATTCTCCTTAATAAATAAAGCACAATTCATAGAAAAGCAATAGAGCAAGAAGTCGAACGCAAACTCACGTGTTCTTCGGATCAGATCCGGTGGTTATTCGCCATTCTTCCGCCTCCAAAGCAGGAAAACATATCTTAAGAGGCATCTGACCAATAAGATCGTCCCATTTAGCTTCGATCAGGTTTAGTATAGACTCGTTCTGTTTCGGAGTGCCCAGAGACGATACTATCGACCAGAGATTTCCGAGTGTGAAGAACCTAAAATCCATATGAGCTGGCTGGAGATTCCCAATGAGATAACCGCCTTCCTCGGGAATCCAATGCATTAGCCAATCGGGAATTTGTTCGGGGTATATATTGAACTTGTTAGTGGCTTCTGTCGAATACTCCTCGGTCTCGTAACGGTAGATTTCGTTGATCTTCTTCAGATCGACCCAATAGTATTCCCTGATGTGAAACGACAGTGCACTTAGCCTATTAGTGATGGCCCTCAATAATTTTTTGGAGCCGTCGTCTGATGCGAGCATCTCGCGCGAGCAACGAAGAGCTGAGTAAAACAAGGCCTGTGAAATAGAACATGTCATGCACAATGGTTGGCATAGTCAATTAAAAATTCTAACTAGCAAGCTTTTGGAGGAAATTTAAAGGAAAAAGAAAAAGAAAGAAATTGAAGGGCAACATATATGTAATGAGGCAAATATCTATCCAAAAAATATAAATATGAGACCTTCATAATTTTCTACCCAACTAACATGAGTCCTGATATATCCACCCAAGGCAAAACTAATTTTGTATAATAATTATGTTTGTAATACCTCAACAAGACCAATTCTTTGATTTTTTCGCCTCTTTATAGATAATTGAGAACATAGATTCTTGGACAGAACCACAAACCCGGACATATATCAAGATATAGATAAACGGATAATTACAAAAACTAACCCTGAGTTTGGGGTAATTACAAAAAACCCAGAGAAGTTTCAAAATTACAAAACCCCTTACTACCTTAAATTTAAGGTATTTAAGGGAGTAAGTGTAATATTTTCACAAATGTAACGGATGTGTTAATTTTTTTTTGCTTATGAAGGGGGTAAAGTGTAATATTTTTTTTACAAAACCTTTGGTTTTTTTGTTATTAGCTCAAACCTCATGATAGTTTTTGTAATTATCCCTATAGATAAACGACCTATAGGCTAATCCATCAAAACCACAAACATCCCAAAGAATTTCCTTCTCGTAGTTAAAAATAACTCAGACAAAGAAGTTAAGAGGAAATGATCACCTAAAATCCTCATTGTGTTTTGGTACACTAAAAAAAAGCACAAGGTATTTTCATTTTATTTCTTTTTTTTTTTTTTTGCATAAGATCGGTGCATAGATACTAGCAGGATATAAGCACCTTGGCTCATCATCATACACGAGAAATA
Organism: Rehmannia glutinosa; assembly: GCA_016081115.2. Classification (NCBI taxonomy): domain Eukaryota; kingdom Viridiplantae; phylum Streptophyta; class Magnoliopsida; order Lamiales; family Orobanchaceae; genus Rehmannia; species Rehmannia glutinosa. The sequence continues at coordinate 93,351,092 of CM071937.1, read as the reverse complement.
TTGAAATCATCATAGATCTTTAAAATAGCTTTAAATAGATAAGCAGCATAAACTTATATACCTGAATCTCCAAGGGATGACCATGAATACCCATCCGTCGATCTATCATGCAAGAGCCATCAGTGACGAGCAAAGAAGGAAACATATCGAAACCATCAGATAAGCAGAGGTTTAAAATAAGTTTAATTCCCGTTTGGACGTCCACTCTTTCCTGTAATGCATGGTCACCTGTGAGCTTCACGTAAGCTCTCAATAAGATGATCCACCAAAGTCCAGAGTCCACAGGCGCTACACGGCCAATAGCTGACTCACCAAAATCTGGATCGAGAACTTCTTCAAACTTATTATCATCTAGGCCCACTATTCTAACTTTAAAACTTGCTGGCATCAATCCCTGTCCTGGACTGTAACAGTCCACCGTTTTCTCCCAGCTCTGCGGAAAATCAATGATGAGAATATTAAGGATGAGAAAAACAAAGAAACAAAATAAGGTTAAAAAAAAAGAAAAAAAAAGTCCTTGTGCTTAGGATAAAAAGGTGTGCTATGTTCGAAAGCACATGATTAGTGTAAACTTTTCATCCTCCAGCAATATGAATTTCTGAAAATTGACTATGCTTCAATGGATCTAGGAAAGGGAAAAGTACAACATTTCGTAATTAAAACAATTCCTAAGTTCACTATATTCCCTCCATTTATCCACATACGAAGAAAACTTTCTCATTTGCATTGAATCATTACTAAAGACTTTTCATGTTGGAAGGGGAGAAGGGGCCTAAGCACGGCACACTTACAAACGCAATCGATACTAATTACTACTTCTCAAATAATCTCAATGCATTGTCCAAAGCAGGAATGTCGTGAAGAATTTAACAAAATTACAAAAACTACCCCTAAGATTTAGCCTAATTACAAAAAAACCCAATTATCTTTCAAAATTACAAATATCCCATTGACATTTGTTATGACTTTACAAATTGCACCCCCGAGAAGGGGGTATCTGTTAGGTAAATACAAATCTCAATGGGTGTTTATAACACCTTAAGGGGAATTTGTAATTATGAAAGATAACTGGAGTTTTTGTAAATTAGGCTAAACCTCGGGGTGGTTTCTGTAATTAGGGGAGAATATTGATATACCTAAATAGGATAGTCAAACCTCTTTTTTGCTCAAAGTATTAAGAAAACATTTTTCTACCTTGAATGAAGAAACTACCCTTTATTAAGTGGAGTCAATGTCTGGTCCACCATATATTTGTCCACTGATCGTGAAATTTGTGAAATTATGTCGTATCGTCAAATTCGTAAAATTACACTATATGTACTATATCGTAAAATTACACTGATATGGTCTAATATCGTGAAATTCAATTGTGTGCGCAATGAATGCCGTATGCATGCACTGGCGGAGCCAGCCTAGGCTTAGTGCGGTCCATGGACCGCACTCAAATTAGGTTCAGCATAGCTATCTGTTATATTAAACAAATAAAAAAACTTTATTTTATCTCCATTCATGACCAAAGTGACCGCACTCAAAAACAAAAAAAAAAGTGCCCACACTCAGTCACTCACATGAGGAGATAAACGGATCCTCAAGAAAACCTATTTTGACCACTTTTACGGTTTTGCTGAATGCTGAGGGGACAAAAGGCAATTAATTAAATATGTACATACCATACTACTCATGCATGGACTCTCTTGAAAAACCCACACACCACAATAAATGGATGAAAAGGAACATATTTTTATATTTTTCTTCTTGCCTCTCTTCTTTTTTTAGCATCAGAAGCATTTTAATGTACACATAAAAAAAAAAGAAGCATTTGAAAGTCTGAAATTTTTATTTTTGATAACAAGAAATAAATAAGTAGTGATTTTAATGGTTTGGGAGATCAAATTTGAAGAGTATATTTGTTGTAAAGTACGATTTGCTTATTTTTTTATAATATTTTTTATTTTCTATTTATTAAAATTTTGACTCGGGAAGCGCTATCTTTGTCAAGTGATGAAATTTCCGACCGCACCGACGGGAAGTCCCGCTACGCCCTTGTATGCATGCATGTGTGTTCATCTACTAGCACGGATTTTGATGTAAAATTTTGTTTTAAAATAAAAAATCTGAATCGTAATAACTTTTTTATTTGTTATCTGTTTTGGTTTAATCAAATCAATCATCTGTTCAGAGATCTATAATTTGAGACCAATATTGCATATATAAAAACAAAAATATAGACTCGAAAAATTAGATAGAAACATTTTAGGAGAAATTACCAAGAAACAAGTTAAAGGCATTTTAGTCCAAACGCTCTTTTTAGGTGTAAAAAGAGTTTATTTCAAAAAAGAGTTTGTGTTATCCAAAATGGGTAGATAATGACATTTGCACTTGTAGATATCCCTAAGATGAAAAGGTTAGCAACTAATAAAGATAGATTGCCATCATTTTTCACAACAAATTCTCAAATCTCAATGCATACATACATTAAACACACACACAACACAAAAACATACATACATGAACATAATCAACAAAACTAAAATAAAACCAGATTAAAAAGGGGAAAAAAACACAAAATTAGAAACCAGATTACCTGCAACTGCAGGGTATGAAGCAAGAAATTCCTCACAATCTCCCCTTCCCCCTTTAACAAAAAAGCAAAAGCTGATGGAACAAAATCCCTTATAAACACCTGATCATAATTAAGTGGCAACTTATCATTAGGATCATTTGCAGCCAGAGTCCCCACAGGACTCCCACAATAACTCACGACGGCATTTCTCAACAGCCTCCACGCCTCTTTTTCGACCTCCGATTCCTCTCTACCATTCAAGCCCTCGTTTCTAACATCATTTTCATTTTTCACAACATTTTCATCCAAATCGATTTTATCAACCACAACAGGCTTCACATTAAGCCCACCCTGCACATAAATCCTCTCGAAATTCTTGTCGTTCACGCGGGTTTCGACAGATGTCGAATAATTCTTAACATTTGAAGCAAGACTAGCAACCACGTAACGGGATTTGTTGGTTGAATTACAGGCCCAATTTGGGATATTGGCAGAATAGGGTTTCTGGGGTTGGTTGAAAATGGGTTTAAACCCGGTAAAACGAGGGGAATAAGAATTGACATTGAAATTGTGGGTGCTGAAATGGAAATTAGACAATTTGGTGTACCTGAATGAGAAATTGGAGGGTTTGGGGAAAGGGACGCACAAAATCGGCGTGTTCTTGCAGGGTAGCAAGAATCGACAACGCGGCTTCATATTCATAAATCTGATGTATTTCATTTCTTTCAACAACAAAAAAATAGAGTAATCGAAGAAGAAGAAGAAGAATAGGAAAAAAAAAAAAATGGAATGTGATGCTACAGTGCAACGAAGATTTAGTAGCTGTTGTTTATTTTATCCACTTTTTAATGGATATGAATAATAAAAAAAGGGGGGGAAAGAGCCAAATTGGTGGAGAAGATGATGAGATATTGTTTGGACGGAAAGGAATAAATGGCGTGTTGAAAGATTTGTAGGAATGGAGGATAGACCGAATTTCTGGTTTGGCTATTTATATAGACGGCAGACTTTAGACGACGAACAATTTTTGAAAAAAGAGTTGCCTAATTTTTTTTACTTTATTTTATTTGCATTTATTCTTCGTTTTTTTTTTTTTTGAATATTTTACCTCCAAAGGTTATTGTAAGATAATTCCTTTTTGAAAAGGTTATTGTAAGATAATTTGAACATCCAATTATGAGATTTTTCGGGAACAAATTTTTTGTTCCATTACATTGAATAGTGGACACGTGTCTTTAAATAAAGATATGTTGTTTATTTATTAGATGCATATGCACATGATCTCCATCATCCGGTGTAGTAGAATAGAAAATGGAACAAAAAATCTGATCCGATCTTTCTGGCCCGAAGGGCGAAGGGTTGCATGAAAACCTTACCGTCGATAACTGGATAAATTATTTATTAGGTATTTATTGCAATAATTTCTTTAAATAAATAAAGTTTGACCAAAGTGAAAATTTAAATTTATCGTTTATAAGGATTTGTAACATATTCATTGTCTAACCCTTCAACCAAAAAAAGAAGTGTGGTACAATTCGGATGTTGCTATATTTTTTTTAATAAGTTGGGAGTAGTGGTTGGAAGGGAGGGAATAAATTTCAAATAAACTGAAAGTTACATGGTTCGAACCCTGTTCAACTTATAAAGGGTTAGTGATACCACTTGAGCTATAAGCTCGTGGTTCAAATGTTGCTAGATAACTGTGGTAAAAATATATTTTTGGAAGAAAAATATGAAATTTGAGGGTGTGATTGTATGTGAAATAAAAAAAAATAACGATGAAAGTTGATTTTATTTATAAAAAAAAATAGTAAAATAATGATTGGATATGATTAGTAGTTAGAAATGTGTGAGTGTGTGAATAGTGAAATTTGTGGAATAATGTGCAATAATGATTAGTTTTTTTGGTGCAAAAATGTATAGATGTAATTGGTAAAAGAACAAATAAGAATGAATAATTATAAAATCGAGATAATAGTATAATTTATGAAAATTTTCATAAATAATCGTATATGAAGTTAAAAAATCTCCAATAAAACAAAAATAAAAATTCTTTCATATCCAATCGCATTGTTATGATCACCCCTAAAACTTCATCCGTTACTTGGTAACTTCAAATCATTCTATTCGTAAAAATGAAATCATGTTTAATTGTATAAAATGTGGATTTTTTTTTTGTCCATTTATTTTATTTTCTCTTGGTCCTGGATTTCCATGGGGAATGGACAAAACAAGCCAAGGGACAGCCACATTGAAAAGTGCACGGAAATGATGTGGGGGAAATTAGCCCCAAGTGACATTGAGATTCTTATCCACATTATTATCTGACTGTGTATTTGGAAATAAAAAGATATACAATTATCTTATATGATGTGACATAAAATTAGGCTTATTAGCCAATGAAATAAAAGAAACCTCTCTATTATCCCTCTTGTATAGTTTTGTAATATGGTGGTAATTCTATGGTGGAAAAGGCCATTTTAAAGATATATATATTGATGAGATTGATTATGAATAAGAAACTCACACAATACAATACTATTCAAGACACAAAATGTCTAATTGGAATCTAAAAAAGACAAAATAAACTTTTCTTTAGTATCAATAACTCAATTTAGGCCAATGTTTGAACAAAAAGAATAAACATTTTTTTCCCATGGTATAACTCAATTCTATACATATATATATATATATATATATATATATATATATATATAATATAAGAGTTGAGAATCACCTTTTTTTTTTCTCAAGAATTTGCAAACACTTCATATATTGAATTGGGTTGTAATGAAGATGTTTTTCACCGCTCACCTAACCCAGTACTTTTATAGTAGTTTATATTAGGAATTTCTTATCCAAAAAAATTGAGGAAACTGGGGTATCTGATTGAAGCCATTTTTGGGAGTAAGTTTCACTATACCGTTAAATGGGTTGAGTTGGTATTGGTCCACCGAGCTAAAGAGAATAATCGAGGCCAGGACTAGACAGAAATTTCATCGCGCCACCAATTTTGGAGCTTCTTTAAGATTACATGAAAAATGCACTGGGCCAGCCAGGCTAGCTCAGGCCAAATAGGTTTAGTTTTTCTTTCGGGCCTATGATATTACACTCCAATCTGGCTATATTAATAGGCCGAGCCGCTTTTTGATAGCTCTAAGTTTCACATCTAGTTTCCATTATGGTTGTAAAAAAGCGAATCTTTTATTTCGATTCGGTATTCGAATTCGTATATTAACATTCAAATTCAAAAATTATAATATAAATCTAAATAAGAATATTTATTCAAATTCATATATTATGCGAATACAAATATGAATATCATTATATTGATTTGAGTATTCGAAATAATATTCGATAATAATATATGCTTATATTTATATTTATACAAATCGCTTGTATATAATCTTTACATATAATTACATATTTAATTATAGAGGTTTACTTGTATATTTATCTTTTTTTTCCGGCAATATCTTATTAGATTTCAATATTAATTAGAATATAAATATTAACTTTGGGCCATAATATCGTTAAATACATCACCAACATATTAATAATCAAATACACACCCAAAAAAAGATTATTGTCAATTCCACCAAGAATATACTACAATAATGTTGGCCAAAGATCCACTCGCACTTGGGCATCAACAAGTTCTTCTTCCTTTTATGCAAAAATAAATTAACCAGAGATCAATGTATTTCCCGATCTTGCAAAAAAAAATACTAATGGAGTTTAAGAAAAGAGAACTTACATATGTCATAAATATGCTTTTTGATCACACGGCGTTGATGAAGTCAATCTACGCCACAAATCGAAATTGAACTACATAAGATGATAACTTAATATGGTAAGGATCTAAAACTCGGGTCCCTGGACTAAATGTGGCCTTTGATGCCATCCTGCGCTTTTATAGAATAGCTAAAATATCGAAGCCAACTTAGACAAACATTAAGGCCTTGTTTGTTTATGTTTCCAAGCGCCCCATTTCCAATTTCCAACTATTCATAGAAATAGAATCATGTTTGTTTTAAAATTTCCAATGGAAATCATCATTTCCACTTTCTACTTTTCACATAAAACATCATATCAAACCTACAATTTCAATTCTCAACCCTATACAACCCTACATCACTTATCAATCACTATTCTTATTTTTTAATCCAATTATATATGTGGGACCCTCCATTACCAACTTTATCTACTTAAAATACTACTATATATATCTAATGGGACCCACTAAAGATACAATCTTACAAATATAATATCATATATTCAATTAAAATATTCAACCACTATCAACTTTTTAAATTATTATATTCATAAAATACTATTTCAAAACTATTTAACCAAACATAATCTCATTTCCAAACCTACATAAAACTCATTTTCATTCACTTATCCAAACATAATTCCAATTTTCACACGAAAACCAATAAATTCGAAAATTCATTTTCCAACACTAGAAACTAGAAATAGTCCATGGAAACATAACCATACAAGGCCTAAACTTTAACTTATGAGATTTCCACCAAGTCAAGACATCAACTCGGGAGGCTACTTCCTTGTCCCAAGACTGAAAAACCTCTTCCTCCAAGTATATGTCCAACTCTAACTTCACATGAACATCATGTTAGAAATCATAATCACAAAAGGCATGCTTTAATTCACAAAACCCAAAAGCATGCTTGACCGATCTACCATGATAATCCGAGAAAGAGAAGAGATTAATCCTAATCGCGGAAGCGTCACATCAATCCATTAGGAAATTAGGGCTTGAGAATTCCGGATCTAGATCCGGTTTTGGTCTTCCAAACGAGCGGTTCTTCTTGAGAATCTTGAGAGTTCAGATCGACGCTCGTCGAGGAGACAGACGTTTTCTCTTATTTAAGAATCGCCTCGGGGACCATAACCGTTTTGGATAAGTATCCTTTTATTTTCTATTTGGTCCTCAACAAATAGAAAATCACATAATAGTATCTACACATTTAATCCCATAACAATTTGATACCCTTTTAATCCAAAATAAAACTTTATTAGATCACTTTAATGGATTAAACCGTAAAGACACTATGCACATTTAATTAACATATGTTAGTCCAAATTAAATATTTCCAACAATCCCACTTGGACTACATATGTTACCAAACAAATGTGCAATACCTTATGAGCTCAAACCTTGTCTTTGTCACATATAAGAGTATCCCTTAACAATCTCGTCCATTGATTGTACTAATACAGACTAAAGAGGCTTTCATCACTTTATGCGTGAATAAACCCATCAATAATCACATATACCAAAGACAACCAAATGACATAGATCAATCATGGGTGCGTAGCATGGAAATTACATGCAATGTGATCTAACATGTCTATTTCCAATCGGGTCCACCTTATTCCTTAGTGAGATCAATCATAACCAAAATGAAGAGTGTAATAAATTGAATACTTTATATCCGTATTTAAATATCCAAATACACAAAATGTGTCCAAAATAATGTATAGAGCAATAAAATTACTGGACTCACACTAAACCAAAGTATCCTCGAAATCGTATAACACCCATACGAGCAAAGTGTGCTCGTGAAAGACCCGGGTGTTAATCCTTTAGTAAGCGGATCCGCAATCATTGAGTCTGCCCCGATATGCTCTATAGTTATCTCGACCACTCTGACTTTTTTCCTTCACAACCGGGGAACTTTATGTCAATGTGCTTTGACTTAGTAGAGCTCCTGTTGTTATTAGAATATAAAGATTGCCGAGTTATTGTCACAATACAACTTTAATGGTCTTTATATATTCCCAATAATGCGTGAGCCCGGTGACAAAATTTCGCACCATATTCCATGATTGGATGCCTCATAAAGCATGCTACAAATTCAATCGCCATGGTAGAAGATGCTACAAGTGTCTTTTAACACTTCTCCATGAAATGGCTCCCCGACCAATAAGAAAATGTAGCCGAAGTGGATCTCCTACTATCTTGGCATCCAACAAAATCGAGAATCATAATACCCTATGATATCCAATCGATCGATTTTCGTATGTGAGCATGTAATCTTTTGTTCTCTGTAAATACCTCATCACCCGTTTGGTCGCTTTCCAATGATCCATTCCAGGGTTACTTAAATATCCGCCCAACATACCAACAACAAATGCTATATCGGTCTCAGGAGACTGAGCATACATTAGACTCCCAACACCAAGCATAGGGAATCTTCTCGCATTTCCTTAATTTTCAGATTTCTTTAGGGCATTGTTCGAGACTAAACTTGTCTCCCTTAGCTATAGGGTGTCTCCTGGTTTGCGATTCGCATGCCAAATCTTTGCAACACTTTATCTATGTAGCTCTTTTGTGATAATCCAAGAATACCCCGAGAACGATCCGGTGTATCGGATTCCCGAACAAAAAAAGCTTCCCAAGATCTTTCATCTCAAATTTCTTTGATAGAAATTTCTTGGTATCGTGTAGCAATCCTAGGTCATTAGTGGCAAGCAGAATGTCATCCACATACAAGACGAAAATATACACTTATTCCCATGAACTTGTGATACACACAATCATCAACAACATTAGTCTCAAAACCGAACGAGACTACTACTTGATGAAACTTGTGATACCACTGACGAGAAGCTTGCTTGAGCCCATAGATGGATTTCTTTAATTTGCAAACCATAGACTTTGGGTCTCCAAACACAAAGTTTTCTGGTTGCACCATATATATCGTCTCATCAATGTCTCCATTGAGAAACGCCGTCTTTACATCCATCTGATGTAACTCAAGGTCAAAATGTGCAACTAATGCCATAATTATCCTGAAAGAGTCTTTCGTGGAAACCGAGAGAAAGTCTCTTTAAAATCAATGCCTTCTTTCTGAGTAAAGCCTTTAGCTACAAGACGAGCCTTATATCTTTCCACATTACCCTTCGAATCCCTTTTGGTCTTAAAAATCCATTTGCAACCAATAGGTTTCGCACCTTCAGGTAATGGGACAAGATCCCAAACTTGATTGTCTTGCATTGACTTATACTTTTCATTCATGGCATCAATCCACTTTTGAGAGTTTGGATCCTGCATGGCTTGACGGAAATTGATAGGATCATTTTCCATCAATCCATTATTATCCTCATTTTTTTGGAGAAATACCACATAATCATCCGGAATAGCATTTCTCTTCTCTCTAGTGGACCTCCTTAATGGCACTAGTTCTTGAGGTTGTTGAGTTTGTTCTTCCCGAATAGTTTCAACCTCGAGTGGGGAGTTCTTCAACATTATCCTGTTGAGGTTCGGATCTACTTCTCGGCTAATGACGGGAATAGAAACCTGAACATCATCAGAAGCAGTAGTAGGTGTCGAGATCGACTCCTCCTCAAAGGTAATGTCTCTAACCTTATTTCTCCCCCCAAACTCAACATCCTCAAAGAATACTACATTCCCGTCTCAAAAATAGACCTTCTAGTGGGATCATAAAACTAAAAACCCTTGATTTTTCCGAGTAACCAATAAAGTAGCTACTAACCTGTTTTGGAGTCCAATTTCTTTTCATTTGCCTATAAGGCCAGCTTCATTGGACATCCCCATATGTGAAAGTGGTTTAGACTCGGCTTTCGCCCACCCAAAGCTCAAAAGGTGTTTTAGCATTTGCTTTAGTTGGTACTGCTGAGAATATAAGTGCAGATCTTTAGTGCATCTCCCGCAGTGATTCGGCAAAGAGGAATGACTAATCATACTCCGTACCATATCCTTTAGAGTCCTGTTTCGTCTTTCAAAGAACACCATTCATGCTAGGCGCCCCCGGCATGGTGTGCGTGGGACGATTCCACATTGCTCTAGGAAGATAGCAAAAGGCCCTGGACGTTGTTCTCTCGAACCATCATATCCGCCGTAGTACTCACCTCCACTCGGTCGATCCGATGACTTTAATTCTTTTTCTTGAGTTGATTCTCAACTTCAACCTTAAAAACCTTGAACATGTCCAAGGCCTCCGATTTTTCATGAATTAGATATAAGTACCCATAAGCGTGAGTAGTCGTTTATGAATGATACGAAATATTGTTGACCATTCCAAGCCTTAGGAAATGGCCCACAAATGTCCGTATGTATTAATTCTAAGACGCTCCAAGTTCTTGGCACCTAATCTCTTTATTTTTGTCTGTTTTCCTTTAATACACTCAACACAAACATCAAGATCCGAAAAGTCAAGTGTATCCAAAATACCATCCGACACAAGCCTCTCAATTCGGTTTTTGAGATATGACCTAAACGCTTGTGCCATAATTTAGCCGAATTTTCTTTATTTAATTTTCGCTTAGTACCTCTTGATTCAACATGCGGGGATTCATTATATGAAACAATAGTATCAAGCATATATAGATTGTCATAAGCACTTAACGAACCAAGTACCAACAATATTGGAATTTAATGAAAGACTAAACCGACAATTTCCAAATGAACAAGAAAAACCGTATTTGTCCGAGAAGGAAATAGAAACCAAATTAAACGGTGGTACAACAAAAGTGTCTTTCAAATCCAAGAAAAAACCAGTTCCTAATAACAATCTAAAATGTCCTATTGCCTCCACTTCCACCGATTTGCCATCACCCACAAAGATGTATCTTTCACCATCGATTGGCTTTGTTAGCTCTCAGCAACCCCGCATTGAAACACTTATGTGAGTAGTAGCACCGAGAATCTAACCACCAAGTGTTTCGTGTGCATCAAGCTAAATTAACTTCGAGTAATGACCAAAGCAAGAAATGTACCTTTCTTCACACGCCAAGCGATACTTAGTACAATCCTTCTTTTTGTGTCCAGGTTTTCCACAAAAGAAACGACCATCCCGAGTTTCACCTTCTTTTTTTTTTGGCTTTGGACCCTTATCATTAGCGACTTTCTCAACATCATTTTTCCTTTTGCCCTTATCCTGGAAGATCGCCAATTGAGCAATCTCGATTCTTTCTCGCTTCAACCTTTCTTCCTCTTGCACACAAGTATGAAATGAGCTCATTAAGAGTCCACTTCTCCCTTTGTGATTTGTAATCGACCTTAAACCGATCGAATTGTGCGGGAAGCGAAATTAATACTAAATGCACGAGTAAGTCCTCGACACCTCGAGCTTTAGTGCCCTTAGCTTTGAAGCAAGATGAGACATCTCCATGATGTACTCCCTTATATTTCCCTTGCCCTTATACTTTAGTGAGATCAAGTTAGCCAAAAGTCAGCTTGTCTCGGCCTTATCGCTTTTAACAAAACGCTTTTCAATTTCCGCAAGGTACTCATCGGCCGTAGTAACTTCCTCGTGGTCGCCTCGAAGGCTTTACGGAATGTCGCGCTTAATGATCATCGACTAACGCGATTTGAGCGCTCCCACTTCTCAAAGTTCCGCTTTTCCTCTGCAGAACTTGCATCCGTAGCAGGAAGGGGGTTGCTCAACCCTTAGCGCATAGTCCGGATCCATGCAACCCAAAAATGATCGAGAATGTTTTCTTTCCAATCATTAAAGTTCGACCCATTGAGCATGGGAATGTTGTTGGTGTTAGCGAAATAAATAAAGTAGCGGACATCATAGCTGAACAGAGAACAAAACCAAAATTAACCGTCATGCTCACATTAAACCGAATAATCAATCATTAAATTTAAATAAGTTGGTAGCATCTCGAGGCACCTAGCACAACATTAATATCAAGTCTTTGGACAGTAATATTAACTTGTAAGTGGCTACCTCTTGTAGTGATCAAACACTGACAATAAATCCTGTCAAGTAATATTGTCTTCCTTTGGGCCGACAAAATCACTTACATGGATAACCTTATAATTGCCACGTATTTACCACCACAGGTGTTTGTGCATTTCGGGCCAAGTATTAACCTTCCTTGGGGCCGGCTAATACCCGCATGAATATACACAAACACAAACATCCAATATTCTTAATGAATAAATCTACACAAGAGAGGTCACTTTGGCGACTTCTTGTTTCAATAAACTCACTTTGAATATTAGACAAAATAAAATGGGAGATGAGATGCACCAAAGAAATTTAAAATTAAATGATCGAACATTTATATATATGCACACTTTAACGCATACTGTCCAGCCACTTGATGCTATCACAAGCAACATATCACTGATAAATAATTTCTCTATTCATTTCATGAGCAACAACAATTAGATAATACTACCTCTGAATCCATTAGAAAGAATTAATATCATAATTATTCCTCCAACAAAAACAAAACTGAAGTGGCAGACAAGCCCATGAATTGCCAAGGTTGATGATGTAAGCACAACCATATACAAGTAATACTAAGAAACAAGGAATTCCATAAAGTTTCCCATTTATACGGATATGAAACAGAGTCCGATCCATAAGAAACAACACAAAATCAAGGATTTATACTTAATCGGGTATACGAAACGAGAGACAGAGAACCAGGCATGTTTATTATTACGAAATTCCTGAATTTGAATTCTGAATTATGAACCCGAAAAACAAACCATAAAAGCCGTACGTAGCGGAATTCCGCAAAAGAAAACGTAGATCCAGAAATTTCGAACATCAAATCTCAGTCCCCAAAAAAAACAGTAAACCCTAATAATTTCAATCCAGCGAAGAATCGTGTAATTCTTCCAAAATCTCAGAAAATCATGAATAGAGTGGCTCTGATACCACTTGTTAGAAATCGAAATCACAAAAGGCATGCTTTAATTCACAAAACCCAAAAGCATCTTGACCGATCTGTGATAATCCAGAAAGAGAAGAGATTAATCCTAATCGGGCGTCGCACTCAATCCATTAGGAAATTAGGGCTTGAGAATTTTGGATCTAGATCGGTTTTGGTCTTCCGCAGCGGTTCTTCTTGAGAATCTTGAGAGTTTCAGATTCGACGCTCTGTCAAGGGAGACAAACGTTTTCTCTTATTTAAGAACGTCGCCGGGACCATAACCGTTTTGGATAAGATCCCCTTTATTTTCTATTTGGTCCTCAACAAATAGAAAATCACATAATAGTATCTACACATTTAATCCCATAACAATTTGATACCCTTTTAATCCAAAATAAAACTTTATTAGATCACTTTAATTGGATTAAACCGTAAGACAACTGACTATGCACATTTAATTAACATATGTTAGTCCAAATTAAATATTTCCAACACATCATCCTCAAAGGTGTTTAAATATTGATCAAATTGTAAATGAATGATGGGCTTTAATTATATATGGACTTACTAGTTTGGGCCTTTTATAAGTGGTATGGTTTGTTATATATTAATAATTTACACAAATAAATATGTAATTATATGTATAAATTTATATACAACCGATTTGTAAAAATCTAAATATAAGCATATAATATGATCTGGATTATTCTTTCGAATACTCGAATCGCATATAATAATATTCATATGCGTATTCACATAATATACAAATATGAATAGATATTAATTTTATTTGGATTTGTATTTTAATTTTTCGAATTCGAATGTTAATTTAATGATTTCATTGATTTGTATTCGCTTATTTTATACCCATACCTTAGCCATTGTTGACATCCCAATTCCCAAAAATACAATAGTACTAAAAGATCCATCCGAACCGAGCACAACCTATCGGGAGGCTAGTTGGACAATATGCTTAACTTCTGGGGTCTCTCCGCAATTACTAAAAATACGATCTATATAATATTCGTACTATGTGTAATGACTAATGAAAACTAAAAGAAAATTTGAGAAATTGCCCCTCCACACATACAGAGTATTAAAATTTGATTTTATGTCCCTGCATCGCTATTCCCCACCTAATTGCCAACCACAATCTATTTGGAGAAAAACTTGAATTCACAAACTTTTGCACATTTCAAGAACAATTACTACTACTGTATATTCATTATCTATACAATATCTAATTATGTAAAATTATACCGATTAAAAAAATCTTAGTCAGGTTATGTGTGTTTATTATATTTAATTAAATTTGAGTTTATTTTATTTGCAAATGGTAAATTGCCAATTTTTTAATATTTTTAGAATGAGTATAAATTGATATTGTATATATCTAATATAGATAATGAGTATGTAGTTGTAATTATAATTGATCTTGAAATGTGCAAAAAAAATTGCGAATTCAATTTTTATTCGAATGTAATTTGGTGGACAATAGAAGTGTGGGTTATAAATCAAAGTTTTAACATTTTTGGGGCCATTTTTCAAATATACCCCTAGAGGGGCAATTTGTCAAATTTCCCAAAACTAAAATCGTTTTGTTTTATCCCTATAAACCCGATAGAAACAATACTAATTTAGGTTTTTCATACCCAAAGTTTTCGCCATTTCAATTTTGGTACCCATTGTTTTACTTAATCAATATTCATACCCAAAGTTCACGCCGTTAATCACAATCCATACAAACCGTGTAACGCCGTCAAAACCAAACGGGCCACCCACCGTAGAAAAGGTAAGAAAGGTGCATAATACACGATGAATCGGTCACTGCTCAAAGAAACCCAAATTATACCCAAGACGATAACCCCCAAATCAAAACCCTTAATTTTCAAAATCGCTCACAAATTTCATCAAATTTCTTCCGATTTTGACTTCAATTGAGTCACATATCCCCATACAACATCATATTAGTGTTTGAGTTCAATTTTTTATAACCCTAATTTTGCAAAATCGCAAGTTGGAGTATGTGAGTTTCGAAATTTAGCATCTTCGATGGCCGATTTGGCAAGTAAGGATGATTCAAGCCCAATTATGGTATGTCATTCAAAAATCTGTTCTTTTTTTGTTTTTTGTTTCTGTTTTGTAATGTGTGAGGCAAAAATGTGATTTTTTTTTTTTTTTTGCTTTTGTTGTAGATCCTATAAAAGATGCCACTCTATTTACTTTAAAGATTAATCATGGTGTAATGAAATATGAAACCGTTAAACATTATCCGGGAGGTTCGAGTTGATTATTTTGATAGGGTTGATGGTGAAATGTTTGGGATGATTGAGTTGAAAGACTTTATTGAAAAATTAGGTTATAATAGTGAAAAAGTTAATGTGGTATCAATTTGGGAACAGTTTACATATGGGTAGTAAGGTTATTATTTGTGATAGAGAGGCATATGGGATAGTTAATTCCATAAGGCATAACAAGAGAGAGGTAGAAATGTTCTTAGAACATTTAGATTCCACTATTAACACAGGGTTCTTGTATTCAAATCTGCAAGCTAATGATGAATTGATGCTTGATTTCTCATTTCTTGACAATGAGCAAGAAAACGTAATCCAAGTGTCAATAATGATGAATCTTCCGATTGCTCGATTTTGATGATTTTAATGATTCGATTATGATATGGAGAGGGATGATAGGTTATTTGATGAATATGTTGATCCTAGTGTTGAGTTTGATGGTATTGGGAAAGGGAAATCATTTCAAAATGTAAGTGATGATGTTCTTGCTAGTATTGAGGAGGATGGTGAAGAATTGCTTTGTTATCTTGTTTAAAATTTAAGTTTGTAATTTGAGTTTTTAATGTAAGTTTTCACAATATAGGTTAAGAGAAAGAGAGGCTTAACCACTATGGGAGTTCAACCGAGGGGCACAAAAGAGTCAAATCTTTTAATGTAAGTATTGTCATGTTTTTCGATTAATTGCACTCATAATTTTTGCTATTTTTGCTAATCGCTAACTAATGGTCTTTTGCTATTTTTGGAATAGGTGAGCCAATCATCAAGAGTTGCAAATCCTATTATTGTTAGGGGAGGAGTTAACTACATAACCATTCCAAACCCGAGAGGATTTGTTGGAAGTGCAGTACTGCAAGACTTCATCAAATGGGAAGACAACTGCAACAAAGAGATGACAAGGCCAAATGAGTGGATTTATGTCTGTGTTGTGTTCTGTTCTATTTGTACCAAATGATTGTATTTGTATTTCTGAACTTGGAGTTATTTGTATTTGATATGATTTGTATTAATGTTGAGTTCTATTTGTACCAAATGAGTGGATTTATGGATTTGTGACAACTAGAATGAGCAATTCTGAACCTCTTGTGATTTGTATTAATGTTGGATTGTATTTGTAAACTTGGATATGGTTGTAATCCTAATTTCTACTGATTACATTTGGTTAAGCATATATCATAACAAAGTGAGCATATATCATAACAGGGATATACTTCTGTGTTGAGCATATATTTGGTTAGTCATATATTTATGAGATTACAAGGACATACTTTCAAATATAAGTTTGGTCAGTTCAGCATATATCATAACAGGGATATAATTCACTTCATTCATTCAAGTCCAAAATATCTTGAACCATTTACAACAACAATACAACAATCAAACAAAACATAAATACAACTCCAAAAGCCAATACATTCAACATACATCTATATTTCCTATTCTTCTTCTTCAGTTCATTAACTTCAATCTTCAACTCATTCATTTCTTGCTTCATAATTTCAAGTCTGCTACTTGCCATCACCAAATCAGCTTCCAATTTACTCTCTTTAATCTGCATTTGAGTCATTTCATCATCTCGTTTATTTAATTTAGCCAACAATCCAGGGATAATTTGCTTGGCCCTTGAGCATACTTCATCATCCAACCATTCGAAAAATCCACAATTTGAACCTTTCTGTAAAAAAAAAAAATTAAAATAAAATTAATCACGAAATTCACTGGTTCATTTATACATATATCCAAATCAATCAAATAAATTACCTCATAATTTGGGCATGCCCAAAATCTTCGACCCGGGTTATTTTTGGTCCAAGAAGTCTTCAACACTACCTTACTTGCACAATGGCAGTAAATGTCTTCCATTTGGGCTATATTTTTTCTTGAATTCCAACTATTTGATAAGCTTGGGCTAGATTTCTTCATTTTCACGATTTTGGAGCTGAAAAATTAGGGCTAGCAGCAACATTCATAAGGGGAATTGAAAAATGAGGGATTTTGACTTAATTCAGCCCTTTCTTACCTGCTACAGTGGGTGGCCCGTTTGTTTTTTGCCGTTCTGCGGTTTTGTATGGATTGTGATTAACGGCGTGAACTTTGGGTATGAATATTGATTAAATAGAAACAATGAAAGATCAAAATTGAAATGGCAGTAAACTTTGGGTATGAAAACTGAAATTATCCCTAGTAAGAAATAATACTTCAAGAAGCTGAATTGAAGGATTGTATCGAATCATAATTTCGCCAAAATGGATCTGAACCCTGTAAGTTTTTCATAATCCCCATTACTTTTAAGATGAAATTCCCAGCTGTTATTGTTTACAAGTATGGCGATTTTATTTTTTCAATAAAGGTATTTTGAGCACTGGTTATGCTGTTGTTGATAGTACTAATGCATCGTAGATCCGTCAGCTGAATTTTGTTTCTGGATTATTTAATTAAGAGATCTATGCTCTGGGTTTGCAACTTGGGAAATTTCCGAATTCTTTTTGGGTTTATGTTGAAGATAATTTCAAATGGTGTTCATGGTATTGTGTTTTTTTTTTTTTTTTGAGTGAATCGGTTTACTTAAAAATTATAAAAATCAAGAAGAAATCATCACCAAAACTACCGCAATCAATAATTACTGAAAACTATTATTGAAGTAGAGAAACTACCACAATCACTTAGCTACTTGAGCTAAGCCTTATTAGTGTTTTGTGAAGATTTTGATGCAATAGAAATTAGAGTAGCTCGTTTTTCCAAATTGATGGAAACACTACTTACTGGATTGATTAGTAGATTCGAATTTGTTGAGGGGATGGCACAAAATTATCCTATTTTCTATGTCTCTCTGTGTCGTGTATTGGATTGGGATTGAGATGAAAGCAACATGATATATTGGATTTGTTTGAAATTTTTGAGAAACTGCGGCATTTTTTTTGGTGGCTTCATCTTATACATTTCGTTCGTCTACTAGAACTTCTTCTCTGTACATTCTGGGTGAAAAACTTAGAGCACATAAATTAGGGATGTCAAAATTTTGAAAAAGTTTATGCATATTCCTTGTAGTGGTTGTCCGTGAGACTTCATAAAGTTTGTGATTTACCCCACAATTTCGGTTACTGGTTCAGAAACTGTAATAAAATTTGCCTTAATTGCAACAAAAAGATCAATTAGCTCCAAAAAATTTTAAT
The DNA here is from genome assembly GCA_016081115.2 of Rehmannia glutinosa. Classification (NCBI taxonomy): domain Eukaryota; kingdom Viridiplantae; phylum Streptophyta; class Magnoliopsida; order Lamiales; family Orobanchaceae; genus Rehmannia; species Rehmannia glutinosa. The sequence goes on along the minus strand of CM071937.1, from coordinate 93,332,400 downwards.
ATTATATTTTGTTCCGTATTTCATATATTTTGCTTGGCCAGGTAAATCCTTCATTTTTCCTACTTATTACGTTCAATCCCATTACACAATTGATGTAGCTATCTGCAGGATCTGATGTGTTTTTACATCTTGATGTCTTACACGAATAAACTCAAAATCTTTGTTCACTTCAAATTTGGGTAAAGCCTTGTGGACTATAGTTTTAAATGCAAAATGCATGTGTGGCTGCCCGGAAAATAGGGCAGCTACAAGTCTATGCTCTACTGGTGTGCTGGGTTTTCTCCCCACTTCTTTCATGCAGAGTCTTCTAGGATCAGTGACTTGGGTCTATTTGTTATATTCTTTTCTTGTCCTTTTTCAAGAGAATTACGCTGTATGCTATAGCACATTACTGCTATGAAACAATGATTAATCATTGTAACAGGTCTTTTCAATTATGTTAGCATCTATAGCAAATGTTGTTTTGCTTTGGGCTGGATTTTGGCGTAATGACTTGTGCATATCATCCGCTGTGAATTGTGATTAATCGTATATTGGCATGATGAAATGTTAGGCAAAATGATAAGACTTTATAAAGTGGTAACTAGGAGTCTAGGACAGACCAGTTTGAGCAGTACAGGAGAAGAAGATATACAAAAACCACTTATGTTGCAGGATGCATAACTTAGTTCCACTGATATTTCTGGTGTAATTCATTATTGTATATGTAGCTTTAAAGAAAATACGTGAGGTGATGATCAGAGTAATTTCAAGAATACAAATTCTATTTATTTTAGTAAGAATCTGCTTGCTGCTATATTTCATGTTTTGGACTATATTTTGTTGACATTACTGAATACCCTTGGTAAAAGAAACAGTTTAGTTGGTCTGTTTCATAGTAAAAGATTGAATAAGAGAACGGGTAGCAGTCAGTCAAGAGACTTTATTTCTGATTGCATCTTGATTATGCTGATTATCCTGATTTGTCCAGATATATAATATTTTAGAACTCGTGATATTTATTATCTATCTACTCTATTCTCTCGCCTTCCCCTACTAGTGACAAAAATTAAATCAGCAAAAGAGAAGTTACGGAGATCCCATTCAGACTAATATCTCTCTGTGCAGCCTTCTGAGGAGAATTATGCTAATCCAAAGATATGCTTCTTCCACGTGATTTTCAAGGTCAAGTGCACATTTTTTTTCTTCGTTTTCGATATTCTTTTATTGATTTAAGTGTTCTTGTAAATATATTAACGTTTAATTGACTTCTGTCAGACAGGCTGCTGCTTTGGCATTTTATATTCTTTCAGCTCTCTTTGTTGATAGTTTTGTCATCATCTTTGTGGTCACTGTGCTGCTAGCTGCCCTTGATTTTTGGGTAGTAAAAAATGTGAGTGGACGCATCTTAGTAGGTCTAAGGTGGTGGAATGAAATAAATGACGATGGTGAAAGTGTGTGGAAGTTTGAATGCCTTGACCAAGAGGTGAGGAAATTCAGGTTTTTGTATGCATCTTAATATTTGCTCTTTGCTTATGAGTGTAAATAATTATGTTTTATCCATCTTTGCCCCTTATTTTCAGTCACTGGCTCGGATGAACAAGAAGGATTCATGGTTATTCTGGTGGACCTTGTACCTTACTGTAAGCAACCAATTTTGGTTTTAGATATATTGAAGGACACGTGTATGTAAAACTCAACTGAACAAAATGGAGATTATATGACAATGATAATAGTAAGGATTGATCAAATGCCTGGTATAGGCGTTTAGTTTTCCAGGGAAGCAAGAATTAGCTTTAATTGCTGCCATTGTGAATTCCGGAAAACTTTTTTTTGCCTGCAATTTGTTATTTGATAAAAAGTAAAAAAAATCGTATGTGGGTGGCATGTGAAGTCTTGTCTGAAGGTTGCCTTTTGTTTGTAGGCCGTTGCATGGATCTTTTTTGCTATATTCTCTCTCATCAGGTTTCAAGCTGATTATCTTCTTGTCGTTGGTGTCTGTTTGACCCTCAGCATTGCCAATATCGTTGGCTTTACTAGGTGCCGCAAAGGTATGTGGACTGCTGATACCTATCCCAAATTTAAGATTTTTCCACTGATTGTTCGACATTAAGGATATTTATAATGAACCTTGGCAGTATGCAAGTAATTAGGGAACGGAGATGTGGCTTTACTTGAGACCAAGATTTACATTTTCCAAAATAAATAAACCAGACATGGCCACTTCTGTTATTTTTAAGAGCCTTAATGTAGTTGAGAAGCTTTCAACATGATTTTTCTGGAATCAGGATATCTTTTCCGATCATTTGGATTGAAATCTTTTCAAATGTGTTAACTAATATGTTAATAGCTCAGTGGTAGCCTTACAATTAAACCCGGGATTAAGAACATATCTATTATTAATATTAGGGATAATTACAAAAAGCCCCTAAGGTTTGGGCTAATTACTAAAAACCAAGAGATTTTTGAAAATTACAAAAAACCCCTTGAGATTTGGCTGTCTTAAATTTAAGGGGGTAACTGTAATTTTTGATAAATGTAAGGAGCTTTTGAAATTTGTTTTGCATATGAAGGGGGAAAATGTAAGAGTGATCAAGCCTCGAAGGTTTTTTTTTGTTTTTTTGTAATTTCCGAAAATCTCTGGGTTTTTCTTGTATGTAGCCCGAACCTCAGTTTTTTTGTAATTTTCCTTAATATTATTTTAATTTTAAATTGGAACCTGATTCTAGCAGACATTGAATCCAGTTTTTGTTCTCTCTTTTCGTCCCTATTCTAAGAAATAGTCCATGAATCTAAGAAATTGTGAGAATTCTTGATCACTGACTGGAGCAACAAGTAGCCTAGCCACTTATGCCTGTTGCACTATTGGAGCTGGCCATGGCCGAAGTCTTTACGGTATTTCATCCATGTTCATAGGAGTGCATCTATGTTTTTGCTTTTGGCGGGAGAGATTGGGTAGTATAGAAAGATGGTGTAAGAGGGAGATGGTCGGTGAAGTAGGGAGGTTAAATGCGATTGGAACAAATGGTGGATGGTGATGATAGAGAAAGAAGGGAGAGGGAAAAACGAATATATGGGCGACCCTGGGGGTGGAAAGAGAGGAAGAAGAGTCGGTGATGGTGGTTCAAGTGAAACATTCCGAACAAAGGAGATAGATAGATATGGAGATAGGTGAGGGGTGGGCTCCGGGCGGTGTTGTAGGGAAGGAGAGGGCGAGAATCGATTTAGGATTTCATAGTATTGTGCCTCTTAGTTTGAGACAAAATAATAAAAGGTTGAGGTTAAGTCTATTATAAGAGCTGAATTCCAATATCCAATTATTTTGTATAATTGGAGGAGTAAAAATGACTTTCATGGTTAATACAATTTTGATTATTTAGAATAATGAAATTTAAGTTGGGATATCTTTCAAATACGCCCCTACATCTACAGAATTATTAATATACACCCCTTAATATATAAAAAATTACATAGAATGGGGTATAATGTTATAGTTCTTGCAAAATAGTCAATTCGTGATATCTGTTTGCATTTTTCAAATGTTTTCAAATGAGCAAACTTGTGGTTGTTCTTGTAATTAAAAATGAGGGGACAAATTAATAGTAGGGATAATTACAAAAACACCCCTAAGGTTTGAGCTAATTACAAAAAAACCCAAAGTTCTTTGAAAATTATAAAAAAACCTTTGAGGTTTGATTCCGTCTTACATTTTTCCCGATGATTTTCGAAAACATTTCAAAAAACCCTGGCATTTACAAAAATATTATAGTTACCCCCTTAAATTTAAGACAACATGAAATCGAAGGGGTTTTTGTAATTATGAAACATGTCTGGTTTTTTTTTTTTTTGTAATTAATCCAAACCTCAGGGGTGTTTTTGTAAGTATCCCTTAATAGTATAACTGCTCCACACTGAATTATTACAGAGATGTTGCTATTGGTGCTAGACTTATGTTGAATTTGCATGCATTTCTGGACGCATAAATACCGTGCAAATATAAATCCAAAATTCATTATAGCAAATACACACACACACACACACACACACATATATATATATATATATATATGATTTTATCTCCTGGTGGAATAATCTGTCTTTGTCCCAGATGCTAAGAAGCAGCTTCAAGCATTTGCCACCCAGACCATCACGTCTCGGTTCACATCTACCATTCAATCTGCATTTAGTGTTGTTTGAATGATTTGCATACACAGAACGACGGTAGCAGTGTGAGATCTTATGAATCGGCGTTTTTGTATCTACATGATCATTGTATCTTTCGATGTAAAGACGACGCTTATGCATTCTTGTAGGGAGATATATATGTAAAAGAACATGGCATAGGGCCAATGGAGAATACATGAGAAGTTGGAAAGCATTGTAATTCATAAACTTGCTAGGAATATAATTTTTGGTTTTTTCACTGTTTTGATCACATTTTTGGCCTCATGATGTTAATCTTCTACCTTGTGAAAAGATTATATGGAAATGTGAGTTAACTCCAAATTGTAATTACTACCAGCTTATGTACTGAGTTTGTTTTGTTTGTTCAATCTTCTTTTTGCTAGGTTTTGTATATGGCAAAAATTTGTATAAGACGGTCATGGTGTCGACGAAAGTGATACTTTTAGTGTAAAAAGTGATACCTTGTTTGAATACATTAAATTTTAGTGTATTGACAAAGTATCACTTTTAGACTAAAAATATCATTTTCTACACTGAAAGTACCACTTTTTATTCTAAAAGTGCAACACGTCGCACTGTACGACCGTCTTACAAGTGACCTACTCTTTGTATATTTATTTTTGGCCACAATATGTGGAGGTACCCATTTATTTTTCATTTTCAAGGGCATATTTCTATTTTTTATTATTTAAAATTTGAAATTATTCTTGTTTTATTAATTTCCACACACACAACTCCTCAAAAAAAAGTTTCCACACGCGAAAAATGATTTATTTCCATTTTGAGTGTACCATTATTTTCTTTTTTAATTTTCATGCTAAAACATCATGCAAAAAAATGATTTTTTTTTGGCTAAATCTATATAATTAAACTCTTTTTTTAGAAATGTTATCATAAAACTATATGCAAGTCTTTAACATGCTATTCATGAAAAGGGTAATCTTGTGACACCAAAAAGAAAATTTGTAGAGTGTTATTCCCGTTTTAAAAAGTTCACCAAATTTTTTGTTGCAATACTAGAGTTTATTACAAGAAATGCTAGGAAATTTGGCTTTGTAATGATATTGTTAATGGTGACGAGAAGTAAATAAATTGAATACAAGAGTTTTCATAATTAGCTTAATCAAGAGTTTGGAACAAATTAGACAAAATAAATGGGTTTGGTTCTGTAACAATTTGGGCCTAATTGCCAAATTGTTGAACTCGTGTATCTATAGAATTGAGCATGTTGGATTGTGATAACTGATAAAAAGTCTGAACATTGTATTTTAGTTAAACTAAAATTTGTATTTAATGATATCTAACTCTTTTGGACATATTTCAATCCTCCTCCTTGACTTGAAGCACTTTCATACTTAGTGAAACATACCAAATAATTGAGACTCCCAAAAATCCTAACTTGATCTTCTATGGTCTTCTTGCACAAGACTTGCCGGAGGAATTAGGTGGAGCACTCCGATGATCAAATTAGTAAGTTTATAGAAACAAAATGTATAAATTTAGTTTAATAATAAGAAATCAGATAAGAATCATCCATCAAAATGAGTACAAACATCTCCTTTTATACCATTTTCCCCTAACCTCACTAGGTTGAAGTGGACACGTGGTTGTCTTAGATTGGTTCATGTATACCCGTATATCCTATCCTCAACTCTTCACCATCATCTCGTTTCAGCTCTAAAAGTTTCTTAGTTACTTTGTATCAGGTCAGCCTACCTAGAGCCGCTCTATTAACCATCTGGGGCTAGGCCTAATTTAATGTACTTATCAGGGAATGCCATTTGCATTTAATGCGTCCTAGGTAAAGTTGCCTAAAGATTAAATGCTTGCTCGAAAAAAAGATGTCAACATCCATTTATGCCCTATCGAGAGAATGTCCTTTGCATTTAATGTCAGTAGGTAGAGCTGCCTTAACATTAAATGTGCTTTCTCGGGAAGAGCTACCAACATCCTTTATGTCCTATCAGAGAATGTCCTTTGCATTTAATGCGTCCTAGGTAGAGCTGCCTAACATTAAATATGCCTTTGGAAGAGCTGCCCACACCCTTTGCGTCCTATTCTCACAGCTCAGTTCAGAACTCCCTCTACCCAAGGCTTAGGACAGACCTGGCCTGGATTTTAGGTCGGATCACTTAGTGAAGTAAATTCTTAGTGAACACACAACAATTAAGTGAATAGGACTTTGGGACACCCTCAAGGTAGTTTTACATTTTCTTCAGTAGTATGAAGTTTAGTTTTTCCTAATAATGTAGCATCAGAATAGTTATTTAAATGCCCTGTAGAGTAACTAGTATATTTGCAGGAATTAAGAGGATGTTTGTCTGATCTTATAAGCTATTCAAAACGTCTTATACTATGTTTAAGAGTTTATAAGCTCTCTAAAAGTGTTAGATAATTTTTTAAAAGAAACATTATAAGCTCACAAACTGGGATGTTAACAACTTATAAACTATTTTTAAAAAAGTTGGGATCTCCCAACTTTTTTTTTTCTAAATAAGATCTTATTTTGACAACCTTCTTTTATTTTGACTACTTTAATTACAAAACTATTATTACTAATATCTTATAAGCTCAATCATCTTATTTTATCCAAATATTTCGACAATTCATTTTTCAAAATAAGATCTAAAATCGTTACAAGCTCTAAAAAGATCTAATTAAGATTTTATTTGTTCTTTTGAATAAATTAAGCCAAACACTCCCTAAAAACTTGATTGCTAGGAGTGCTTTATTATAAGTAGAGCCGACAAAATTAGTCCGGTTCGATGGTACAAATATTTTAATTTGGTCTTATTTAGCCTCATGGTCGCTGGCAGGGCTGGGACGGGCTCGGAAAATCAAACCGGTACTAGGCCCGTCCCATCCCGACCCAATTTTATAGACTAGCCCCATGGAGTTGGATTGAGCCGGCCGACCCATTCCAGCTCTATTGGTATGATGTGGGGTGGGGGGACCCGAGATTGTGGGGGCAAAACAGTCTTAACGAAGTAAAGAAATGGGAGGTGGCAAATGGCAATGCTGATTGTTTGAAAACAAGAGGCTGATGAAAATGTGGATATAACAGAAGTTGTGGTGAGAGTGAGGCCATTCTCTTATCCCAATTGTAAGAATGACACAAAACCAAATTATTAAAGTACAGAAAATGGTGGCCAAAAATTCAAAAGCCCCTTCAAAGTTTTTCCCTTCCAAAGACAAAGTAAGGGTGGTGACTGCAGAGAATCATGGCAAGTATGGTGGTTGTTCAACACAAACAGCCCTCTTCCACCATCCTCTCATCATCACTCTCTGACTTCAATGGCGCTAGGCTTACCGCCTCAGTTCAGGTATATGCACACAACATGTTCGATGTTATGTCAAACCCAATATAATAAAACTTATATGTTGTTGGGTTTGCTTTATGTGTGTATGTGTGTGAATACAAAGAGAGTGTAGACTTGCATTGAAACTTAAAGTAGTATACAAGTTCTTAAAAATGTGAATTAATTGTAGTTCTTGGTGTTCCAGGTTATGTGCTTCTTGATGTTCTGAACAACTTTGATTTGGTTTGTGAATCCAGTTACTAGGGTCTTGATTTTGAGCTAAATGAAATAATTGTGATCATGGTTCTTTTTTCTGCAAATGATAACTCTAACTAGTGAAGATAAAATGATTACAAGTGCTAGAATGGGTAATTTGAGTATATATGTATTACGAACTGTTTGCTTGAGTTATTTTCGTGGTGTGAGGCTAATGAACACATTATGGCAGTATAAGAGAAAAAGTATGGCAGCCGAAAGGAGCGTTGCGTGTTACAGCATCGAGTTCCAAGAAAATTCTGATTATGGGAGGGACTCGATTCATAGGCTTATTTTTGTCCAGACTTCTCGTGAAGGAAGGCCATCAGGTTTAAACTTCTTCACTAATTTAGTTACATTTATCCATAATTTTGAGGGCTTGATGTTTTTGTTTGTCTCCAAAAGTTCTAAGTAATCGGATAAGTGCAGGTCACCCTGTTCACCAGAGGAAAAGCACCCATTGCTCAGCAATTGCCTGGTGAACCAGACTCAGAGTTTTCTGATTTTGCCTCCAAGGTATGTTACTTATCTTGTGGGCTTCTATAAAATCTCTTTGTGGCTCTGATACGGTCGAGTTGAGGTGCTCGAGTGTATGACATCATTGAATGGATAAATCGAACCACATATTTTTCTCGTGTAGATCTTGCACTTAAAGGGAGACAGAAAGGACTTTGACTTTGTGAAGAGCAGTCTTTCCGCAGAAGGATTTGATGTTGTTTATGATATAAATGGTGCGTATGGTCTTATGACTTATATATATTTTATGCAATATCTCGTTTTTCGTGTAATAGCGTCATTGCTTGCTCTGATGATACAAATACTTAATTGACCTGAAAAGTTTTTCATTCCTCTTGTGAATTTTCGGTTATATTCTCAGGACGTGAAGCAGATGAAGTGGAACCAATATTGGATGCTCTACCAAATCTCGAACAGTAAGCTTTGTACCTATTTTGGCTAATGTCGTTTCATCACAAACTATAAGATGCAAGTTTGAGATCTCGGTGGTGTTTACATCACAACTGTGATCTGCTGAACTGACATAAATATTATAATGTGGTTTCGATTGTTCAAGACCCTAAAATGCTGACAATTTCCAACTTAAAGAACAAACTTGGAGACAAGTTCGCAATGTCAGAGTGGGATTTTGCTTCTCACTGTGGCTAGGACACATATAATAGATTGTAAAACAAGGACAAATATGACTTGGTATGAATTCTATATGCTTTATGAATGTGTAAGGTTTTATTTCTTAGGTATGTAAAAAAATAGTGGAGAGCTATCTAACTACAAGAATACTGTTACGTTATGAGGCTTTAACCGGAGCAGTTCGTATTATCATGGTCGTTAGAGTTTTTGCTCGCTCTACGTGATTGGAACTTTTTGACGCTCTACTTACCTGGTTTGACTGAATTACAGGTACATATACTGCTCTTCAGCTGGGGTTTACCTCAAATCTGACTATCTACCACATTTTGAGGTCGGCACTAACTTGTCCCCTTTTCCCCTAACATTTCTTGATTTGCTTCCTTTTCGAACGTTTAGTCTGTAATTTTGGGACGATGATTTAATATTTCAGAAGAAAATATTCCTTCACAAAATTTGACATTTTGAATACAAAATGAGCTTCTCTGGTCCTGGAAATGAAAAAAATTATTTCTCGTCGATATATTTGTGAATTGGAGAGTTTTAGTCCTGTATTTTATCGCGTCTGATCAGAAATTTATGTTTCTTATTGAAGACCGATGCAGTTGATCCCAAGAGTAGACACAAAGGCAAGCTCGAGACAGAGAGCTTGTTGGCTTCACGAGACGTGAACTGGACTTCTATAAGGCCAGTCTACATCTACGGACCACTCAACTACAACCCTGTCGAAGAGTGGTTCTTCCACCGCTTGAAAGCAGGTCGCCCCATCCCGATTCCCAACTCAGGAATGCAAGTAACTCAACTTGGTCATGTAAAGGTTAGTTGAAATTTCATTGCTTGGACAGAAACCGAAAATGAATTCAAAGGATAAATAAGGGTTTAAATTACAAAAACTACCTTTGAGGTATAGCCTATATAAAAAAAATCAGTTATCTTTCAAAATTACAAATACGCTCCTAAGAAAAGGTATTACAAACACCCCGTGAAGTTTGTATTTACTTAACAAATACCCCCATCTTGAGGGTGTAATTTTTAAAATATATACAATATCAAGGGGTATTTGTAATTTTAAAATATAGCTGTTTCTTTTCCTAGAGGTATTTTTAATAATTAGGGATAGTTACAAAAACACCCCTAAGGTTTGGGCTAATTACAAAAAAAACCCAGAGTTCTTTGAAAATTACAAAGCCCCCCTTGAGGTTTGATTCCGTCTTACATTTTTCACGGTGATTTTCGAAAACCTTTTTAAAAATCCCCCGACATTTGCAAAAATATTACAACTACCCCCTTAAATTTAAGACAAAATGTAACCTAAAGGTTTTTATGTAATTTTGAAACATGTCTGTTTCTTTTTGTAATTAACCCAAACCTCAGGGGTGTTTTTGTAATTATCCCTAATAATTAACACGACAAATAATGAAAAAACTTTACGGTTCCAATTTCTTCCCACAAGTTCTTACTACGACTGGTCGTTTCTTATAATCTTCAAAGGATATTCACTTAAAATAAATTTCTTTATTATTTGATGTTTATGCTAGTGAAAAATACTTCGACACTGTTCAAATGCAGGACCTGGCTACCGCGTTTATTAAGGTTCTTGGTAATGAGAAAGCAAGCAAGGAAGTATTCAACATCTCTGGAGAGAAATATGTTACCTTTGATGGATTAGCAAAGGCTTGTGCTAAGGTAAATTGTCAACAAAAATAGTCCCAAAACAGGTTATAGTCTTATAGCTCACTAACAATGTGGTTATTATCACCAGGCCGGTGGCTTTCCTGAGCCAGAGATTATTCATTACAATCCGAAGGAATTCGATTTTGGTAAAAAGAAACCATTTCCTTTCCGGGACCAGGTAAATAAGCTTGCGCTTAATTTGATCAATGAAGCTCAAAACGGAATGCTTATCGATTCTCTTTCTGATGATCATTATGGTTTAGTTTGCTAATAAATTAAATTTAGGAATGTTACAAAAACTACCTGTGAGGTTACAAATAAACCCGGCAAACTTTTAAAATTACAAATATCTCCCCTAAATTATGATAAGTACCTCTATTTAGGTTTGTATTTGTTTTACAAATTACCCTCACAAGAAGGTGCAATTTGTAAAATAGAAATGTCAGTCATGGTGGTATTTTTAATTTTGAAAGATAAATGTGTTTTTTTTTTGTAATTAGGCTAAACCTCAAGGGTAGTAATCATTAACGATCCCATAAATTTACTAAAAATCCATAAATGGAATCATTATGCATTTTTGTAGGGAGATATAATTTTGTCTTGTTACTTGTATCAATTTATATACTTATCTAAACTCTAGTTTCTATCGTTTACGATGAATGCAGCATTTCTTTGCCTCGGTTGAGAAGGCAAAGAGTGTGCTCGAGGTTGAAACCAGAATTCGATCTGGTGGAAGGCCTTACAGACTCCTACAACCTGGACTTTGGGAGGGGAACATTCAGGAAAGAAGCCGATTTCTCTACCGATGACATTATTCTTGGAAAGAGCCTTGTTCTCCAGAGCTAGTTTCATTAGTGATCGATCTATTCTGTTTATTTCCTATCTTCTCTCTTGTCTCCTAATTAATTAATCACAATTCAAAACCGAACTGAATACCGGATTTTTGTATTAATAATAACTAAATACCGAACCAAATTTTTTAATTTGGTTTCGATCCGTATTGAATTTTCAATCTCAGTTCTTTTCAGCTTTTGGTGGGCTATCTTCCTTATGGAGTTTGGCAAACTCTAAAAAAAGTGATTCTCAGGTTCTAGGAAAAATTGAAAAAATTGAAAAAATGGTTATTTTTCTACATAAAATCTGAGAATCACTTTTTTTTTTTTTTTTTTTTTTTAGCAAACAATGCGTTAGGCAAATGGATGGGCTTTGAGAGAAATCTCCTTCAAGAAAAATACGAAATTAGTTATTGGACTTGTAAAAGAGTTGGCCCAGTGATTTTTTATGGAGGATTATAATTTATAGCCTTAAAATAGACTCTTCTGTTGAATATTGTAAGTGTTTCTTTGGGTTGGTTGTTTCATTCTAGTTATAGCCCATTTGCACTAATCTAATCTGGGTTTTCTCCAACTTTTTGTAGGTTATTATTCTTTAGTCAGCCCACTCAATTTTCTAAAGTCACAAATAATTTGATGATTTTATATGCACATATATGTTTATCATTTTGTATATTACTATAGTTTATTGCAAATGTTAATTATTAGAATTGATTATTACAAATATTATTGCAAAATAAAAATTACACCAAAAATTTATGTAAAACTCTAAAATCTAAATCAATTAAATATATAATATATATGATACAAATCGAAATAAAAAGTATGGAATAGGAGAATATCGGATGGTTGCAAAATAGTCGCAGAACTATATGAAAATCTCAATTTTTGTACTAATTTCACTTTGGATTTCAATAATGTAAGCGGCACATGTAGTTCACAATTTTCGGTGAAATTAGAATCAAAATTGAGATTTTCATAGAATTACATTACTATTTTGCAAACGTGCATTTTGCAAAGACAAAAACTGAGACGCGTTTACAGGACTAATTTTGCAATTTTACCCAAATGAATTTCTACTATGGGCGTGGCAGCCAGGTGATCTCATCGGACGGTTACTTTGTAACTGTAGACAAAGTGTGGTGTATTTGGGCGGTGGTAGTGAAGTTGGTGGATATTTATATATGTGTTGTTAATTTAAGTTGAATATATACCTTTGGCTAGGGGTGGCAATTTCGACCTATGCATACGATGACAAGCGACATACCTAAAACGATACGAAAATAAGCAGGTTAGTGTTTAGCCTTATCGTGTTCGTGTCCTTATCGTGTCAACACGATAAGGACACGAAAATTTGGTGTCGTCGTGTTCGTGTTTTTACGTGTTTACACGATAATGACACGAACACGATAGCGACCGCGATAATGACACGCGAACACGATAAGCGACACGATAATGACACGACACGAACACGATAAGGACACAATAATGACACATTTACCTCGCATTAGTAACATGATAATGACAAATGACACGTTTACTGTTAGTGCGCACGATAACCTGGTATTTTGTATGTTTATATCGAAAATCGCCGTGTAATAACGTGTAATATCGTGTAATTTGTTATCGTGTATTAACATATAAATCATTTTTTTGTTTTTGACTTATCGTGTCACTATCGTGTTGTGTCGGTCGACACGAAAATTTTCGTGTTCGTGTCGGATCCGGAGCAGATCCTTATCGTGTCGTGTTCGTGTGTGTCCTTATCGTGTCGTGTCGTTATCGTGTCGACACCTAAACACTATGATACACGATAACACGATTTGACACCCCACATCATCTGGCAAAAATAAAATAAATGTCAAAAAATTGGTATTAGTAGTCATCTGCCTGATGTATGACTGGTCAAAAAAAAAAAAAAGAAGTTGAGATTGTCTTACAATCAAATTATTTACTTAATATACTTGATTTCACATTTCATATATTTATCAATACACACTACGTGTGTATTAGTGGTGTCATTTTATATATTTGATTATGTGTTGGTAACATTGAAATATATACAATTCGAAATATAGAATCTCATTTAATTTGATAATTGAACAATGAAGAAAAAGTCGTAATTTACACAATGTAATGTCAAATATGTCTCCGTTAGGCGTTAACACGAGTACACGACAATCAATATTGAGAAAATATTGATTATAGTATTTCTGAAATACAAGTAAACCTAAAATACATCCCAAAATACCATAACGCCAATAAAACTCTAATTTGAATCTTCTTATGCTTTAGTTAACTTTTTTTTCTCTTCATTTTCTCTCCACATTTTTCATAAAATTAATGACAACCAAATTAAGTAACAATAAATAAATGGGTGGTTCCTTTAATTTCTTTTCTTTGTGTAGTGAAACTGAAAGGTGGTAAGCATTACATGTGTAAAGAATGTATCATCAAATGCATGCAACTATTAATACATCAATTAAAGAAAAAATCAAACTTATAATTATTAGGTTGTTGGTATTGGATCATGTATTTATACCTGCACCACACTTCAACACGTATGATCTATTATTCTTTGGGCTCCAATTTATTGAAACGACATTGGGAGTTAAATTTAACTTTTATATAATGCTTATTCTTGTTAATTAATCATCTTTAAAAAAAAAAAAAACTTATAGATACTTCATAAAATAAGCCTCGATGCTATTTAAATCAGGTCACTCCAAGTTAAGGTTTTAATTAAGTGTCCAACTTCTTTTCCGGAGCAGGTAGTTCTTGAAACGAGAACGACTTATCCGGGGATAATTTAGCAAATGTTAGACGGACCTTGAGTTCGTCCCGGGAGACTCCTAAGACGCTTAAGTCGTGTACAAGTTAGAGAGAAAATCCACATAAGAGAATAATACTTTTTAGTAATTGGGAGTAGGTTTCTTTCATTTGTGGGAGTTTGTTTGTTTTTTTCTTTTGTCTTTCCGTTGTTTTTTTTCTTTACTCTTTTTAGATTTAATCAGATATAATGTAGATCTGTTCTTCTTCTGTGGCATCAATCGCTATTCTTCATCAGCTTCTGGTAGATCTGCAGATCAGAAAGGAGTCTGGTGGGATCGCCTAAACCTTGTTTGGGAGTGCAAGTAGTCACTCGTCCAACAGAGAATCACAACCCACTAAGTTTGATCTAATTCTTTATGATCTATTGTATTTGTTTAGTTTAATTTTTTATTTACCTCCCTCTTTTCCCTTATTTGAAAAACAAGAGTTTAACAGAGTTTTCTTGTTTGACTTAAGAATATTGTATCTTGTTTATTTCATATTGATTAATAAAAGTACAATTTTCTTGTTGTAATAAAATAACAGTAACCTATCTAAAAAAATTGCAGTTGTCCTAATACATATGGGTCATATTCAGACCCGTCCTAGGGGCGGCCAACGCGGCGGCGGCACAGGGACCCTCCCCGGCAAGGCCCCTAAGCCCCGATTTTTTTTAATTAATTTAATGGTTTAATATATATATGTATATGTAAAATAAAGAATACTTTACAAAAGAGCTCTTGGGTGCAACGGCTTGTGTCTCTTTTGGATGTCTGAGGTCGTGTGGTCGAGCCTCTGAAGATATGAAGTCAGTTTTCTTATTTTTTACCTAAGCACCTAAGCATGACAAGATAAAACAGTAAAGTAAAATAAATAATACCAATTTTCACAAAAGAGCTCCTAGGCGCTTCGATCCTTCACAGATACAAAGTCTGATTTTCTTTAAAATCAACTAGCATTATAAAAAAAAACAAAGAACAATGAAAAAAACAAGAATATAAGCAGTAAAAAAAAAATAAAATAAACAGGAGTTCTATCTCCAAGAAAACCACCAACCAAAATCTCAAGGAAATATCTTTTTGGTAAGAATTTAGAATTATTTATCTTTAGTTCTTATCTTTTCTCCATTAATATTGATTATACTAATGCTTATTCTATTTCATTTATGATTTCAATTTTCATTATCTTCTCAATGTCTTCTATTTTATAAAAATTATTGATTATCTAATATTCAATAAACAAATCATCAATATAACATTATTAACGCCGTAATTAGTAAAGTAGGTAAGGTGGGGTGACAATTAAAGGCCTCAATCAAATACTAATACGTGGTTAATGTTAAGGATCTAATTCTAATGTGGTGTTTCCAAGTCTAACCACGTGGTCTTGGAAGTTAATTTGGTTTAGTTGGTCGTTAATTGCAGTTGATTTCGTTGGCCCCACTACATTTAGTATTATTTTCATTTGAGTCTACTTGATCCCGAGATTAGCTGAAAAACGGCTGAAAAAAGAACCAAATTACTTGATACTTAGCTCAAACCGATCGTTAAAAAAAATTGTCGGGTCGTTTTGTTAGTTACATGACAAACCAAGCTTGATTATATTTTTCCATTATATAATCTGTAAAAAGCATTTCGATTTCGACTCAATTAGTTAATTAGAAAAATATGTGAAATAATATCAAACTCGCCGAGCTTGATTTGTGTTTGTCTCGATTAAAACTCTCATTTGAGCTTGATTCGATTAGTAATCAAAACCAAACCCAAATACAATTTTTGAAGCTCGATAAAAATTCAAACAAGTTTAAATATTACAATATTCAACTCTACTCCATTTGTTGACAACCCTATTTTTTTTTTTTTTTGAAAATAATACCCTGTGGACAGCGGCGAACGCAGGATTTTAACTTGGGGGGACGAAAACGGATCGAGTTTATAAATTTAAATAATGAAAAAAGTACTCATATATTAACCATAATTAATGGTTTTTTATACTGTAAAAGACAATAATTTAAAGTTTTTATCAAAATTTTGGGGGTAAAGTTATCTATTTTAACTAAAAAAATTCTTTTTGAAAACTTTAGAAGGGGGTGGGGGTGGAAATATAATTTTGGAAAATTTTTGGGGCAATAGCCTCCTCTTGTCTCCCTAAGTTCGCCACTGCCTGCGGATAAGGGATTGAGGCCGATCCCCGCTTGCATAGATCAAGCCATCAAAAGATTTGTTTACAACCCTAATTGAGATGAGCTCATTAAATTTTTTTTTGAATGCTCAGTCAAACTTCGCCTTAAATTTGAATTTAATGGAAAGATCATCAAACTCATTTTATAATTTAAGATTTCATCCCAATTTGGCAGATTCAGATTCAAGGGGAACTCATTGTCATTCCTATCTCTATCTATTATTATTATTTTAAAAAAAATATCTGATTACGCGATTGCAAATGCATTTAAATTTACAATATATTTGTGAAAAATAATGAGGTGGTCAATATTATTCAATATGAGCAAATACAAGTCAGTAGGAAAATAAATACGTGTTACTTAAAATAACCCAAATAATAACACAAAATATATAATTAATGTGGCTTGAAATATAAAATTAACGATTCATGACCGCTTTAAATTCTTTAATATTAAAGACTTTGTCTATAGCCATTCTTTTGTTCTTATTACATAAGCTCTTTTTACTAAATTTATGTGTGTGTGTTTTCAAGTTAAATTTCTGGACCAATTGACTATAAAAATTTGTGTACGTGTGGAAATATTAATTTGAACATTCTTTATTTGTATTGGGCTTCTGTTTATATGTGTTAATGTATCATTGGATGGTCAAAGGGACTTCACTTTTCTCTGTTAATTTGTAAAAGTTTACTACGTTAAAAAATCAAAGCTCAAAAGAATCAAATTATAATGTCTAATATAATATTGTCCACACTTGTTTCAAATTTTATAATTGTGTATTTTAATTTGGAGTGGTTGTTAATTAATCGAACTTGACGAGTTTTAAGACACACTAACACGCATCGAGCTCATCTTTTATAAATTCTTTACTAATCGAGTCAAACTTTGCATCTTATCAAATAAAAATATATGCTCAAACTTGTTTTTTACACTAATGAACCGAACTCAAATAATTTTGTATCAATCGATTTCAAGTATAGTATTTTGATTATTTTTCAGCCTTAGTCAAAACACTAAAATTAATATAATATATGCATATTTCTTGGTAAGAGATCCATTATTTATTTGTGCCGAGTTAGAAAGAGACTTTGTAATGGTGTTTTTCACCCTAATTAAGCGAATGTCTTTTATTGGACAATCAAATCTATACGAAGTACTAGATGATTCTCAAAAATTAAAAAAAAAAAAAAAACGAAGTACTAGAACAATCATACAAAATTAGAGGCTTTTTTAATGGTTTATTAAAAAATTAATTAATTGTTAATTAACTACCTTCCTTTGGGAAAATGTAAAAATTTGCGTGAAGCCAGCTCTACTAATGACATTTTATCCTTTTTACCTTTTTTTCTTCTTTATTATATTACCTGACCCTATATTTCTGCCTTTTCTCTAATCAAACACTTAATTTCATTAATAAATAATGGATGTGTGATTACCAATATTTTAAGGTAACATTTTTTTATATGATAATCATGTATATATTTCGTTCATTTTTCTCCTTAATTCATATCCAAAATTAGGAAATAAATCAAAGTGTAATATGATAGCAGCAAATTGGTGCCTTAGATTGGTAATCATAGCTTAATTTACTAAAATTATTTCTACCCTAAACTAGGAAATAAATCAAAGGGTAATTTGATAATGTTCCATTACATATATACATTCTTAGCTACAAAAACACTCCCTTAAATCTTTTTGATCACAACCTAATTTACTAAAAAATTACCCGACAAAGAAATGAATGAAAGTGACAATATATTTTCTAATGTTACTATGATAAAATAGCACACAATATTTTCTATTTCAAAATATGTATATCATATCAGATTCAACATATTATCATCGAGTGTATTGATGGCATCAATAATATACACTTGGGCCTTGGCAATACAAAAACACGGTATGAAATAAAAGATTGGGACTGAATAAATATGATCTAAAAGTAATTAATTAGTTATATAATAAACCGTTTAATTATCCAAAATTAAACAATTTGTGAAACGCAAAAAATTGTATGAGACGGTCGCACCATGCGACGGTGATATCACCATCGCACGCCGTCTCACAGCACGACCGTCTCACAAGAGACCTGCTGTTTGCGAAAATACAATTATGCTAAATAACTGGAACATTTAGTAGGAAAGTAGAATAAAATACTTGAATCACTACCAATTTTTACATAAGAAAAAAATAACACTAATATTAAATGACATATCATATATCTTTGAACTTTTTACAAGCCCAGGTTCGATCATCATCAAACCAAGAAGAAAACCCAAAAAAAAAAAAAAAATACAAGCTTGCTATATTGATGGACTTTTTTTATCAATTCAAAGCCCAACTATAATTATAGACTTCAAAAAAAAAAAAGATAAAATCTATGCAACCAAAGTGGGAAAAAAACCAACTTAAGCGGCGGAAGGGGCGGCGATAAAATGAACAACGCCAGCCTCCGTCAGCGCCGCCGTCAACTGGGGCTCATCCGCCGCCGGGACGACGGCGGCGGCGGCGATGCCAGGGTTGTAATCCAGTGTGTCGTCGTCGTAAATATCCCACCACTTTTTGACCAGCATCTTGATGTCTTCCTGTCCATGTTCTGTTCTTCGCCGGTGTACCGCCATGGCTTGGACCCCGCCGCACAGTAGTGCACCACCTTCACCTCTTCGAGATTCACGTTCTCCGGGTGGCGCCATAGCATGGCTAGGACCAAGTTGTACACGTTGGGGATTGGCTTGTATATGTCCTTAAAGAACATATTCAAGAAATCCTGCAATAAATTTAAAAAAAAAAACAGCACAAAATTGAAAATTCAGTCCATAATCATTCAAATAATCTCAAACCCATAAAAAAGATTAGTTTTTGATTGTGAACAAATGAAATTTTGGGGTGTGATGAGGCTAAATAACATTTTTGGTCACATTGGTCAAATTAATTTTAGGGATAATTACAAAATTACCCTAAAGTTTGGGTTAATTACAAAAAAAACCACGGGTTTTTGAAAATTTAAAAAAAAAGCACGGGAGGTTTGATCAATTGATTTTGTATTACACTACCCCTAGTAAGAAAAACAACTATTTGCAAATACCCCCTTATATTCAATACAAATAAGATATTTCTTTTGTAATTTTCAAACAGAGTTTTTTTGTAATTAGCCCAAACCTTAGGGGTAATTTTTGTAATTATCCCTCAATTTTAAAAAACTCAAGTTTTGCAATATAACCCTATTATTGAAAAACTCAGTAAATTGAGTGTATTTTCACCGAAAATTGAATATTTTGCTAAAAATGACACACCCATCGTGATTTTGAAATTTATGGCCAAAAGACTCAATTCATAATAAGTGATTTTTGAGGGATCAATTTTGTCAGTACTCTATAGTTAGTGGACCAAAGCAACAATATTTCCAAGCAATAAACAAATAAAATGGTATGAAAAGTAAATATAACAAAATGAGCACTGTCAAAATTAATTTACCTGCTCTGCGAATGGAGTTGGAGGGGTAATTTTGAGAGTGTGCAAAAGATCATAGTAAGTGGGTAAACTGGGCTCAAAAACAAACATGCCAGCGTTGAAGTACAGAGGTGGCTTCGGGCCCATTTCCTTGGGCCACTCGACCCGGCCCGGGCTCTGTTGGCAGTACCCAATTTTGTACTGTGGAGTATGACTCCATGTCTTCTCGCAGAAACAATCCATCACAGCGTAGAAAAAACCATTCGGCAAATCAAAAAGATGATCTATGTTTTCGTAAACCTGAATATCCCCATCCAGGTATATCATCTTACTGTACTCCACAAACTGCATCAAAAAAAAAAATCACAATCGATTCGAAATTTCAGCACAAAAATCCCTAAATTAAACCCTAATTTTGCAGATCTAGTTTTAATTTCAAAATTACCTCCCAAATACGTAGCTTGGAGTAGTTGATGACGTAATAAGCCATGGCAAACTGGGTTTGGTTTTCGGGTGGGTAAACGGGTTCGATCTCGCGAACGATGCAGCCTTGCTCCACCAGCTCGCGGCGGTGCTCCGCCGGCACGTCGGGGAGAACCGCCACCACGAGCGGGTAAATAGTGTTGACCTTCCTCAAACCTTTGGCTAGTCCAACCACCCCTTTCACGTAGTCACCGTTTCCGGCGAGGAAGGTGACGTAAGCGCGGCTGGGAAGGCTGCCGGCTTTGGCTAAACCGGATGCGGCCCGGTTCAGGGGAGTATTCAAGATTTCTGGTGCCATTTTTTTTGGGGGAGAAAAAAAGGAAGAAGATTATCAGTTTGGGGGAAAATGTGCTTAAAAAGTGAAATGTGTGTTTTTTGTTTGCAGTGTTTTGGGAGCTGTGATCTGCCCCAGTTTATATAGAAGTTTTGGTGGGGCCAAAATGAAATTAATAAAAAAATATTGCATGGAAATTGGAAAAGGATATATTTAGGGATTATATTAGGTAAAAGATTGAATTCGAGGGACCCAAAAAGTTTTGAGAATTTGATTTTGACTGGTTTGTGTTACTAAAAGTAGTCTGTAGGATGTTCGAATTTGACTATAAGCGAGCTCTACTGTGTGTGAATTTATTAAATATAAGTTTATTTAATTATTAATTGGATTAAGTTTGAATAAATTTTGGACAAAAACTCTGACCAGTCGGTCTAACGGACCAAGATTTATTAGACGGATCTCAAAAACTGACTTGGTGATGTTTTTATTTTTATTAGCAGAGACCGATATTAATAGTCCATCTGAAAAATATTAATATGCAGTTCATTTGAAAGTATTAATTTTCGTAATATTGAACGATGATATAATTATTTGAAAAGTATTAGTTTTCATTTGATCAATATTATTATGCAGTTCACTCAAAATTAAAAGTATTAGTTTTTCATAAAAAAAATATTAATTGTCCCCTTGTAAAGTATTAGTAGATTTCCTTAAAAAAATATTAGTTTTCTCTTGAAAGATATTAGTTTTTCTAATAAAATTTATTAGTTGTCCCACTCAAAAGTATTAGTATGTTTTTTAAAAAAGTATTAACATATTATGGGTCACTGGATCGGGTAGATCCGCTAGGCTGAATACATCTAATAAGAGACTAACTCTAGACTTTGTGGATAGTTGAATTCGAATAATTTGATGTTTTTATATGTTGAAATATGTCACTTGGTTTCAACATATACTTATATTCTTATATCATTTACTAATTGAGACACTCAGAATCGAATAAATTTAATTTATTGGATTACAAGAATGTCCAAAGTTAATTTAATTGTGTTTATAAGATTTTTCTATAGTGGTAATGTGGAGGTCCTGACACCAATACATCTCATATTCGATTCCCACTCATGGCGTGTAGGTAGGTTTCTCACCTTTGTGTAGGTTGATCCAACATTATTGTTGGTTTGATCTCTTCAACAAGTGCACATTGGGGGTAACTAGATCGCTATTTGCCGATTTATAACATATATTTTTGAGAAAAATATATTTTTATTGTACTCAATAAGTCGAGTGCAAAACTATACATGTGTATGCATTCGATTCCAATGTTCCTCCCTTCTCGAATTTGTTCTTAAAAAAATAAGTCGAGTTCAAATCTTGAATTTAACATTGAATAATTTAATTCAATTTTTCCTACTCCAAACTTTATTAAGGTTTTTTTTTTTTTTTGATCGGTAACTTTATTAAGGTTTTTTTTTTTTATCGGTAGTTTTATTAAGGTTTTGTTTCTTAAGGTAGTGGATTACCCCAAAAGATGATGTATGTAAAGGGCATTAAAGGGAAATGTTTTTCAGATTGAATCTGGACTGAACACGTGGAGAGGAGGTATGATCGGACGACGGAGGGTTACTTGTAGGTGTGGAGAAAGTTCGGGAGGATATGGGCGGTGATGAATTGAGAAAGATGGGTAAAGATTAAATTAATAAGTTTGAATATACTAGAAGATCCTTTAATTTGGGATTTGGCCCCACCATTATATCATATTTATTAATTACACTCCTAATTTAAACTTATGGTGATTATGTGTATCAAGAAATGATGATAGATTTTGGTAGCGCCATCTACGCCCTAATCCCATCAAAACTATAATCTTTATATCTAAAAATGTATGGCTAACATTGTTTTTGGATATATGAAATAAGATTTAATATTTTAAAGTGTTTTTTTAAATATAGTATATAGTAAATTTTCTTTACATTAATAAATTTCGGACCATGAAATTTTATTAATTTCGAGAGTGTTGTATCTAGTGTGACGTGTACTGGACTCGAATGCCGAGTAGGCATAAACGAGAGTAGGAGTCGGTCAAGAGAATACGTGTATCCGACATGATGTTCAAAAATATCTCTATCAAACTCTAACCCGATAATCCCACCTAGCATTTTTCGGGGTGGAACGATTCGATTATCGAACTACTCGTCTCGTCCAGGGCATGCAATCAAGGGCGGAGACAGTGGTCAGCCAACCTAGGCCCTGGCCCACTCCTTTTTTAAAAAAAAAAATAGTGAGAATTTGAAAAAAATAGTTATAATTTGTGTTATTTTTCTTGGATTTTCTATCCAGGCTCATCCCATTTTTGTGTATCGATCCACTGTTAAAGTGTCATGGCTCCGCCACCGCATGTAATCAAGTCAAGAAAACAAGAACTTACATCGGAATTTGATGTGTATCGATCCACTCTGTTAAAGAGAACAATTATGTTACAATCGGTGGCTTAGCCCACCGCCACCACAAGCAATTGTGGGATGGAGGTCGGGTTCAAATCCCTCGCTCCATCAAATTATTTGTGGAGTGGAGGTCGGGGGTTCATATCCTTCTCCATCAAATTGCTCCTAAAGGGCATATGCGAGCCGGTGAAGATTTGGTGGGAACTCATCTTGAATAACATCCGTGTGGGTTCGATTCGGGAGAGATCGTTATTAGTAGATTGGGGGTCGAACATAATTGTTCTCTTTACCTGGGAGGATCTGGTTTGCGTACGCCGCCAGACCCCGTCGAACACTGGCCGGTGTGTGCACATCCCGCGGTTTACCTTGACGGCGAGAATGAAGAGCGGAGCTATTGTCCATAAAGGATAGTCGGGCGTGCAGCGCAGTGTTCTAGTCATCAAAAAAAAAAAAAAAAAAAAGGAACTTACAAGATACCCTGGGGATTTTGAATCCCAATAAAAGTACCAGGAGTTAATACGAGCCATATCCAATAAAAGTATACTATCCAAAATGGATGATTATACATATGTCTAGTGGTACCCCATGTATGAGGTATCCAGCAAATCATCTTTTATTTTCTTATCAAACATATGTAGGTAATTTAAAGGATCTATTCTCCGTCCAATGAATTTAAATTTAATTACATAATAAATCATCATATATACTACTAATTTATAATGTATATGTTTCATATTTCGTGAAATAACAATTCTATTGTACAACATTTACAAAGATAAGTAAATGGTATTCATTGTTTCGAGTACTTAAATAAAGTTAAATACAAGTAGCTTTCATTTATAGTAGTATTTTATGAGATTTTAACTAACTCTTAAGATTGGTTATATTTTGAATGTTTTTGGATTGTATCTCTGGAAAAAAATGAAGAGAGAATGAATATTTATATATATGTATGTTATAGATATGTTACTAAAATTACAGAACTTTGTATCCAACAATTTTAAAAATATAAGAATTTAAATAAATTAAATATCTATGAACTCTGGACATATCTTATAAAAAAATATATATTAAAATAATTTTTTTTTTTTGAAACGATATTAAAATAAATTTAACTAAGCATTTTCTAGCTGATCGGTGTTACGTAACATTTGAACCAAAGTGGGCAAACCGATCTTGAGGCTCAACTGGTCGAACCAATTTAATAAAAATTAATTGTATTTTCCTAATATATTTAGTTAGTTTTAATTTTATTATAAAATTATTTGATTGATTGTGGCGCGATAATTATATGATTCATCTAGCCTTAGAATATTTGATTGATTAAAATTATTGATTGATTTGGATTAGAATATGAAACAAATGATTTTAATTAAAAATCATAGCCTTATTTAAATTTTGTCGAACAATAATTAGTTTGGTATTAAAATATCTCGAGAAATATCTTTTCAAGTTAATATAGTTTTGACAGATTCATTCCTGACAATGCAAGCACTCACTAATCCGGGAACTGATATTCTTACAATGGGATTTGATATCAAACATTAACAATGTGTATGTATTATATTCCGGTAAATAGGTATATATAACTCTACAAAATGGCATCTATAAATATAAAAATTAGCATTTTCAGTCTCTAAATCAGTTGAGAAGTCTTCAAAAAAAAATTAAGATTTTGTTATAGAAATAGTACAACAAATATATTTTTGAAATTTAAAGAATTTTGAAAATGGATATACACGGTGTCTTTTTCATTCTTATTTGGAAACGTGTTATAAATCATAATTTTTACTCCAAAATATAAAGTGCAAAAGTTGCAAGAGTAAATTGACTATTGTAGGGAGTTGATTTTGCTGTTGAAAAAGTTGCAAAAAGATATGAAGTTTGATTCAAATTTATTCTTCTATTTTCCTATTCCATTTTTCATTAACCATTGGAATGAATAACATGTGTCTAAGCATTGAAATAATCAACACATTAATTTCTATCTCTATGTTTCTTTCAAGTTTCATCCATCAAATTAAGACTTGATGTGAAATAGAAAAGTTGAACAGGAGATAATGCCTACAAAATCCACCCAATTTAATTGGGTCTATTAAATATTATATTAATTAATTAAATATTTAATTCAATTGTTGAATTAAATTAAGTCTCAATTAATACATCTTCGTTAAAAAATTGGATCCAGCACATTTTGGATCATTTTCTAAATTAGAAATGTCTCGTCTCTTTCTATGCGTGACCCTTTAAGTTTACAATTAAGCTAGTAGTGGACTTGCAAGTTGCAACACTTGTAAAATATCTCATATTCTGATTAATTAATCCACTTTGAATTAGCCCGTTAATTTCTAAAATCTCACAAATCAACAAACACCTAACAATGCATCCAATTTTCTAATCTTAGGTTAATAGCGAACAAACTTATTGAAATTGCGAGTATGGAGCACAATACGATACAATCACTCGGTTATCTAATCTTCCGATTAAGTTTTAAGGTATGAATGATACTTGAAATACCACAGTGGTTTAATAACTATGATTACATTTCAAATCACATTAATTCTTTGATGAATCGCTACAAAATCTCATGTTCGTATATATCTATGTCCTTAGCCAAGGTCTTTGAATCCAGACGGAAGATTCACTTATTGTGTCGAGAGGTGACAAATCATTTGTTGGCGACTCATTGGCCTTCATACATGAAGACCTTACAACCAACATAAGCCTTTTTATGATTGTCGTGCAACTAGGATATACATTGAATTGTATCAAGTGGTGAACAAAGCTACCATGATCCCTCAAGTATAAGGACTAATTGATGCAAAAATTTCTTATTCGACAAACAAAGTTTTCCATCGAGAATTTCAACGGGCGCTTTGGTATACTTGTTCACAAAGAAGCACCCACACACGCGATGTTTCTCAATGTCCTATTCCAATAAACCCCAACTCGAAAAAAAGTTTAAGATCAAAACAATAGAGTTATATTCCGTAATTGTCATCATATGCACTAGGGTGTCAAATCGTGTTATTGTGTCGTGTTTCGTGTCGACCGACACGATAACAACACGATAAGGGCAAACACGAACACGGACGATAAGGATTTGCTCGACACCGCGACACGACACAACACGATAGTGACACGATAAGTCAAAAAAAGATAATGATTTTACACGTTAATACACGATAGCAAATTACACGATATGACACGATTTTACGGAATAATACACGACAACAATATACAAAATATTAGGTTATCGTGTCATTATCATGTCATTATCGAGGTAAATGTGTCCTTATCGTGTTAGATCGTGTTATTTTCATGTCGCTAATAGGTAAACGTGTCATTATTGTGTCCTTATCGTCTTCGTGTCACGTTATTATCGTGTCACTATCATGTTCAGATATCACTATCGTGTAAACACGATAAAAACATGAACACGACACTAAATTTTAGGTCGACACGATAAGGACACGAACACACAATAAGGCCAAACACTAACCCGCTTATTTTCATATCATTTTAGGTCGCGTCTTTATCGCGGTCGTGTCAAAAATTGTCACCCCTAATATGCATAATTATATATGTAGCTAAAAATGATTAAGAACTTTATCTTATTGACAAAAATTTTAAAAAAAAATCAAAGGATTACCAATCAATTAATATATGTATATAAGATTGTCTACTAACTAGAAAAGCGATCATCAATTTTCCGATTGGAGTTGATTGAGGAAGTTAGGTTTGAAAATTGAAATAAAACATTTACCCAATTGGGGAGAAAAGTAGTAATTACCTATACTTTTATTACTTTATGGTCAAAAAGAAAATCCTCAGTTTCTTGCTATAGTTGAAATGAGTTGAGCAACAATAAACCGTCACCGACCAAATCTGGGGCACGCACACCACGTGTCACTCTAGCAGTACCACACCTCTACCTAGTAGGTTGGAGCGCGGGCCCCACAAAACCCAGCGTAGAAAACGTGTGGCTCAGGTGCCGTTGAGATCTGCATTAGCGGACGAGATTTTACCACGTGGCCACGGGGCAGCTTCCTGGAAACTACCACCTGTGACTGTAGCTATTTACTATGTTATCCGTTATTTGGTGTCGGTTTTTACTCACATCTGGGATTGGATAACGTGACGGATAATTAAGGATAAAATTAATGGGAGGATTAGTGGAAGTTAAGTGTCATTACCGACTTAATAATATATTTTTCTATTCCCTCAAAAAAAAATATATATATATATATATATATATATTTTTTCTATTTTTGATAAGAGTGGTTATTGACTCACCGTCTCACCCCTTAATTGACTTTTTAACCCCGAATATGCCAATTTATTCGTTTTGGTTTGTTGAATAATTGTTGATCTATACTTGACTATCCTTTTTTTATTTATTTATAATTATTTTAGAGAAAAAAGATAAAACAATATGTTAGTATATTAATTGATTAATAAATACTAATTATCAATCAATTAATATCGATTAGCAATAAAAAATGTGAATTATCACTTATAGAAAAAAATTGCAAAATTCGTCATACAATTATAGTGGTGACACTTAAGCTGACAATTTTTTGCCCGGCTTGCGGATGGCCCGACTAGCATGAGATTCGATTAGGTTGCGCCATTGTTTTTATAGGTCCAAAATAGATTGGGCAGCCCGAGCGCGATATATTTTATGTGAAATATATTTTGAACTGGGTTGGATCGAGAAAATTAGTGGCCCGAGAGATTTTGGGTCGACACGACCCACTATTACATATTGGCCCGATGGATTTAGGCTGGACTTATCTGGCCCGAACTCTTGCCAGCTCTAGTGACACTAATCCATTAAAAGTTGTGTCTCTCGAAAACACCTAAAAATTTACAAATTGAGTCATTTTTTCAGATTAAATTGAAAATCTACTGAAGAAAATATTGGGTACATGATTACAGTGGCGAACGTAGAAATTTATTGTTGGATGGGTGAAACTACCGTTGGGTAAATAAAACACATTTATGAATAATTTTGGGGGCTGAATATAAAATTTACCTTATAAATAATTTTAATATATAAAATAACAACTAGTTAGAATTGAATTTTATTGGTGCCTTAGGTCTGCTGCGTGATTGCCACGTGTAAGAATTATGTGTACTGTATGAACATAGTATAAATTTAAATAATTTGTTATGTGAAAAGTGTGTTGGGCCTCAATGTGAACTTCTTTATTTTAAAGATGGTAACTGGCCTTTGTATTTCATGGGCCTATTTTTCTGCAAAATATATCATCAATATTTCGAGGCCCAACTAATTTTTCCATGTAGCAATTTTTGAGTCCAATGAAATTCATAAGAA
This sequence comes from Rehmannia glutinosa, assembly GCA_016081115.2. Taxonomy (NCBI): domain Eukaryota; kingdom Viridiplantae; phylum Streptophyta; class Magnoliopsida; order Lamiales; family Orobanchaceae; genus Rehmannia; species Rehmannia glutinosa. The sequence goes on along the minus strand of CM071937.1, from coordinate 93,304,050 downwards.
AAGGAAAGATTATTTTCAAAAGGATTCCTTCCTTCCATCTAATATTGTGCTTGTTCTTGGGATACTCGGGCTCACAACTTGTGGCAGGCTTTTATAGTTGGGGGCGAAATTACACTTGTGGAAATAAAACAAATTTATGAAATTAAGGGCGCGATTAGATATGATTTCATTTTGAAAATTTTTATTTTACTAGAATATAATGGTGAAAAAAAATTGGAATAAAAAAGATGAATTCTGAGAGTGTGATTGGATGTGATAAGAAAAAATAATGATGAAAGTTGATTTGATTTAAAAATATTAAAATAATGATTGAATATGATTGCTAATTAGAACTTAGAAATGTGTGAGTGAGTGAATAGTGAATTTTTGTGGGAGAATGTTTAATAATGATTAGTTTTTGTGAAAAAATGTGTAGATGTGGTTGATAAGATAAAAAAATGAGAAAAAGTGAAAATGAGAAAATAATATGTTTTTTGAAAATTTTCATAAACAATCGCATGTTTGACCAAAATTCTACAACGGAACAAAAATGAAATTTCTCTCACATCCAATCACGCCATAAATTGTCCTTATAAATAATTTTAATATTTAAAATGATACCTAGTAGAAAAACCAATTTTGAATTTTCTTTTTCATCTCTCTCATCAAAATGCGTTATTCAATAATGCTCGTTTAGGCAAATTCAATGATAACCCGAGCTTACATTCAAGGGCGGCGCTATTGGCACCCCCAAATTTGATGAAAGTACACCCACCTTATAAGTTCACCCACCCCCACCTTTTCAAATATGACCCAATTGATGAGTTCACTCCCCCTTTTTCCAATTTTACCCTTAGTCTTATTTTCCCCCAAAATACACCCTCCAACCTCTCACCTCCCCCACTTTCTCATTTGAAACAAAAATACACCCACCCTCTCAAGAGACTATTCTATTCGAGCGGCAATGGTTAGAGAAATCAAACATACCTAGGAGAAGAAGGATGGTTCTTCCCGATGATGATGACTTCGTGGATGGTGCACCACCATCCACAACAAAGCCGAGACGAGACACCGGCAAGCGGCTCGCAAGAAAATGACGAGGTATTGTTATAACTCAACTTTTCCTTAAAATAACTTGCATTTTTGTAGTTTGAGTGTCTTTATGTAGTTGTATGGGCATGGGTTTGAGATGGGTATAGTTATGGCGCCATTTCGACCTGTAAAATTTGAAATATGGAACTTTGAAGAAGACAAAATGGCACGATCGATGAAGCCCCAGGTGGCATGATCGATTATGCGATCGTGCCACATAGGCACGATGGCTTAGTCATCGAGCGTGCCACCATCGTGCCACTTTGCAGTACGCGATGTCTTATTCATCGATCGTGCCACCATCGTGCAACTTAGACCACGATGGCTTATTCATCGATCGTGCCACCATCGTGCCTTATTGGCACGATGGCTTATTCATCGATCGTGCCACCATCGTGCTTGATGGCACGATGGATTTACTCGCACGGTCGATGAATAAGCCTTTGTCATCGCCATAGTAATCGCCAATTTTTTAGAGTTCTCTATGTGATTTCTTGATAGTGGTTGATTGCTAATTTTGATTTTTTACTATTTTTCACAAAGTGGGCTTGGAAGAGGCCGAACTTTATGGCAATAAAGCCTAAGATCAATTTGTATAGAAGGTTGTCGATTCTTGACGACTTAGAACTCGAGTTGCATGATTGCGGGGGATTTTGTGTATGAAGAGTTTCGAAAGTCCTGTTTTGGTTTTGTATTGCGGATGGACAACCGTGCGGTTAGTTGTAATGCCGCCCTTCATGCCGTTATTTGCGAAGGAGGTTGTTAAGAAAGGTGCAAGGGACGAATTTTGGTTTGGATTGGAAACCGTTTGATTGATTCTCCAAATATGAGTACGCTTTAATATCTTGGGCTATCCTTTGCCCCTACCACATTTAATCCGAACACCAACCACGCGCCGCATCCCAACGGGTTGTATGATAGACACTATTGTGGTGTTAAGGTGTCGATGGAGAATCTACTCTTGCATTTTGCGGCGGTGCATTCCGTGATGATCCTTCCGATGAGTTGAAGGTGGCAAAGTTGTTGGTTGCACATTATTTGCTATTCGCATGGGATCCAAGGTCCCACGGTCATTGAGGATTCGTGGTGGACTTTGGTTGATGACGTTGATCGGTGGGAGTCTTCTGGGGAAGTACTCGTTCGCATTTTATGCCACTACATTTCATCATTACCCACCGAGCCCAAGAGTATTTTCCGTATTTACGGATTTGTTTGGGCTTTCTTGGTAAGTGATATTAATGTAATTTACATCTTATAATTTACATTTAGTACAAACATACATCTTATAATTTAACTATTTTTATTGTTCTTCTTAGATATGGGCGTACGAGGCCATACCCAACTGAAGGGGATTCATGTGGGGTTTCAGCCTCGACATTGCTATTCCACGCCGCACATTTGGAAGTTTCCAAGTCCTCCGTGAATCGCATGGCTTTCTTGACCGTCAGTACAAAATGTAATTTGCATTTTTCAAATTTTAACTTATGGTAATAATTAAGTAATTACTGATTTTGATCTTGCAATTTTGTAGATTGATACGCACTAGGACCTTGACTACGAGGGACAATGAGCTTCCTTATTTATTGCATGTCAATCTCGAGCTCCGATCCGGTGTTGTTTATGTTCATCGGGGTAATCCGATCGGGAAGAAGAAGCCCACAAAGCGTCGACGCACCACACATGAGTCGACTTCATTGATGGATGATGATAATAGTACGGCGGGAGGTTGAGGTGTTGGTTCGGATTTGGTTGGATGGGATGCAGCAGAGGTTCTAGCGGTGCGGCAGAGGTTCCACCTTACGTGCGGCGCAGATCGTGCGATTTAGTCCGGAAGCTGCACGTATACGCTATGGTACCGCCTATCGTGCGGAAGGAGGTCGGGATCTTGATTGATCCCGCCATTCAACAGATACGGTATCCGCTCAGTGCGCATTTATTTGTTTTTCTGTTAAACATTTAGAATAGAATATCTTTTGAATTATGTTATTTAATGAAGTTTCCTTCATTGTGCAGATTTTATTCCCCACGGTGGTGGGTGAGCGGTCTCCCCAGGGTGGGCCGGGACGACTTACTCAATCAATTGCGGTGCCGCAGGGGCTTCGTTGATCTTTCCCCTACGGATGTACGGACACCGATTGGTATTGGTGCATCGGATGTGGGTTCATCCGGGAGGGATGATATGTCCGTTCGTGTTGTGAGAGCTCGATTGCCGTCTAGGTACCTTCGTAGCCCTTTCACGGCAAACGAGCGCCGTAAGGAGGATGCCACACATTTGAGTACATGCGGTTCTTAGATAGCGATGAGGCGTAAGTTAAATCAATATATGAATTCAAATACACTATTGTTGTTTTGTGATTTTAACACGAGTTTTTCTCTCTCAATGCAATGTTGGATATGCGTTATGCACATTTGGCGATAGTTTCTTTAAGGATATAGTCGCCGAGCCATTGATTTGGATTCCGTGGTAACACAATGTTAATGTTTTTTTTTCTTTCATTTCAGGGTGTTATTTGCTCATGTTCATTGACAATTGATCTTATTGTTTGCTTGTTACTGACAAATTGATGCCTACCTAGTCAGTCTTACATTGCAAACTGAGTTGGGTGGTGTAGTGGTCCATCCCCAAGTGCGAGGTCGTATGGGATTGGTTGACACACAGTTCGCTGTAAGTTTCATGTATTTCTTAGATAAATAGTCCATAATGTGTCATTTATTTTGTTTCGGTACATTCGTGTTTTTACTAACAAATATGTTTTCATTATACAGCTTGATCTAGGCAAAGTATGGACCGATCTACATGGAAAGGACCCACCGGTTGGAGAGTTTGACGGTACCGTGCCAGAGGTCATACCAGATGACCTTCTGGCGCCGTTGGTGGAGTACGTCCATGGTGAACGACCACTTTGGGGTGGGGTGCCTCCATGGAGTTCGTTGGACCACGTAAGAACTATCTCTTTTCGGTATAAATTAATTAACTAATTATTGTTTTGTTCATACTCCCTAATTTCTAATCGATTTTTCTTTGGTTGTTTTTATCCACAACATCGGCAAATCATTGGATTGTTGTGATGATATCATTTGAAGGATTGCACGATTTGGATTTATGACTCCAACATCCACAAGCTACCGCTGAGGTTGACTTGACCGTGCGCTAGCGGCTCTCTATCCGTTTGCATCGTATTATTCGGTTTTGCTACGGCAAACCGGTTTCTACCAAGAGCGTCGGAGTTGACACCTCAAGAGAGTACTTGGGATTTGTCAAGGTTGTTGGTCCATCAAAGAATTACGAACAACATGATAGTCATAGTTGTGGACCGTTTGCGTTGAGGAGGGTGGAGAGTTTTCTTATAAATGTATTTGACCGGTCCTTAACACGAGAGGAGTATATAAAAACAACCTATCGTCGGCATGTAGCATTTACGGTGTATAAATTTAGCACTCGATGCATCGACTTGGACCCCTCCCATGATTATATTGTGTAGATTGTGGGTATTTAGTTGGAATTGTGTATATTGTGGTTATTTAGTTGGAATTGTATATATTTTGTATATTTAGTTTTTATATAATATGTTTTGGTTTAACTTGAATAACTAGGTATGATTTGGGAATCATTTGGATGAATTGGTTGTTGATTAACTCTCCGGTATAACATGAATTGTTTGTGATTCTCATTGTCAATGTGGCACGATCGCCATATCATTGATCGTGCCATAAAATGAGCGCGATGACACGATCGCCATTTTTCTATCGTGCCTCATGTGGAGCGATCAATAAGGAACGACACGATCATGATATTGCCTATCGTGCCATACACGAGGCACGATGACACGATCGCCATTTTTTTCGATCGTGCCTCATGTGGAACGATCAATAAAGGCTGACACGATCATGATATTGCCCATCGTGCCATATGTTATGCGGGTCTTGCATTAAATGATTGAAAGTATGTAACATATTCAATTGGTCCATCCATTAAATGGACTTGTTAGTTGGGACAGACAATCTTTCCATTTGAGTAAGATCCATTCATTAAATGGTGAAAATAAGTAACATATTGGTGAGTCCTTGCATTAAATGGTGAAAATAAGTTACATATTACACATGGGTCCATGCAATAAATGGTGAAAATGAGTTACATTATACATGGGTCCATACATTACACTTATAAATACATGGGTATGTTCAAATGTAGATAATAAAATTGTAGTAAATCTTGGTTGTGCGCTATGTTTGTAATATTTGTTTGTGTTGTGGTTGGTAATGTACTCTGTTAGGTTGTAATGTACTATGAAGGTTGGTAATGTACTATGGAGGATTGTGATGTAATAATAAAGTTGTTATGAAACGTTTTCCAACGTGACAGTATAATAATAGATCAACGCACGCGTGGCACGATCATTGCATTTACGACCGTGCAACTATCGTGCCTTTATAGACACGATAACGTGTGTGTGACCGTGCCACCATCGTGTCATGTAGGCACGATCGTAGTATGCGACCGTGCCACCATCGTGCCTTTATAGACACAATAACAGTGTGTGTGGTGTGCCACCATCGTGTCTATGTAGGCACGATCGTAGTATGCGACCGTGCCACCATCGTGCCATTTGTGATCAACTTAACAAAATACGTAACAAATGTGCCACCTTAAAACAAGCATTTTACAAAGAATCACACCAATTAAAAACACATGCATTTCCAACAAAGTTCTTTAACTTATCCAATACATAACAAACAAATAATTCTAACCTTTAAGTTTATAGTCTCTGTACTACGGACAATGGGACTGTTTCCTACACACTTCCACTATACAATTCAAGTTGTTTAGTATACAAATTCTTCCAATTTGCTGCACATTCATGGCGATAATTATTCCATGTTTGCGACCACGGGAGACAATGGGTGACCGCCACTCAAGAAAACCTACAAATGAAAAAAATGGTTATTGTAGTTGAGACAAGACAAATTACTCAATTTTTTAGTTACCTCTATAAAATGGTTATTGTTCACAAATCCAACACAAATTAGCTTCGGAGCAATTGGCGCTTACATTCAGTAATGGTAGATATGTGAGGACATTCACGATCCAAACACACAAACGCAACATTGTAAGCCGCGCAACCAAGTGACCCATCTCGGGTAAACAAAACCAATGTTTCTTATCTTTTGTCTCATTATAGTAGTTGAGACGAGACAATATTTTGTCAACACTACCATGTTTGTGAATACATGATTGTACAACCCTTGGTTTTCGTTCAACTCATGACATAGGTCTCCTCGAACCCAACCCCATGAATCTTCACCGTATCCAAGTAGTCTGCACGGCACGGAAACCACAATGACCATCGCTCACAACATCCTTAGTACCAATAATATGTTGATGTAAACGAGTTGGAAGTTGCTCCATAAAACCACTAATGGTCACTTTCCGGTCCTTTTGACGCACAACCTATTGAAACACAACATGAAGAACAGTGGGACATTATCAACAAATATGTCATGTGTACATGCACAAATAAAAGACACGATATTTACCGGTAGCTTTTGCATCGGCATCGGAGAGAACATAGGTTGATTCGATGGACCAACATTAAAGATTACTTCTTCACATGGTGAACAACTATCTTTAATAGACTGACATATTCGAACTTACTCGGGTCACGTTTGGTTGATTTGGATTGTTTAACCTTTACGGACTTAGGACGACCACGTGTGTGAAGCTGTACTTCAGGCTCAATTAGTGAGGTTGTTCTTGGATTCGTAATCTCCGTAATTCTTTTCAAAATTAATAACCTCTCTGATTGGTGCTTGTTCAAATTTGGTGAAAAGATCACCAAAACTCGAGTCCATCGAGACCCGATTTCGGGCCCAACTCGACTTCGTCTTTGCTAGTCGGTAATATATCTAATTTTCGCCAAAATGAAGCCACTTGATCAAGTGGAATTGGCTTATCCAAACTCACATATTCGAGAAAGTTCATGAGCACATGGGAGTCCGACGTCTTTCTCAATACACAACCACACAACAGGGTCTACGCTACCCTCGCCTACACGATGCATTTCAAGATAGATCAAATTCAATGCATGTATAGACACCATACCTCGTAGTGACACAAATACAATCGATTTGTATTTATGTAAGACTACATTCCCGCTCTTCTCAAAAGAAGAGCGGTGCATTGTGTGATGTCTCGAGGAGGGTGTGAATCATTTCCCAACATGTCTCGAAATTACCACGACTAGACGCATGTTTGTCTTTTCAATGTTGCATGGTGACTCTCCGCCTATAATGATTTTTCAAACAATATTATATTAATTTTTAGGATTGTATATGATATAACATAAACGCAATGATGAGCACAATAAAGTAAATTACCTATTTGTTGTGGTGTTGTCGAAAATGCATGACATTATTCGGCCAAGCAGACACAAATCTTTCTTTATACGGCCCCATCCATTGCTCCATTACATATTGTACTATTTAGTGGATATTCACAAAATTTCGATCGCAATCTCCTAATTAAGTCATAAAATGATTGCTCGGAATCTGCGATGACCAATAAATTACAATAGAGGTTAAAAGATTCCCACTTCTCTTTTGTGGCCAATATTTTTTTTTGCGGTTTGCCAAAATGTTCCTACTAATGTGCCACCGACAGAGAAAATGTCTCGAAGTGGAAATGTCGTCTATATTGCATTCATTAGAGCTAATTCTCTATCGTAATAATCACATTTGGCGGGAAGATGGGTCCATCAATGATTTTAAGACCGAGCAAGCCCATATGTAATTATCTTCCGCGTACTACTCATATAAGCAAATCGCAATACAAAATGTCATATGTGTCGATGTCACACCAACAATCTCCAACAAAGGTAACTTGTACCTATTAGTTTTGTATGTGCAATCCATAAAAATGACACTCGGAAAAGCACGCAACAACTCAACGCTTGTAGGGTGAGCAAAGAATATATCCTTCATGGTGTTACTCGTCTCGCAACGTCTATGATGATAGAAATATCCATGCTCCTTCAATTTATGCATAAGTTGTTGCATTTGAGATCGACCATCACGCCGACAACTCTATTCTTCATACGGGCATTGTAGATAGTCCGTATGGTGGACTTATTATCTTGAAACTTATTTTGCAGACCAAACAAAATGTCCTTCGGCCGAGTATTGCCATGTGACATATCCAACACATATTCTTCCTCACTTTTTGATAATCGATCGGCATAAAAGTGACCCTCCAAATATTGTGCAATTGGATGATTATGCACACCACATTCAACATTTAGTGACCATTTTCCTTCAATTGTTACTTGCCGCCCCTCAAACGAAATGGGCAACCACATTTCTTAGTTCAGATTATCTCTTAGAGACTTTTTTTTCAAATTTCTTAGCATCATTTTGTTCGACATCTCTAATCTTTTTTGAATCACGGTAATGCCCACTACGTTCACAAGACAAAAATATACGAGGTCTTTTCTTTCCTTGACCTTTGTCCGACCTACTTATTACAATTACCATGTTGTGCTCATGTCCTCTCTCACGCACCCAATCAAATAATTTATCCCGAGAAACAAATAACTCATGCGTCGTGAATACATGTGTGTAATCGGTAACAACACCAAGCTCTTCAACATTCTCATCATTCTTGGGAGGACAAACAACACTATTTTCCGTGAAGGCAACGCGAGGACATACCCTATTAAAACAAAATCAACAAAGCCAAAAAAAAAATCGTCAAAATGGCACGATCATGACCATGATCGTTCCACCTTTGATCGTGTCACATGGCAATATGTCACGATCATTGAACATGTGATCGTGCCATATTGCCATGTGGCACGATCGGCACGATCGACGTGATGATCGTGCCATGTTGTTGATCGTGCCAATCGGCGGAAAACAATGGTGCGTGAGAAATATCGAAGCGGCAAAAGTGGATAAATTACATAATTTTGGTGATAACCAAGAAGATACTTACAATATTTGGAGGAATCAAATCTTTGTTGTCCATTTAAGTTGTTGTGTTGGTGTCGAAAAAACTAGGGTTTATGAGAACAAGGTTTAAGTTTTTCAAGAAAGAAGAATAAGAAGAAGAAGAATGTAGGTGAAGGATGTGGGTGGGTGTGTTTTAGTAGATTTAATTGAAATAATGATGTGGGTGTATTTAGAGATTGGGGGGTGTATTTAGAACTTGGCTTTTTAGTAAGGGTATTATAGTCTTTTGACTTAATGGCATTTTTGAAATTTTAGAAAGTGGGTGTCTCATCAAATTTGGGGGTGCCAATAGCGCCACCCTACATTCAAATACATCCTACGCTCATTCGTGAAGGTACTCCTAACTTGGAGAGGCATAACATATCCTTTTAGATTCAAATCCTATTAATTTTTCATTTTCATTTACAATTTGATTCTTATATAACTTTTTTCATTCTTATAGCCAACTCGCAATCTCTCGTTGATTTGATTAGTAAACGCGAACAGAAAAACGCTTTTGTGTATGTTAGTAGATGTGAAGATGGGGACCTAATTTCATCTTCCACTATGTATGTTCTACTTTCTATTCCACCGAGATTATTACGACATGTGTCCTCTCTATAAAATCTCCCCACTAAACTTCTTCTCATACCACTATTAACTAGGAGAGAGAAAATGTACGAGAAAAATTAAGGGTGGCAATTCGAGTTAGTAGGTCGTGTCCGTGTTCAACTTTAGATCAATTTCAGTTTATGTTCAAAAAACAAAAAAGTTGAGCAAAATATAAGATAACCATGTTTTTGGACAAACGGTAACATCGTGTTAGTCGTGTTCGTGTTTGGATTTCTCTCGATGGCTCAAGAACTTCGAGGTCAAGTTTGTGTCGGGTTATCGTGGCATGTCAGAGAGCCCTAAGAAAAATCAAATATGAAATACCAATGGGCACATATTTCCTATTCCACAATCTCTATTCCACTTGCTTATATGATTACATGTGTCTATATGATACGACAAGTAAGCATTATCAAAATGGCTAAGAAAATAAAAATTAAGATACAGTTAAAACATTCTGTAGTTAATAATAAGTTGTGAAACATAAGAAGTATTACAAATAAGCATGATCATAAACAAACACAAACATTTGCCATTATCATTTTTTGTTGGGATAATTACAAAACACCCCTAACGTTTGGGCTAATTACAAAAAACTGAAAATTACAAAAACAAAAAAACCTTCAGGTTTAATTCCGTCTTACATTTTTCCCCGTGATTTTAGAAAATATTTCAAAAAAACCCTGACATTTGCAAAAATATTACAATTAACCCTCTTAAATTTAAGACAAAATGAAAACCGCAGGAGTTTTTCGTAACTTTGAAACATGTATGGTTTTTTTTTGTAATAAACCCAAACCTCAGGGGTGTTTCTGTAATTATCCCTTTTTGTTTAAACAAAATAAGAAGTTACAAAACATGCAATACCCCTTCGATGAAATCCAAGATTCACTAGCTATTAACTTCATCAACACAGAGAGGAGAGAGATGTGTATTATCAATTTATCATTGTAGAAATTAAACAGCCAAAGAAACACAGTATAAGTGCTGAAATTACATAAGCAAATCCCAGTCTCCAAAAAAGGAGATGACTATCTGGTAGAAAAATTAGTCTTGGTACGACATTAATTTGAACAAAAGCAACAATATCGAAACGATAAACCTCCGTTTCAACAAGGATTGAGACACGAAAATTCTTCAAGCATCTTTTTCTATGCCTGTGGAAAACAAAAAAGTAGAATATGAATTAGAACTTGCAGTTAGTTTAAAAATGACTAAAAGACAGCAAAATCGGCTCTCCAAGGCAGTGATGAAGAGATACCTTGTTAGCAATGTTGTTGGAGAGCCAGTCGAGCCCCTCGTACAGCCCTTCCCCGGAGGTAGCACATGTGCTCTGGATATACCTGCAACAAATGCCAATAAAAGCCTTTAATAGTTGAGATATGGACGGCAGGAGTATTGAGGTGCAGTCCCCTTTCTCGTCTCCAAAAAAACTTGCAGCCATATTTATGCTACGGGATAATTACAATTTTAGCCTAATTCCAAAAAAAAATGTTCTCTTTCAAAACTACAAATACGCCTTGACATTTGTTTTTATATTACAAATTGCACTCTCAAGAGGAGATAGTTGTTAGGTAAATACGAACCTCAAATGGAATGTTTGTAACACCTAAAGGGGGTATTTGTGTTTTTGAAAGATAATTGGAGTTTTTTGTAATTAGGTTAAACCTCAAAAAGTATTTGTAATTACTCCTTATGCTATTGAGCACACCAAACGTAACCCGGCACATAATCACCCCCTCAATAGTGTGTGTGTGTGTGTGAGAGAGAGAGAGAGAGAGGGAATACCAATGACGTTGACGGAGAGAGTGAAGTCCAAGCTTGTCAGTTATCTCAGCGGCATTCATGGCATTTGGAAGATCTTGTTTGTTTGCAAAAACAAGAAGCACTGCATCCCTCAGTTCATCCTACATGATCACATATTCAATCAAACCATTGTTGAAGAGAACAGATAAACATTCACAGTTACAATGACTAGGAGAATTCAAATTCCCTGCTTCGCCGCAAGTAAATAGTGATGAGCAAGTGGCAAGTGGCCATATAAAGTTTTCAAATGAAGGTGGAGGGCGGCGGCTGAGACGGAATCCAACTTTAACATGCCCAAGATTTTGATTACCTCGTTTAACATTCTGTGAAGCTCATCCCTAGCCTCAACAACACGGTCTCGATCATTACTATCAACCACAAAAATCAGCCCTTGAGTGTTCTGAAAGTAATGCCTCCACAATGGTCGGATCTAGATGAGAAAGTATCAATTACACAATGTCAGCTTAAGATGGTCAAAAGATGAGGAAGCTTGAAGTTTAAGTAAAATCTAGAAGAGCACAAATACATCAAAAAAACCATGGTAGTCTTTTAAATAAGATGAAAACAGAGAAGGTTGTAAGTTAAGTAGTCACTATTTTCAAAAAACATGCTCTGAATCCCACTTTTAAGTTTTGCCTATATATGTTATCATACAAGTTATAAAATACTAATTATAATTCAAAGGTTCACAAATAACATAAGAAACTTCAAAACATAAGATGGCAGATTTTCCACAAACACTGGCACACACCAGTAAATTACTATCTGACGTTGCTACACACTTTTCATTCATTATTTCAGAGTTCTCATAAAGATTTGGTCATTACAAATACAGCAGATAGCAAAAATTGCACCGTATTTCGGTCAAGGAAAACCAGCTAAAATAATCATCCATATGATGGTGCACAGATTAGGTTGATAAATGTAATTAGGTTGATAAATTTCTCCCTTTCTAAGTTGGTTCAAATCAATTTAAGGTCAACCTTCTGAGCAAATAAGGATTTCAAGTGACACAAAGAAAACATGTTATATAACATCTTATAATTATACCTTGTCTTGACCCCCAACATCCCAGACAGTGAAGCTAATGTTCTTGTATTCCACCGTCTCCACGTTGAATCCTGGAGGAAATGTCAAAAAGCTACAACATTAGCAAGGTGGAAGATTATGTTTGTCAATGACTTGAAGACAGAATATCATGGTCACAGGGCTATAATTTTATGGTTTATATTTCAAAACATTAGTAGTGGCGAAATATCGGTAAACCCAAAGCTACAACATTAGCCAGGTGGAATATTATGTTTGTCAATGACTTGATGACAGAATATCATGGTCACGGGGCTACAATTTATGGTTTATATTTCAAAACATCAGAAGTGGCGAATATCGGTAAACCCACAATGAGATATGTCAAGCAATAAAACAGAACAACTCAATTGACAGAAGAATGTTATTGGATTTTAAACAAAATGAACGTACCAATTGTAGGAATGGTTGTCACTATTTCTCCAAGCTTGAGTTTGTATAATATAGTGGTCTTACCAGCAGCATCAAGACCTACCATAAGAATTCTCATTTCCTTCTTGGCAAACAGCCGGCTGAAAAGCTTGGTGAAAGATAAACCCATTTTTTTTTCCTGTTGTATCCATAAATAAAATTCAGACAGATCTTTCTAAGAGTGTTAATTCATAATAATCATGACGATCACAGTTTCTTGCATTCAATGTCAAAAACAACAAAGAGGTGGAGAAAACTCATTGTAAAGACATTGTGAACGACAGGGGCAGGAGTAGCTATGGTGATACAATGAAAGCTATAAAATCTCTAAAAAATGAAGAATGACCACAAGGCAATAATATAGTATAGAAGCCATTTGGTCCCTAAAGATGGCAGTTTTGTTAAAGTATTCATCAGAGAGCAATGACTGAATTAAAATGAGAAAAAAGATTATCCCACAACATAACTACAAAAAACTTATAACCATAGAGATTATAGTGTATGGTGAACCACATCATGGAAGCATCACGGAATATAATTCAGGTTAACATAAAGTGAATCAATTTGGTAATGGAATTAAATTTAAATTGGCAAGGAATGAGACAAGAGCCATCCCTAATTTGGATTCCAATTGATTTTCACATTCTTCCAGGTAAAAATTTAAAAGGAGCAGATACTTTAATTTCAACTAATGCTGACTTTCTACTACATTTCTGACTCTAAAGCTAAGCATACACAACCATGAAGAACCCACAAGAATTTAATCTAATCAATTTTTGGACTCTGTCAATCGACATTCAATTCTATCAAAATTAAATCCATAGGATCCACAAGACATTTCCTCGAATAGGCTCTTAATACCCATGTTACAAATGTATAACTAGACAATCTACCAGGCTTGGATGATCTAAACAAAATCACCCCTCCAACTGATGTGACACACAGGAAAATCAAAACAATTCCAATTCAAAAATTAAAATGAAATCAAAAAAGAAAAGCTAGCCATACAATCAGGACCAACAAAAAAGAAGCAGGCAGATCCAGTTCTTGCGCCAACCAAACCAGATCAATCAATTTATCCACATAGATAGCATAAAAAAAACATCCATACACCGTACAATCACAAAATTGAAGAAAATGAGATTTCATCCCGAGTCCAGATCTGCAATTAAACTCACAAACACATGAAATTCCATACATATTAAAATGCGAAACCGAATCAGAAACCTTACGCGATTGAAATCAAACGAAAGAGGAACGATTTGAGAAGAAGAAAGGGGCAGATCTTGCTCAGAGGCTGCCCTGGAGACACAAAATGCTGCTGTTGTACGCTATGATGTAGAGAACAGGGATTTTATACATGGACCTCTCTTTATATTTGAATTAATTGTGTGCTTATTTGTTATATTGTTATATTAACTTTTCCACCAACGGTTTGGGCATTTTGGGGAATTAGATAAGGTGAAGTATGAATGGGCAGAAGTATATAAATTATTGTATGGTTTTCATTTCATTGGAGAGGTTTTTCCAATTTTTTTTACTATTTGAGGTATATAAATTATGTGGGATCAATATCGTGCTTTATTCGTAAAAGTTTGTGTTGTCAAGATAATTGATTCGAGTTTGATCTCATATAAGTGTGTGTTTCCCTCTATATTATCTCTAGTGTTCTAAAAAAGTATATAAATAATTAGGTTTCTTTGCTCAATCTTATTGGAAATATTTTATTTTCAATTTATCATTCTCCAATTCCAATCCGATATTCTCAATTCTCACACCGTTATAATCAAATTCAACTTTATATTATATTAGTGGGACGCATTACAACTATGGCTAAAAAATGGACCAAAACAACAGGGGCCTAGCCCACTGGCCATCGAGACTTGAGTCATTGTTGGGTGAAGGTCATTTGGTTCAAAACTCCACTCCATCAAATCGCTTCCTCGACATGCGAAGCTCATGAAGATTTGGTGAAACTCATAAGTTTAAAAAAAAAGGATCAAACTACTTGATATTCGACTCTAGGTCGATCGTTAAAGGCACGCTTGAGCTCGATTAGTTAACAAAATGAACCAAACTTGAACATATTTTTTCCTTTTACATAAAATGTAAAACTCAACTCGAGCTCGACTTCGGTTAGTAAAAAATTATGTGTAAAAATATCAAGTTTCTCAAGCTCGATTCATGTTCGGCTCAACTAAAGCTCGTTCAAACTCGACTTGATTAATAATCAAACCATTACTTTTGGAGCTTAATAAAACTTCAAACAACGTAAACAATATTATATTCGATTCAACTCGATATGTTCGCACCCTAACTACAACCATCACATACTAAATTTTATTATATTACATAAGTGAGACCCAATGTTGCCATCCACATTCACATAATTTACTATTTTCAAATTAAAATTTTAAAGTGGATCCAACAATTATCAATTCCATCCAGTTATATATTATTACTCACGATAACAATAATATTAGTTAAGCGGATCCACCACTTACATATCATAATTATATATATAAATTTATAATTTTGTCATATTTTTCAATAAAAATTCCAAAAGACATACTAAACCAAACATATTCCCAAATTTCCACTCTATAAATTCTTTATCAAAACTTTTATAAGCAAATATTTTTACTTTTGTACAAGTTCTAATAAAAAGTTGAAAATCGTTTCACGTGAATTTTGGTTTTTTAACATTTTCAAATAGCTTTGAATTTGGTACCGAGTTTTTATGTAAGATTTGAAAGTATGGTTGAATGAATGATGTAATATTAAAATTATATAGGTATAAAAAATAAATAGTTATTTATGGCCCACTTCTAATGGTCATTTGTATTTCCATAATTCTGACCGTCACAATTATATAAAATACTTTTTCCAATGATCATGACTGTGATCATGACCTCTTTAACGACCTATCGCTTAATCTTATGAGTTGTAATTGCATTTACTTCAAGGAATGGAGTACAATGGTTGAAATTCACGATTTTTCATCAATAACTTATTTGTTTGACCACAAGAAAGAACGAAATCCGATCAGTATATCTTTTGAAAATATTTTTATCGCTATTGTTGATGTGGGAGCAGATTCAAGGCATGAAAGGTAAAAAATGTATTTTCAAACATATATTCATCAGCGATATTTTATCCACATGATTTCAATTTGAACCTGATTTATTATGGAGTGATACCCACTTATGGATTTAAAATCCTAAAGCCGCAATTATATCTAGTCATAACGAGCCCTGGACGTACAACCATCTTGGTCATCAAGTGGTCATATATTTCTTTCAAAGTTTTCCAAAGGACAAATAATCTTTCACCGTAAGATACTCATTTTTCATCAAAATAGTGATGGAGAAAGATCACAGCTTTGCTTTGCCTCTGCGTCGTCACTATTTGCTTCTTTGACGTATCACTTAGATCATTAACATCGAAATGAATTTCAATATCTAAAACTCATGACATAATTATTCTCATTTCTCAGTAATACCAAGGGCAATAAAGTCAAGTTTTGTAAGGTTGGCAATATTTAAAACCAAGAAACAGCCAAACTTACAACACTTATCAAAAGTATTGAAAATTAGCTAGAGAGTCGTGTTGATAATGTGATGTGAAACTAATGAGATTTTGTAACAAGAAATGAGATGATTAACAAGAAATGAAACTAATAAGCCCAAATGATCCAACAGATTATGGGCATGTTTGAGGTATTTATGTAAAAGTCCATTTTCAAAATTGACTTTTTAATTAGTAAAGTATTCAAAAAGTCTCCAATTATGGATTTTTCAGAATAGACCTTTTGGAAAATCAACTTATCCAAAAATTTATTCTAAATTAACTAACAAACAACTATTATTATGAAAATTGACTTTTAGATCCAAAAATAAAATGCTTCCAAATAATATTTGTATTTCTCTTAGTGATTTTCATAAGCTCATAACATGGCATATAGGCACTTACACAATGGACAATTCCTCTTGTATTATCTTTGCTACGAGTTGGGATATCCTTTCAAAAGTGAGAATATTTTTGGTGGGAGTATTATGGACATCCACTACTCCATAATTTAAACATTTAGTTGGTTTAATTAGATAATTAGAAGCAAATCCATTATATTGAATTGTTATTCACAAAAATGCCCAACACTTCAGGGAAATTGGTTTTTTTACTCGTCTGTTACTTTATTACGTTTTCGCCTTTTTAAGACTTTTCTACGGTAGCGCGAACTTTTTTTGACGGTATTATTTCAAAGTTGTTTTGCATATGTTTCAAACATGTCTAAACTAATAAAGTTCCAGTAAAATGCAATTTCCGCCAAAGTAAACAATCAATTTTATATTCAAAATCCTATAAACAAACCAAAAAACATACACAAATAATACACTAAAACAAAATACGTTTGAAAACAATATAGAAACGATACATGAATAGAAACAACATAAATTTAATTTGCGATTCAATACACTAAAAACAACATGAAAACAACCACGACATAAACACATTAAAGAGAATTAATTGTAACTCAGTTGGTTGAACATTTGTAACACAAAGCATTAACCTGAAATCAAATTTCACCAGTCTCACCTCTCCCAATACCTTGTATTCAAAAAAATAAATCATTACAACATTACAAACTATATAAAAACAACCATTTTCCCTATGTTCAAAAGATTAAATTTGAAGAAGCTATGACTATTAACATGGCTTACCAGAGGATTACTTTGTCCAAATTTTTTTTTTTTCTGTTCTTTTTAATTTTGTATTCCTCCAGCATAGTCATAGGTGATGAATATCAAATAAACACAATTACACTAATTATATTACTCCAGAAATAAAGCAGCAGCAGCAGCAGAAGCATGTTAAGACACAGTATAGTTGCTGAAATTACATAAGTGAATCTCAATCTACATAATAATAGACGATGACTATCTATATAGAAATAGTCATATTACAGAACTGCTTGAACAAAAGCCACAGAACTAGAAAAGTAATTTCAAATTCAACTAAGATTAAGATACGAAAAATCTTGAACTTCTCTTTTTAAGCCTGCGAGCACCAAAAACAGAAAAAAACATTAGAACTAGCAAAATTTGGTAAATGATGAGACTCAGCTAGCACAGTTAGCTCTCCAGGCCAATGATGAAGATTTCCTACCTTGTTAGCAATGTTGTTGGATAGCCAGTCGAGCCCCTCGTATAGACCTTCCCGGAGGTGGCACATGTGCTCTGGATATACCTGCAACAAATGCCAACAAAACCCTTTAATAATTAACATGTGAAATATAGATGGGCATGCACATCTATGCTGCTAAACACACACACATGCACTCCAAATTCCCCCCCCACCCAACAACACACGGACGAAATCTAGGAATTTTTACAAGGGGTACAAACTAAATACAATTATAAATTAAATCAAAAACAATTAATGGGGCACACTTTTTTTTAAAAAAATTAACTAATTATATAGCTATTAAAAAATAGTAAAAAAAAAGAATAAGAAAAATGGCTATGGGGGATATGCTTCGTCTTTACCAGTGGCGTTGACGGAGTGAATGAAGTCCAAGCTTGTCAGTTATTTCTGCAGCATTCATTGCATTAGGAAGATCTTGCTTGTTGGCAAAAACAAGAAGCACTGCATCCCTCAGTTCATCCTACAGGGCATCATCAAATTATTGGGGGAGAGAGAATAATTAAGATCACAACTATTCCTATGCCACACTGGGGTCACTAAGGCTCCATTTGGATTGATGTATTGAGCTAAGGATTTCAAATCCATAATAACAAGTCCATTGAGGTTATTTGGATGAAGTCATTTTATACTGAATTTCAAATCCTTGGAAGCTATTTTTAGAGTCATCAGAGTATTTCAAATCCTTCTTACTTGGAGTCATTTGAAATCCTCTCCCCGAATCCAAATGCAACCTAAGAAAATTAACTTCCCTTTTTCTACCACAACCACCACAATTCAAGTGGGTGTATTAGGCTAAGCTTATTAAAAATATCTTATACGCCTGATACATCATAATATATGTTTTTGGAGTTTATAAGATGTATACCTTAATTTTAAATATAAGCTAAAAATCAAAGAGTTCTTTAGATCTCAAAAAATTTAGGATCACTTGACATTTTTTTTAAAGAGCTTATAAGATCCTAAGCTTTTGTTTTGGAGCTTATAGGCTCATTGGTTCAGTTTTCTTGTAACACTTGAAGAAGAAATTCTCCAAACATGATGTAGAAGTTTCAAAGAGATTATAAGCTCTCAAAATTGAAGAACAAGGGGCCTGGGATCATAACTAACATGAGGCCAATCTTAATCATATAAGTTTTGGCAATATATCCAAGTTTAGCTCAGATCAAAGGCAGCCAGCTTTGTCAAGCTGAATACAGAGAAAAAAATTGATTACCTCATTTAACATCCTATGCAGCTCATCTCTAGCCTCAACAACACGGTCTCGGTCGTTGCTATCAACCACGAAGATCAATCCTGAGTGTTTTGAAAGTAATGCCTCCACAATGGTCGGATCTAGATCAGACAAATTGTTAGATGCAGCTTATGATGGTCAATGACTCAATGGAGGAGTAAGCCTGAACATTAAGTAAGCTTAAAGCAGCATAATACACCAATGTAATGTATATAGTTTTAGACAAAGATAATATATGGAAAGTGTTAATTTATGCAGTCTTAATATTCAAATAGCATCCCACTTTTATATGATACTAGATACTAATAACAGAACTTGGAAAAACCGAGCAACTAGGTATTCCACCGATTGGGCTAGATAACAGGCAGCAGCTTGAGAAAAATAAAGTTTACTTCTGTGCATGTCTAAGCCAGGGATTCTTAGGGGAATCTCAAACTGACACAAAATTTGGAATGACTGACTTAAGAAAATTTGAATGGCTTATTT
Organism: Rehmannia glutinosa; assembly: GCA_016081115.2. Taxonomy (NCBI): domain Eukaryota; kingdom Viridiplantae; phylum Streptophyta; class Magnoliopsida; order Lamiales; family Orobanchaceae; genus Rehmannia; species Rehmannia glutinosa. The sequence continues at coordinate 93,284,159 of CM071937.1, read as the reverse complement.
AAGTAAACAGTGGGTTCTGAAGTTCTTGGGGTGTGGGGAGGGGACCCAACAACAACAAAACAAATCAAAAGTCACAAGCCAAAGGCAACATTTAGTACAACATTCACATTCACCAACTTTTGGAACTGAAAATGAAGCTGTGTTTGTGCTCCTGAAATATTGTACCAAGCAAGTAAATAACACTCAAATCCTATCAAACCTATATGATGTACCCCACTAGGATTAACAGGGTCTTAATAGGCATTTGAATAAATAGAAATATATAAAAGAAAATGTTGGTCCTGACCATAAGCCGATCAGGTAGCTTAAAGTTGGGGCCTCGTTAAAACCTTCAAGGTAAAACCACCCTTGTGGATATAACCCCATTGGGGCTACGTGGTAGAAATACTTGATCATATTTTCCCTCATATTTACTCACCCCTAAATAACCCAACCCTTTCACATATTTCGTCAGTTCACTACTCACTCATTGCTCTCTTTATTGAGTTCTCTCTAAATTCAGCTTATGATTTTACTTAGAAGATTACCATAGGAACTCCTCCAAGTGCCTCTAACAGTGCGTTCAAGGCCCTTCCACAAGGAATGACCACATCACTATATGATAACATAAAAGGTGTTCGACACTATTTTATCACAATGCAAAGTTTCAAAAATAACATTAGAAACTTCAAAAGCATAAGCTGCATCATTATGTTAGATCTAAAGCACACTACATTTTCTTCCAGTTGCATAAGGCTCTCACCAAGGTAAAATCAGTTCAGCTCAATACAAGGTGCACAAGAATTTCAAAAGATAGTAATGAGAAGAGTTATACAACATCTTATACCTTGTCTTGACCCCCAACATCCCACACAGTGAAGCTGATGTTCTTGTATTCGACTGTCTCCACATTGAATCCTGGAGGGCATTCCAAGTTCCAAGATTAGTAAAGTTAATTTGATGAGGAGAACACTGTGTTTCAAACATCAGAAAAAACAAAGTACCAATAAACGGATAGACAAGACGAGAAATATTCAGTGAAATCCACAATGTCAAATAATTTTATTGGACTTTATGATAAAATATGAAATTCCTAGCATTCTACAGATTGACCAAAATAATGACCTAAAATGCGAGTATTCAAATGATCGTGTGATTTTTCATAAATCAATACAACTTATATATTTCAATGTTCTTTTCCAAAGGGGTAAACAAGATTTGAAAACTTAAACCATCTTCCACCACTTACATCATAATTAATGTGTAACGTGAATACTAGCAGTATGCACACATACATAATGGACAGCAGAATGTAATAGGGCCACAATACAGAATAAGCTTACCAATTGTGGGAATGGTTGTCACAATTTCTCCCAGCTTGAGTTTGTATAATATAGTGGTCTTACCAGCAGCATCGAGACCTACCATAAGAATTCGCATTTCTTTCTTGGCGAACAGTCGGCTGAAAAGCTTGGTGAAGGACAACCCCATTTCTCTCTGTTACACCTACAAATAAAATTCGCAAGTCATAATATATATGATGGTTATAGCATCTTGCTTTCAATTTCAAAGAAATTAAGACAGGTGGAGAAGACTCGTATAAGGACATGGTGAATGCGAGCTCATTTCATACAGCCCACTTACCATCCAAATGGTGTGGTAAGACATTGGATTATAGATACTGACGCCATCATTCAAATCTATAATATCATAATGTACATAGTCTAATAGCTCATAGACCCACTTGGGACCCACTTGGGACCCACTTGGGAACTACCCAAGTGGGGGTGAGGAACCTTCTCATGAATGGGGGGGGAACACAGTTGTGGGCTTGGGGCAATACAAAGAGCTAAGAAATGAACAAACAAAAAGTTCCTCAGAATGGCAGAATGACCGCAAAGCATTCTATGGTATCATCATTCAAATCTATAATATCATAATGTACATAGTCTAATAGCTCATAGACTCACTTGGGACCGACTTGGGAACTACCCAAGTGGGGGTGAGGAAACTTCTCATGAATGGGGGGGAACACAGTTGTGGGCTTGGGGCAATACAAAGAGCTAAGAAATGAACAAACAAAAGGTTCCTCAGAATGGCAGAATGACCGCAAAGCATTCTATGGTATTAAAATCCATTAAGACATGAAAGGTGGTATTTTCTGCAAAGGGTAATCAAAGGCAGGCAGGCCCATCACTGATTAAATAGAGAACAGGATAACAATTCAAGAAGGTATCATGTAAACTAATTGAAATTACCCAGAGATAAGAGCCTTCACAATTTCCCATTAATTTTTCTGCTTTCTCATTATGTATTTGAACATTACAGATATTTAATTTGATATCACCCTAACATTTTTATCTCGCTTATGACTCAAAACTTAGGCATAAAACAATCAGATTTTAACTCTATTAATCAATTTAACATTTCTTTCAATAGGTTAATTAAATTTTACTCATTTAATTTGACATTTATTTAGAAATCCCGTTAACATTTCTACTTTGTTTCTGACTCCATAGTTAGGTATAGATCAATAAGATAAATAACCCATCTGAAACTATTCAAGTCATCCATTAAACATTTCTTCAAATAGTTTTTAGACTCTATTTCTTTAATAAACTGAAAACAAGAAAATCGAATACAAACTTAATCAGTAAACACCGAAAATCATAAATCAGGACGCAAAATCAGATAAACAGAAAGCTGATCCAATCTTTGCACGCGCAAGACCTCACAAAAACCAGATCACAACATAATAACGATAATCACAACATAATCACAAAATTCACGAAATGAGATTTCATCCCAAATCCAGATCTGCAATTTCACCCACACCTACATTGCATTAGATAATATTACGGGTACAAAAAACGTCGAAGGACTTACGAGATGAAAATCAGAGCGATTTGGGAAGAAGAAAAGGGCAGATCTAAGCTGAGAGACTGCCCCTGGAGAAACCGAAAATGCTGATATTGACTATTGTGGGTTAATAATGTGAGTTGTGAAAAGCATTTATACATGGATTGTGTTTGTGTCCTCATTTATTTATTTTTGGGAAATTATTATGAAGAGTTATTTTAAAATATATATATTCCAATAATTCGAGAAAATAATTTTCCCTAGAAAAATATATTCCACCAATTATTTATTCAAGAATCCCAATCATTATTTATTCAATCATAATCTTTGCATTATTTATTTATTTATTTACTTTTGTAAATAAAAATAGGGGAGTAGTAGTACTTCTACTAGGCCTAATACTAGGGGTATCGATGAATCGAATCGAAAGTAGAATATATTATTGTTCAAACTTGTTTGTATTTTTATGCACTTCAAACATAGTGTTTTGAACTAGGTTTGATATTAATCGAACCAGAGCTTAAACGAATTTTAGTCGAGCCGTAACACGAATCGAGCTCGAGTAAATTAATATTTTTAAGCATATTATATTAATTTTTACTAATTGAGTTGAGCTCGTCTTGCGAGCTTTGTGTTATATCGAATGAAAAATTGTGTTCAAACTTGGATCATTATGCTAATGAACCGAGCTCAAACAAGCTTTTTATCGATCAATCTCAAGTAAAGTATCAAACGACTTGGTTCGGTTTTCACCCCTGCCTACTATTCCAATCAATGTTTTAAACTAGTAATCAAATCGGTCAAAGCCACCGATAAGCGGTTCAACGAGTCGGTTCAACAGTTGGTTTTACCGAATTTAATAAATCTATTTACATTTTCAATTATAATTGTATAATATATAAAATATTGTAATATATTAATATAAACATAGAAGTTACATATACTTTTAATTTCCTATTTTTATTATGTAATAATTTGTTTGATTGTCTATGCCTATATTATAGGGGCTTGTCCAACTTTTGAATATCTTAATTAATTGGGAATTAATGAAATTTGATACGATTTTTAACAATGGTTGGGGCCCTAAACAAAATTTATGGCTTCATCACTACTTTTTCACTTTATCATATATTTTTTTTTAAAACAAAAGCCATCCAAACTTTGCGTGTTTGGCACTTAACTCCTTGGAGCCCATTGTCGATGGAATATTTTGTCGAGACTCTCTCACGTGCGTAACATTTGCAATTATTATGACGTTGCCATCTAAACTTAATATAATTTTGCACTTGGCCACCTTAGAATTAAAATAAAATATGCATGTGCATATATTTGAGCCTTTTGTAGTATTACTCATCCACACTTTGTTTTTTATAATTAATGTCTATTTTTTTTTTTAAATGTCATTGAAATTATCTATTTTATTTATTTTGTAAAAAAAGAAAAATAAATCAAAGGATTAATTTTCTAATTCAAGTTATAAAAAAATAATTTTCTTGAAAACATTTTTTTGAAAGTAAAAATTTAATTAGTTTTATTTTTTGGATATGTAATACAAAAAAATCAAACATATGCATATACAAATTTATTTTAAATTTTTTCAAGTAGTAAAGTGAAAAATTATACAAAGTGTAGATGATAAAATATAATAATTTTTTGCACATGAGGAATCTCGATGGAATATTCCACTAGCGGCAAGTTCCAAGGGTTAAAGTGCAAATCTCGCAAAATGACGCTTCTTAAAAAAAAAAAAGTTTATATGGTACGTGCAAAAGTGGTCATAGTTTAGGTAAATATTTTTGAGAAAACTATAGTTTAACCCTAAACTATTCGCGCTTTTTGGCTAGGTAAAAATATCATTTTATAGACTTTACCACCTTTATAAGGGGATGTGCCGATATAGTGTAGGGAAAACACTAAGTTTAGAAATAAAGTGTTAAAAAAAGTTTTAAAGGCGAAGAAGAAAAATTAGCATACTAAAGGAGTTAAAGTGTATTAACCCTTTTACAGTTTTACTACAGTGCCATCTTCAACCTATTACGGGTGAATATTCGAGGAATTTTCTATCATGTGTTACGTATATTAGGTCATAATTGTTTTTGCCTCAAATTCTTATGCCCTCGCATGATGACACTTAATATTCCCCAATATTTTATCGGTGAGGACTGGAGATAGCACTATAGAATAATCATGTAATTGAAGGGAAAAGTATAATAACAAAAAAAGTTTTAGCCGAAAGTTGAAAAACCAAAATCAATCTGTCCCCATATGACCATTAGACCATATGTAAAAAACACACGTCTTCATTCATCTTTTTTTTTTTTTTTTTTTTTTTTTTTTGATAACTAGAACTTCTGCGAACGCCCGACTATCTTTTGAGAGACAATTTCCACTCCTCATTCGCCGCCACAGTAAACCGCTGGATGTGCACGATCTGGCCAGGTGTTCGACGGGTCCGACGTCAACCAAATCTCCTGCGTAAAGAGAAACAATTTATGTTCGACCCCCAATCTACTAATAACGATCTCTCCCGAATCGAACCCACACGGATCTTTATTCAAGATGAGTTCCCACCAAATCTTCACTATTTCGCATATGCCGGGAAGCGATTTGCATGATGGCGAGGGATAGGAACCTGACCTCCACCCCACAAACATTTGATGGGCGAGGATTTGAACCCCGACCTCCACCCCATTGTTTGTGGTGGCGGGATGCGCTGCCCACAGTTAAAACTTTGGAGGGTAAACTTTTATACTTAGCCTTGACCCAAGATCGCTGCGGTCCCCACCACAAGAAACCCCAACTCTACTGGCCCTACGGATTAGTATACACCGCTGGCCTCTCACGCGTATGGAGGGATTTTTTGAAGCGTGGTTTAGTAAATATCATTTGGAGAGATTGAACCCAGGGACTGTGGTTCAAGAAGATCCTTTGACCACTGATCCTGGCTCCAATTGATCGTCTTCATTCATCATCACCCCTCCAAAAATGCTCAAAAACAAACAAAAGAAGTCATTAAAAAACCAGAAGCAAATCTCAGCTACCTTCACTCAACTCCGCGATGTCGTCTTCTTCTTCACTTTCTTCCTTTTCCCCTCTCATCTATGGCTTCCCCTTTCTTCAACTTGTCGCCATTATCCTCTGTTTCCCACATTTAGCTCACTCTCACTGCAAAAACCCTCCAATCATCTTCAACTTCGGCGATTCTAACTCCGACACCGGCGGACTCGTCGCCGGTCTCGGGTTTCCAGTCAAGTTGCCCAATGGTCGTACTTTTTTGGCCGATCGACCGGCCGGCTCACGGATGGGCGCCTTGTCATCGATTTTCTGTGTACGTTGCTTTACTTTTTTATTTTATCTACCCATTCGCAATATTTCTCTTTGATTGTATTAATTATCTTCGTGAATTGCGGTTTGTTTTGCTTTGAATCTGTTGTTTTTTTGGCTCAATCTGCATGTGGTGTTTTCTGTTAGAACTGTAAATTAAGTTACATCTACGAAGATTATATAAGTGATTTGTAAAACGATGAAACATGAAATTATTAGTTTTGTATATTTTAGGGATTTCGCATTAATTTCACTACACGGCTGATTGTAATTATTTCCGGAAAACATTCGAATTTTGTTTCACATTGTTCTAAAAGTCTTTGCGCTAATGTCAGGCGCAGACGGGGCTGCTTGCAGGCGGAATCTCGGGGTTAGACGGGGTCTAATCGGAAAAAAAAAACCCATAGAGGTGGACTGTCGGGGTTAGGCGGAGATTTTTAGATTAGTGGTTTCACGTGAGGAATTTATTGATGTTCTGCAAATTATTATATTTCTTTTTAAGAGCAAAAACATACTTCCGAATGGTAATATTAATTCTGGTAACCTAAGTTATCTTTATTTAAAGCAGCTGGTAGGCACTCTAGTGTGGGTTCTTCACAACTACCGACGAATAAATTATTGATTCATTTTTGCATCTTGGTCAGTAGCAAAAATATTATTTTCGTTTTCTGACAGGTTTAGTTTTTTTTTTGGCATTTAGATATTGAAAAGATGAATAGAAAGCTACTAGGACATGTGGTCCTTAAAGTATTAAATTCTCATTGATTGTAATGTTCTCTTTCTTTTTGGTTAAATGGGTTGGTAGGAATGTTTCCATATGCTTGTGGATGTGGTATTATTATAGGGACCAGGACAGTTCGGACTACGACTAGTCCAATTATTTTTTCCTTACCAAAACATATAACTTATTATTTTTTACTTTTTTCCCCTTAGAAAAAACCGGGATAAAAAATTTGGGTTGTGCCAGGGGCCGTGGAGCCCCCCTCTAGCTACTCCCTTGACAGGGACTCCATAAAAATGGTATATGTGTTTCTATGTGTATTTTTCTCTGTGTGTGTGTATGTGTTATGTTGCATGATTCCTTTGGGTTAGATGTAGTTTCATGGTGATCATTAGACCAACCATGTTTAACTCTTGATGTAGTGTGCTAAAATTTGGCCAATGTGTTATTGCTCTTTGAAAAATAAAATGAGATTCTTGCTTGAGCTCATAAAAATCATATGTACTTAATTTCGTGATAGCTGAAACTTATGTTACTGAGCAGAGTATGTGTTACTATTTTGCAGGTGAGAGTGTTAACACAAGTTTTCTAAGCCCGTATCTCGACTCGTTAGGTTCCACATTTTCAAATGGGGCAAACTTTGCTATCGCAGGGTCAGCCACGCTGCCTAAATTCGTACCCTTTGCATTGAATATTCAGGTCATGCAGTTTAAGCATTTTAAGGATCGCTCGGCTGAACTTGCTGCTACAGGTGATTTTTTTGCATTTTTTCAGTGAAAATACCAAGTTGTTACCTCTGTGAGGATCAAAAGTTTGGAACTTCAAAAATTGTATTGAGGGGGATAATTACAAATACTACCCTGATGTTTAGCCTAATTACAAACCACTCCAATTATCTTTTAAAACTATAAATATCCGCTTAAGGTGTTACAAACACTACCATGAGGTTTGTATTTACCTAATAAATACACCCATTGATGGTGCAACTTGTAAAATAGAAACAAATGCCAAAGGGGTATTTGTAATTTTGAAAAATAACCGGGTTGTTTTTGTTGTTAAGCTAAACCTCAGGGTAATTTTTGTAATTATCCCTTATTTGAGGCATAAGATAGCTGCTCCTATGAGGTCAATGTTTCATACCTCGATACATGCGAAACAAAACGAAATAAAAAAGAACTCAGGGTTTACTGTCGTAGGCTTCTGAGTTCGGGAAAAAATAGTATACTAGAGTGGAGACTGAGTTAAGAGAAGCGGCAAGGCATGAAAATGACTTACGCGTAATAAAAGTGGTATCCACGATGTAATTTGTGTCCTCGTGTGCTCATATATGTGTGCTTACGAATGTTATACGCCAATTAGCGGGTTCTAGAAAAAGTATGTACAGAAAGCCAAACTCCTGAGCAGTGAGGCAGATGAAAATACATGAGAACCAATAATCTCAAACTTAGTTCCTGCAGATTTCTGCTTTATATTCTCAGTATTGTTATTCTTTGTTTAGTAATAAGAATGGATAATTACAAAAACACCCTGAGGTTTGGGTTAATTACAAAGAAAAACCCAGACATGTTTCAAAACTAAAAAAAAAACCTTTAGATTTCCTTTTGTCTTAAATGTAAGGGGATTAACTGTAATATTTTTGTAAATGTAGGGGGTATTTTGAAATGTTTTCAAAATTCACCAGAAAAATGTAAGACGGAATCAAACCTCAAGGTTTTTGTAATTTTCAAAGAACTCTGGGTTTTTTTTGTAATTAGCCCAAACCTTAGGGTGCTTTTGTAATTATACCTAGTAAGAATATAGTATAATATCGAAGTAATTCAATTTTTGTGCTACATTCAGGTGTCGCGGTTTGATAGGTCCCGATAGGTTTGAAGACGCTCTTTACATGATTGATATTGGACAAAATGACATTGCTGATTCATTTGCAAAGGGCCTATCCTATGTGCAAGTGGTCAAAAAGATCCCTTCAATATTGGCAGAAATCGAGAATGCTGTTAAGGTCAGTTGACTAGTGATTCTACTAATTTGCATAGATTATTCATTCTTGATACTCTGTTCTCTCAACTAGGATCAGATAAGCCCGACGCAAAGTTTATTGAGGTTGTCTTATATGAGACCGTCTCATAGATTTAATTTCATGAGACGGATCATACAAAACACAAAAATCATGGGTTTCTTTATGGGTTTGGGTTGGAATCATACATACATGTAGGATCCGTCTCATGGAATATATACGTGAGACCGTCTCATACAAGTTTTTGCCAAGTTTATTTTGTACGTTGAAAGACATATCCTTGTTTGGGTGCAGAAAAATGAGATTAAGGGAAAAGTTCCGAGTGTTTTCACAGTATTTGGACCTTTTTTTTTTAAATTCATTATTTTCAATCATGTGAAACAAATAGCATTGATAACTCTGTTTTACAGGATAGTAGAACAGATAAAATTTAGGGTTAATTACAAAAATGCCCTTGAGGTTTGACCTAATTATAAAAAAACTCAGCTAACTTTCAAAATTACAAAAAATACCCCGAGATTTTATTTTGTCTAACATTTAACCCCTGTATAAGCAAAATATATTTCAAAATCCCCATTCATATTTATAAAATCATTGCAGTTTACCCCTAAAAGGTAAACACTGAATCAAACCTCATGGGTACTTTTTGTAATTTTGAAAGTTAGCTGGGTTTTATTTGTAATTAGGTCAAACCTCAGGCTACTTTCTGCAGTTATCCCTAAAATTTACACTTCATTATTTTGGTTTACATGGATGATTAATTATGTCCATATAAGTAAAGCTTAGTAAAAGGTGGGATCACTTGTAACTCTATTCCATGTCATGTAGGAAATCTATGATCAAGGAGGCAGAAAATTCTGGGTTCACAACACTGGACCTTTGGGCTGTCTACCCCAAAAGCTTGCTTTACTTAAAAATACCTCAGACGATCTCGATTCATTTGGCTGTATTTCTAGTTACAATGCTGTAGCAAAATTGTTCAACGAGGGCCTGCGGCGTAAATGCGTAGGTTTAAGATCGGAGATGAAGGATGCGACCATCGTGTATGTGGATGTATACGCCATCAAATTTGATTTGATTGCAAACTCCACCAAGTACGGTAAGGTCATTAACTTTGGTCCTTGTTCTATAAATTAGCTATCGAAATTACTATGGAGGTTTAAACTTCTTGTCTGTTTGTCTTCATTAGAAGAGTATAGAAGCCTCATTTGTCAACTTATGATCTTCACTAAATGCATTTGTCTGTTTGGAAATTGATCTTATAGACATTAAGGAAAGAAAACAATAATAAAGAAGTAACCATCATACAGTTTCAGATGTTACTGTAGATACCATACAAGATCCCCTGATGTCTCAATTCATCATATGATCGTCAATTGTATAAGACATCATTATTGTACACCTACACGGATCTCCTGGTATTCACTTGTTGTATTGAAACACCAGATGAAACACCATAAGGTACCCGAATTAATTATATATTGAAAGTTGTATCGATAATGTTGTAGCGTATCTCTACATATTTGATATTTCTCTAGATAACACACTAACATTCTCATTTCATATAGTTCAAGTGTCGTAGTCATGTGTCGTGTTCACGGATGCACATCTAAATACACACACACAAGGGATAAATTTTTAGTTTCTGTAAGACATACGCCTAATGAAGTTCCTTGAAAGTTCAGCACAAGTATCATGTATATCGTCATAGTAAGGGTTAATTAATAAAAATACCCTTGAGGTTTAATCTAATTACAAAACGCCAAACCATCCTTCAAAATCACAAACTCCCCCTTGACTTTGTTCATATTCTACAAACTGCACCCTCAAGTGGGGTGTATTTGTTAAATTAATACAAACCTCAAGGGGCATTTGTAATTGGAAAGATAATTGGACCTTTTTGTAATTAGGCTAAAACTCATAATAGTTTTTGTAATTAAAACTAATAGTAATTGTACTCTAGTGCAGTTACTTCATTTCTTATTGATTATTTGATCTCCAGGTTTCTCAACTCCACTAATGGCATGTTGTGGCTCGGGAGGACCTCCGTATAACTACAACAGAAGGGTGCCATGTGGGTTTCCGGGCTGTCAAGTGTGCGATCAAGCATCTAAGCTTGTAAACTGGGACGGCGTCCACTATACTGAATCAGCCAACGCTCTTATAGCATCCAAGATACTTTCCACGGATTATTCAACACCGCGCGTTACCTTTGATTTCTTCTGTCAATGAATGTGATTCCAAGATACTGTATAAGTCTTTTCTGTGGGAGAAGATATGGTGCCTACATAGGGGTAGTTTCGGCCAACTTTGCTAGAGTAATGGCCGAGGTATGGATGCAAAAACAGGCGATTCCTACTTAATGTTATGGGAGTGTCTTCATATGGCAACACCCTTTTTAAATTAGTAATGATCATGGTTGGTATCATCATTCTCTTTTAAGCACTCTTGTATTTAGATGATTGTAAAAATTAAGAGGAGATTTTCTTTGCAGGAGACTAAATATTTTAAGTAAATTGAAGAATATGGGAATTTTCTCCATCTGTTTATTTAGGTATAATTACAAAAGTCACCCCTGAGGTTTGGGTAATTACAATATAACCCAGAGAAGTTTCAAAATTACAAAAAACCCCTTGAGGTTTTGCTTATGTGTTATTTTTATCCAACCGTTAGTTGAACTGATGAAATTGATGTCATCAGATACTTTTTGATGTACAATTATATACCTCAACCTTTTTGGATGTTACAAAGAGTTCCAACTTTTCATTTTAAACTTAACAATTGCATCACTCAGATTCAAATCTAAATATTAAAAATAACTAGCAGAAAAGTTGGGACTATTTGTAATAATTTTAAAAGTTGATGATGTAATTGTATGATATTTGATAGTATCAGCAAATTCCGTCAGGTCAGGTTAACTAACGGTCAAGTAAAACGTAAACGGAATCAAACCTACTTCTGTGAAATTTTGTGAAATTTTTTGTTATTAGACCAACCTCAAAAGTAATTTCTATAGTTATTCCATTTATTTATTTTCCTGCGAAAATTTAAAATTGTTCTCGTTTATGTTGGGAAAACCGGATCCCACATTCATCCCTAGGGCAAGCAGAAATAATTGATAAATAAAATGAAAAATAACAATAATCCACAACACAAGAATTTACGTGGAAAGATACAAATCGGTTAAAAACCACGGCCCACAGAGAATGAGATTTCACTATGTGAATATTTTTACAATCACACATACATTTTCTTTCTTAGCCCCTTGCTCATCTCTAAACTAGAGAATACAAGAAAGAAATTTAACTGCAGTCAAACATAAATGTTAAAGTGCATTTAAGGTGTAATTAGAATAAAGCCACTTGAGCTTCTTAAATAGTCTTTTTTTTTTTTTTTTGAGGGATTCTTAAATAGTCTTAGAAAGCTCATCCCCTTTGTTCAACAAGTAATGTGGAATGAGAACTCCTTTTTTTTATTTTTTTTTTATTTTTGACACCAAAAACCAACCGTCTATACAAAATAAAATGAAAAGCGATAAACCACCTCTTCCAAAATGCGTCTTTTGAGTGTTTTGATAGATCAATCTTCGTGGGCGATCTATCTTCCTACGTCTTCTACTAGCACACTAAGACTGACACGTGTCACGTATGACAAGTGGAATTTGAAGAGTTAAATTGAATACCAACAAACTTGCAAAGTCTATTTATACTTATAGATAGAAACAAATACACAAGGTAATAGGATTTGGTGTGCGACTTTTTTTTTAGAAGAAAAAAAAAATATTTTAGAGTAATGCGAAGTTTTCATGTATATGCATGTAAGAATATTTTAGAGTGTGAAAACAAAATCAAATTACAAATAAAAAGCGGAGTTGGGTTTGTGATCTAAAAATGTTGTCATAAGGTTAAATCTTTCCTTCAAAATTTTTTTTTGAGTACACATCTGGGAAGGGAAGAATGATGGGATCGAACCGCATACCTCTAGTCTGGACTTGAGAATTTTAATCACTTGACCATTATTCAATTCACTTGACTCATATAAGGAAATTTCAATTTTCCCCCCAAACTATGTGTGTTTTTCTACTTTGTCCACTTAACTTTAAATTATTCTACTTTAGCCTGGACATTGCAAACTGTTGCTCTTAGCCTATTAACACACTCTCTTCTCTCATTTTTTACTTCAAAAAAATAATTTAAAGATGAATGTCACACTATGAATTTAATAACGTGGCAATTTGAGCCACGATATTTATTCTTAACGTGGCATAAGTTGCCACGTTATAAATAAATATCGTGAATTTTTATCGTAGTAATTGTTGCCACGATATACATTTCTATCATGGCAACCAATGACACATTATGAATTTATAGGCCTTGTTTGTTTATGTTTCCACGGTCCATTACTAGTCTCTAGTGTTTTTTTTTTCGAAACGATAGAACATAACATTAAACTCGAAAGAAAATTTACAGTGGGTGGTCAACTGACCAAGAACCCTCTTGGAAACAAGAACAAAAACCTCCAAGTAAAACATCGAAAGAAAATTTACTAGTCTCTAGTGTTGGAAACTAAATTTTGATAATTTATCGATTTTCGTGTGGAAATTGAAATCATGTTTGGATGAGTGAATTATAATGTATTTTATGTAGGGTTAGAAATGAGATTGTGTTTGGTTGAGTAATTTTGAAATATTATTTTATGGATATAATAATTTAAAAGTTGATAGTTATGGGGTCCACTTTTAATATTATAATTTGAATATATAATATTATATTTATAAAATTGTAAGTGGTGGGACCCATTATATATAGATATAATTTAAAAATAGTAATATTTAAGTAGATAGAGTTGATATTGATGGGTCCCAAATACATAATTGGGTTAAAATATGAGAATAGTGATTGATGAGTGATGTAGAGTAGTGCATAGGTTTGAGAATATAATTATAAGTTTGCGATATTGTTTTATGTGAAAAATAGAAAATGAAAATGATGATTTTTATTGGAAATTTTACAAAACAAACATGATTCCACTTTTATCAATAGTCGGAAAATGGAAATAGGCACATGGAAACATAAACAAACAAGGTCATAGCGTCACAATAGATTCATAAAATTTCTATTCCACAATATAATTTTCATTTTCAAACCTATATAAAATCTAATTCTCATTTATTCATCCAAACATAAACCCAATTTTCATATGAAAACCAATAAATTCTCCAAATTCTTTTTCACCGCTAGAAATTGGAAATAGACTGTGGATAATAACCATACAAGACTAAATTCCACCAATAGGGCCAGTAGTTCAATTTCTAACTTTTTTCTATTTCTTTCTTTTTTTTTTAAATCATCTTTCCATAAAAAGACTTATAATCCATCCAACTCGGAGATAATTTGATTTTTTTTTCCAGGAAAAAATTAAAGACTTAAGGGAAAATATATGTGATATAATTCAAGAAACATAGGTGTTATTACTGAATATACAAGGTATTAGTGCAACGGCCATTCATTTAAACAGAAAAAAAAAAAAGAAAAAAGAAGAAGAAGAAGCTTCGCTTTGTATTGATACCGAGAAATCCATTAATTTTCAGGCCAAATTACGTCTTATATATCTATATCAAATTTTAATAGCTTGTCATCGACATGTATTTAGTAATATACACAAAAACTATCACACTTCAAAAGTTTCCTACACTACATTCTCTAGACCGAGACCATCTCGAATGAAGTATATACTTATATAGTCGTAAAAATCGAACACTTACCAGCAGAATGTAGAAAATGCGCGTTTGCTAGTCATCCATCCACCGAATCCCATGTTTCGCCCAAAGATAGATAGCATTATCCGGACCTCGACCCCCCAACTCATATTGTTCTGGTATCAAATTGTTTTTATCCAACTCGTGCAGAACTGGAGATAACACATCCCATGCAGCTGTTACCTCATCGCTTCTCATGAACAAATGGTTATCTCCGTCTATGACATCGTGAAGAAGTTGCTCGTAAGAATCAGGTATTTCTATGTTGTACCTGGCAGATTAAGTAGACATCAGCAAAACATGTTTTTCGCAACATATTGGTGTAGTATTGATAAGGAGAATGTTCGGAGATATCAAATAGCTTACTTATCCTTGTAAAGCAAATTCAGTTCTGATGCGTCCAAGTGGATGCCTAATCCAGGAACTTTATTGTTAACTCTGACTAGAATTGCTTCATCGGGAGCATCACGTAATATCAGCTCGTTATTGGCAAGATCGGTATTATGCACAATTTGCCCACGGTAAAGATTCCCAGGAACGTGGCGGAATTGTATGCGGATTTCAACTCTGTGTCAATGCAGTTTTAACATAGGTAGGTAAATTTCTTCACAATAAGGTGGAATTACTTTTATGGTGTTCAAGAAAACAATATTTTCTGTGGTCGGAAGCAATTCTTGATGGAAAAATGAAGTGAACCCACCAAGGTCCATATTTTGGATAGGGATAATTACAAACGTTACCCCTTAGCCTAATTACAAAAAACTCTAGTTATCTTTCAAAATTACAAATATCCCCTACACATTTGTATTTACCTAACAAAAATATCCTCCTCCACAGGGTGCAATTTGTAAAATAAAAAACAATGCCAAGGGAATATTTGTAATATTTGAAAGATAACTGGTTTTGTAATTAGGCTAAACCTCAGGAGGTAATTTTGTAATTATCTCTGGATTAAGGTGAAAAGAAGTGAGGGGGAGGGGGAACTGCCGACCAGAAAACTGAAATATAGAGTGACAAAAAAAGATAAATCCCCCAAAGCATAGAGTAATTAACTAATTATCAAAACTTTTTGCAGAATATCATTCGGTAGTTCTCACTTTGGGAAATGTACACAAAAACATATCCAAATATCGAACTATATATTCTTTTCAACTCATAGTATTCACCAAAAGATAAATACTACTTTCTGCTGATGAGATCAATAGAGAAAATGTACAACCAATGATTTTCTAATCTAATTTACCAAGTGACATGTATTATCCACACCAATCTATGCAGATGGTCAAAATTTGAGACATCATGAAAGCACAAAAAAACAACCACACCTGTGTTTGACGAGTCCCCGGCCAACTTTAATCAAAAAAGGAACATCATCCCAACGTGCATTGTCGATAAATAAAGCAGCAGCAAAGTATGTAGGTGTTATGTTGCCCAATTTAGCAGCATCCTTACTTCCAGATGCAGGTGCGCAACACCCAACGATAACATCACTGGTATCTAATTTCCGAATTGATCTCAAAAGTTTGACCTGGCGAGAGATTTTATCAACCTTGACCAAATGTCTAGAAATTGTATAGAGAAAGCATATCTACATAGACGTCACATACCTTTTCATTTCGAACATCTTCACCTTCAAGTGTTACAGGAGGTTCCATAGCAAGCAAGGCAATGGTTTGGAATATGTGGCTATGTACAACATCACCTATAATCCCATAGCTATTTGAGTACCTACAGTATTATGAATGCAACAGCATTAACTGGATTATTTGTAGATCAAGGATATGTAGATTGTATATATATGACAATTTCGCTTACCCATCAGATGTCCTCAGGCCTAAATCCTCAGATAGGATGACCTGAATTGGATACACATGAATCACATGATGTAGCAATAATTATGGGAAAAACAAATAAAAAAGAATGAATAAGATTCAATCAAACACATATATGTACCTGTACATTACGTATGTAATTTCGGTTCCATAGTGGCATAAAGACTAGGTTCGAGAACCTTAGAACGGCAAGATTCTCAATTGTGTTCCTTCCCAAAAGATGATCAATCCTGGAGAATAAAGGTTATAGAAAAAAAAAACAGTAAAAATGATGCATAATTAAGTAATTTTAAACATCATGGTTTATGCACGTACAAGTAGATGTGGCGCACCTATACAATTGCTTCTCCTTGAATTTCAAAAGAAGAGAGCTAGTCAATTGATGAGAAGATAATAAATTAGAACCGAAGGGCTTCTCTATTATTATACGATTCCAACCCTTTTGGCTTTGTGCGCTATCTGCAAGGGATAATGCAACATCTAGGAGTGCTTCTTGGGGTACAGAAAGATAGAATATTCTGTTTGCTCCGAATTCTCCCTGAGGTAGAAGGTTGTTGAAGTCAAACAGTGAGAATCCTGGTGGACATTTTGTGAAATAATGGACAAGCAAAATCAGAACTATAAGCTTTCTATACTCTTTGGCAATGTCATCATACCTCTACTTGTTCCATTCGCGCACTAAGCTTTGACATTCCTTCCCTGTTGTCATATCCTCCATTGAGATAATATGTTCTCCTCAGAAAAGCTTCCATTTTTTCTTCGCAATTTTGCCTGTAGTTGTATATTTGACATTTCAAAAATCACATATACATTCAGTACAAAGAGACCTGTGCTCTTAAGACATTCTTATCACAAAAATCAACTCAAGAATGCAAAGATTCTGATAGGAAATATGCCAATGGTTCCGCGGAAAGTGTGAATCCTTGGTAGTGTAACAGATATATGTTCAAATTTAAATCCAAAAACAACTGTGAGAAAAGATACTAGGCCTTGATATTCAGCACAAAAGGAGTGTCAAGAAGCGGGAATATGAAATGAAGCCTGCAAGAAGACATTTCAGTGAAGGGACAAGAAAATCACAAGCATTTGATACGGAAATGAGAAACATACTGCTGATCGATCCGACAAGTTAAAGTTGATGCTATCATGGATCTGAGGTCGTCATCAGTTAAACTTTTCCTTGAATATCCAAATATACCGAAATTCTGCAGCAAGAAAGTCAAATAAGGATTTTTTCTTACCAGCAATAAGTATGAAAACTCTATGATGGAGAACACGATCGGACTCGGGTTGCTAATCTTTGAAGATTTTAAACCTAGAATAAGGTTATGCCCTATAATATTATCCTCAGTCTAGCCACATTTTTCATCCATATACTGTAACCATGTTACTCATTTTAACTATTAAGCATAGCAAATCAGAAAAGCCCAATATCTTCAAAAAATAATACAATATGTATAACAGAGTTCAACACATCTACCTCTGGAAGATAGCCACTGTAGTACAAAGCAAATAGTGCTGGAAAGATTTTCCTCCTTGCTAGTTCACCAGTAGCCCCAATGACAGCAATACTGAGAAAGTTAGGTCTACCCTGAAAAGTGATACTTGAGGCTTGAGTTTGTTGGGAATGAGAATACTTCATTGATGTCCCAATTCTTCTGGGCTTCTCAAACTGATATGGTAAAGTATTTTCTTCATGCTGAGTGTTGGAAGATGATGAGGATTCTGCAACAACATGCATTTCAGTGGCAACGGGAGGTGAGAATAGCCAGAAGATAAAGGATTATCTCCTGGCTACGAATTTGTTTCTTTCCCCCTTTTATTGGAATCTGCACTGCTTCATCATTTCCTAAGTTGTGCAGACTTTGCCAAAAGATTTACTTAGTCTAAAAAGGAAATTAAAATCATATATAACAAATCATCATGTCATGGAAACCTCCACAATATGATATATGAGTTGTTTATCAATTGACATTATTTCAGATTCCAACCCAAAGCAATAATAGTTGATGGTGAAGTGGCGAAAAAATAGGTTTCCCCCAGTCCAATTACTTAGAAGGTTCATCAGACACATGGACACATGTCTTTAACACTCAGAATTCATTTAAGTAAAGCCTAACATACTAAAAAAGGAAAAAGGCTAACCATTTGATACAATGGCTGCTGATAACTGTTGGAGATCTTGTCTTTGATGATGTGGTTCTGTATTGTCCAGTAACTCATCTTTGTCCTCAATTTGTAACATATTAATTTCATTTTTCTGTTCATGTTTTCTCTTGGGCCCTCGAAAATCTAGATTTTGAAGCATCCAAAGTTTCAGACCTCTCAAGTTCCTGCATATCCTCCAACTACTTCCATAGGACAACGGGTGACTGTGCAGAGCTGAAGTTATGAAATTTTCTGATACCTATATAATCAGAACAAAGGGTTAATTTCCCAGCTTGGTCTCCAACTAAATGTTAGGTACAACCTTATACTAATTAAATCTCCAGAACATAGCAAATTTATTCCAGCTTCTGCTGCTTGTGTGGAGTATTGTCAAATTAAAATTGGTGCTGGTATTCAGCAGTACATCAATATTTAGATCGGAACATGTCTGCAAATGAATTCATTTGTTGACTTGCTTATTTCACTTCGTTGATCTTTGACTGATTAAATCTAGCCCTCCAACCTTTTTCCATCACTCTTCCATTCAACGAACAGGAAAAAGGGAAAAAAACAATTGGAAGGAAGAAAATAGACCAACACTTGACTGAATTTTCAATCACCATGTACATAATTATTGAAAAAAATTGCTTGTAGTTTAACAAACATATTATGAAATTAACAAAGCATAAAATGAAGTACTGTATCTTATATAATTTGGTTTCACATTGACAAAAATATACTGGATGTGACCCAAATTTATCTCTCCCATTTCCTTATGGGACGTCCCAAAATAAAACCTTATTTCATAAAATGATTTTTCTTTCTTTCTTTTTTTTTCTCTTTTTTGGAAATCAACTCTCTCAACAGTAATGGAACACCACCAATTTTCAATCGCCACTTTTAGAATTGTTCCTCCCTATCAATCTCTCTTAATCTGTGGGTAATGTACGAAGGACAAAAAGCAATCGTGCTGGACAGAAGTTTCATGAGGTGCATATGAAGATTATTTTGCATCATTCGACTTGCTACATAAGCATATCGCGCCTTTAGCTCAAATGGTAGTTTCATCTTCTATTATCATGCACTGGAGACATTTGGCATGTCAAATTTTACATACATGTCTCTTTCACTTTTTATATAGATGACTAAATTGTTCTCATAAATTATACTCCTACTCAACTCAAGAATGAGTATCAATATTATACACATAGATAATCAAGCACTACACAACATAATTTTTCGAATAATAAGCTCTCAGTATCTCAGAATAAGCTAATACTGTAATACACCCTACGATTCCAATTAAGCTAAAATCAGATAAGCTGTCATCATCCACATGTAAATGATCCAAGACCTTGTAAGTAAATTTAATTCTATACTAGCGTCCGATCAGAGTTATACAAGTTGCCTCTGATTTTTCTCAGCATTAATACTTCAAGTTCAACGAATCCAATAAAATTAGATCACAAAAAATTCTCATGGTAGAAATATAGAAATATATGATTTAACTTCACAATCCAAAAACTACAAAAAATAATTTGTCCAATAACCTATTGACTGCAAATTAAGAAGAAACGCACAGAGGCACTAGAATGATACATAATATGAAAAAATACCCAAAAGGGGGATAGAGAAACTTACGGAAATACGAGGAGTTGCAGAAATGACCATTTTCCGATGTACCGAAGGCTGCTGAAAGGACGGTGACAGTGACGTCATTTCCGATGCTGTTCTTTTGCATATATATGTCAAATCCGTCGGTTTGTTTTGGAAGGGTTTTAAAAGGGGTTTCTAAAAAAAGAAAAAAAGAAAAAGAAAAAAGAGAATAAGCAGTGTTTTAAAAGGGGTTTCTGAAAGTCTGTAAAAGAAAATATATCAGTTGAAAAACTTGAAGGCAAAAATTACACATTTAGTTCCATAACTTAGGTTCAATTTTGTATTGCCATAATGGATCATTTTCTCCCCAAATCTATTTCTATATAAAAGCAAGATATTTCTATTTTATGAAAGTTTTCTCCAAAAATATGTGCTTGTTTTGGGACCAATTATACAAAAGTTCATTTAGAAAATTGACTCGACTTTTCAAAAAGTATCCAATTATGACTTTTAGAATGAACTTTTTAAAAAGCGATTTATCCAACATGATTCATTATAAATTAACCATTAAACATCAATTTTTATTGAAACAAATTTTAGATCAAAAGAATCATTTCAAAAGTGTCCCGAAACAAACACTATGGTTATGTATGGAATTGTTTTCAAATCCAATTTTCCAATTTCCAACTATTACAAAAATAAATTTATATTTGTTTAAGAAATTCTCAATAGAAATAAAGTCATTTTCGGTTTTTATTTTTTATGTAAAGATTCTTTTGAAAATATAACAAAACAAGTTTTCACCACAATCACGCAAATTTATATGAAATTACTATACAATCACGCAAGCGATATCAAAAATTAACTACAACCACACAAATCTATGTCAAAAATACTACAACCAAACATATTTTCATTTAAAAAGAAATTGGACAACAAACCAAACATATATTTTCAATTCTCACACGAAAACCAATAAAGTTTGAAAATTCGTTTCAACACTAAACCGGAAATTGGACTTGGAAACATATCCATACATCCCCATATCTTCCAAATCTGGAAATCGCGAAAACAAAAATTAAAAAAAAATTAGAAAACTGGCACATTTTATGTGCGGAAATGTTGAGTATTTTTGGAGTCAATACTTGACACGTGACGCTCCTCCATTCGTTGAATTTTTTTATATTGTTTAAATCATTTTTTGAAAAAAAAGCTTCAAACTAAAATAATAATTTCATTTCTAACACGGGTAATATATCAAATCAATCTTCTGTTCACGATGTTTAATTTGAGACACATGTTACATATATTAAAAATAGTTTTCCTTTAAATTTCTTAGATTTGATACCTATTAAATTTTAAATTATTGATTTATGTAAATAATATTCTCCCTATCGTATAGCAAAATAGTTTTCCTTTAAATTTCTTAGATTTGATTCCCACTAATGTTAATTTAATGTATTTGAAAATTTTAATCTACATATGTAATTCTTTTATATTCAAAACAAAATGTTACATATACTAATAGAATAATTTGATGGATGTTGAAAAAAATTATGTAATGATTAATAAAATCCTCTTATGATATCAAATACTTTATTTTGTCAATGTTATCTTCATTTAAAAAAACACTATTTCGACCTAAAGATGTTTTGTCGTTGGACCTAAAGATTTTAAAATAACACCTCGAATGAAAGATGTTTTCTCGTTGGATCCTCCCATCTACTTTAGGTTAGATGCTCAAAACTCTCCTCAAAGCGAGGGTGTTTGGCTAAGCTTATTTAAAATATCTTATAAGTTTCTACATCTTATAAGTTCTTTTTATAGATTATAAGATGTTAGATCTTATTTTTAAAATAAGTTGTTGAAGTGTTTGGATAAAATAAGATAGTGTAGCTTTTAAGATGTTAGTAATGATAATTTTGTAATTAAAATAGTCAAAATTAAATGAGGTTCTTTGAAATAAGATCTTATTTTGAAGAAAAGTTGGGGTTACTCTTTTTAAAAGCGACTTATAAGCTCGACAATTTATTTTGGGAGCTTATAAGATCTTTTTTAAAAAAACTATCAAATAAATTTAAACAACTTTATAAGCTCTCAAACATCTTATAAGATGTTTTGAAGAGTTTATAAGTTGACCAAATACCCTTTAAGGCTAAGGCGTCGCCCATAGTCGGTTATGCCACCTCCAAAATTCAAAATCATGTTTATTTAATTAAATTTCAATACAACTATGCAAATATCAATTTTTATCTTTCTTTGGAAGTAATTTTCACCTTTTAATTTTTCATAAAAAACAACATTTCAACCTAGAATTCCAATTCTCAACTATATATATAACCATACCTTATCACTCATCATTCATTATTTCTATAATTATTCAAAATTATATTAGTGAAACCCACCACTATCGATTATAATTTATATATACCTAACAGCTAACCTATTACTATTTTCAATTTAATAAGACCCAACACAATTTCTTTACAAATAAAATATTATATATATATATATATATTCAATCTTTCTTTACAAATATATATTCAAATTAAATATGTGATCCAATGCAAGCATGAGGTTTTGGGTTTTAGAATGAATTTTCCGAAATTTTGCCTCACCTCACTTAAAATTAATTGTTGTTTTTGGCCTAATGGTCGAAGTTAGAGTCCCAATACAAACACGAGGTTTTAGGTTCAAGTCCCACCATTATTTATATAATTATCATAAATTAATTATTGATAAATATGATGTTGCAATGATGTCATAATTAACCAAATATAATTATAGAGTTATGAACTAATAATTACACTATAATCAGTAATCCCTGATATATTCATTGTGTATTACATAAAGTCCCTTGAATTTCTAGTCTTTTATCCATAATAAAAATATTTTTTAGCCTATTTTTTACTTCAAATGTCCATTTTATCTTTTTTTTTCATTTATGGGGACCTAGTGCATAACTCAATACTTGTCTGTATCAAATTCTTGAAAAATGACAAATTACATCGCCAAAAATACACAAAAGGTATGGATGTCGGTTTTTAATCAAAATGGGTAAAAAGACATGTATTTGAAAACACGCGACTATTTTTCATTTTCGCAAAATATAATTAGAAATTTTTGTTTTATTTTTCATCAAGACCCACCACGCCAACATTCTTTATCCACTTTGCTTTTATTTCCATTCCTCCCCTTTTTTTACCCTTTTACTCTCTAAAGTTTAGTGCAGTCATAAAAGGAATCTCAATCTTTTTATTGCCTATCCCCAAAAAAATTCAACAAATACTTATAACACTAGTGATTGAGTCATTTCTCCAACTTTTTGCCTCTTCATTTAGCTATCAGGTGAGTTTAGCAATCAATAAAAATCAGTATTTACCCAAAATTGTTCTTTATTTTTGTTTGGGATAATTCTCATTGACCCTTTTTTCCTGATCCATGTATTGAGTTTCATGTGGGTTTTTAGATTTCAGTTGTGTTTGGCTCTGAATTTGGGTGTTTGGGTTGTTCGGTCAATTCATAATCAGAGGGGTTTAAGATTAAAGCTTTTCAAGATTTTTAGGTTCTAATTGATTTTGATCATGGTTTGTGAAGTGGGTTTTTCTTTATTGTTCTTCAATCTGATCATGTGTAGAGCTTGTCTACTGCACTATCATGTGGTTTTGATTTTGATGCATGATTTGGAAAGAATTAAAATTTTAGGGTGCGATTGGACGTGCTTTCATTTTTAAAAATTTTCTTTTGTTAAAGAATAGTGGTAAAAAAAAAAATTGGAAGAAAAAGATGATTTTTAGAGTGTGATTGGATGTGAGATGAAAAAAATATGATGAAAGTTGTTTTGATTTAAAAATAGTAAAATAATAATTGAATATAATTGGTATTTAGAAATGTGTGAGTGAGTGAATAGTGAAATTTGTGAGAGAATGTGTAAAATATTATTCTTTTTTTTTTGTGAAAAAATGTGTAGATGTGATTGGGAAGGGAAAAAAATGAGACGTGAGAGTGAGATAATAGTATATTTTCCGAAAATTTTCATAAACAATTGTATGTTTGGTTAAAAAATATTCTCAAATGCACGAAAATGAAAATCCTTTTATATCCTATCGTAGCCTATACGGCTTAAAAATAATTTCTTGTTCTTTAGTATTGTTGAATTGTGAATACTACGAGTTTTCTCTCAAGGAGTCCCTCAGATTTTTAGCCCTTTATCCATGATGAAAATAATGTTTAGCCATGTTTTTCAAACAAAGGTCTTTTAGCTATTTTTGAGTTCAACTATCCATTTTGCCGTTTTTTTTTTCCATTTATCGGGACCGAGAAATTTTCTCGGGACCTTAAATATACTTGTTAGAGATTTTTCTAACCGCAAGTGTACGGTTGTCAAGTTTTAATATAGTGATATGGGTAGGGTTGTCGTATCCACGGGGAATGCGTGTATAAGTACCAAGTATAAATTACATGTCTATATTTGACAGATCAATAATAGATGGATGTCTCAATTTATAAATAAAAACAACTAGATATAACATATAAATCCATGGGAGAATGAATTCTAGAGGTGTGATGAATCTAGTTTTCCCTTATATTATCAATATGGTATACCAATCATAAATTACCAATTTATAAGTCAGATTCCTACAATAATCATTTTCTCTCAGTGCCAAACGATTTTAGATCACAATTGGGAAATCAATATCTCTATAAAAATCACCAATTGAAATCTCAATAAAAACTATGAATCTTGGTTGATGACTTAAAAGGATTCACAAATCTCTCAATTCTATGAAATCCTGGGTTATGCTATTTCAAGGCCATGTATTCGATTACTCTCTCAAGTGTCAAATCAAATACACCAAACACTCTAAATTATTGATCAAGTAATTTAGAAGAAATAAATCCAAATAGCACAAATAGATTGGGAAATCTAGATTGACAAACCACAATATCAAAACATAAGTTCAAACATAGATTACATCATCCCTCTAGAATTATAAAGTTTAGCTCATGATGAAAATACAAATACCCATAATCAAATGAGAATGCATCTCAAATGATATACAAGAAACAACAAAGAAAGAATTAAAGAGATTAAAGAAGAATCTTATCTATTTCTAGATGATAAATGTCTTCAATCCTCTTTCCCAACTCTTCCCTTGTGTATTGGTGGTGTTAGTTTTCATCCCCAAGTGTCCTCCATGCCCTAGTTCAAGCCTACCATGTATCTATTTATAGTACCCTCCTTTTAGATCCAAAAATCGGACATTTCTTGTTTTGTCCGCCCACCAGCTATTGCTATTTTCGAAAAAAAGCTGACTACAAAACATACAAAACATAAAACCCAGACGGCCCTTTTTCAGAGCTTAGCGCTGTTTGGCTCATCAAGGACATTTGGCGGCTGCGGCACCAGTAGAACACTCTTTTAGGGGCTGTGCTCATTGACATTGCGCTGCAGCGCTCTCTTTTTCGCACTTTGTAGAGCCATTCAAACGTCTGAATTTGCTTTGGGTGTCTTCATAAGAGTTGTAGCCCCTCTCTTAGCTTTCCATAGCCACTTGAATCAGCTCCATAGCAATTTTGTAGAGAAAGTTATGACCAAAATACTAAAACCTGCTAGTCTTTAGAAATTCCAGGCAGCGTTTGGACGTTTCTTCAAATCAATCTTTCGTTGTTTGATCATCCTTCTTTTGACACACGACTCATTAAAATGACTCTAAACTCAATATAATTGGCCCTCAACATGGCTTGGCCTCTCAAATGACTCGAAACAATAGAAATTAATGCCTAACCTATGAGATATAACAAAAACGACTCAAAATACTCAAAAACAACACAAAACTCAAGTCTATGGTATAAAACCAAGTGAACAATACTGCATCGATTTTTTGAAAAATGAGCAAATACCTCACCGAAGAATACAAGGTGGATATAGTTTTTTTTTGTCGGTAGAAGGATACAGTTTTAGTTGCTATGCATAGATGACCTTGCATAATATTGTAGTTCAATATTATCATTGATATAGTTTATAGTGAACTCTATGACATATGGGCGGTTTTGTTTCTCATTCTATTCCTTTTTCTGTGATTGAAGGGAAAGAAAGGATATAGCTTTATCTTTTTAAAATTCCTTTTTCTTTTTTTACTTTCACAGGCTTCAAGGTAATCGTTTCAACTATTTCATGCTTTGGCATTGTTGGATTGTCCGTAGATGGGATCCGAAGGACCTAAACCTGCAGTGACAATCCATGTAACAGGATTTAAAAATTTCATGGAGTTGCGGAAAATCCAACCGAGACAATTGTTAGTAATCTCCAAGATTATATGAACAGAAGGGGTTTACCAAAAGGGCTGATCCTTGGTAGTTGCACGGTTCTTGAAACTGCGGGACAAGGAGCTACTGTTCCGTTATATCAAACATTGAAATCTGCAGTGATCAAGGATACTAATACTTCATCGAGTTCTGGCACAGTTATTTGGGTCAGTCCTTCAATCCGCATCCGCCCTCGATTTTTGGCACTACTTACTAACAGGCCGCCTGATACTTATGATAATATATTATTTGCGTTTTGTCGATTGGGGTGAAATATTTTGAATTTTCTATATAGTCTCCAAATTGTCACAATAAAGTTCATTGTATTACTTGGTTGTATATTAATTCATATATTTATAGTACTTTCTTGTTTCAAAAAGGGCTAGGGCTCTTTACGCATTTTGCGGTCTTCAAGTTAGTCACTTGAAATAGAGGTGGTCGCACTAGTCCAAAAATCCCCTGCTAGCCCCACCTAGACGCTAAGCTCCCATTGGCCGCGTATGTTTCTTTCGATTAGTCACCGTTTAATCCTATCTATACCCTGTGTAACCCTTCCGGGCGGGGCCTGGGTACTAGGTTCCGTCTTTGCTTGAACATCGTCGTATTGATTGTGTTATTGATTATGAATTCTTGTTGCAGTTATAAATCTGTCTTTTTAAGTAAATTGGCATAAGAATGAGACAATGAATTGAACCATTTTTGAATTTATTGGATGAAGAGCCTCTCTGTGGGTTTTCTTGTAGTAGCGCGGATAACTTCAAAAAGCAACATTTGTTCCAACTGATCTATATGTATTGTCATTTTGTTTTCTTATTTTCCATTTTTTTACTTTGAATTTAAGATGTATTATTTTGTTATCACCATTATTAGTTTAACTAAGTGGAATTTCAACTAGTAAGCAGTGGCAATCTCAAAGCTTCAAATGTATGTAAAATGTCTCGAAAAAAGTATGATTACTTTCATAGTATAATGCTATCTGGTGCCTTGAATTAAATAAAATTTACCATCTTTCTAAGAGTTGTTTCTTTTCTTTCACTGATACATTATTTTCAGGTTCATTTTGGGGTTAATAGTGGAGCCACAAGATTTGCTATAGAGCATCAAGCTGTCAATGAAGCTACATTCCGTTGCCCCGATGAGATGGGCTGGAAGCCTCAGGTTAGCGCGACCGTAGGATTTTTCCATTTCGTGCTTTCAATTTCTATGTTCTGAATAGTTTGATATAATATCCGCGCATCTTATTTATCGCAGAAAGTTCCCATTGTTCCAGCAGATGGCGGGATTTCACGAATACGAGAGGTATGGTTATGGATGATGCAGATTTTTGTTTAGTGATTTACCGTTTGCGAAATAGTGGCACACGAAAAATTGATGAACACCACTGAGTTTGATATTGGTTAATGTGAATTGTGAAGTATGTTTATTGATTTGATTTCTTTTCCGTAAATTGGATTATCTTGATTGATTCATACCGTTAGATTATATTTTGATTAATTTGATTTTTTTTCCTGTATTTTGGATTATCTTGATTGATTCATACCATTAGGATGATGTTGATAGGTTAGTTATGTAATTATATTTATATCCGCTGAATCGAGAAACCACTCGTTAAAATAATAATTTATTTATTTATTGATTAATTATTACCTATCTAAATTAATAAAATTTCATGGTCCCAACATTATTAATTTATAGAGATTTTACTGTAAATAAGAAACTATTGGAGGGGATTTCCATTTTGCCCGCTAAACTATCACGCGTTTTGCACTCTGCCTACTAAATTTAGGATTTTTTTTTTCTTTTGCATACCTAACTTTGAAAATTTTGCATTTAACCCCTTAGGAGCTGACTTGGACCTATCATGAGTTGACACATGTCAACTTTTGGTTAGTTCATGGGGTAAAGTGCAACGTTCATATAGTTCAGAGGGCGTAATATCAATTTTCAAAATGCAGTGGG
Source organism: Rehmannia glutinosa (assembly GCA_016081115.2). NCBI lineage: Eukaryota > Viridiplantae > Streptophyta > Magnoliopsida > Lamiales > Orobanchaceae > Rehmannia > Rehmannia glutinosa. The sequence goes on along the minus strand of CM071937.1, from coordinate 93,255,660 downwards.
CAAAGTGCAGAAAAAACGCTACAGTTTGGATTATCAGCTTTTTAAATTTAATTGTCCCTGCAGACTTCCCTTCCGGTCGTGGATATTACCAAGTCTTTGGCAAAAATGGGTTCTGAAGTGATGACATCGGACGATGCCGGCCGTTTCGTTTGCAACTACGTATATTATCATTCGCTGCGTTTTGCGGAGCAGAATGGGATCAAATCGCTATTTGTACATGTCCCTCTCTTCTTGACTATAGATGAAGAGACTCAAATGCAGTTTGCTGCTTCCTTGTTGGAGGTACTTGCTTCTTTATCTTAGCTCTTTTTAAACATTTTCGTCGAAAAATATGAATTTTATTGTATGTGTGGTTTGTGTTCTTGTGTGTGTTGAGATGGATATTAATGTTATTTAGTGGCTTAATAAACATTTCAGTCTGTGTTTGGTGATGTTTTGCACTTGGTTATATTATAAAAAACTAATCTTAATGTATAGTCTAATTATAAAAATTATAGGCGCAATATGATCCGTATAGCCGACCCTATATAGTGGGATTAAGGCTTAGTTTGTTGTTGTTTGTATGTATAAAAGTTCAGTTATATTTCAAACAAATATGGAAATACTCCTTCAGGTGAAAATTTAATAGTAGTTTGGTGGTTAAGACTCTCATGTCAAAGTCGGGGGTTCGATTCCCACCACTCTAGGATATGTACTAAAAAAATGGATAGTCCGTTGAGGTATTATGGGGTTTGAGATCTGATGTTCCACATGACTACTCCACTTCCAATTCCAATGTATTAGATGAATGGCACATGTGTACAAGATGGAGCGAGAAACCTCAGTAAGTGTAATTTGCGTAATAGAAATAAACCATAATGGAGTATTTGTAAATTTTATAATTTTTAAAGGATAAAGTGAATCTTAAGGATAGTTTTTGTAATTTTCCTTATATGTATTTTTTTAAGAATTTGTCAAAGTTACAAAGTATCAATAATGATGCAGATAATACCTACCTGATATAAAATCTTTTAGTATTGTGTTAAAGTTTCAAATTTCACTGAGGTTGGTATTAATCTATTTTCATAGAGTTTTGCCTTTTTTTTTTTTAAAATAAGTTTAAGAATCTTGGTTGAAGGGAAGATGATAAATTTCAAACTAACTGAAAGATATTGGGTTGAACCCGGTCAACACCCTTATAAAGGGTGATCGATAATAGAGTTTTGCCTACTGATGTTTGATATATTCATGCAATGACTGATGCAACTAGTATAATTTCTTGATATTGAAATTTTAAGTGTAATGAATTATATGTATTTTAATCATTCCACTAAAAAACATAGAAAAACGTTGTCCTAAGACTTACAGGCACTTTGGCCCAATGCACCCCATTGCTTTTAGTCAGCATTCAGCAATCCTGTTGTTGGTAGTGTTGGGGGTAATTCTGTAAATCACCTTTAAGTATATATATTGTCAATAAAATGGAAAATAGAACTTTTTTTTTTTAGTTACAATTGATTTACAACGAAAGTGAAAAACACCCGCAGTGGCCTCGTGATCATAAAAACACATATCTAAAACAAAAATTTAAAACCTAATTATATCTAATTGATCCGTAGAATCAAAACTTTACAACGGAGATCTTTGGATAAACCACGTAGCAAAGATGATTTTGCTTACATCACGTATTTTCGGATAATGATTCATCCGATCTTACGAACAAATCCTACGGGCAAACTAATTAATTGGAAAGAAAATGTCACCTCTCCTTACCTTATTATAATACTTTATTTTCTAATTTCCCAAGTTTGATATTCTAATACAAACACAATGATTTTAATATTTTATGCCTTTAGCAGAATGTAGAACTTTTACTCAAAAACACTTTATGTCTAGTTGATGTGGTCTAATTTGACCTAAGATAGTTGACCTATTCAAGTATGACAATTAGAATTTTATCTTCTTCTTATGGGCTGAGGCCCACAGGATGGTTACTTTGTCTTTCTCAGTCCTATTAGGCTCAGCCTGCTCAGGGGATCTGAGCCCAATTATGTGCTCCAAGTTGAAAAAGTCTGAGTTGATGGGCTCAACTCATGCAAACTTGGAAGTTGGAATTGACTATTAAAAATTAATCAAGTCTAGTTGAACTAGTAAGTGTTGCATAGGAAAGATGATTTTGCTTTATCACACTCCTTAATAGAGGATCAAATTGGAGATTTCCTATTCCACTTTATACTTCGTTATTCCGATGACTGACACGTGCCCATGAAATAAAATACATTTAAATAATCAATAACACATTATTAGTTTAAAGACACATGTCATTCATCCAATAAAGTAGAAACAGAGTCGAATAGAAAATCCAGAATCATAATTCTTAAATGAGAATTGTTTACAATTACTCAAAATATTATTCAATTATAAAAATATTTGTTATTAGTCGATAATTATTGCCTATAGGTTAAATTGCAAATTATTAGCCCAAGAGGCCCATACTATTATTCAAAGCCATATGGTCCAAAGTTCGGTATAAATAACCTTCCTCTCGTCATTTGTATGTTAAGCTCATCTTGATTACTTAAATCCTCTGCATTGTTGGACTCATTTCAGAACTTCTATCGACTTAAGCATCGGAATGACTTCTCTAAGACAACCTCAAAGCCCTTCCCATTGTATGTTTGTGGTGCAAACCAGTTCTCTAACTTGGAGTATTACTACACGTACCAACTCAAGGGTGATATACCATTTACCTTAGCATCATTTTGGCGCCGTCTATGGGAACTTGGTCTAAGGACTGAGGATACAAACCATGTCAAGAGTCAGATGAACTACCATTTACTGAAGGGTGATTTAGTAATTTTAGATAGAAAATACTTTCATAGGAGTAGGTAAAAAAAAGAAGTTTCTTATCCAAAATGATTACTTTAAAAATTCTCTCTATTATAAATATGTAGTAGATGGAGCTGGATAAAATTAGAAATGTGTATTTTATCTAAAGCCTTTACAAGAAGAAAGAATTCCCTACCCAAACTTATACACATTTCCTATAACAAATATTAAAAAATAAATCCAAACATAAGATAAAGAAAGTGAGAGGACAAACTAGGTGGCTTAGCCCACCTGGCCACCACAAGCAATTGTGGGGTGGAGGTCAAGGGTTCAAATCCCTACTCCATCAAATTGTTTGTGGGGTGGAGGTCGGGGGTTCTTATCCCTGCTCCATCAAATTGATTTCAGGGGCATATGCGGTGGTGAAGATTTGGTGGGAACTCATCTTGAATAGCATTCGTGTGGGTTCGATTCGGGGAGAGATCGTTATTAGTAGATTGGAGGGTCGAACATAATTGTTCTCTTTACCAGGAGGATCGGTTGTACGTCGCCGGACCCCGTCGTCAATTGACTGGCCGAGTGCGTGCATATCCCGCAGTTTACCTTGGCGGCAGCAATGAGGAAGCGGCTGTTGTCTCGGGCGTAGTCGGCGTAAGCGCAGGAAGGCGAGTTATAAAAAAAAAAAAAAAAAAAAAAAAAGTGAGAGGACATGAGTGGAGTGTGATGGATGGAGTTGGAGATTCCCCGTGCACCGTCCCTCATCTTTACAAACCCACGCTCACTTCCAATCATTGACTCATCAAATTAATTATTAATTATTAAAGTGTTGTTTTTTTGTTTGTGAAGACGTCGGCTAAGCATTTTAGCCCCAATATAGCCGCAACCTCCTTCCCCACTTCCATAATCTCCTTGTCTTTTTTTCCATTGAGTAAAAGATTTCATATAAAATTCAGAAGTAAAAGTTATGTATATGTTTATTTTAGGGATAATTACAAAATACCCCCTGAGGTTTGGGCAAATTACAGAAAAACCCGAAAATATTTCAAAATTAAAAAAAGTCTTCTCAGGTTTGATTATGCCTTTAATTTAAGGGATTATTTGTAATATTTCTAGGGGGTTTTGAAATGTTTGTTATTTATGAGGGGAGAAAATGTAAGATGAAATCATTCCTCAAGGTTTTTTTTGTAGTATCTCTGGGTTTTTTTTTAATTAGCCTAAATCTCAGGGGTGTTTTTATAATTATCCCTTTATTTTATTATCATATAAAGTATTAACAATAAATTGGTGATTGGTCATACCATATCATTGTTTTAACAGTGAAGTATATTTGTGTTAGTGTTATAATTGGTTATTATTAGCTATAAGGGTAGTTTTGTATTTTCCAACTTATGCATTACCTAAAGGTCTTTATCTCTAAAAAAAACCTCCATTTTTCATTTACTCATGTTGTAATGTTGTATTCATATTCAAGACACATCTTGTCTCTATGAAACTCTTCCATTTACTTCATTTTACAATTTATGTTTACAAGCTAATCTAACAATTTGAAGGATAAAATTCTAGCTACTTCTGTAGATGAATTGAAATGTTAAATGGAAAATAAAAATGTGAAATTTGAGAAATATCTCCACGATCATGCTATAATACCTTCAACCCCCTCCCCCACCGTGATATATAGGTCCTAAACATTCGCCTAATTAAGTAATCCTATGGATAGACGGTCTCACCCCATTGATCGGTTGTCGTTAAACTCGGACGCATTTTTTAATTTTTATATACACATAAGTTTTAAGTTTGTGCCTTCTTGATGGTCTCAACTCTCACCCCTTTCGAGTTGTTGTCGATTAAACTCAGTGACCTTGCCCCATTTAGCAGAAGAAATCATGTCTTTTAGGATCCCATAAGGGTTCGAACCCCTAATCCTCCTCGCTCTATTGTTCCACCTCTTGTTTTACCGTCGTGGTATGGGTGGGGTATATTATTTTTTTTTTTTTGAGGTAGGGTATAATATTTTTTTTTTTTGTTTTGGCATATATTCATGAATTATAAGATATTATTCAACAATTAAGTCGTTGATAATATACATTATGTAGTTGTTCACTCCATATGAGTCATTGATGAAGAAATTTAATGTTGTCAAAAAAAATCATTTCTATCATTATTATTTCAATTGAATATTTATACATTTTCTTAGTAGAAGAGGGGACAAACGCAATCAAATGAGATCAAATCCGAACCTGGATCAATTGTTCTTACAAAGAAAATCTCCAATTAATAAAAGTTCAAGCAACAATTTATTACATTAATTGTCGCCATATAAAAAAAGATGTTACAACTTACAACAACCTTAATTTTTGGTACAATTCAAGTATACATAGCTATTATGGTAATTAATTAAGTGTACTTAGATCATAATTAACAATTCCTAATCAGCATTTATCCACCTCATTAGTCGTTAACGACTCTGCAGGAAATCCCTCCATCAAACAAAACACTGGTGGAATTGTCAATGTCTTAATATCCCCATAAGCGTTCCAGCAAAAAGGGTCCAATATCCTCTGCCCTTGAGCAGGGAATAGCTCCACATCATAAAGCGTTAAATTAGTGCAAGGAACTGTATCACTGCAGGCTAAATGCACCGGAGGGCTTCTCACATCGTATGTACCCTTAATGTTTGTGTACGAAATGTCAGTAACATAAACTGCTGAGGTTTGATTCAAGCAGGCCTTGTTGCTGCAGTAGTATTGGTCTATGATGATCGGGTTTCGGACCGTGTCCATGTGGATGTTATCGAGCGTGACCTTTGATACGGACCCGAACCCGCCCTGCCATGTCTTGATCCGGACACCGTTGTCCGAGTGCTTGATGACGGAATCCGTTACGCTGATGTTGAGACGCATGCCCTAGAGTTCTTGATGCCTAGGCTGCCAATGCTGCGTCGAGATAATTGACCAGACATTTTTAAATTTGAAACAATCATGTAGTTATTAGTTTTAGATTGTATTGGTAAATATTTAGTTGACATTTTTACCTACGTTTCTGATTATCTTAGAACTTACCTCTGATTTTCAATAGGTAATTAAATTAGAATTTTCTTGTAGGTGTCAATTATCTTTGAAAATTACAATTACCATAGCGATAATTACAAAAGAAAATATGATGTTTGGGATAATTATAGAAAAACCCAATGATGTTTCAAAATTACAAAAAGCCCCTCAAGTTTGATTATGCATCAATTTTAAGGGGTTAATTATAATATTCTAGAAGTAAGATGGAATAAAATCTCAATGTTTTTTTTTGTAATTTTGAAACAATCTCTAGTTTTTTTGTAATTAGCCTAAACCTCAGGGGTGTTTTTGTAATTATCCCAATATCATATTGATATATGTTTCTAAGTTACAAATTGTACCCTACTGAGCGAGTGATTTGTAAAACAAACACAAACATCAAGTTCAAGGGGGTATTTGTAATATTTTAGAGGGGCATTTATAATTTTGAAAGATAAATGGATTCATTTGTAATTAAGCTAAACCTCTAGGGTAGTTTTTGTAATTGCCCCAACAATTATCAAAACACATGGGTTTGGGAATGGACAACTTCTTGGCCTTTTTTTGGGTTGTTAGGGTGGGGTGGGGGACAAATATTAGATCTTTGGTGGTAGAATAGGGCATATAATTTGTACCCCTAATGTATTAATTTATTCTCAATCTTTGGGACATAAATACAAGTTAAAATAATCTAAAAGAAGGGGAAATTAAAAAAATGAATATACCTTATTCCATGACTAGGACCACAAGTTATGTTCCTAATATCCACATTATAAGAACCAGCTCCAATGGATACACAGTCATCACCTACATGAAAAAAGGTCTCAATTATATCAGCATAACTTTATAATTAATAAGCATAACAAAAAAGTTGATGAAATTAATGGTTTGAAACTTCATAAGTGATTCTTGAGGAGTTAATTTTAGAGATAATTACAAAAATACCCCTGGACTAATTATCAAAAAAAAACTAAGAAATGTTTCAATATTACAAAAATCCCTAATATGTTCTAAATTTAGGGGATAATTGTAATATTTTTATAGCCCCAGGGGGGCTAGTTCAAGTAGGCCACCTTTGCTATGGGACACCAAGGTCCCGGGTTGAAACCTACCAGCCAGGCATTGGGACGCGCATGGTTACCCCAAGTTTGTTAGTTGTGGGTGGGCCCAAAGGACCCCGCCACAGTGAGTTCTCAGTCATTAAAACAAAAAAAAATGTAATATTTTTATAAATGTCAATGGGATTTTCAAAATGCGTTTTTCTTATGACAGGGAAAAATGTAAGAAGGGTCTAACCTCAAAGGTTTTTTTTTGCAATTTCAAAAAAAAATTGGGTTTTTTTTGTAATTAGCCCGAACTTCTAGGGGTGTTTTTGTAATTATCCCTTAATTTTTCATTACCATTAGAAATGACTGAGTTATATATCTTGACATCATTGCTGTTTTCAATGTGAATTCCATCAGTATTGGGACTTCCAGATGGTGATTTTATATAGAGTGAATCAATGTGGACATCATGGCAGCTATCAAACCGGAAATGGAATTGTGGGCTGTTCTTGATTTTAAGCCCTTGTACTGTCAAATTGGAGCTCCAAAAGAACCTTATGGCCTGAAAAAAATTAAGATTAAATAACCATTAATATTCTTGTCAATAAATGTTTTGGAATATTATTAAATAGGAGACAGTTATGTTTTGATATGAAATTACACTTAATTTGATGTCCCAACTATTAAAGTTTTATAAGTTGGTTATTAAACTTTGGGATAATTACAAATATGCCCTTGAGGTTTAGCCTAATTGCGAAAAACTTCAGATATGTTTTAATATTATAAACACTATGAGGTTTAGTCTAATTACAAAAAAAAATACTTTTATCTTTCAAAATTACAAATAGTAAATACCCCCTTTAAATTTGTTTTCTCTCTTACAAATCACCTTTCAAGGTAAATGCAAATTTTAGGGTACGTTAATAATACTATAAGAAGTATTTGTAATTTTGAAAGATAATTGGAGTTTTTGTTATTAGGTAAAACCTCAAGGGTGTATTTGTAATAATCCTTAGGCTCTTTTTCGTTGCATTTTATTGTTTGAAGTCCATGCCATTAGTGCTCATTTGTCGGTGGAATATTCCATCGAGATTCCATCGCATTTTAAAATTATTGCACTTTCGACATCTAATCTTTACATAATTTTTTCTTTACCACATCAATTAAGATGTCGAGTGAAAAATCGAGCCAAGTTTGTATGACAAAGTGCAAAAACATTAACGCATGCCACACACGCGATGGAATCATAACGGAATATTCCATCGACGGAAGTCACGTGACAAAGTGTAACAAAAAAAAAAAAAAAAACTGTTTGGTTGACAACATACAAAATATGTGTATAGTTTGAAATAACAAAGTGTAATTATGGACTTACAACTGGGCTATCACAAGGACCAGGTGGGGTAGTTCCATTTATGCCCTGTTTCATTTGACATATATAGTAAGTCTAAGTCAAATAATGAATGAAAAAAGTTCAAAAGTTGAATAAATTAAAATAAACCCACATACTTTGTGAGGTTTGCAAGGGAGGTCCCACCACTTTTCTCCTCTTCCATCTATGACCCCACCTCCTTGCATTGACATCCCATTGATCCTATAGAAAACCAACCATTGTCTCTTGCTGTATATTTTGGGCCATGAATTAGGCCCATCTGGTGGCATTATACTTCCTTCAATCTTTTAGCCCACAACAATAAACATAAAATATATATTATTAGTATCCAATTGATACAATCTTTGGATGAAAAATCATTAGGTTAACAAAAAGGGATAATTACGAAAATTACCTGATGTTTTTAGTCTAATTACAAAAAACTCCATTTATATTTTAAACTTACAAGTATCCCTAAAAGTGTTACAAATACCTAGAAATTTTGTCAAAAAATCCCAAAACCGGTAGTATGTAATAGGGTCGGACTGAAAGGCGCATAATTTTAAAAGCCCAAAAGGAACAAGGTCGTCCCACTCGGTTCGATTGGCACGACATGTTTTACACGTAATTTTAACACATGGGTTAGGTCAGGCTCTCAAAATATCAGCTCGGCAAATTTTTGTCGGACCGACTCGGCCGTTGTGACTCTACAAATACCTCTTTCATGTTTTGTTTAACCTAATATAATTTGTAAAGAGAAACAAAAGTGGAGGGGGTTATTTGTAATTTTAAAAGATAATTGGGTCTTTTTATAATTAGCTAAACTTCATGGGTCGTTTGTAATTAATCCTAAAAAAATGCTAAAATTACCTGAAAAACCAGTCCATTTTTACATGGACCGGTAAAAATCGAAGATTGAATCATGAAAGTGTAGTGCTTAGGTATAAGCAAAACAGCCGAATTATCGGCTTGGCAAGCAGCATCCCAAGCCATTTTAAATGCTTGTGTGTCATCAGACACACCATCCCCAACACCACCATAAGACAACACATTGAAAACCGTCGTCGTATTCGGACGCGAAGCCGGTGCCTCATAACTAGCCTCGGGGGGGAAGCCAGCTTGAAATTTGAGATAGTATGCGCGATTTGAGACCTCAAAAGGCCTACTGCATTTTGCGAAATGGCTAAAAACATAAAGAAATCGCGAAAAACGCGATAAAATACCAATGTGAATCCTCGAGTGTATTTTTTTTTTTTTTTTCTACTAAGGTTTATTTTGTTTATATAGGACAAAGTAAACTAAACAAGTTGGCCAGTTATGTAAGAGGGCGCATGCAATATTATTGCAACTGTGCTAGGATAAGTCTAATGTTGTAGCCTTTGAAAAATGATGTGATGTTGAGAAATTATTACAGTGTTGGCGCTGGTGAGCAATCTGGGTGGAGTTAGGTTGGATCTGGGTGAGGTTATGCGGGATCTTAACGAGGTGGACGGGGTTGGACTAATCTAGGCGGCCTACTGCGAGTGGAGTTTTGCGGGGTTATACGGGATCTAATGGAGAAAAAACATAAAAAAATGTCTAGGCGGAGACTAATCGGAGCTGGACGCGATTTTTTAGAATAGTGGTCAAATGAATCATGAACAAGAATATGGAAAACTTGAGTTTTAAGAATGATCAAGTTTTGTCAATATTGACTAATGGCCATTTTTAGGCTTTGAGAGTGAAGGTGCCCACGTTTTGGGAAGTTGATGGATTTTTGTGCCCTGTGACCACTTAGAGTAGAATTTCAAACAAGTTGCTTTTGATTTTGTTTTTTTTGGGTGGAAAAAATGCACATTTTATACAAGGAATTGTTAGTGGACTTGGATGCTTTTTTATTTTTATTTTGGGGTCGGTTTGCACACTAGAAAATGTTACATTATTATAGTACCCCATTGAAACCGACCAAGAATGGCTTTTCTGGTAAGAATTTGGAGCCTCTCCCAAAGGTGCATTGTGGATCAAGATAGAGAAAAAGAAAAGGGTTTGATAAAAAAAGGGATAATTTTACAAAAACTACCCCTGATATTTAGTGTAATTACAAAAAACTCCAATTATTTTCAAAATTACAAATATTTCAAGCCTCAAGATGTTGTTTAGTGATAAATATTTATCTTGATAAAGGATGCATTAAGAGTGCAATTTGTATGATAAAACAAATGTCAAAGGGTATTGGTAATTTTAAGTTATTTTAAAAGATAACTGGGGGCTTTTTGTAATTAGGCTAAAATTTATGGTAGTTTTTGTAATTAATTCATAAATGGATTTATATCAGATAAAATCTGTTCTTTAGAGCAGTATTTTGAACTGGAAAAAGTTTTTATCTGGCTTCAAGATTTGGTGATGGGAATTGTACTTATGGTCTTCTACAGTTACATAATTAGAATTAAGTTTACAGTTTTGAGTTGGAAAGAGTGAAAAACTCCTGTTCCAAGAACTTAAGCAAATGGAAATTCATGTGAACTTATCATTAATCAATTCTTTAATTAGTTTTAATTAACATTTAATAGCCTTACATTGGAAAAAATTAACCATTAAGGGTGTTCAATTAACAAATTGCAGTTCAATCTTTGATTAAGTTATACATATACAGAGTAAATGTGTTTTTGTTTCAAATAATTATGGAAAACGTTTACTTTTTGGATGCTTCATATTTTTGGGTCCCAAGACACAAGGTGTGGTAGCAATTGTCCCGCGGCGGTAGGTCATGGTGGAGGCTAAGTTACAATCAAATGTCGTGGGTTACGTATATGCTTTATAAGGTTAAACGAATGTGCCTCCCTAATGCGAATTAGTTTTAGGCGATGTGATGGTGCTTGTGATCCTAGCATGGGTTCGATTCCTAGTGGGAGCAATCACTGAGAAAGAGATTATTGGTTACATGCAAGGTGTGGCAACAATCGTCCCGTTGCAGTCAGGGGCATATTTGGGGGGATATATCCATGACCCAAATTTGTTTATCTTGTTTTTCCTAAAGGTAAATAATCAAAATAAAAAATATATGTTTTTTCTAAAGGGAAAAATAATTAGCTAGGAGTAGTCTGGCGTGATGGTTACGCCCCTGGTTGCAGTAGGTCCTGGTTGGGGTCGAGTCACAATTAAATGGTGTGGGCGTTTGCGCATGTAAGTTATAAGGTTAAGGGTATGCGCCTTTTTAATGCCAATTGGTTTTAGGCGATGTGGTAGCGCCTGATATCCTATATTTCACCATTTCTTAATTGAAGAACAGAAACCATGTCAAAGACCATAATAAAAAGATAAATGTTATGTGTCATGCATTATCGATCCTTCACCATTTCTTTCTAGTCCCACTTAAAAAATATTGGTTAAGGAAGGTGAAGACTAGCCAGTAATATTATTGATTTATATACTATCTGGATCACTGTTCTAAAAATTCTCGCCTAGCCGCGATTAGTTCCCGCCTAGGCGCTAGGCCTCCCTTGTCCGCCTATGTTTTTCTTCTAATTAGGCTCTACCTAACCCCTTGACTTCCGCCTAACCCCGATTAGTCTCCGCCTAGACCCTAGGTCCTAGTCTGCCACCCGACTAGCGCCTAGCGCTTTTTAGAACACTGATCTGGATATATTATAACTATATTTTTTCATTTAAATATGTTTAAGTGAGCTGGTACGATGATTCCATGAGAATTTTGTGTAAGCAAATTAAGAAATTAGATAAAGAGTGGCTAACATCACTCGACAACTATAGCTTATTTCCAGTTTAATTATCATTTTCTGCACATTAGGCTTAGACCAATAGGAATCATTTACAAAGTGCTTCAATAAAGCAGAAACGAGTCATCAATGGAGTGCTATAGTTTGGTCCTTTTAAGTTTTTAATAATTTGATTGTGGTACTCATTTACTCACATTCTGATTTCTTTTATTTTTTATAACTCAGATTGAAGGCTTACTCTAGGGAGAGCAATCCCGATCCTCTCGTTGCCATCAAGATAAACCTCATCTAGTTAGTGTTATGGTACGGTCTGTTGAATTACAATTAGATCCTCTCAGGTAAAGAGAACAATTATGTTCGACCTCCAAATCTAATAATAGTTGATCTCTCCATGAATCGAACCCACACAAATATTTTTCAGTATGAATTCTCACCAGATGTTCATCAGCTCGCATATGTCCCGTTGTGCAATTTGATGGAATGAGATTTTTGAACCCCTGACCTCCAATCCACAAGAGACTTTAAGTCCCTTGTTACTTGGTATCGAGTCATGTAACTCGGTACCAAGGTGCGTATAGGTCCGTAGAAATGAAAAAAATGGTAAAGTGAACATTTCAACTCAGAAATAGCTAAAAAACATATTTTGAAAAATATATATAAAAAATATTTGATAATTAAAAAAATATAACTTGGCTTAAAAAATGAATAAATAATGAAACCCACAAATATAAGAAATTGTATTGGGTTACAGAAAGTGGGGCGGGATTTGGTGGGGGTGCAGAAAAATGAATATACACCTAACCCAATCAGAATAGTTGCAAAAGAAAAAAAAAAAAAAACAATCAGATTAACAATTTAAATTCTAGTTGGAGTTCCATGCATGCATGTTAATTTAAAGGGATAATTACAAAAACACCCCTGAGGTTTGAGTTAATTACAAAAAAACCCAAAGATGTTCCAAAATTACAAAAAACCCCTTCAGGTTTCATTTATCTTAAATTTAAGGGGGGAAATGTAATATTTTTGTAAATGTGAAGGGGGTTTTTAAATGTTTTTGAAAAGTATGGGGAAAATGTAAGACGGAATCAAACCGAAAGGGTTTTATATAATTTTCAAGGAACTCTGGGTTTTTAAGTAATTAGCCCAAACCTCAGGGGTATTTTTGTAATTATCCTAATTTAAATGATTAGTGTTACACAATGATTTAGACAAAAAAAAAAAAAAAGAAACTTAGTGTACCTAAATTCAGATCCAGGGTTGGTCCTCTGATTTTTATAGCCCGAGGCAACACATAAATTTGACGCCCTGGACCATAGTGGCCCGGCATAACAATTTTTTTAACATCTTGCTAATCATTAATTAATTTGTAAAAGAAAATCATAAATATAAGCCAACAATGCCACATTCATAAAACTGAGACTAACAAAGAAGTTCAATTGTGGGATGGGGGCCAGCCCGGTGCTTGAGTCAATTGCCTAAGTCGCCTCATAGCAAGACCGGTCATGTTTAGATCACATCATCTCATATTCAATTGTCTATTTCATTAGTGATCAATATGGAAATTAGTCCTCTAGATTTAATTTATGTGAATTTCTTGTGGAGCTGGATAGAGAATGAAGAAATATATTTATACATACACAAATGTATGTTTATATGCATGTATAAATGCTTTTATTTGTTAGGAATTGGATTATCTACATTTAGTTTGTCTGAATTTCTTGTGGAGTTGGAGAGAGAAAGAAATAAAAATATTTATACACACATGAGATATATGTATAAATGTATTTATTTATTTCTCTCTCAACTCTGAGAAATTTTCGAAATGAAAATATAGAGGACCAGATTCGTTCCAAATTCCAATACACTTGATAAATGTCATGCTGACAATTTCATGCTATTCGGTTGGGTTTATGTTTGGTTTCATGCAATTTGATTTCAGGTAATACCAAAATACACCAAATGTTATGTAAAAAATAACATTGCTACATCTTAGAACAAACTGGTAAATTGTGTAGGTTCGATTGGCTAGACTCGTGTCGGGTCGATTCGTGTTTCTCTCATTAACTTTGTGCAGCTATGATCCACATGTGTGTGTAAAGTTAGTTCAGGATCGTGAAATCGTAAGAAGTTAGTATGCGAAGTGAACAAAGATGTAAAAGTTACTTTTGGAAAATAAAGCATCAAAATGTTTACACTGAACAGATTGCTTCATTTTTTTCTTTTAGTTTAGCTCACTCCCCAAAGGGGCAAAAGAGGAAAAAAAGAAAGTAACAAGAAAATGAGACATTGCAACAAGAGACCAGACATGTCTATGCCTTCTTTCACACTACTTTTAAGAACAACAGAGTTTTTACCTTTGTCTAGGCAGATTACAAAGTTTCATATTTTCTGGGTTTAATACTGAAAGTTGTGAGTTTCAGTCCAAACAAAATATTTAAGGATTGGAGGGGTTAAGGCTGAATCCCTTCAGATTTCGGCTTCACTTCTCTAAAAGTCTATTTTGAAGAAGTGTTAATTTATGACTTTTGAATTTCATTTACCGCACTTCTATTGGATGGGCATTAAAATGTATTTCCATCCAACATTTAACAATATTCATAAGCACTTTTCTGAAAAGTTCATATTGAAAAGTCCATTTCACAGATGGACTTCTATTTCAAAAGTGCTCTCAAAAATGCACCTCCTCACTGCCATCGCCCTTGCTATTCCTAACAAAAAAACTCCAATTATCTTTCAAAATTACAAATACCCCTTGAGGTTTGTATTTACCTAATAAAATACCCCCTATTGAGGATGCAATTTGTAAGATAAAAACAAATGTCAATGAGGTATTCGTAATTTCAAAAGATAAACTAGATTTTTTTGTAATTACGCTAAACCTCATGAGTCGTTTTTGTAATTAACCCCAATATTAATAAGGAGCAGAGCTAATGATCCTAAAGCAACCAACTGTCACATAAATGACAAATGAGGAAAGAAGACTAATACAAAAACACACATTATTACACCTAAAAGATCAATTGTTGCTCCTGTAATACAAACATACAATCGACATACACATCCAAATAGTAAAACAGGTCAATGAATCCCAACAAGAAGGAAATAGTTCATTTAGATAAAAACAGTCATCATTTATGATAACACCATTTAGGTTTTGGGCGATTAGTTAATAATAATAGCACTTCCCTACATCTGCTCTTACAAAACAAGGTAATAATACTAATACAAAGCAACAACACGCACACGGTGGACAAGGGTATGATGAATCCATAAAAACCACTAAATGGTTCGTTTGTACTTGAAGAGAGATTTCACAAACCAAGGAAGGGACACTGCTTCCTAGCATGCTCAGGGATCAACTTCACCAAAGTATCCACGGAACACCCTTCAACTCTGAAAATAAGAGTGCGAAAATATTTAAAACAAAATTCACCACTAATGATGAAACCAGAATTTAAAAAAAGGTTTTTGGAAAATTGTACCATGAGGCTTAAAGTTGAACAATGGGGGGAAAACGCCCGTTGGGGGAGATGAGTGCTCGGATCTCGCAGCTCATCAAAAAAGGGATGGATCAAGGCATCCAACTGTAGCAAAAGTTGATACATGTGCCAAATTTTAGTACAAAAACTAGTATGAATAACTCATAAAAAGCTGGCTGTCACAAAAGATAGCACTAATATAAAATTGGCATCAACAGAAAATGGGAAGGAAAACTAAGGAGTGAATGGATATCCTTTCACTTTGATATTTTTCGTTTTGTGCTAGAGAATAGTGATAAGAAATTTTTTGGAAGAAGAATGATTAATTTTGATTTTGATATGAGATGAAAATATAATGATGTGATAAGAAAAAAATGTAATGAAGAATGATGATTTGAGTCTCATTAAATTGTAAAATAATGATTGAATAGTTGATTTGATATAAAAATTGTAAAATAATGATTGAATATGTTTGGTGATTGGAAATATGTGAATAATGAATAATGGAATTTGATGTTTGTAATAAACTAATAGTGATAGTTGATTGATGAGAGAAAAAAAAAGAATGAGTAGATGTGATTTTTGAGAAAAAATTTTCATAAGTTAATTGTATTTTTGGGATTAGAAATTTCTCTAGTGGAATAACAATGATATTTTTTCATATCTAATCGCCCCTAAATTCTGGGACCAATCACTTTCAAGACTATTCCTCTATAGACTATATATCCACATAATCATTCGTACTAACAAACAACGTCAAAAAATTGTTATGAAGGGACTGAGAATCCGATCGAATCAACCCACACTAATCAAAGTAGCAAAATGCAGAAATAAAATGGATTAGTAAATATTTAAAAGTGGAAAAAAAGGGACCTCCCTGTCCGTTCTCTCAGCTCAATAAAAAAAAATGGAAAGGAAAAAATAATACTCACAGCTGAGCAACGTAGATTAGGAGAGTACTGTAGCAGTCTTGAAACAAGATCAACAGCTTCAGGAGGCATGCGCTTATGGAATATCTGGTGCCGATTGGATAAAAAATATGATAAAACAGAAGCAAAAAACAACAGACGAGTATAAACACTTTAATCTACAAGTACCTTGTGCCAGGGATGGGCTTTAATCTGCGGAAACTTGAACTCGGTATAATTAGGATTCATACATTTTATTTCCTCCTCGTTGGAGTACCCAAAACCTGAAAACATATCAACCGTTAGCTGAAACGGAAAACGACATTGATTCAACTGCCTGCATGCCCCCCAAGAAAACTCAGGACATCTTCCTCCCCCCTGGTTATTGATTAATGTCTAGAAATTTGAAGAAAAAGATTGATACAAAACCAAAATCACCAGAAACCCCTTCTCTCCAAGAAAAGATAAGGTACTCAAAATTAATAAGTGAAAAATAAGATAAACTAAAACTGAGCATAATGGTGAGTATTGTGTGTGTGTGTGTGTGTGTGTGTGAGAGAGAGAGAGAGAGAAACCTTGATGATCTCAACAAGCTGACGCCACTCTCACCAGGAAACAGAGGCTGAAAAAGCAAAAGCCAACAAAATGCACATTAGGAGGGGGTGAAGCGTACCCAATACGAGAGGAAGAGCCCAAGCCCACCAAGTGAGGCTCCATCCTAAAACCAATTGGTGATATAGTAGTAACTCACTTGGCTTATAAAGTATGCTTTTTCCCCTAATTAATCATTGTGGGACAACTTGTAGACGTATACTATGTTAAATTCGCCAAAGGGAACTTAAACGGTCCCACACATGAAGTGCCCCAATACGAGAGGGAAAGCCCAAGCCCACCAAGTGAGGTTCCATCCTAAAACTAATTGGTGATAGGAGGAATAACTCACTTGGCTTATAAAGTAGGCTCTCTTCCCCTAAACATATCTATTACACATTAAAGGGAAAGGTAAATAAATGCACACCCATAGATACAAATACATAAACAATATAACTACCTGTCCAAGAAGTAGCTCTGCGAGCACGCACCCGGCAGACCAAATGTCAATGGCAGTAGTATATTCTGTCGCTCCAAAAATAAGTTCAGGTGCTCTGTAATACCTAGAGCAGATATAAGAGATATTGGGCTCTCCTTTAACCTGCCAAAAATAATTGGTCTTAATTGACACATCTACTTACTTGAATACAACTCTTTGTGAATAATTCTACATACCAGAACTTTGGCACTTCCAAAATCACATAATTTAACCTGGTGGGTGTGAGGATTCACCTGCATAATGTCATCACTATATTAGCTTGAAAGAAACTTTGTGAGAAACAAGTTAAAAGGGCCCACTACGAGCCAATTTCAATTCTTATTCGCACAAGTGAAGCATTTATCTTTTGGACACCATAAAGATAAAGAGCTGCTGCACAAGTAATATTAACTGGCATAAGGCATCCAAATGGGTCCTATACCTCAAGAATTATATGTTGGAGTCAACAAAGGTACAAAACTCTGGCAAGTAAGATAAAAGAAGTAACAAAATAAACAAACTGCAGTAAGCAATAAACTAACAAGTACGTACCAACAAATTTTGAGGCTTTATGTCCCTGTGACATACTCGAATAACACCATGAATATAAGATAATGCTCTGAAAATCTGCCAAACAGAAACATAATCAATTATATAATGAGTACCCGTTATACCAACCATATTTCTAACAATATCATCCTCCTAGATTTTGCTCGGATATAATAATTAATGCACACAGAGAAATGTTAGATTCCTCCAAAAATAAAATCAGGGGAAATTCCGACTCCATAAATAATAGCATCAAATTGACCACAATTTTTTATTCCAGCTAATATTTCCATTTATCGATTCATCAGAAGCATTATCATGTAACGAATGGAATAATTTAAAAAACAGAAGAACTCAATATCACAATGAAAAATGAGTATCAGATAACTATTCCAATTTCCACATAAACTTGAACAAGCTTCTGAATACATGAGTGAAAAGCAACAATGAAGCAAACTACGACATAAAGTGGCAGTTTGCAACAGAAGAAACTCAATAAATTAAACGTTATCAAGATGACCATAGTTCACAGAGCACATAGAAAAACAAACAGTGCATCAAAAACCAACCAAATACCTGTAAGTGTACAGCTTCACATAAATCAGTGGCATCCTCTGGTTCAGCTTATTATAGTGTTTGATAACACGATGAACAGTTTCAGGGACATACTCAAGTACCAAATTAAGATATAATTCATCCTTTTCAGTTGTTGAGAAGAAGCAGTGCTTCAAGGAAACAACATTTGGATGATCAAGAAGACGCATGGTCTGTAACTCTCGGTTCTTGTACCTCTTATCCTGAAGAACCTTCTTTATCGCAACTGTTTCACCAGTCTCTAAACATTTAGCCTGAATAAGCAAAAAAGGTTGACAAATAACGACATTGATGAGTGAGTCAGCAATAATATACAGAACATAGTAGTATCGAGCTCTTTAACAATGAAAAACAATACAAGATATTACCTGGAACACTACTCCGAATGATCCTTGCCCAACAATACGTTCAGCCATGTAGCTAATTGTCTATACAAATCCCCCGAAATAAAAGAAAAAAAGTGAAGCTTGATAATCAAAATTCCATCACAAATCAACAACATAAGAAATCAGGCCCATAGCACACATGCAAATGACTTTATACAATGCAGCTAAGCTTACATAAGGCAGTGTATATTCATTGAGCACCATCATGCAACAAATTTGCAGTTTGGAATATTTATTATTCTATTCTCTTTGGCCTTTTTTCTAAATGCAAAAACAGTAAACACAAAATTAAGTCTAAATCCACTAGTGTGAAAATTATCATTTCGCCCTTTCATAGCAACCCCAACAACAAATTCCCTCCTTCTGTAAAAAAAGAGCAGTGGGCATCTCATAACGCTTATGAATTATAAGACAAGTCCTCACCAAACAAAAACAATATTAAGATTCAATAAACAAACTAGAAATGATAACCACTTGCCACCACATGCTTCTTCCCTTCTCCCTATGGTTTTTCCGTGATTTTTTTTGCTGTTATTGAGTGGTGCGGATGGCTCATTTGAAATAGAGGGAGATCAGATGCAGAAAGAGAGAAGAAAATATATATATATATATATACATATATATATGTATATGAAACACAAGATATGCACATTACCTGCTTTGGCTGGCCATTTCGACCGCCAATAGTTGTGACAATTATGTGGCCTGTCTCGGTCCCATTACCATCCACAACTGTTGCTTCCATTTCCTATAAAAACAAATATACATCTAAAAGTTAGGCCTAACCACACTCAAGACAAGAAGAATACTTCCAAAGAAAAATACTTTATAGTACAAATTTCTAGACCATGTGCCAACCTTGTCATCCCGGATTTTCATGTCGTTCATCTCCTCAGGTAACCTATCGACCCCTGCAGCATGACTACCCGCTTCCCTTAAGCTAGATGCAGGTGCAATACCCACTGAAGCCATTTGCCAAAAACTAGCTGATATTATAACCCCAATAAGTCAGTCACCTGTAAAGACCAATAACAGTTTCTCCAGTTAATAGATCTATATTTATAATGAAACTGTGAAACAGCTGTTTCAACTTTGAATATTGACCAGTCATTCATATAAGGTGAGTGTATAATTCTAGCAGAACTTACAGAATATCAGCGGTGAATGAAGTTAAAAATTATAAAAATATCACACATGATGACTGAATCCATAAAGAATTACAGTAAGGTTGAAAGTAAAACGCCTATACCACTGTTGACGAAATCTTAAGGAAAAGAAAACATATCAATATCCCTCTCACATAGCAGTAACCGATAGTAACTGGTTATTGAAATTTGATTGCAGTTGACCCCATTCTTCAGGTTGAAAATGTATCAATTGACCGGTTCATGTCATACAATTTAACTTAAGCATAAAAGGAGAAGCAGGTCGCTCTACATAGTCAATGTGACTTGAGATCACAAGAATTTATACCTTAAAGAAAATAAAATATAAAATGATTATTGCGGTAATATGAAGGAAAAGACAGTAATGGTCCAGACTCATGATTGTCGAAATCTAATACGTAAAGTCAAAAGGCAGACGTTGATATAATCACTGAAATTTCATAAAAAGGAGGTCGTTACCTTTTATAAGAAATGAAATAATACACAATTTTATGTATATAATTACAACAATTTTGTCCAAAAGAAATGCAAGTGTAAACAGCTTTAACTTTTTCAAGAAAATAAAAAATAGAATCACGCAGGCGATGCAAAATGGATTTCAAAGTATAACAATCTATAGAAGAAAAGAAAAATCAAGAAAAGAAAATGGAGTAAAAAGTTCTCTTTATTGCTATCGCTAAGATGTTATAGAAAGAGAGCAGTAAAATATCTTCTGCCTACAAATGAAACATTAAAGTAATGCATTAAAGTATGCATGCTTATTTGCTCTTTCATATAATCATATTCCCTTCATAGAATGTTGTCAGCAGTCCAACTGGTTTTACATCCTAACATTGCCATAGGTTAAAGAAAAACACATCAGGAACTTATCCGAAAAGTGGAGACACTAGGGGGAAAAGATAAGCTGTGAGTGAAAAAGCAATGCTAGTCATCATGTGCTAAACCTAGAAATTTTCAATAAACTTAGCCACAGACTGAGTTAGGGTGCAGATGCGGCCTTGGGAGAGTCAAAAAGAGAAATACAGGAGTCTATTGGAGTAACAGCTAAGAAATAACATAAATACACATTTCACAGAATGCATGTGCAATAGACTTTTAGGGAACTTCAATAAGTTGAACATGGAAGCTCAATGGTAAGTAGTATTTAAGTTATAATCAAACACCACAGGTTGAGTCTTTTCTATGCCTTTTTTACTTCTTTTCGACAGATGACTAATTAAGAATCTAACCAAAACAAAGCCATTGCATAAAAGAAAAGAAACTTTAAGTTTCATCTTATTCATCAATGCTGAATCATTTTGCCCTCGCAACTTACTAGCTTCCCTTCCTTCTAATGTCCGATTTTTACCTTATTTGTTTCTTAAAAATCCTTAGCTATTCAACCATTCCTTTTTCTGCCATCTGCATTTGACAACTTGCATCATCTTACATTCTCTCCCCACACACATAAATCTTGAATCTAAAGAAGACAATATAACACCCTCCACCATATCTGCCTTCATCAACTACCACCAACACCAGCAGCTAACTTTTTAATGTGGAATGCACCTCAGGTCTTAATTTTTTTCCAAAAGCTCTCACTTGTTTCTTTTATCCATAATAAGCTTTAAAGTAATCTGAAAGCATTAACTGACCCTGGACTTCTGGCCCACCGTTAATTGGCTTGTTTGTGATCTAAATGTTGCAGTGCACATAGTTGGTTTAAGTTATTAAAACTAAATACAGATTCAAATTTACAAGAATCTAAAGAGAGTAAAAAGATACCAAGAAAGTTAACCAATTAGAGACCCATCTATAAAGCATTCTCAATACTTCAAAAAGAGGCACACTGGTAATGCATTTTCTATTCAAAGAACATTCTTTTTGCAAACTAGATTAAGCATCCAGTGGTAAAATTAATAGTACTGAACTAAATTTTGTGTCACATCTTTCATTCAAATAACTTAATCTCGGCCATATTTACACAGGAGAACAGAAACCAATGGGGATAAGAAGTTTAAAGTAGAGTAAACCCCGAGGCGAATAAGGTAGAGAAAGAAGAAATAAACATTATTGCATTTGATGTAAAAAAAAACAAAAAAAAAAGATGTCAGTGCAACCAAAATCACATGATTATTGGGTGAATTAGGTCCATCTTTATTTCATTAGAGCAAAATTATAATTGTTCTATTGAGTGTGGTTCATATGCTCACAAACTGCCAACTGCTGACATTTCAATTGCTTTGTACGTAAAAGAAAGTGCATTATCGAAAATGTCATTTTCATTACCGGATGTCTTTACAAAACACAGAACTTCTGCCCCAAGCACATGCAACAGAATGTAAGTTGTCAAGTGAAATCTAATCCACGAACTAATATGATCTATGACAACTTCACTTTGGTAAAGGTTGTAATGTCACAGCAATCATTATCGGCTATTACTACTTATTCCATTATTCAATTATGCCTCAAATATAGGCTTGCTCATGATAAATTATCTGATCAGGCCACAGAGCATTTAATCCGACAACAGGAAAGGCAGAACATGATAAAGGCAGTCGAGCATGCACCCAGTACTTTACTATCAAGAACTCTCAAGGCGATCAATGTCATTCCCCTCTCTGAGTCTCCCATGAAATCTTAAATCACTTCTCCTGAAGTCTTCCTTTTTACACTAACTCTATCTCCTAGATGTAAGCATGCAAGAGAAATGGGAATGGGATCGATGCAGTTGCCCACAAATTTAAATGTATCCAGTAAGTTTATTGAATACCAACACAACCTTGATGTATAAATAAAAGATTCAACACTTCCGCATGTAATTCGCCACCGAAGGCTCCTTGATTTGATACTGGCACCCCTCAGTGTGTCATTTTTGACTTCTTGTGAGAGAAAAAATGTCATAGGATAATATGGTCTATCACCCATCCACTCATCCATTTTGAATGGTGCATATGGTTACCCCAACTATGTTGCAAGTCTTCACTCACACCGGATCAACCTCCTTCCTTCTCATCAGCCAATCAGATCAACCTTCTTTCCCACAGACCAATGTTGCAAATGGGAGATTATATAGAGAAAGTTTGCCCTCGTTACCACATCTAAAGTAAACCAATGCCTTGTAAGAGTCAGTATTCTACCCTACCTCATAACCATAAGACAAACCTTATCCTCCAATGAGTCTACCACTGTCGTTGTTTCAAACTTGGAAAGGAGATGAGAATATTCGGTGTCTTTCTATAGCCATAATAATCTGCTCATCTGCTCACTCACTCTCAACTGATTGTGAAAGTTGAAAGGCTGACCATGAGAAGGTCCAGCCTGCTAAAAGAAACTAACCAGCTGGCCAACAAAAGAAACCGATGGATTACCGCCTCAATGATAAGGTGGGAAGGGTTTGAGTTAGGTAATCTGAAAAGCGCAAATGGCAATGAGAGTTAAGTGATTCGCGAAGCTTGTCGAACCCACCATGCCTAAACCCACAACAATAAGTTGTTGTACGGCTTGCCATAATTCATCATCTGCTTAAGCATAAGATCCAGCAAGACAAGGATCAATGCTTCAGCACAGTTCAAGAAAATTGAATATTCTTAATGGTCAAAGACTTAAAAGAAATACATCTGAGATACTTTATTAACGCAACAAAGTTACAAAAACTTTGAGCATCATGTTGTATATGTTGAGCTGGCTATTTTGCAAATGTTCTTATGGCACAATGGCTGCACAAAAGTTGAATAGCTATGACAATATAGCAATATGTCTAACAATAGGTGCATCTATATTTCTTAAATTCTGCAATATTTGGTTCATTCTGATTTTATAATTCTTAGTGGGAATGTGGGATTCGGAGCATTAAGTCAAGCTATCTAGTTTGCAAATTTTAGTGCACGTTGCTGCACTAATGCGAGCGACTGATACATAGAAACTTCTGTTACAATATGTTTAATGATTTGATTCCTAAATTTTGCAACATTAGTTTATTACAATTCTCCAAACCATAATGGATGTGCCACTAATTTGACATTCCATATTCATGCATTCATCGTGATAACTAAAAATCTTATTATCGTATATTTTCCATGAAAAAATCATCTCAGAAATTTCAAAGTTCGCAACTATCCTCACTGGATCAATTAACTAGAGTCCAGAAAAACTGAATTGGCATCCAATCTTCATAACAGTGCTATCGAATTTCCAAAAATACATAATAAAGTGTTCTGTTATTATCAAATGATATTGTCATTAAGATGAAGAGATTTACTTCCATATAGACCAGGAAAATCTCTGACATCTTTTATGCAAGTGAAGCACTTAAATTGCAGACTGATGATCTAGATCTCAATGTATGCGACCTAGTTTCTTCTCTTCCACATTTACTTCATCTGAGTCTTGAACATCATTAATATGCTAATGAAAATAACAAACAACTAGACTCAGTCAAATGCTCAATTTGGACACAATAAGATCTTCCGTAACAAGCCCATCTCTATATGCATGCGCAAGAAGAAAGCTACACACCACTGCTCACATGAAGACTTTACATCAAGCTGGAACAGCTTCAGAACGAACCTTTGGAAAACCCTTTCTATGAAGCTGGAACAGCTTCAAAACAAACCTTTGGAAAAACCTTTCTTAATACCCTTATTTTCCCTTGTACCCGATGCTACCGTAACTTGGCCTGATCATGCTATACTCACAAGGAAGGACAAAAGAGCATATAATGGTTTAGTAGCTAACGTTTAGCTGACCCTAGTATTCAGTGACTTTCAAGGAATGGAATATTATCAAGCACACTCCACTTCTCCATTCATTTGCTTAAACTTTCAAACTTCTACCACATCCTCATTCCTTTAAGTCCATTTTCCTCACCTTGTCACCGCAATCTTTTCTTTTAAAGGCGTTATGTAAACCCATCTGACCCAGCGTTCCATCAATATGTTTCTCTATACATAAACTACATGTATAAAATTTGATGAATATATTGAACATGATAAAATTCATTTTCCACAAAAAAAGACTATGACCAGATTTTCCAACTCTTTAAACCCAGCATAAAGACCGAAAATGTAATTGAACAGACGTAAATTATAACAAAACCTGAAAACAGAATAAAATTTCATTTTCTAATTGTCACAGCCAAATACTTATGATTTGATCAGAAAGAAAAAAAAAATGGCAAAACAACCAAAACACACCTGAGATCCACCAAATTGAAACTAAGAAAAAAAAAATCTCTACATACAGGAAAAACAAAAGACAAAACACGCATTTTCGTGAGAAGAATTCAACAAAACAATCCACGGATCCCACCTCAGCTAAAAAACCCTACCCTCCGCTCAGAAAACTCTACATAAAGCCAAATATTGAAGGAAACGAAAAAAAATGACAAAACGACTGAAAATTAACAAAGAAAAAGAAAACCTACAGATGAAATCAGAAGTTCAACATGAGCGGAAAACGCACCGAAGATCACCGGTGGCTGAGTTAGACGACGAAGATGTTGCCGAAATTACATCTCACCATCACCGATAAAGAGTTAAACTGCCAAAAATTCAGGAGAGGGAATGCAATAGATAGATTCAGACAGATGAGAGAGAAAAATATTCAGAGAGAGAGAAAAAGGAAAGGCCCAATAGATAGATTCAGAGAGCTGAGGGATGAGAGAGAAAACATAATATGCTTTGATTTTATTTATTTTATTTTTATTTATTGAAATTTAGTATGATTTTAAAATTTATAATCTACATGTGGAGTGGGATGCGTGACAGTCAAAACTTTTATTTTTTTTCTTGAAACGAACGAGATTTTTTCTTTGTACCAAGGCTCACGGGTAATGCTACAAATGAACTAAACTGCTTGCGAGCTATTTGGGTTTCGGTTTGGAAAAATATTCGTTCAAGATCGTTCGTCGGCTTAACGAGCCGAATTCGAGCTCAAACTTTTAAACGATATGAATTCGAGCTTACAGATATTTGGCTTGAAGTTTACGAACATGTTCGTTTACAGGGTCACGAGCCTATATTCGAACTCGGCTCGTGAACACGTTTACAGGCTCGCGAACTTAAACTAGAACTCGAACTCGATCTTTAACGAACTCAAGTTTGTTTTCACGAGCTATTCGAGCATATAACGAGTCTTTTACGAGTCGAGTTCAAGTTAAGCTTGTTAAAGCTTAAACGAGACTTTTGCGGACCGAACTTGAGCTAAGCTTAAAGCGAACTCGAACTAAACTCGTTGAATATATTAAACGAGCTTTTTACGAGTCAAACTCGAACTCAATTATGAAAGCCCAAATCGAACTCGAGCCAATCTAAAAACTAAACGAACCCAACTTGAGCATGTTCATGTTTGGCTCGGTTCGGCTTGTTTGCAGCTCTACTCACAGTCACAGGTTCCTAATATCTTCAACTATATATCGCTGCCGCATACAATGAGTCCCCTCAATATTAGTTGTTTCACCATAACTTTGGACCTCTCCAAATAAAGACTAAAAGTTACCTCACCATTGACCATATCATTGGGCAAGGATCATTGCATAAAAACGATATTTTCTTTTAATCAAAGTGGTTCCCATTGCAAAAGTTCGTAGAAGTCCCTTTTTTTTTTTTTTTATATTTTTGGATTTGGACATGATAAGAACTAAGAAGAGATATAAAATTACTATCTATTTATATACGGGTAGAGTATAGTTTTACTGGCTCCCTCGGATACCCACTTTAGTCTTAGTAACCTCAACCTGTTTATCCACCTAGCATGATACATTTCTTCTCATAAGCCAAACATAAAAAAATGGAGAACGAACTAACAAAAAATTAATATTTCATCAATATGAGCAAAATATAAAAAAATATATGAATATCAAAATATGTAATATTGGGGTTAGAAATTCAAAATTCACATCCAGTTGTCAATCAACACTATAACCAATGTTGCAGAAATCGTTAGGCGCTAACTAGGCAGTGGCCCTACGCCTAGAAATAGTATTATTTTTCTTTTTTTTTTGTTTTGTTTTTTAATTTTTACCATTTTGGCCCTTTTTTTTTTGCCTAAACGGGACCGTAGGCCCGATTTCTGGCCACCTAGCCCATTTTTTGGGCTGAATAATTTTTTTGGGCGATTTAGCAAAATCGAATCGGCCTAGGGGCACCTAGACGGCTGCCTAGGCCGATTTTTGCAACACTGACTATAACACTTTTTTCTCAAAATTATTGGCATTTAAGTTAGTAAAAACATAATACGAATCAACTAAGTATTACTAATTTTGATGGTGATCTTATGGTGGCAAGGGTTTTGAAGACTTAAAGTTGAAAAAAGAAACCAAATTGTAGAACATATCTTTAATCTTGGAAGGCAAACTTGTTGCACTTAATTCCCTCTCAAATTCTTTAGGGTATATCTGTTTAGTGACTCAGAGTGATTGTGAGAAGTTTTTGGGAAGTGATTGGGCGAATGGAGTTTGATTTTATGTATTGAGAAATGTGTGTATTAGTATAAAAATGCATCGGAAAACATAATGTATGTTTAGTTGATGATTGAGGAAAATGATTGGGAAAAATGAGTGATTGAGGGAACTGATATAAACATAGCCTTAGTTTCTTCTCTATTTATTCTTCATTTTCATCCTTTTCATTTTCCCCCTGTTTTTGGTCCCTCTTTGTGACCAATTTACCTGTTTTGGGGTTTTAAAATTTGGAAATTACGTTTTTACATCTATCTCTTATATATATATATATATATATATTAGTCTTTTACCCGTTCGATATACGAGTTGTATTGTACATCTGTGAGGCATTTTTTTCGTAATGCTACATGTACATTTTTCTAATTGCTATGTGAATTTTGTCTCCTACATTTACGGATGGCAATATCCCCGTGGGAACCATCCCCGTTGGCAACCGAATAGAATGTGACGAGAAATCTCCTATTAATTTGGGGTTGGGAGCGGGGATGAGGATTCCCTACTTCTATAGAACCGAGGATAAGACATTGACGGTATTTATATCCTTGTTCTTCTTCCTATTCCGATTAAATAAAATGAGGTTCATCGTTCCCATTCACATTCCCATCACCCCAATATGTATATTATATTTATCATTATCAATATTTAATTTATTTATAATTTTTTATTTTATTAATTCTAAAAATTAAACTCAATAATCTTTACAATCTTGTTTTTATTCTAACAAATTATGAATTTATGTTATGATGTTATCTATGTTTTTAAAAAAATAGTGGCTGCAAAAAAAATTTAATTTTTTAAAAATAATTTGAATATAAAGACAATTAATTTGATTATAAATTATACGATTAAACAATAAAAATAAATTATTATAAACTATGAAAATTCTCTTTAAATATGAGATATTTGGTTGTGTGAAAATGAATTTTTTCTATTTGTAAAATATGATTATCTATAAGAAAGTAAAAGTTTGAAAAAGTTTTAACTGTCCAATGTTGATATTTTTTTACTACCCCAATGTTGAATATTTAATAAATTATATTTTCAACAATCAATAATAAAGTAATTTCAAATTCTAATATTTTTTTGGGGTTTAGAAGGTTAGTCAATTGTCAAAATTACTAAAGGAATTAAACAGAAAAAATGATTTAAGTTTAGCAACGATTTTTTAATGGAAAATGAAATATTTCGAAAAAACAAAAACTATTTTATTTTTATATATACATACATATAAAAAAATTATCAAATAAACAAATACATACTTAATTCCAAATTTACAACTTTGAAACTTGAATATAAAATATATTTATAAATATAAAAATAATTTATATTAACATGAAAAATACGTTAATATATATAAAATAATTTTTATATATAAAATACTATTATGAATATAACTTCACATTAAAAAAATCTTAATTTTCTTCTTACATAAGTATATATGCTATGTATGGCTATATGTGATATAAAAAATTTGGATACATATTTTGAGATATTTTGTTCAATTGAAATTATATATTTTTAATTAAATTTAATCAATTTAAATATAAGTCTATATAATTATTAAGAAATGGACTAAGCCCAAATATTAACACACATATATCATAAATAACCAAAATACATAAATATACAAATTTGATGTCCAATAGCCCAAATGCCTAATTTATAAAGCCCATTACAAATTACAAAATAATGAGTAAATATTTCTTATATTTATTTTATTTTATATATGCAATATGTGTGTCAAACTGAAGATCATGGAAAGTGGCCAATTTAATATATTATATGTCTAAAATGAATCAAAAAAATAAAAAAAATATTATTATTTTTAAAAAGATTATACAATAATTATTGCAATATACACATATTTGGAAAGCCATTTTTTCACATCATTTTGAAAAATAATTATTTAAGTGAAGTTTAGTACAAAAACCAATTAAATACCAAAACAATTATCACTTTTTATTTTTTCACATATTTTTATTAATTTTTATAATAATTTCAAATGAGCAAGAAAAATTCAATATATACTATTCTTAGCGATTTTTTTTATATATAAATATAATATATAAAACATTAAAATTGCTGGGCTCCGAATCCTACTTTTGTTGGGCCTACATTGTTTTTGGGCCTGAGTCTTTGACACGCCCATTGAAGGCAAGGCCTGCTGAACTGCTCGTATATTTATTTCTGCAAAAACCCTAGTCTTTATTCTCTTCTCTTTTCAGCTGTGTGTGTGGCTCATTCTCTTCTTCTTTTCTCTCCGGTCGTAACACAGCGCCTCCAGTTTTCCAATCAACGATGGTATATTTCTGAATGATTCATGGTTACTTTGAATTTTCTGTGAATTTCATTGAGGTTTATTTTGCCGTTTATTTTGATCGTTAATTAATGTTTTCAAATAGGTTCTCTCAAACGATTACGATTTGCTCAACCCACCGGCGGAGCTCGAGAAGAGGAAGCACAAGCTTAAGCGCCTCGTCCAATCACCGAACTCTTTTTTCATGGTACTCTTCTTGTCCGCTCATTTTGAATATACTGTATTTATTTGTGTATTGTTGTTTTTTGTTGCTTTATATTTATTTGCTGTTTGTGATTGTAGGATGTTAAATGCCAGGGTTGCTTCAACATGTAAGTTTTACTTTCTTTTTTCCCCTTAATTCTCTGTAATTGAGTTATATGATTTACGGAAAAGCGTATAAAAATTTCACATTTTGTTGATAATTGTGTTTTTTTTTTTTTTGTTTTTGTGTGTGTGTACAGAACTACTGTTTTCAGCCATTCTCAGACAG
Organism: Rehmannia glutinosa; assembly: GCA_016081115.2. Classification (NCBI taxonomy): domain Eukaryota; kingdom Viridiplantae; phylum Streptophyta; class Magnoliopsida; order Lamiales; family Orobanchaceae; genus Rehmannia; species Rehmannia glutinosa. Next base: position 93,225,293 of record CM071937.1, on the reverse strand, counting down.
TTGTTGTGTGCGGCAACTGCCAGACAGTGCTGTGCCAACCTACGGGCGGGCGTGCTAGGCTCACAGAGGGATGCTCCTTCAGAAAAAAGGGTGATTAATGTTCTTGTATTATATATACATTAACATTTGCTTACTAGAATGTGTGGCAAGGGTTGTTGGTTGGATTTTGCCTGTTATGATTTCTAGTCTCTCTTAAATGTATTGGACATGGTATCTTCTTTGAAATTTTGCCTGGTTTTGTCTTTATATTTATTGGACGTGGATCTTATTTAGAAATTCGCCTGGTTTTGTTTTTAAATTTATTAACATGGATCTTCTTTTATGATTTTGCTTTGTTTTGTCTTCAATGTTTACTTGAACCATTACGTTGTTAACTAACGCTTAGTTGTATGGTTGTGTTTTATTTTTAAGTTGTGAATTAAGAAATTGGTGTGTTATGTGTATTGTGATAAGATTGGCTTTATAGTTCTCTTATTGTCAATGCTGCATTTAGTCTGTTACTTAGAGGAACTAATAAGGTGTGCGTAATGACATATATTGCATTTGCGATTTACTAATATAGATGTTGTGATTATAAAAATGTATAGGTGATCTTTACAGTCTACTTTTGTCTGGAAAATTGATGTAGAACTTGTAAATGGAAATTGATGATGAACTTGTAAATGGGTCGTTGATGTTTTACCGAAGCTATAGGCTTTAGATCTCTTAGTTTTTTACTTGAAAACATTTATGCTACTACTGCATGATTGATGAATCGTTAATGTTTTGGAGATTGTTTTTCTCCCTCACATTCACTGCCAAGGTCCAACAAGGTCCAAGGATCAGCATATGTGATTTTAGATGCTCTTTGAGTATATATATATATATATATAGTTTGGAGTTGCTGTCCATTGTGAAAACTAATTCCTATTTAGATGGTTTGTAGCAAGTCCATTATCTCTCTTCATATTTGCTTGTGGGCTAGAACATGCGTTTGCACTTCCACAGTTGTGGACAGGTTTTCTCTCTGATATATTAAATGTTTGCTTAATGGTTTCAAATTAGTTTTGTGCTAGGGGCTTTAGGGGTTGAGCCTTGGGAAATACTGAAATATGTGCTCTCTTGTGTGTTATTAAGATTCCAGTCTTTTCATCGTAGAACAGAGAGGAAAGAAGAAAGTGAACATCAATCAAGACGTTTGGGTGCTTTGAATTTTTTGTTCTTGTCTGAATCTTTTGAAAATAAATTTGTTTTCCTACATCCGGAATCTTGACATGGGGGAAAATATTAGAGGGTGGAAAAGGTGTCATTCTGCTTGAGTTGTTTTTGGAATTCTCTTTGGCTCTCATGTTAGCAAGCTGTTGTTTAGGGGGGGTCTGATACTTCCACATCCTTAATGAACCATGTAGACAGATTGATTTGATTCAGTTTCCAATGACTTAGTTTTAGCTTGTTGCTGTTAGAAATAGTTTAAGCCATGCACAGATTCTGTATTATTAACGGGCATTAAATTGCCATGGGATTGGTTTGTATCGTTTGTTAAGAGTTTGATTAGTAAGGAGGGTTTAGGGTTTAGGGTTTGCAAACACACTCTTAGTCATTGTTTCCACATCATTAGTATTTGTGGTGAGTATCCATTTCCACTTTACCTACGTAGAGATTGCATTCTTTACGGGTCCTCTACGTTTTCATTCCGTAAATTTCATGTAAATTTCGGAGATGGAAAGACAACGATATAAAATGTGTGTGGACTTAGTTTTGCATGTTCACAGAATGTGGTAGGTTTCATTTAATGCTCGTATGGTTTGATCATCAATAGTCAATACACTAATCCAAACATATGAACGTAAAATAATGACCACAAATATTGGCCAGAGTGATCACTCATAAAAATGATAAAATAACCACATTGGATTAGTATATTGACCATACACAATAACTCATTTAATTAATGGTCCGAATGAAAAATCAATCCTTGCTGCGCTTCTTAATATTGTTTATTGTTTCCCTTTTTCTTTTATAAATACATTGAAAATTACTTTATATTTGATTTGATAATCAAAAACTGAATAGTTAATAAAACTATTTCGAAAAATACATTTAAAGGCCATGACTGGTTGGAAAATTTTCTTATAAAAACTTCCCTCAAAAAAGGCCTTTTTTTATACCAACATCCAATTGCTTGGGAAAATTTTAAGAAAATACAGTATTAACCCATTCTCACTTTTCCATTCATCAACCAAATCAAATTATTACTTTACCAGAAAAAATATCATTACACAACTACATCAAAAATACACCATTCACTAATCACACCAACTAATCGCCACATTTTCATCTTATATGAAATCGCACTTTCTAAATTTATTTAATTTTCCAAACCAAGATTTTCACACTTTTTCTTCAAAAATAAAATGAAATGGAAGGAAAATTCAGACTATTAACTGTATGTATTCATGACACCACCTAACAACATGCTATTGCTTATAAATGCAGACAAGTAGGTGGCAACCAAGTATGTAATCATTGACACGAAGAAAATTACAAAAATTTGAGATTTAAAACAAAAACTTTCACCACCATTCAATGTCCATCACCATTTTATTGCACCATTAATAACATATCTTACGTGGCATGGGATAAGGGAACTATATAGTCTTTAATTAGGTATGGCCAAATTAAGATTGGTGACTAATTTTGGATTTTTGCTTATAATTTAGGACAATAAAAACTTAAATTAAATGATTTTCTGTTTTATATTTGTTGGTGTTACAGCCTTACACATCTGGAATTAGAGCTATCAAAATTAGTCGGTCCAGTTATAGAGTCGGGTCGGATTATGATATTATAAGCCAAAAAGAGCCGGGCTTATTTGTCCCCGCTATTAAGCCCAAAATCATAGGCCAACCCAACTTTTCATGTATATTTTCATGGGTCGGACTGGGATTGGACCTTCAAAATAGCAACCCAATGAAATTATGCCCAGACCGGATCGATCCGGTCCAATCTTCTCCTTAACCCGACAAGCTAGCATCGGCCCGATCCATTTGACAACTCTAGATGGAATCCAAGGGGATGGGGCAAATGAGGAATTCGAACTAATGATTTAACATATATGATGTGAGGTTAGGTGGCACTATAGTCTATAAAGGGTTGTGATGAAACTAGTTAAATATTGCAACTATAAATAGTGTTTTTTAGTGGGGCAAAGTTGTGATATAAGAATGGAACCTCTGGTGGACTATATGAGAAATTGAGAATGTTTGGAAACCCAAACTAAATGGATTTTTAGGTGTTGAAGTTCATCTGAAAAAAACAAATTGAATGTTTCATATTTTTTTTAAGGGAATGTTTAATAGTTATTTTGGAATGTTTGGTAGTTACTTTTGAATGTCGTTTTATTCGGGGGTGGGTGGGAAGTCACTATTCTAAATGTCCTATTTGGATAAGGGCAAAAATTGTGTAAAACGATCGCACGATGCAACAGGTGATATTTTTAATGTGAAAAGTGATATTTTTTGTGTGAAAAGTAATACTTTGTCTGCATACACAAAATTAAGTGTATTAGAGAAATTATCACTTTTTACACCAAAAATATCACATTTTATACTAAAAGTATCACTTTTTATCCTAAACGTGGTATTAGAGAAAGTATCACTTTTTACACCAAAAGTATCACATTTTATACTAAAAGTATCACTTTTTATTCTAAACGTGGAATCCGTCGCACCGTGCGACTGTTTTACAAGAGACCTATTCTTGGATAAATGTAAATTTATTACTATCAATTTTTTTACTAGTTCTACAAAATGGGTATTAAAATACAGTTTTACCACACTTACACATTACCGCTGTTTGATAAAGTCCATATAAAAAAGTTCATCATATGAATGCACTCCCATTTTAATAGTGCTCCAAAAAGTGCATGTTTGTTAAATATAGAATATAAAATTTGAAAATACATTTGAAAAGTGGGTGTTAGCTTGGAAAAGTTATTCATGAAAAAATATTTTATCAAGTATTACGTTTTTGGCTAAATTGCAATTTTGCTCTTGACGGTAGGATGTGGTGGAATTGGTTCCGTAAAAGTCAGTTTTGTAAAAGAATTCTATAAGTGAATCATTTTTTTAACCATAAATTGAATATTTCCTATCCGGCTGATTCTGCAATTTTCGACGGAAAAAAGACTCAATTTGCCAATATTTCCCGGGTAAGTAAGTATAAACTCAATTTATTTGCAATTGTGACATGTGTTCTATTTGTATTTTTTTTTGAAACATTTACATTCATATTTCATAATGGAACACTTGACGAAATCACAAGAGAAATGAGTTGTGTACCCACTTGGATAACATCTCATTACCCATATTTCCTCTTTCTTATTATTATTTCTTTTGGCCACAACCCCTAATAAGGACTTAGGAGACAAAATTGCAAATTTGCCTTTTTAAAAAATAAAAATAAAAGTGGCAATAGATTAATTTGGACACTTCTGTTTTGTGAAAACGAAAAATAGTCATGGTTTTCAAACACACGTGTTTTTAGCTATTTTGACTAAAAAATTGACGGTCATACCCTTCGTATATTATCTAATTAGGTACTTGACCATTTTTCAAAAAATTGATGCGGTGCATAACTTGATACCGAGTCATGTGTCACGGTACCAAGTTACGTACCGATCACCAAAAATAGAAAAAGGGAAAAGTGAATATTTAAACTCAAAATAACTAAAAAACATGTTTATGAAAAACGGAGAAGACAAAAAATCCGACGGACTCGAGATAAACTACACAAATCCGACGGACTCGAGATAAACTACACATATCCTTACTTTTCGGTTACAACTTACAAGTAAACTTTTTTTTTTTTTTTTTATAATAACTTACAAGTAAACTTGCTTCTCAATATTTCTCAAAAAAAAAAAAAAAACTTGCTTCTCAATGGATGGAGACTACCAAAGAAAGAAACAAATTAAAAAAAATTAAAAAATAAATCATCAAACAGCCAACAAACAGTATATAACCACTGCTTCGCCTTGCTCAAATCGCCCAACCACCTAACTCTTCCATTTTTCCATCTTAATCAAACCATCACAATTCCACACCCACTCTCTACTACTCGTAGCCTTTTGGAATAACCCCATACACATAACCCTCCAATTCTCCTTGAATTGCTCTCGGATTGATAGAAAATGGCGAGAAAGAAGATCAGGGAGTACGATTCCAAGAGGCTGCTCAAAGAGCATCTGAAAAGATTGACTGGTATCGACCTCCAGATCTGCTCTGCCCAGGTATTATTAATTCGTTTATTTTTTTATGATATGTTTCTGTTTGATGTTTCTCATATAATGGTTTATTGGAGTTTGTGATATTGGCATGAATTCTATTCGAATCTTAATTTGGGATTTTGATCTCCATGCCATTCTAATTTTTTTTTCACTTACTTCTCATGTTTTACCTTTCATCTTTGATTAACTCAGCTTTCATTTTGCAAAATTGGTACTGTTCTCGATTGTATTTTTAATGGCATTTGATGGTGGGGCTAAAGTATGTTCAGATCACTGTGCTAACGGATTCTTTTAAGCCTTATGAATTAGTTCTTCATGTGGCTTGAATTGTGAAAGTTTTATTAATAACTCTTTCGTACGTATAGTGGGAAGAAGGTTACTAGAGTTACCAAATTATTACTTTGATAAGAATAAACATAGTTTGTTAGACATCTTTTTTCTTTTGTGGTAAATGTGCTTCTAGAAACTTGATTCAAAACATTACACACAGCTAAAACCCTAGAAAGAATGTTTAATTACTGATTGGATTCAATTAATTTTTTAGGAAATGTGGATGGCATAGTTTGGTAGCACTGATGTTGGATAATGAGCAATGGAAGTGTGGTATACCTAAAGTTTTGATCTAACTGTTATTTCTGAATAGGTGGATTTAAAATCTTGAACAATGTCTCACACGCTTCCTTTTTAGCCATGTTTGTTGTTCCTGTGCCATTTAGGTTTGCTTGATTTCCTTCTATGCTATGTATGGTTACTAGAATAGTTTCTATGTTAAATGTCATTTTCCCAACATTTCCACGGATATGTTTGAGCAACTTCAAATCATCAGAGTTGTTGTTCCTGATAAAATCTGTCCTTAGATAACACAATCAACGGACTTTACCGAGTTAACAAACAAAGAACCATGGCTCTCATCAACAAAGTTGGTTGTGAAACCTGACATGTTGTTCGGGAAAAGAGGGAAGAGTGGATTGGTAGCTTTAAATTTAGATCTTGCCCAAGTTGCTGGATTTGTCAAAGAACGTCTTGGTGTTGAGGTGACCATCATTTAAATGGATTTTCCTTATTACCAGTTATGCTAAGTCTACTATCATACATTCTTACTTGGAAACATGTTCATTTTTCTTTTTATAGGTTGAGATGGGTGGTTGCAAAGCACCGATAACTACATTCATTGTTGAACCTTTTGTCCCCCATGATCAAGAATATTACCTTTCCATAGTGTCTGAGAGGTTAGGATGTACCATTAGCTTCTCAGAATGTGGAGGTATTGAGATTGAAGAGAACTGGGACAAGGTAAATTGCAGTACATTCGTATTGTCTCTATTGTTGGCTTGTAATGTGCTATTGAAGAATGTCACGTGCATTCCAAGAGAACTGAGGATATATTAATTTGTCGTTCTGCAGGTTAAGACTATCTTCCTTCCAACTGAAAAGCCAATGAACTTGGAGGCATGTGCTCCTTTGATTGCTACACTTCCCCTTGAGGTAGGCTTTTGAAAAACTTAATCTATTTGTTGTTAGCTATCTGAATGGTAGTAGGTATAAACTCTTGTTGGTCGACTACCTTCAAATTATTTATTTTCAGGTGGGCAACCTTTGATGTTTCTCCTAATCATATCATTCTTGTAAACATTATGTTACCATTAACTTTAGTCTACCTTATACATCTTCTTTAAACATTTGCTCTGTAAGTAATGTATTGGTAGAACCTGATATAGGGCATTCTTATTTTGTAGTTGCATGGTCTGTGGTGTCTGTGATTTACATTAGCTTTGAAAATTAATTCTGTTGAAATGTATGGTTCCATGATTACTTCTTTTTTCATGATTGCTAATTATTTGATTCAGGTTAGGGGGAAGATCGGCGATTTTATAATGGGCGTTTTCTCTGTATTTCAAGGTGTGCAATTCTTTGCAATTATGAATTGCTTGCTACCTCAGTCGTGCCAATGCCAAAAGTATTTAGGATAAAGAAAGAAAGAACTAATTTTAATATTCTTTTATTTAAGAGCTTGAAGAAATGTTTATGGTAAAAAAGCATAAATATTTTGCTCAAAACAGAAGAAAATAGTAGACATTATCATTTTGCTTCTTCTATGGTGTTGTATTTGATGTTCGCTTAATAACTCTCAACTTAGATTAACATTTTTCAACATTGACTTTGATCTCTGTTTTCTCATCAGATCTGGATTTTAGTTTTCTTGAGATGAATCCATTTACTCTGGTGAATGGCGAGCCATATCCACTTGACATGAGAGGAGAGTTGGATGACACTGCTGCTTTCAAAAACTTCAAAAAGTATGTTCATGAATTGTTTAGACCTGTGGAAATGATTATTTGTTTTATTGCTTTAGAATATATGCTATTGTTCGGTCTCTGATAATTCTGTTTCCAGATGGGGTGACATAGAGTTTCCTCTGCCTTTTGGAAGAGTAATGAGCCCAACAGAAAGTTTCATACACTCATTGGATGAAAAAGTAAGATCCATACATCTAAGTTTTGCAACTTTTGGTACCTGATGGTTTTCTGCATAATAAGTCTCAAGATTCATTACATTTATATAATTGAAAGAGGGCAGAATAACTTCCGCCCATGCCATTCACATGGTTCTACAAATATACCCATAGGTGATGGTTTTGCATGTTAACATCCCCATACATTGCTAATGTACCAAGCTTTTGGAATTTTTACTGTGGTTCATTGATTCTAGCTGTCTAGAGCGTAACATTTTCTGGATCGCTGTTTGGGCACCTTCTATGTTTCAAGTTTTATATCTGCTCTCGAAAACCCATCATACACTTAGGTGTATCTGAACATAAGCGAATCCTTATTTTGCAATAGTTACCTCCATCTGATCGTACTAGCTACTAACATTTACGACGGATTGAACCTATCCACACATGTACTCACCAGCATGTATTTTCTCATTTCTGATATGTTTCAGACTAGCGCATCGTTGAAATTTACTGTTTTGAACCCAAAAGGGCGTATTTGGACAATGGTGGCTGGAGGTGGTGCCAGTGTAATATATGCAGATACAGTGAGTACCCAAAGTTATTCATCTGTACATCTCCAATCCGACAAAATAAGACCTTGGGTCGATCATGTTTTGTACATATCTGTAATATGCAAATTATTTTTCCGTTTTTCTGTACTGAAAACAAAAGGTTGGAGATTTGGGCTATGCATCTGAGCTTGGTAATTATGCCGAGTACAGTGGAGCTCCAAATGAAGAGGAGGTTTTGCAATATGCCAGAGTAGTTATTGATGTAAGAGATTGGGCTATGTACATATGCCTGCAATTTTATTATTATTATTAATTTTTTGGTTTTCTGATTCACCTATTGAGTAATATGCTCTTGCTGCTTCTATAGTGTGCCACAGCTGATCCTGACGGCCGCAAGAGAGCTCTTCTTATTGGAGGAGGAATTGCTAACTTTACAGATGTTGCTGCTACTTTCAACGGAATTATCCGGGCTCTCAAAGAGAAGGTTAATTGAATTACTGCGATGCAGTTTGATGGTTCAAATTTTATTCTTCAGGAATTTACATTTTTTTTTGCCCCTTTTCTTGATTTGAGTAGGAATCCAAGTTGAAAGCAGCTAGAATGCACCTTTATGTTCGTCGAGGTGGCCCGAACTATCAGACTGGTTTGGCGAGAATGCGGGCTTTGGGAGAAGAATTGGGAGTCCCCATTGAGGTATGTCATTACTTATCTAAACTTGTAATAAGCATTTAGTTTCTCTGGCTGTTAAGTTCGTTCAAGGTATCTAGTTCTGAACATTATTTTACCCAATAAGTCACCACATTTACCATTGAACTGGGAAATTTTCAAGTGGGACATGATCTTTCCTTTTAGGTTGTACTATGAAATTAGACCAAGCTTAACTAGGGATGGCAATGGGGCTGGTTTAAACCGTAATGAACTCTTCCCATTCAGGGGGGATCCAAACCCAGTCAAGCAGGTCTCGGGTCAACATATTTGAAACCCGCTTGGTTCAAGCAGTAACGGGTTTCATTGGACCCACCATGCTATATATAATTTTTATTTTTTAAATATTATTTACTTAATATATTATTTTTTATATTGATTTGGTCACTTAATTAAATGATTAATCACCCTTTCTATTTCTTAATTTTGTATATATATATGTTGTAAATATAGAATTTTTCAACTTAATGTATTTCATTATTCATGTTATAGTTTTGTGTTTGGTATACACAATATAATTTCCAATATGTATTGCTGCTTTTATTTATATTGTAAGCTTATTGTTTTTACACATGTTAATATATTAATTTCTTAAATATAAATAAACACAAAGAAAAGAAAAATTAATGTTTGCGAGTCTAGCATGTTGGACTGGCCGTGTTTTGAGTCCGGGGCAGGCCCTTTATCGAGGGGCCCAGGGCGGGTCTCGGTTTTGGCCAAAACCCGTCCCGTTGCCACCCCTAAGCTTAAAATGTATATCTTTCTATTTTTTATGCCTTGGGTTCATTTAATGAAAAAATGGACATTTGTAATGCTTGGAAATGCAGATATCATTTTGTCAGTATGAATTGCTGATGTTATGTGTGATTAGAAGCTAGTATGAGGTTAAAATCGGAGAGTGGTATACATTTGTGTATATCTCTGCACATTCTTATACTTTCAACCTTATAGGATCAAAAACCAGAGCCAAAATGAATAAATGGAGTGCTACGTCGTTTCGGTTTTACTTTTCTAAATCTTGTCTTTTCTTCTTCCATAAGTAGAATAATTTAAAGGGATAATTACAAAAAGACCCCTAAGGTTTGGGCTAATTACAAAAAAACCCAGATTTCTTTGAAAATTACAAAAACCCCTTGAGGTTTGATTCCGTCTTACATTTTTCCTGGTGATTTTCGAAAAATATTTCAGAAAAACCCCTGACATTTGCAAAATATTACAATTACCCCACTTAAATTTAGGAGTTAGGACAAAACGAAACCTGACGGTTTTTTTTTTTTTTGTAATTTTGAAACATGTCTTTTTTTTTGTAATTAACCCAAACCTCAGGGGTGTTTTTGTAATTATCCCATATATTAAATTCTCCTTGTAGATTGTGTTGTGCAAAGTGCAAACTAACATAAATTGTAATAATGTTGTGTAGGTTTATGGACCTGAGGCTACAATGACTGGTATTTGCAAGCAGGCTATTGATTGCATCATGTCTACAGCATAATCTACCTATGCATGCATTTTCCATTTTTCATTAATGCAATTGATTATTATTTTGTGGTCCAAAATTTAAGCTGGATTTTTCGTTTGTCCCTCAGATCTCAATTTATTTTTTTCTGAGACCAAAAACAATTTTTTTTTAATGAGAAAGTGATATTTGCAGAATACTTGGTTTGCAGTATAGCCATTGAATTTGTTAGGTTTTGTGGTGAAATTATGAACTCTCTGCCCATATGCTGCATTTATCGCACTGGTCCTTCTGCATTAATAATGGCTTGCAATAGTGGATTTAGCTGCTATCCTTATTTACATGGGTTGATTCCATAGTGACAAATCTCGGGTTCGGAAATAATTTGGTAGCCCTTTATATTCGTATCTCGGGTATAATTTGAGACAATTTGGGAATAATTTGACAATATATTGGCGATACGACAAAAGTCGTTCGTATAGAATATAATACTTCTTAAAGCATCTCTAAGAGAGTGCTTCATCTTCAATTTCGAGCAAAAATTTACTCCAGCACTGCGCCATTTTGAAGATGTGAACAATGTTGTGCCATTAATTTTTCTTTTCTTTTTGTGCTAAATTAATGATTTTAGTGTATTAAAACATGTACTAAAATAGAATATTATGGAATATTTTTTTCGGTCGAGAATTTAGTCTAAATTTCTTTAGAGATGATCTTAGTGAGAAGATTCTCGATTTTTTTTTAAAGATTATATTATTTGATAAGATTATTTAAAGAATATAAAATAAAATTAAAATAATATAATTATATTAAAATAGAAAGAACAAGTTCTGGAGATATTGTCACATTATTATTTATAAAAGATAAATATGGGCTTTCAATGCCATATGAAAATATTGATTTTTATTCGAGTTTTTTTTCAGAAATTGGTAGAATTTTGTTACTATGTTTGATACACTAGGTTGCAGTTCAATCTGTTTTGATAGTTGTTATTTGATATAGTGGTTAGCAGTTAGATCAACTCAATTGCTAGTTCAATAAATCTAATGAAAATTAATTATACTTTTTTATTGTATTATATAAATAATAAAGTAATAGATTAATTATTATGTAATATATTTTAAAGATGAAAAGTAAATAGATAATCAATTAAAAAACATTTAACATAGCTAAAAACTTAAATAATCAAAAAACAAATAAATAAAAAAATAAAGATATTTGAATTGACTAATTTGGTTGATTTTAACTAATTTTAATAGCAAAAATAAGGCTAATCAAAATTGGATGTCGAATTTACAGGTCGGTCGATCTGATCCAAATTTTTAATAATTAATTGGTGCATCAATTTTCTTTTCTTGACATATGCATCATTTGTTTTTAGTACAGAAGATTGCAAATATAGAAGATCTCATGCCAAAATATAGTCGCTGAGCTAATATTAAAATTAAAAAAAGAATGTTAATTTGTCGCTCATTTGTGTTGCCGGTTTGATCACGGATTAGTTATAATTTCACTGTCAAAGCAGTTTTATTAATCTCGTGATTAGTGTAAAAACAAGGACAAGCTATACGTGATTCAACATTTTAGGCTTTAGCAAGTATTAGGTGATCCTAATGTCAAGATAAGGGTATTATTAATTGTCGATTTTTATTTTTTATAGTATGGCATGGAGAGGTCAAGGGTTCGAGTCCATACATAATGACGGAACAATTAATATTGAGAACTCCAAATGGTAATGTAAGAGACTGGAATTCGGTAAAAACTTGCTGGAAGAGGGAAGTGGAACAATCATTTGGAGGGACCGACTCATTGTGGGTGATTAGAGCTGTCAAAACGGGTCAGACCCATCGGGCTGGCCGGTCCGTCCCGACTAAGGTAGGGAGTGCATTAAGTGTTTAGTGACTCACCAAGAGACCGGCCTAAACCATAAACCAAAAAAAAAAAAAAAAAAGAAGGAAAAAAGATGAAATAGAAGAAAAAAAGAGGGTAATTGATATATTATATTTTTATCTCTTATAAAAGTGTATATAATATTTTTTGAAAATATGTATTTGTCACCTATTCTTATATTTAATTCATTAAAATTAATCATATGCATAAAAATATATATATTTTTTTGGATGGGCCGACCCGCCTAGCCCGCGGTGGGTTGGATTAGGCCATCATATATCTGGCCTGCCATAACAGAAGGCCGCCCCGCCCACTAGCTAGTGGGCTTTTCTGGCCCATGGGCTGACCCTCTTCGCCAGCCCGTTTTGACAGCTGTATATGTGGTAGCTGAGGATATTAGGTACCTGAGATCCATTGTCAATTCTCGCAGTTTACATGGGGGCCATTCTCGGTAGGGGCGTTTAGAGGAATAGTCATATGAGAACATGAAACTTTGGTATAAAAAAATAATGAAATTTTTAATGATAATATTAAATTTGTCACTCATTTTTTAATACTTAATGTTAATATTTTGTTTTGCTTTGTTATAACAATGATTTTTACAATTTTAACGTAGTTGTATATAAGTTGTCACTAATGGAAATTAGTGATATCGAAATTGTGTGTAAGTCACCTTTAATGATAACTACTACTACTAATAATAAAACTATTACGAGAATTGTGTCATATATTTGTGTTGTATTTACTCATGTGCCACTTTTATTAAAAACAATGATCACTTAAATACAATTCTTTATTATTTATTAAGTTTTTGAAAATTGTTATTGTGATAGAACAAAACTTGTTAAAATTTTATGTATAACATTGATAACAATTTTGATATTGTAATCCCTATTCCCTAGTACCAATTTTTTCATTGTAATGAACTACTATATAAATTATAAAGTGCGTGTTTGTGAGCAAATGGACTTTTGAAAAATTCACTTCTCCCTAAAAGTCCATTCTAGATAAATATAAATTTGTGACTTTTGAATTTTATACCACTTCTATAAAATGCGCATCAAATATATTTTTACCAAATATTTATTTTAGAGAAAATAATTGTTTACAAACTGAACTTTGCCCATTTGTACACTTTGCAATCTAAATTGTATTGTTTTTCAACTAACAACCTAAACTTTGCGGTTTTTTTTTTCACTTTGCAACCTCCAGGGTCAAGGAGTTGGAATATTCAGGAATATACGAAATATTTTGGGTCACATGAGAGAATATTCTGGAATAACCTAATTTCGGTTGCCGGAGGTTGTAATGTGAAAAACTCGCAAAATTTATGTTATTAGTTGCAAAAACAAATAATGTAGGTTGCAAAGTGTAAAATTGGTCAAAATTCAATTTAGAAAAAATATTTTCCCTTTACATTACATATAAGCATTTTTTTTGAAAACATTCATATTAAAAAGTCTATTACATAAGTGCACTTTCGTTTCAGAATTGCTCCCAAACATATACAAAATTGTCACTAAAAAGTATATGTTATGTAGCTATAGTTTCATTTTGCCGATCAAAATTATCACAAACTTGATATTGCCAATTATTAAGATATAAGACATGTTTACTTGCGTCAACCTAATGACAGTTTTTGTTTTTTTACCATAGTCATTAATGATTAATAGTGACTGATTTTATTTTCATGGAGTTGCTAAAATCTTATTATTATTGCAAAATAAAACTTTTTGTCCCTTAATAATGTATAGTTACTAATAATTATAACATTGTCAATTTACACATATATAATGTTACTTTCTTAGCATATAAGAACAAATTTCCACCCCATTCGTGGTTGTTCAAAGGCTTGACTAAACATGCATAAGAAAACAAACACCATACATGTACAAACAAAGCAATCAACCTTTCAATTTTTCTTTTCTTGCTGATAAGTCAAATGAAAACCCCACGTAGATTTAAAATAAAATAAAAATATTAAATTGCAATAGAGCTGTATGCACTGTTTTGTGTTGTTTTCGGTGTTTGATTTTCTTGAAAAATTGGCATAATAATGGGACAAAATATTGGAGTTGAAGCTAGTATTGAATACTATCTGCGCAAGATGAAATTGCCCCGAACAAAGTGCTAACGGTTCAAACAATCGTCATTATGATACAACGACTCTAAATTCGAGTTAGCAACACTTGCAAAAGTCGAACTTACAACAAACATAATGATGTTTTAGAACTTTCGAATTTTACAGAAAAGAGAAGAATAGACATTGTGTGGTAATACAAATTGAATGAGATGAAATATAAACATCATGGGGTCTGTTTATATAGAAATCCAGATATCCATTCAGAACAAGTGCATCATTTAGTCCGAATCGATCTGGACTGTTGGAAATTGGTTTTCAGAAAAAACGGATTTTGACCAATTAGTTATGTGGGATAATTTATTACTGTGGAAAATAAACGATATAATCGTAATCTACATTTCGAGTAAATGATTTTAGCATTTTGAATTTCTCAAAACTAATTTCGAGTGAATGATAAATTAATAGATAAAATTAGCCACTTAAATGTCTTTTATATATGAAAATATGAAATTCACTACGCCAGAAAATAGTTCAGATAACAGATTTCAGATAGCGTTTTTAGATGAAAGTGCTATTGAAAAAATTACAAAAAATTTAGACAACACTTTTGTAGGAAAGCGCTATCAGAATAAACCATATAATAACGTTTGATTAACGAAGTGTTATATAAAGAAGACTTAATATAGCGCTTAATTAAATAAGCATTATATATGTTTTTAGAATAACGCTTCGTACAACAAGCGTTATCCTAAAGCGTTATCTAAAAGAAACTCAAGACAACGCTTAATTAAATAAGCGATATAAATATTATTGGAATAACGCTTCGTACAACAAACATTATCCTAAATCGTTATATAAAAGAATAATTTATAGCGCTAATTAAAGAAACACTATATATTTTTCTCATATTAACGCTTTCTGCAACAATCGTTATTTTTAAAGTGTTATCTGTAAAAAAAAATTTCCCTCCAATACATCTATTCTCTTGCACGTAATTATTTTCTTCTCAAACCCTTTCTGAAAAAAACTTCTCACAAAAAAAATCCTCTCAAAATCTTCTCACCTGCCGAAGAAAAAACTCACAAAATCCTCTCACTTTCAAAAATCTCTGACCTGCCGAAAAGAGATTTTTTTAATTAGGGCAATAACCCGGCAGCTTTCTTAATAGTCTCGATCGTTTCAGAAATCTATTCAGAAGGGTATTTCTATTCCCGATTAGTTTCTAGGGTTTATATGCTCATAAGTTTCATTTTTCTCTTACGCAGTTAAGGTTCGCTCTCACTTCCAAGTTCCAACAATGGTGAGTCTCTCTCAACCCGTCTAAGTTTTACTATTTTTTTACGCCTCTTTATTTGCATGTATATTTTCATATGCTCTGATTTTTTGTTTTATTCAGTTTCATGATTGTTCTTGGTTTTAACGAATTTCAGTATTGATTGTGCTTTTTGATTAACCTCACTAAAATTTTGATTAACTAAGTAGAGAATGATAAATAACACAAAAGAAAAAATTTGATTTTTGGTTGCTGATTTGAAGTAAATCTTGAGTGGCGGAAATGTATGGTTTTGGTCTCGCATTTTTTATTTATGTAGGATTTATTTGATATGTTTTGTAAATAAGTTTTTAGGCGTGAATGTGTTTACATCTTAAGCTAAATTTTCTTTGCTATTATTACTAGTTTATTACTTGTGTTCTTGCTTAAATATATTATCAATTTTCAAATTGTCAGCACACCAACATTATACATTGGTAATCTATAGTGAATATCACAGTTATTTTTGGGATTATGATTTTTATTCTAGATGTATTGGATATGGACTAGAATCGCATGCTGATGTTTATGTTATGAGCATTTACATTGATGTCAATGCCTACTCAAATGCTTTACTTTCTATACGTTAAATCAGTTAACGTTTCATTATTGATAATTTTGTTTGCCTATAAACCCAATCAGTCACTCACCTTCTTCGTCATCGCCGATCTAGCCGCCCTCGCTGCTGCCGTCATGGACAATCAGCTCCGGCTTTGGTAAATGAATGCACAAATATGTTCAGTACGTATTAAATGAAGTTTGAATAGACTGAATATCTATATATATATATATGTTGCTGTTACAGTCCACAAATAAGTTAGGAATTCTGCATCTGGAGTTGATGGTAGCTTATTGTGCTTTTGTATTTGAGCTTAAGTTTCCGGGCAATTATTTTTGGTTAGATATTCTAGTTTTTTCAACGTTCAATTCTGGAGTTTCTTGTTGCAGGGGAAAATTACCTAAATTTGGAATGATATGTTTTGGTATTTGAAAATTAGGGTAGTTACATGGTGAGAGTTGTTTTCTTAGTGAATGAGCAAAACTGTCCAAGTAGAGTTAGGTGAGACCACCATATCATAAATTCCTTATCTTATGATAAATGAATTCTGTTACCCCTGATTGGTTAGTTGTCATTGCTTCCTTTGAAACACTTAATTTACTGTTAACTCGTGGGAGAATATCATTTTCGGTCTATTCGAGGATCTTGCGCCATGATCTATTATGAACCAAATGCACTGATGCAGTTGCTGAAGATTTTATTGGTACTATGTTAAATACTTAAATTAGGCGTTCTGTATACCATGATTTCTCCAGATATTTATTGCCTTCCAATAATAATGAGCGAATCATCATCTCATCTTCTTGTTTATGCTTAAATATAACTCAGGTATATGAAAAGCTAAGAATCTGACATACATATATACTTTCAACAATATTATCTTCTTTGTCGTTCAATTAATGCTCCCCTTGGTTTTCTCTTCACAACTTGAGTTTTATTGACCAGAGTTACCTCATTAAGTGTCTTTTCTCTCTTTCTATTACCAGGTTTGGGCCACTTGCTGCATATTATCAAGCATCATTGCGCCACATCCTACTGGTGAGCTCTTAGTGTGAACTTTTGATATAAAATGCTACTTTTGCTTTTGGAATTTTTTAGTAGAAGTAATCAAGACCTTTTATGAATCATACTTCAGAAATTTTGACAACTGCTCGGATGATCCCTTTAGGTTTATGATGAAACGAGCTTACCAAATGGAGTATTGAGGCTTCACCCAAAAGGAGGATTGTTTGAAGACTTATTAGCTTTATTTTGGAGACACGAGCTACTCTTATCACATTATATTGAGATACTTTTGTTTTAGTTTCAAGTGCATGATGTAGTATTCAATATTTTTATATTGGTAAAACAATATTTTTGGATAAATTTTGTCTCTTTGTTTTTTAATGTTATGATTTATGAATTTTGTTGTTGCTCTCCTGTTTCATTTTGTTTGCTCTTGTTGGTCACATGATTAAATTGGTGTGAAATATAAGTTTGGTTGAATATTGAAAGCTGAAAAATCATCGTAAGATAACACTTCTTTTATGAAGTGCTATGTACTGAATACAAACATGGGATAACGCTTCTTCCCAAAACCGCTATCAATTTAATATCAGATAACGCTTCTTTTATGGAGTGCTAACTTATGAATACAAATATGAGACAACGCTTTCTTAAAAAAACGCTATCAAATAGGCATCTTAGATAGCGCTTTATAAGCGCTATCTACAGGATAGGGCTTCAGATAACGGTGGTTCCAATAACACTTTGTAACGCTATCTAAAGGGGAAAAAAAGCGTTATCTGAGTGTTTTTTTGGCGTAGTGAAAGAAGTGAGAATGTGGAAAGTCACATTCCACATGGAAAACATTTCACAAATAATAAGGAGTAATCGTATAAAGCTCCTTATGAGTCAAATCAATTTTGACTAGTGTTGAGCTAGATTAAATAGCACTGAACCTGCACACGTCGCACTTCGACACATTGGGCGCTTTCGAGGCACATTTTCTAGTGTGCAGAGCTGCATGTAGAAGGTTGTAGACCTTCGAAGGGATGCGATCTGGACCATCAGATCGCATCGTCTGATCAAACGACACGATCTAACATTTCAACATTATCACTATATATTAATTAATATATTGAAAAAACCATATAAATTAAATCCAATATCAATAAAGGATGCCTATAATTACACTATAAGTATTTGAAATATGTTGTGCCTTATTACATTCACCCCCAATTAAAACATGGAAACCAAAAAAATTAGCCACACTCTAAATTCTCTCATATTATTCGCCACTATTATTTCCCTCAATACATATTCTTCTTATTCCCTCTCACCCGTCCTAGATCTCGACGGCAATCATCTCCAAACCAACACAAATTACCACATATTACCCCTCCCCGCCGCCGCCAACAACGATGGCGGCGCCTCGCCTCTCTCCGTCGGGGACCCCGCCGCCCGCCTCCCAACGTCTTGCAAGAAAAACGACAAAACTTCCGTTGGGCTCTCTCTAAGATTTTTCCAAAGAAGGATAAAAACAGTTTCAAGACATTATAAATTCGAGTGTCGATTTGAACATCGTGTTCATAGCCGCCGCCACCGTCGCGTGATGACGGACGGTGTGGAGGGTCGCGAGACCCGATTGGGCCACGCGGCGGAGGACGTGAGGAGCGACGGCGTTTTAGGGGCGGCGGGGCGGAGACGGTGGGGAATTGGTTCAAGATAGAGGAGGTTAATAATGGGGAAATTAAAGGGTACAAGATTGTTTATTGTCCAAGTGTGTGTGGGAATTGTAGGGTGAAGTGTGGGGAGGTGGGTGTGTTTGTGGAGAATGGGAGGAGGTGGCTTGGTTTGGGTGGTGAATTACCACTTGTAATTGTTTTCAAGAAAGTTTGAATAATGATTTTGGGATAATTACAATTAAACCCCTGAGGTTTGGGCTAATTACAAAAAAGAAAATCCAGAAATTTTTGAAAATTGTAGAAACGAACTTGAGGTTTGCAAAAAAATATTTGAAAAATGCCCATGATATTTCAAGAATTATTACAATTATGCCCTTAAATTTAAGACATAATCGATCAAACTTTAGGTTTTTTTTTTGTAATTTTGAAACATCTATGGATTGTTCTATAATTAGACCAAACTTAGGGGAGGTCTTTTGTAAATGATTTTGTTGTTGAGAAATAATTGATTAATGGTTGGTTAATATCTTTGGTTTGTGAAGGCCTTGCCCCCTCACCATCTTCATATGCTTCTTCTAATTTGGTCGTATTTTCATTCGTTTTGCGGTATCGCGTGTGTGTTGGGTGTATATGCCGTGAGTTTATGCTTTGGGGTAGAATTAGGTTTATTTGGGAGAAGGGTAGATTAGAGAATATTAAGGGTGTATTAAGTAAATAGTTTTCTTTTTTAAAAAGGGGGTGAGGTGTATTAAGAAGAAGGGTGTATTGATAGGTTTTAGGGGTGTTAATAATACGCTTTTTTTTTTTAAATAACTTAGGATTGAAATAGAATGAAAAATAAAGACGATTCACAACAACCACAACAACAACAAACTAAGTCTTAATCCCACTACGTGGGGTCGGCTATACGGATCATATCGCGCCATCGTTTACGATCATAAGCCATATTTTCATTGATTTCTAGGTATAGCATATCTTGTTTAATATCTTCTTTCCAAGTCAAAGACGATTCACAACTGGCTAGATATTATAAAGAATAACTTCTGATCACACGCTGATCAATTAACAAAAGAGTGACTTCATTAAAAACCAATCAGAGTAAAACCCGAAGGAAAAAAAAAACCCTGATTGTGGAAAATACTGCAACACAAAAGAGAATGTATCAAAAACAATGTGAACAAAAAACCCTATAAGAGCGAACATTATTTAGCATCCTCATGAACGAGATTATGAATATAAAAAGATGGATCTCAGAACCACCAAACCTATAGAGAGCATCAACTATCTTATTACCTTTATTAGAACAACATTATAAAATAACATAGAAACAATATAATATAAACAATGTACAAAATAATACATGAACAAAAAAAACATAAAAATAGATAAAAGTTGTTTTAAAATATCGAAACAACAAAGAAACAAAATTTAAACACCATTGAAACAACATATATAACATATAAAGCAATACATGAACAACAAAAACGAAAAAGCGTAAAAATAATCAAAAAATATTCAGGAGCGTACTAAAAGAAAAAAAATAGGTACAAAAGTGATAGAATCGCATTTTGTGGTATATTTGCTGGAAAGAGGGTATCTTATGTAATTTGCCCATTTATCTAAGTCATATCACCTTTGAGTATATATACTAGGATAAACAATGCTTTAAAATCAAGGGTTATGATTTTTTAGCACTTGAACAATAGTCATTTTGTTGGTTTGGTACCTCACGTTCACTAATTTAGTACCCATACTTCACAGTTTTTCATAAATCGGTAAATATTCACATGAAAGGGCGAAAATACCCCCAAGAAAAATAATTTATCAAACTTAAAATAGAATTTTGAAAATTAAATTAAATTATAAAAGGAATGAAAAGTTAAATTAATTTAGTGAATTTCTAAAATATTGATGAAGTTTAGAAAAATTGAAATTAAATACATTAAATTAGTGAATTAATAAAAGCATATTAAAATATAGTTAATGGAAAATAAATTTAGTTTAGTTAACTAAACTTAAAAATTAAAATTAAGATAATAAATAAGAAAATTGCACTAATTTTTTTTATTAATATATCAATTTCTAGTTATTTTTAAATTGAATTTTCAACTTATTTTTTTTGAATTTAATAATTTAATGTAATTAATTTATTAATAAGTTATTTCTTAAATAAATTTTAATTTTTAAATTAAGTAATTAATTTTTTTTAATAAAACCAAATAACCATTTTTTAATTTAATTATTTTAAAAAAAAATTAGGGGCTTTTTCATCCTTCAAGTTAATAGGTTCCAATTTATAAAAAAATGTGAAGTATCAATAACCCTAAAATCAATGTCAGATAAGACTTAGACCTTTCATCTCCCTTTACATAATGCCAATTCGAGTGACTAACATCCTGTGTTAATTTTCCACTCACAGAAATCCTATTTTTTGAGAACTTAATTATATACTACGATCATCTACTCAGAATGAAGATTGCCAATAATATATACCATTTAATTCTTCCATAATTAAATATGGTCAAAGTGGGGTCATCACGCAATTTATCAAAACCAAATCTCCAACCACATTTTCAGACTGAAATTTTAACAATCACTTTATCAAATTACTGAAATTTCTAGCTAGATTACTAAGATTATAAGCTATTGTCTGTGAAGGATATATTAAATTTTCATAAACTGTAGATTTTACATGTCTAATAAGAGTGTAAATATATATAGTAGGTAACAATATCGTAGAAATCGAGCAAGTACTTATGTAATTAATCAACACATATTTCAATTGCCAGTTTCAGGTTTATGATTTATGAACCAAGATTCATTTGCTTATTTTGCCCAATGCATCAAATATTTAAACTCAAGTAATTGCCATTTTTTTATTCATACACAAAATAAAACTTAAGCTTAATTTATATAGCCAAAGTTTTCAAATGGAAAAAATCAATTTTCGTTGTATTCTTGTCTGTTGTCTTATGTGTGTTGTATATGCTGTTTTTTTTTTTTTTTCGAAACGTCAGATATATAGATAAAACTCAAGAACAATTACAAATGGTTGGTCTACTGACCAAAATCCTCAAGGAAACAGGGGAACTTCCAAGTAGGAAAAGAGAAATCATCCAACATGGATGTTTAAAAAAGAACCAAGCCCAAAGGCAACCACTCTCTTGATGAATTTGGCTATAGAGCAGGACATTACGTCTGAAATCTCATAGCCTCTTCATAAAGAAAAAAAAAAAAAAACCACCACAACAACATGAAGACAGCCAACTGGAACAACCCTAGGCTAATCACAACCAGAACAAAAACAGAAAGAACAAGAATCCACAAACTTCAAGACAAAAACACCTCACGAGCAGATGCCACTGAAAACCTCCTAGCACCCAACCAGTAAGAAAAGAAGACTACACTGCTTTTAAATTCAAAAATTCCTTCCATTCCTCCAAAGCACAATCAACAATATGATGATCCGGTTTCCTCTCTTTCTGAAAAATCCAAAGATTACGCGTCTTCCAAAGCCACCAAAGCATATAAGAAGTAAGTTGGATTCTTTTTTCAAAAACATCATCCCCTTTAAAACAACAAATCTTACCCCACCAATGAGCAAAGTACTCCCTCTCCTTAACTAGGCCATCCCAATTAAGAGGGGCTAACTTCCAAATGTTCACAGCCCGATTACAGAAAAAAAGAATATGTTCCAAAGTTTCTTCCTCCTCCCCACACACCTGACAAATAGTATCAATATCCACACCTCTTTTTTAAGATTACAATTAGTGGGGATAATATCATTATAACATTTCCACAAAAAATGCTTAACCTTGCCTTTGATTTTTAACTTCCAGCTTCTCTGTCTAGTCATCAGCTTCCTCTTAAGGTCCGAACTCCCCTCAGCAATATCCATAAGGAAAACTTTGTCTTTCAAAAGGGCTGAATAAACCGATTTAACAGTAAGGATACCTTTCTTTTCAAAATGCCACCACAAGCGATCCTTTTCACCACAATTCATACCAGAAATATTAAGAATAGCTTTGGCGTCCCTGTCAGAGAAAGTAGCGGTAACCAGCTCCTTATTCCATGATGAATCAGTTTCCATCAACAGCTCATTCACCCACACCGGGCCATTCATCACAAATTGGTCAGAAGATGGTTTGAATTGATATGAATCCGGTATCCATGGAGATTTCCAGATTCTAGCCGTTTTGCCATCACCAATTTTGTATCTCAACCCTTTCTTCAAAGTCCCAATAGCATGAATCCAAATGTTCCAGATTCTAGCTGTTAATGACACCAATTCGTCTGCTACTCAGGAGCCATTCGTAAGACAATTTTAGATTTTTTTTGTAATTTTTAAAAATCTTTAGTTTTTTTTTCTTTTTTTTTTTGTAATTAGCCCGAACTCAGAGGTTTTTTTTTTGTTAATATTATTATCCCTTTAAACAATTGATTAAGCACCTAATGCCAGTTTTGTAACTTTTGTTGTTGGTGTAAATTGTATAAATCTAGGTCGGTAAATGGTGTATCGCGCAATTAACTGCTGATCCCGAGAAGCTTGCCGCGTTTATTGATCGTGCTTGCCGCGGAACAATGGACTGTAGACCTATCCAACCGGGTGGAGAATGTTTTTTTCCTGATGTCGTGCCAAATCATGCAAACTATTGCCTCAATTACAAATACAAATTAACTACTGTATGCGATTCTGAAATCGGCTTTATTACAAATTATGATCCATGTAATTACTCTCTCTCTCTCTCTCTCTCTATATATATATATATATATAATCTAATTTTAGTATCTAAAGTATATCATGTTTTTACTTTTAGTACCCCACTTTCTGGCCATATCAATTTTGTTAACACATGTTTTACTTTTTAATCGCTTTCGCCACATTTCATCAAAATGTTCGTCAATTTTGATAGCCCATGTTTAATTTTTAATCACTCCATATGTAACCAAAAAGTGAGTAAAAAGTAAAACACGGGTTATCAAAATTGACATATGTTCGAAAAATATGGCGAAAGTAATTAAAGAGTAAAACACAGAACACCAATATTGATATTTCCTGGAAATGAGATATTAAAAGTGAATATATAACATATTTTATGTATTAAAACTGAAATTATCTCTATGTTTTTTTTTGTATATTATTTAAGCTTTGATTAATTACCACTATTAATGCTAATGAAATCTTTTCATTTTTGGGTGTAGCTTCCGGCGATTGCAAATATCCATGAGTACAATGGAATGTCTCGGAGAATACAATGAAAGTACAATGAAACAATAATCAAATTTCCTACGTGTGTACTGAAGTATTATGTTAGAAAATACTCTAATAAATTATATATGTGTCAAAATATAGTATTATTTGTCAATTATTTGTCAATTATGTATGGGTTTTTGGCATTTTATTCGTGTTCTAGTAAAATAAATGACTGAAAAACAGTGATTTGAATTTTCACATCATTGTTCGAATTCCATGTTTGGTTCTTGAATTGGATATTTTGAGAAAATAAATTTTCTCCTCAAATAACAATATAATTCTTTCATGTCTTATCATTTGATCATTTCTTCTTCTTTTCTCTTACCATAAAACTCAAAATTGGTAAAAAGGGCGGGACATACTTTATTTTAGAGGCCCGAAATGAACCAAGTTTATTCAGCCCGAAACACCCGTCCAACCCAATTTTCCACTATGGCCTGGTTGTAAGTCCAAGCGGCTACGATAATCTAGAGGGGGGGGTGAATAGATTATCTCCATCTTTTCGATTTCGTCCTCTTTTAACAATCGAATGCTCAAACAAAATAATGAAGGTGCGGAATGTAAACAACACACGTTGATTTAAAGAGGTTCAACCCACCTAGGGCCTAATCCTCTACCACCCCAAAGATATCCAGGGATGGATTTCGAAAAGAAAAAGAATTTTATTAATTACCAAAATTAATACAAATTCAACTTACAACACCTTGAAGAGCACCACACTCTTCTTCAACACCACCCTTTGGAGATTACCACAATCTCCCTTTGAAGATTACCACAATCTTCCTTCAACGGCACCTTGTGAAGATTACCACAATCTTCAACCTTGAAGAATACCGAATTCTTCAACACCTCAAATAAGAAGATTACCACAATCTTCTTGTACCTATCACCTAGATCATCCAAGTGTGCTCTTACCACAAGAACACTCACAAGGATATCTTGTGTTTGAATGATAACCAAAAATCAAGATTACAACTCAATAATGAATAATACAATTTGAGTGCAAAGTGTAATCAAGAATAGCCTAGACCTCAAAGATGTGAAAGTGATAAGCTAGGCAATTTTACAACAAGAATAATGACTATGAAAGACCAAGTGTTTGCTTGAAGTGTATCTTGTTGTGTTGTATCTCAATTGTTGTGTTGGTTGCTCCAAAACTTCCTCTATTTATAGGAGATGATTGATCAAGCATAGGCTCCTCTTGGGGATTGAAAATCTACAGAAAAATACAATTAAAATCAAGAATATAGCTGTTAGAAATCAATCCCACAATTTAAGGAAATGTGTCTGCTGTCAAACGGTCATATTTTTGCTGTCAATACATAGGGCGACCGGTCGCACAGAAATAGACGTTGGAAAGAATACACAAAGAAAATAACACAGGCGGACCGGTCGACGCGTCTACCTCGACCGTCGGCCGACCATCTCCCAACCGGTCCCCTCATGGATTTTGCAAGGATTAAAAGTTCGCTTTCAAACACACTTGCAGTGTACGGTCGACGCCGTGATGCACCTGGTCGACCGCTTGTTTTTTTTCTTCCGTCTCATTTTTCTGTTTCTAAAATCATCTTCGTGCACGGCTGCTCCTATAGGCGACCCGGTCGACCACGAGAGATGTAAATATTGTCCAATTTTTGTCGAAAATAAAACTCAAGAAATACTCAAAATTTAGTAAAAACATTTTAAACCGATCGGAAGTATTAGGACAACATTTAGAAACATCGTTTGAGAGTGAAAACCCAATAACGTAAAATCATTAAAAGCGTTGTCCAATTTAGACGAAAATAAACTATGAGAAAATACTCCGGAAAATATTAAAATCATTTTAAATCATTTAGGAGTATTTGGACAACCTTTAAAAACATTGTTTTGGTGATAAAATAAAATCATCAAAATTAAGATAAAAACATGTATCAAACAATCTCCCCTTTTTGATGATTACAAACCAAAACAATTTTTACCCAAACTAAGAGATCAATTTTAGAAATGATTTTCCGGTAAAAACATTTGACCGTTTGGAAGCAACCAAAATTTCCAAAAATATTAAAGCAACCAAGTAGGGAGTAAATATTTTCAATAAAAAGCACAAGCTCCCCTATCCATAAGCACATCAAGAATAATGTAAGAGCAATAATCCATAAGCTAAAAGCTTTAGCTTTTACAATTTGTTCAAGAGCTTATAAGCTCCCCCTGTCACAAAACAACATTAAACAATAATATAAGTCCATCAAGCAACAATTGGACTAAAAATAAATCACAACATATGGCTTTTATGAGCCATAGCTTATAGCTTTTATGACAAGCTTTTATTAGCTTCTTTGAGCTAATGAGCCAATATCCTGTTTTTCTCCCCCTTTGGAATCATCAAAAAGAATGTTAGGATGGTGAACACATCATAGAAGTATATCAAAGTGCGCCAAAGAAATGGTTTATCAACCATTGAGCAATGTAGGCTTAAAAACCAAGGAAAATGGGAGAAATGTATCATGATGAGTTCATACGCTCGTTTTGTTTCCCAAAACATGATCTCAATGAGTATTGAAGACTTGTGGAAGCGAGAGAATCATGTAGAAGTTGAAATTTTCATTGCGACATTTTAACAAACACCTAGTGTGCGTGAAAAAATAGAAGAGGTTGTATATAACCTTTGTAAATGGTTCAAGCCAAAAAATTTTCATATCATCAATCAACCTCATTTCAAAGCTCAAAAAATCATATGCACCAAATGCAATAATTTGTTCATCGATTAAGAAGCTCAAAGTAGATTCTCAAGGGTTCAACCCAATTGAGATAAGCTAAGAATGATCAAGGCATTACAAATGCCAAAAATTTGAGCAACCATCAAGTAATAAGTCATGCTTTCAACAATACATGTATCAAATGACCCAACATATTCAACTAAGCATAACAAAGCAATAAAAGAAGCACTTTTACCATCAAGTACTTCATACCACTTATCAAACAATGCTTTAGAGTATTTTTACCATCAAATACTCCATCAAAAAAATCATGATCATCCACAAGTCATTATCAACTTGCAATATTAACCCTTTTAAGAAAAAACAAGCAAATATCATTAGTACAAATGAGTTTTACAAAAAATTCATCAAAATACAAAATATCATTAATGAAAATGCTAGAAAGTAAAGGGGGTGGGGTAACATCATTCCTCATCCGAGGAGAAGCAAGATCAGGAATAAAGTCCTTGATGAATTTCTTTAACTTGCCGATAGACTTTTGCATTTTAGAGGTCTTTTGCTCCAAAGCCTCATACCTCGTCTCATGAAAAGCCCTCATCTCATCAAATTCGGCTTGAGTATACCTCCTAGGCGGTTGAGCACCTAGACGGTATTACCCTCCGGATTGCTTGGTTCGCCTTCTTCCACCAATCTTGCGGCCGGCGTCATCAAAGATGTCATTAGGATCGGGGACTCTTGACCTCCGCCTCTAGCCATTTTGGTAGGTCGGATGTCCATATTCTTGCGCATTGTGACTATTTGGGTGATATTATCAATGTCGAAGTCATTTTGAAAAACTTCCGAGTTAAACTCCGAAGGAAGTCCCGATTGAATAAGAAGTTTACAAATCCAATTTCCCATGACCAACTTCTTATTACCTCGAGTAATGGACTCGATAAGACATTGAATAAGTATGGCACCAAAGTTAAGTGGTTCCTCCTAGCAATCTTATAAGTCAAAAAGTAATCCATATTGCTAGGCATCTTTCCCGACTTACCACAAATGCAATATGCGACAATGACCGATAAAATGCGATGCTCAAGTGTCATTGCCAACAAAGAATACTTAGGCCATACTCCCAAATACGTCTTGACTTCTTTCATCGACACCCCCAACATTTCATCATTCCAAGTCCCACAAGAGAAGTAATCCCAACCACCTTCTCTAACATGTAAAAGCTAAGCAAATATCATTGGGAGTCTATCTAAAATGACGACCCTTTATAAGCTAATTAACGGCAATCGGCTTTTATCATTATCATATTCAACCCACATATTGGCATAAAAGAGTTGGATAATATCATCATCATACAACACATAAGCATGTTCCCATAAATACATCCAACCTTGCTCCTCAAAAAATCCTCTAATCGTAGGATACTCATTTGTAAATGAACTAAAACGACACATTTTAGTCCGAGCAATCGACTTTCCTCCCATTCCCGAGTCCTCGTAATACCATTCCGCATATTTATGAATGAAATTAAGAACATTGTGGGAATTAGGGGCTTGAGTAACAAAGGATTTTTACCTTTCGCCCAACGGCAATTTTGGAGCGAAATCGTTCCGCGTGTAGCTCGGTAATTTGGGCCCGAGAGAGAATGGGATTTTGAACATCATCACCTTCTTGAGCCACGTTTCTTTGAGCGGCTCGAATATCCCTTTGTTCGGCTTCCTCTTGCCGATTTCTTGACGAACCCTCTCCGCCCCTTCTACGCTTGGAGATGGGATTTCGACCGGTGGAATTCTTTGGAGGTGCCATATGTGTAAGATTCTTGCAAAAAGAAGTGAATTAGCAAGAAAAATTTCAAGGATTGATGAAGTATTGAAGATTTTGAAGAAAAAGGGAAAAAAACGCTGAACAAGGGTTTGGGGATGTTTTTGAGTCTGTTTCACGAACGGAAGACAGAGTGTTTTAAAGTGCAAAAATTAACCTGGGCGACCGATCGAGGTGGGGTGCGACCGGTCGAGGTGCAGGGCGACCGGTCGCCCGCTATGACCGTCCCCAGGTGATTTTTCTTTCTCCCAGAGTTTTCCAAAATTCGATTTTTCACCCCAAAAGTTTTAAAACTTTGCAAAAATATAAGTTTGGACTATATCCAACAAATATGGGTTTTGGGAAAACATATAAATGATAAAAACGAGACAAAACACGTAGTGCCTTTTAAAAGAAAATATTTGCAAGTTCAATTTGAGGCACTTAAGGGGTCAAAATGAAATATCTTGAAAGATATGTGCATAATATCGAGTTTAAAAAAAAAATACGAGTAGACATACCTCGATGGTTTAAGAAACTTGATGACGTAATAGCCAATGAGTATGAAATATGTATCCTACACAATTCTTAGACAACATTTTCATAGAAAATTCAAGTGTAGGCAAATGATATGAGATAACAAAAAGAGCTTATGCTATAAGATTTCATAAGAGATAATAAGCCACATAAGTCTAATAAAATGCTCAAGAGTTTTAGAAAATCATGCAAGGTCTCCCTTTTTTTTTTAAAAAAAAATTGAAACACATAAATATATAAGAGACCTATTTTAAAAATAAATGCTTGAAAATTCATTTTGCAATTAAGACACAATTAAAAGTATGCATAGATTTAAAAAAAAATGCATATACAAATGGGGAGATACGGTTTACCAATTATGCCGTTTCCATGGGTTGTGCCGTTCCCATTGTTGATGATATCTTCCTTTTGAGGAGTCACGTCTTTGCCATTTCCAAGGATTGTGTTCTTCCCATTTTTGATTATACGCTCTTCTTGGAAATTGGCTTTGTTGAGAGTAGTTCCTCCTTCTTTGATCAAATGAAACGTTTATTTGATGTTTTCTTGGTGGCATGAATTTTCTCCGATTTTTGTTTTGCCGGGTACCTAATAGCACATTGTTTTGTGGTACCCTAATATGTTTGGGTCCTTTAAGATTAGCTTTGAGACTTTTAGGTCTCCAACAATATTTAGAGCTATTTCTAGCCCGACAAGAATTAGCCGTATGACCCTTTTTGCCACAATAAAAACAAGTAATATTTCTAGGAGCATAATGACCAATATGCATAGTGACTTGATCCTTTTTCATATGATTAACAACTTTAGGCTTATGATCAAGTCCTTTATCACAATTATGAATATCAACAATATTGGACATTTTATTGGTACTCGAGTTGGATTTTAATAAATCCTTTTTCATGCAATCAATATTCTCAACAAGAGTACTATTTTCTATTTCAAGATTTCTAACCTTATCAAGAGTGGTGGTGTGAGCACATGATAGTGATTCATAGGAAGTAAATAAACTATCCTTATCATTTTTCAAAATATTGAATTCCTTTTTCAAATTTTTATACTTAACAAGCAAGCTTTGGAATTCATCTTGAAGATCATCAAAATCATTTTGCAAATCACTATAATCATTTTGAATAACAATATCATAAGAAGTAGAGGGCTTAAGACATACCTCATTTTCTTCATTGATGCCCATAAAACAATATTCAACTTCTTCATGATTGGAAGTTGTAGGAGGCTTATTCCTTAGATTTGAGCTTGTATGATCTTGAGAAGTAGATGCTTTTGTTTGACTCCTTTCATTTGCAAATACTCCATAGATGGCTTCTAATTTTTGCCATACTCCATGTGCCGATTTTATTCCTACAATATGTTCATATTCTAAATTAGTAAATGAACAATATAAAATATTTAAAGCCTTACCGTTTAAGGAGATGATTTTCTTTTCTTCATCATTGAGCTTTTTGAAGCCTTTAGAGGTGTGTGGTGTATTCTTCGTCGGAATGGATTCTCCATTGATGACGGTGTTCCAAATATCGAACCCGCAACTTTGTAAATAGCATTCCATTCTTTCTTTCCAAAATATAAAATTTTTGGAATTAAACCGAGGTGGCTTGGTGGTGGAGGTGCCGGATAGATGAGCTTCGTTCGTAGCCGTTGATCGTTTCTCTTCACTCGCGATGTGAAACGAGCTTGCCAAAGAGTTTGGCTCTGATACCACTTGTAAGTCCAAGCGCTACGATAATCTAGAGGGGGTGAATAGATTATCTCCATCTTTTCGATTTCGTCCTCTTTTAACAATCGAATGCTCAAACAAAATAATGAAGGTGCGGAATGTAAACAACACACGTTGATTTAAAGAGGTTCAACCCACCTAGGGCCTAATCCTCTACCACCCCAAAGATATCCTGGATGGATTTCGAAGAAAAAGAATTTTATTAATTACCAAAATTAATACAAATTCAACTTACAACACCTTGAAGAGCACCACACTCTTCTTCAACACCACCTTTGGAGATTACCACAATCTCCCTTTGAAGATTACCACAATCTTCCTTCAACGGCACCTTGTGAAGATTACCACAATCTTCAACCTTGAAGAATACCGAATTCTTCAACACCTCAAATAAGAAGATTACCACAATCTTCTTGTACCTATCACCTAGATCATCCAAGTGTGCTCTTACCACAAGAACACTCACAAGGATATCTTGTGTTTGAATGATAACCAAAAATCAAGATTACAACTCAATAATGAATAATACAATTTGAGTGCAAAGTGTAATCAAGAATAGCCTAGACCTCAAAGATGTGAAAGTGATAAGCTAGGCAATTTTACAACAAGAATAATGACTATGAAAGACCAAGTGTTTGCTTGAAGTGTATCTTGTTGTGTTGTATCTCAATTGTTGTGTTGGTTGCTCCAAAACTTCCTCTATTTATAGGAGATGATTGATCAAGCATAGCTCCTCTTGGGGATTGAAAATCTACAGAAAAATACAATTAAAATCAAGAATATAGTGTTAGAAATCAATCCCACAATTTAAGGAAATGTGTCCATTGTCAAACGGTCATATTTTTTTTGTCAATACATAGGGCGACCGGTGGCCGCATAGAAATAGACGTTGGAAAGAATACACAAAGAAAATAACACAGGGCGACACGGCCGACGCTCTACCTCGGCCGACCATCTCCCCAACCGGTCCCCTCATGGATTTTGCAAGGATTAAAAGTTCTCGCTTTCAAACACACTTGCAGTGTACCGGTCGGCCGATGGGCGACCGGCCGACCGACGGTCGACGCCCAGTGATGCACGGCCGACCGCTTGTTTTTTTCTTCCGTCTCATTTTCTGTTTCTAAAATCATCTTCAGGCACGGGCTGCCCTATAGGGCGACGGTCGACACGAGACGTAAATATTGTCCAATTTTTGTCGAAAATAAAACTCGTGAAATACTCCAAAATTTAGTAAAAACATTTTAAACCGATCGGAAGTATTAGGACAACATTTAGAAACATCGTTTGAGAGTGAAAACCCAATAACGTAAAATCATTAAAAGCGTTGTCCAATTTAGACGAAAATAAACTATGAGAAAATACTCCGGAAAATATTAAAATCATTTTAAATCATTTAGGAGTATTTGGACAACCTTTAAAAACATTGTTTTGGTGATAAAATAAAATCATCAAAATTAAGATAAAAACATGTATCAAACACTGGTGGCCCGACACCGTGCTGGCCCGGGCCATTTAACATTTATACTTAAAATTAGAAATTCAAACATAGACTAACCGAAAGGTCATTTTTGAGAAAAAGTTCGTATTTTAAAGTTAAATTTTATTTCAGAATTTCACGTAGAAAAATAAAAAGGTAAATTTAATATATACATATATAGAGAGCGAGAGAATACAAGATCTTATATATGTGTCATGATTTAGGGGTAAAATCATAATTTTGCTTTAAAATATTTAATATTTCTTTAATTTATTTTAATTAATTATTAGCCCATAAAAATGGTTAATTGGGCTAAGTCAAAAAGGGTTCATGAGGCCCTAATTATTGCACTAGACCTTTTATGCTCAACTTGTTACACTAGGCCCACGCGACCTATAGTTCCATGTATAAATAGCCCACCACTAATTATTATTTATTATGTACATTTTATCTGCTTAATTCTCTCAGACTCTGGAATTTTTTCCTACACATCGTTGGCTTACACATATGAGGGGATTCCCCGGGACAATTCGGGGGCCCTTCTACTATTGTTTACGTGTTGCAAATTGGTTTCCTATACATGAATCAAACTATAACTTCGACAAATATCTTAACTTTGAGTACATTGACTTGGAGTATCTAACCAACTTTTAGCAACATCAATCACCATTCATGTCTCTCAAAAACAAAAACAGAAAAATACCATTCATGTCTTAATTAACTCTAAAAAAAACATAACCTATACAATCCTAGCTATGAAAGGGTACTAACCACCTTAGATAATATTCTATTAAATTTTCTGACTTTGGTTCATAATATGACTAAGTAATAGGTAATAAGTAATAACCTACAAATTACTTAAACAAATTATCGAAACCAGAAATTTATTTGAAGCAAAAAATAAATATTATAAAGTATAGAACAAAGTATATATCATATAATACTCTCTCACAATTATATATCATTAATTTAACCTAATTGTTTTTTTAACACTAATTCTTGAAGAAAACAAATCTTAACTAAAATTGAAAAAAATTAAATAGCTAAATATAATATAAATAATACTAAATGTTATGAAAAACATCTCGTATAAATATATATTATATTATTTCAAAAAACAACTTCTAATTTTTTTCTCTACTTTAAACTTAGTAATTGCAATAATATTGTACATGATTTTCTATTTTTTTGTTTTTCAATATCAATTGATCTTTCACATGTAATAAAGTACTACACATAGTAACACATGGCGTAACCATGATTCAGTAGTCGGGGGCACAACAGTGCCTATTGAATTTTTGGACATTTGTCGATAACAAAAATAGTTTTAGCTGGACTTTCAAAAAATATTTTTTTAGCCATTCTGAGTTTAATTATCCATTATGCTATTTTATTAAACTAACATTTCTCGATCCCGAGAAATATTTTCTCAATCCCAAGAAATTCATCGCATAATTTTTTTGAAAATTTGCTAACTCACAAAACAATACAATGAATGTATGACTGTCATTTTTTGTCAAAATAGCTAAAAAACATGTTTTGAAAAATATGACTACTTTCATCTCTTGAAAACTTGAATGACTGGAAAGGTCTATTTATACGTAATAAAATTTAGAATATATTATATTTTTGCATCAAATACAATGTATATTATCAAACATCTTAAAATACATAATTACAATTTCAAGATATTAAAATTTAGAATGTTTTTCTTGCATATCACGAATATCATCAGGAAAACAAGTAAGTTAGTATACACATTATGATGTATTAAAATGAGAACTTGAAGTGTGTAAAGGTATAGGCCCACATATTCAAAAAATAAAAATCTTGATATAATTCTTTTTCTCCAAAAAAAATGCCAAAAAATATATATAAATAAAAAACTGATTATTTTTTTTTTTTGGGGGGGGGGGGAGGGGTGGGTGGGTGGTGCCCTCCAACTACACGTAGGTCTGCCCCTGCATAGTAACATGGTGTGTACACACATGATATAATTGTATGCATAGTTAAATGAAATTATATAATTTTGACTCTAAATTTACGTAATTACTTGCTAAAGCTATATAATTAAAATAATAATGATAACAAAAATTTATGTAGCCCTTTTAAAAAAAAAATCTAGTGTGAGTTCTCGATAATATTAATTGAAGTATATTTTGATTTATATTTATTTTAATTGCATTTAAGATTGATATTAAAATTATAGTAAACCAAATATGATTACTGCCTAGTATTTTCATGTCAAATTCACAGCAATCTATCCTTAAATAACTGAATTTGATCTAGTTAATTCGTGTTTTAAGTTTAATTAGTAAATATCAATATCATATTACTGAAATTTCTTGATTATTAATTAAAATTTTCTTACAATGTAATTTTTTGTGTCTAATAAGAGTGTAATTAAATACTGTATACCAGGTAATCATATTGTAGAAATCTTGCAAATAATAATTGCACATTAATCAGTTGCATGCATAAATATTATATAAGGCAACTTATGTAGTCAACAAAAAAAAAACCCCACTGAAATATTAAACTTTAATTTGTAGCCAAAATTTTCTGATCATCATGGAAAAAATCAATCTTTCTTTGCTTCTTGTCTGTTATCTTACGTGTGTTGTCTATGCTGTTAATGAAGACCCCAATTTGTCTGGTCAGAAAAAAGTGGTAAGACAATTTAATTTTGTTTTGCAATAATTAGCATAACAATTAAAATTTAAAAAATTAACTAATCCCTGATTTTTGATTGGTGTAAATTGTGTAAATTAAATCTAGGCCAATAATTGGTGTATCGCGCGATTACAAGCTGATCCGGATGAACTGGCAGGATTTATAAAATATGCTTGTGGATTAATAGATTGTAAACCTATCCAACCAGGCGGAGCATGTTTTTATCCTGATGTCGTGCCAAATCATGCAAACTATTGCATCAATACCATCTACAAAAGAAATGGCATATGCGATCCTGAAATCGCCTTTGTTACAACAATCGATCCTTGTAATTGCTCTAGATCTCTCTTTTTCTCTTAAAATAATTACGAAAATTATCCTGAGGTTTAGTCTAGTTATATTTTTAAAAAAATTGGAAATACCCCATTGATATTTATATTTGTTATACAAACTACCCCCTCAACACCCCCTCAACTAGTGCAATTTGTAAGATAGAAACATATACGTTAAAGGGGTATTTGTAATTTAGAAAAAGATAACTCGATCTTTTTATAATTAGATTAACCCTCAAGGATAGTATTTATAATTATCTCTATCTATACATATATATATATGTATGTATATTATTTAAGTTTTGAATTTCGATTACCACTAATGCTGATGAACTCTTTTTTTTTTTTTTTTTTTTTAGCTTATGGAAATTGCCAGTATAAATGAGTACATGTAGTGGAATGTTCCAAGTACTAGGTGAGGTCATGAAAGTACAAGATCGAAATTTCGGATATGTGTACTAGAGAAATAAAATGTTAGTATACTCTAATAAATTATGTGTGTGGAAAATATATTATTATTTGTCAATTATATATACATAGTGTTTTCTATATCATTGTTTGAATATTGTAACATATTGTTCTTGGATATTTTAAGAAAATTTAAAATAAAACCTTCACCCAACAAATTTATGCCATTATTTCACCTTATCACCTTTTTTTAAATCATTGAATCATACAAAACTTTGCGAGTTTTACACCTTACCGCTAGTGCCCACCGCTAGCAGAATATTCCACCGGGTGCTAAAGTTGTTGCAATGTAAATTTTGCATAATTTTGCACTTTATCATGTATCTCAAGATAAAAAAAATTTAAATAGCTTTTTATATGCATATATCTGAACTTGGGGTACCAATTCTGGAATTGTCCCTCTAAAAACATGAGGCAATGTTGTGACGCTAACTACAGTTTTGAGGTTATTGAAATTAATGAATAATTTTCTATGTTTGAAAATAATATTATTATTAAATTAATTAAATAATTAATTATTAATTAAATAAATAGTCTTGTAAGTTCGCATGCGATATTAATATTAAATTAATTAAATAGTTAATCCATGCGCATGGATTAAAATTTTAATTATTAATAAAAAATAATTCAATTACCCGTATTCATAGATATCACTGGCATATTACTACTCTTGGTAACCTAGCTATAACACATTAATAATGACTTTGGGTCTTAGGAACATTGTTCAGTCCCTAGCAAGGGCGGAGGGAGGGGGCACCCCCCATTTTTGTAAAAAACATTTTTTTACAGTAGAAAAAAAATTTAAAAAATATTTTAATTATAATTTATATAATTTTTTTATCCGGCCTACCTCATTTTCGTGTATCGGCCCACTCCTAACTTATTTCTGACTCCGTCCTTGGTCCCTAGGCCTCATAGGCCAACAATTTAACAATAACTACAGTAAAACCCACTAAACTCTGAAAAAACAAAGTGTTGAGAGAAAAATTCACTCTCTTCGAAAAGTTACATGGGGGAAGTTCATAAGGAGTCGGGACTATTTCTCCTGAAAACTATTCAAGTGGGTAGAGATATTAAACGGGGTGCCCCTAGCGGTTCTGAGGCAGCCTTAGCAAACTTCAGGTTAATCTGGTCACTATCAAATGAGTTGGCAATATTGCGGACCTAACCCTAACCCTAACCCTAGCGGGCTTCGGGTTAAATGGGCCACTAACGGGCTAAAATAAAATAAAATATAAATTATATTTAAATATAAAATTTTAAATTAAAACATATATAATATGTTAATTCAAACTAAATATACAAACCAAATGATTCATAATAATAAAAGCCAACACATAGTTTGTAATAGTTTGATTAATGGACAAAATCTTAAAGTTTAGACATTCAAAATATCGTAATTAAATAAAATCATACAATTACGACTTGAATACACAACTAAGTAAATATCAATCAAGTATCATGCTCAATCACATTTGATCCGTCCTTAGACAAAATATTATCTTTCAATTCTTATTCATCTAATATATATAAAACAATAAATAGTGAAATATTGTTACTTTAAATAACACAATTTATAAAAGAATATTTGTTACTTTAAATAACACAAAAAAATGAGTTTTTGTTATTTTAAATAACACAATTATATAATTTTCAGTCCCTTATAAAAATATAAAAAAATTTAAAAATTAAAAAATTTATTCGCGGGCCACAGGCTAAACGGTCCATGCCAAAAAGGCCCAGTTTTAAATGGGCCAAAATTTACAGGCCCAACCCTATTTCTTTCTGGGTTAAACGGCAGCCTGTCGGGCTGTGGCCCGCTTAACATCTCTACCCGTGGGGCTAAACGGTCTGGGTCAAAAAGACCCAGTTCTAAATGGGCTAAAATTTACAGGCCCTAACCCTGTTTTTTTCATGATTAAATGGCGGCCCGTCAGTGGCCTGTTCAACATCTCTATCTGTGGGAACATGGAACATCAGTATGAAAAGAAAAATAGAAATATTCTATCATCTCTAGCTAGTAAATGACATATATATAGAATCATAACGGTTAATTGTATATATTTCCTAGCTGTAATCTTCCTTACATATTTGTCGCCACTAAATCTTCTAGTAACTGACATAAAAAATGTAACCGATAATTATAAAAGTTGTATTTAAGTGTAATCAAATGGAAAACTGTTCATTTTTTTCTCTTTATAGCATTTTGACTGAATTGATAACAAGAGAATTAATGACGTGTGCTGAAAATAACTGATAAAAATAAACAACAATGGTTACTATATACACTTTTCAATGTAAAACTTTATCAAAAAATGGGAATTTAAGGAAGATGACTATTATATATATATAGCATGTAACAATATAGTAGGAAATAGAGAAAATAATATACATAAATAAGGCAACTTAATTAGGTACAAGATTTTCAAGTTATGTTGTCTCAAATATTATTTAAACTCAACAAAATTGCTAATGTTTTATTCAATTCATTACACAAAACATTACCTCTAAAGTACAAAGGTTTATAATTAAGTTTTCTCATGGAAAAGATTAATCTTTGTTTGCTATGTTGTCTTGTGTGTGTTGCATATGCTGTTCATGAAGGCACCAATTTGTCTAGCCAGAAGCAAGGGGTAAGACAATTAAATTATTTTTATTATTCTAGTGTAACATTTAAAATTTAAACATTGGATTAAGAACATGATCCCTGTTTTTTTTTTTTTTTTTGTGAAAATTGTGTAAATGTAGGCCAATAAATGGTGTATCGCGCGATTAGATGTTGATCCTACGAAGCTGACAGGATTTTTGCAATATGCTTGCGGATTAATATTAGAATGTGAAGCTATTCGACCACTCGGGGCATGTTTTGATCCCGACGTCTTGCCAAATCACGCAAACTATGTCCTCAATCTATACTATAAACAATTTGGTGAATGCAATCCTCGTATCGCCACTGTCACAACAATCAATCCTTGTAATTACTCTCTCTCTCTATATAATCTACATATATACATATATTAATCAATGTATGTTTTTTTTATATATATGTTATCTAAGTTTTGATTATTACTAATGCCTTTTTTTTTTTTCTTTTTTTGAATGCAGCTTATGGCAATTGCAAGTATCCATGAGGACAATGGGGTGTTTCAAGTAGGTCAAGGTCACGAAAGTACAATAAAAACAATAAGATTGAGATTTGACATGTGTACAATAAATAATATGTTTGAATACTCAAATAAATTACGTGTGGAAATTTTATTATTATTAGTCAATTATATATACATAGTGTTTTAATTTCTATTGATTAGCATTCATGTGCGATATATAGGCGATAATTAGTTTTAAAAGTAAATCTTATTTCGGAATTTCACATAAAGAAATTAAGAATGGAATTTAATAGATTGAGAATAACGCAAAATATCTCACATTCGTTTCTTAAATCTCAAAATGTGTTATAATATAAGTCGTTAGAGCACTCACTAAAGAAAAACATAGCAAACATTAGCCAAGAAAATATTATTTTATTATTTCTCGCTGAGAACAAGAAGATGTTTTTAACTTTAGCTATCTCCAATTCATTACACCAAATTTAGTGTTTTGTGTAATTTTGTCAAAATTATATCCAATTTATTATACCTAATTTTACACCAAATGAATATTCTATTCTTTAATTTCCATTTTATAGTAAATAAATTTTTATTTACACAAGTACTTCGTTTACTTATATTTTATTACTATTAATCTAATTAATTAAAAACATACATTTAATTAGATATTATTCTCCTAAATTTCATACTTTAATTTGGTTCACCAAACCACTAAGTAAAATTATATATAGATTTACTTGAACGAGAGAGAACGTTATGGTGTCAATGCCAAGAAGCAATAACCAGCCAAGACTAGTACAATCTTCTAAAAAAAGACTAATACAATAAAATATGATAATAACCAATCACGAATATGCGCCATTTTTATCATCTAACAACATCTCCAAGAGTGTAATTATATCTTCAATTTGGAACAAAAATTTGTTCCAGCACTGTGCCAAAGCCTGCGTTAACTATTTTGAAAATGAAAATTGTTTTGCGCCAGAAATATGACAACAATGTAGATGCGCTAAATTTTTTAATTCTTAGTTTTATATTAATGAGTTTAGTATATGAAAATATGCACTGAAATTAATGGAATGTTATGAAATATTCATTTTTAATGCAGAATACTGCAAACTGTTGGAGATTGATTGCATAATTTGCACTAAATTAGTGTTGAATATGAACTAAAATGGTGCACACTGTTGGAAATGGTCTAAAAACACATGGCATAATCTTGTTCGTTCAGTTTACTTTGAGGATCTTGAAATTAATGAATAATTTTACTATGATTGTGATTTATATTAACTTAATTAAATTAATTACGTAATTTATAATTAATTAAATCACAAGAATTATGAGTCACATGGATAATTAAATTATTAATTATTGATTAAATGAAATTATCCTAATCCATAGACATATAATGATTATAGTCTTGGTCATCTATAAGACATTATTGTTATCGTATTGATACTTAGATAATTTAATTTATAGACCTAATCTACAATTTTTCATTGAGAAATTTTTCTATCGATAAACTAGCTAGCCCGTTTTCATCCATAAATTTCTCGGAAAAATATATAATTAATGATTTTTTACTCAAAAAATCAATAATGTAAAATCTCAAAAAACTTCAATATATTTTGTTGTCCATAGGACCATATCATACGCATCTTACCTTTTTATGAAAGGGTATCATCTCTTTACTTTATTCTCTTACTTATTATTTTTATTGCCGTTGAAAATGAAAAGGTTAAATGAGCTAAATCATTGGAGTAATCATGTCAACAAAATAAGGAATTAAGTAATTAAAATGGATAAAATTAGGACATATAAATAAATTGATTTGGCTAGCTGTGATTATTACTTTGGAGAAGATCAATTAGCTCCATGATTTACTAACATGCCAAAATACATGTTGCATCAATTAATATTTAAACTCAAGAAATTAGCCAATATTTTTCACTTTCATACAAAAAAAATAAAATCTCAGAAATATAGATTGCACCCTAATTTCTCATGGAGAAATATAATCTCTATTTGCTTATTGTCTTTTGTCTTTTGGGTACTGTATATTCTATTCAGGAAGTAAGTCCATTTTTTCATTTTTATAATAATTGGCATAGTATTTTTAGTTTTAAATTAATGGTTAGTATTATTATTGGTCGACGCTGATTCTTTATCTTTTTTTTTATTATTGCAATAAATTATGTTACTCTAGGGCACTTGGTGTATTGCCAATTTAAATTCTCCTCCCGACAAAATGCAAGGATTTATCGACTATGCTTGTGGAGTGGTGGATTGTCGTGCCATTCAATCAGGCGGTTCATGTTTTGAACCGGAAACCTTGTCAATGCATGCAAACTATGCCCTCAATCTCCTTTACAAAGTTCGCGGTGTTTGTAATTATCAAATCGGCACCATTGCGTTAACCGATCCTTGTAATTACGCTCTCCCTCTTTTTCTCTTTATATACACTGCAAGAAATTCGCGGATTTTTTTTTTGTCTTAATAATCCTCGTCGGTAAATACAAAATGATGCAATTTATGTCCGTTGCTGATTATAAATATTTCCTTAATTCGTTAAAATGTTGTTGGCATGATGATTCGGGTGATAATTATATATGAGTTATTTTTTTACCTGAATATTTATTTTATTTAGGTTTACTAATGAGCTCTATTTCTTGATTTTTGATGTAGCTTATGGCACTTGCATTTATCCATGAGGTGATCAAATGGTTTCAAGTACAAGACGAGTATCATGGGATTTTATTTGCTTTTTAAGAGATATTCTATTAAATTTTACGAGAAGAAATGTCATATTATATATCCATTACCTATATATAATAAAGTTTTCTTATTTATCATCGATCTTGTGCAAAGCACACGAGTTTTGTTATTACAGTTAAGCCTCTATAAATTAAAATAACGTTGGGACTGTTAGATTCTATTAATTTATTGTGATATTAAATAATTGATAAATTAAAATATTATTATTTTATAGAAATGTGGCTTGTAAAAAAAATTGATTGTGGGTAATTGTCGACTCATCTAAGAACAGTTGAAGGGTTGAAAATATTGAATTATTTTTCTTGTTACCAAAATAATATCAAATGATTCGACTTTGCAATGCGCGTATTACAACTTGATAGATATTGAAATTGCAGAGTTACTATTTAATGAGGATGCTTAACAACATTGATATTGAATAAGTGTTTGTTAAGCCACAAGAAAATCAAGCTGAAATTAAGTTTTTACTAACTTAATTCACAACAAATCAACAACAAATCAAAGATGAGAGTCAAGATAATACTACTTTAACAGGAAACAAATAATAATTAAGTAATTTTTTTATAAAGTATTCGTAGATTATTATAAATGTATTATATATTAAAGAAATTATTAATGTATATATTGTATGAGGCCAATATGATTTCCCATTTATGTATTATTTTATAAATTTAGAGAATTGTTAATTTAGCATGATGTCCACAAGTCGGTAGCAGACAAACATATTTTTTAAATAAAATTATTAATTAACCAAGTATTAAATTATCGAAGTTCTATTGTATATATGACTTCTTTGATGTCCTATATGTGCATATTTATCTTACCTTAAAATTTATTGGCATATGGTGTGAATATCATGAACTTGAAAGGTTTACTTGTTTGTGTGAAAGATATCATTAACAGTATCTTGTAAAACTTTTAGGAGCTCAAATTTTATACTTCCAAAATGAGATCTTTGATATTTTCTAAGTTGTTTTTAAAATCTTAACATAAACTTTTCGTTGAGTATTTCAATTACAACGCTGAGTATATTCTACGATCATATTTTATTTAAAATTTGAAAACTTAACTTGACATCATTAATAATAATGAATATTTTATAAAATTGAATCAATGTGGATTCTATCTCTTGAACATCCAATTTCCCTCAATTTCTTTTAATCTCATTAAAGATAAATTAAGCTAAAATTACACCACCTTATTTGGCTTAAGTTGGAGTACTAAGGATCAATCTTGTGCTCTAGTGGTTGAGAAATGTATTGTAAAGGTGAATGACTCAGATTCGATCCCATACGAGTGTGTGTATCCCCTCCCTAAATTCCCCCCATTGTACTAAAAAAAAAAAAGTTGGAGTACTAATGGCATCTGTGGTGGGAGGTTTTTGGAGAGGTTTGTGGAATGAAAAACCTTATTAAAAAACCTCACCATCATTGTGAAGTAAAGGTTTTGTGATTCCAAAAAAAGCGGTATCATGTTTACGGTGCCGCATCCTCCGTTTTCTTTTTAAAAAAAAATGGCAAAAGTAGGTTTGGATAAAAAAGCATATAATTATAAATAATTTAAATAATAATTATTATATATAAAATATGTATATAAATATAAATAGTATTTATTTATATAAAATATAAAACAAATAATATTTATAAATATAAATATAAATAGTATTTATGATATTTTTTTAAAACATAGTATTTATGATATTTAAAATATGTATAAAGACATTTTTTTATTTTATAAAAATATAAATTATATATATTTATATAAATGTATAATGCATATTATATAATGTAAAATATAATAAGTATGTGATATTATAGTGGGGAAGTGTAGGGTCCACAAAGATTGTTTAAAGGTTTTGGATTGTGGAAAGAAATATAGGGTTTTTTCTTTTTGGAGAAATGTGATACCAAGAGTTCCACCAAAAAGTAGGTTTGTAGAGGTTTTTAGAGACGTGGCATTGGAGATGCCCTAAGGTTTAGAATGAGAGACCTACGTGCCAGTGGTCCTTGTTCTTAGATTTGCCTAAGCATGACAAGTGCCCAAGCCCAACCAATTGGATTAATCTTTGCGTAATAATCCATTA
Source organism: Rehmannia glutinosa (assembly GCA_016081115.2). Classification (NCBI taxonomy): domain Eukaryota; kingdom Viridiplantae; phylum Streptophyta; class Magnoliopsida; order Lamiales; family Orobanchaceae; genus Rehmannia; species Rehmannia glutinosa. Next base: position 93,181,422 of record CM071937.1, on the reverse strand, counting down.
AAAAGGCATCAGTTCACTCTGAAAAGAGCCCAAAAGCATTTGTTGGGCTCTTTTGGGCTTGTATCAAACCCGAAAAATAAAGTCACTTGTTGCACCTGTCTGATCAAGTGCCTTAAAAGTTGTTTTTGTTCCACAGCTTTTGAAAATTTATAAATAGGACCCCAGTTGCATTTCAATTTTTCTTTTGGTTGACCCAAAGTCACACACTAGGATTTTATTTTTTGGCTCAAACGATAGTTTTTTTATAAGAGCAACTCAAAACTAGACTATAATGACAATCGTAACCAACTGATTATGGACCGACTTGACTAACAAGAAATCAAGCGGGGAATTGGCAAGATCAATTCAAATCCAAAACTAAAACACTCCTACGCTAGGAGACTTTAGCACTCCTTAAAGAAGACTGCAAAACACTGAACACTCGGACAACTGACTCGCCTACAAATTTCACCCTTCAACTGGGAGAAATGAATCAACAAAAAAAAAACTGACAAATAAAAAAACAACAACCTAGCAAGCAAACTAAAATGCGAGAAAAAAAGACATGACAAAATAAAAAATAATATCATTAAAAAAAAAAGGTTCTCTCCCACCCCCAAATCCACAGCCACATCCCGACACTACCGTTCCCGCAAACCTACCATTGTCTCGCTGTTGGCCACCACCACTAAGAAACACCCAAATCCCAGATCTTGAAACTGAGAAGAAAAATATCGTATCGAGGATTATGGCCGGAACGACCAAAAATTTCCGACCATCGCTAGCCTTCCTGGCGGTGCATTAGTCTGAACAACCACGCATGGTCGCCATTATGACTTACATTCTTATAGGAGAAGAAATCAACTTGGGAGGGGGAGGGGGGAGGAGGGATGAGCGGCATGTGGGGGGAGGGCAAAAAGATAAAAGTTATTAGGGTTTTAGATTTTTTAGACAGAAAGGAGAGAGAAAAAAGTATAGAAAAAATAAAGGTAATTGCACACGCTAGGCTAACCTTTGGTGGTTTGCATTTCAATTCACTCCACCACATCCGTGTATCTTCTAGCATTTGTCATTTTCTTCTTCTCCAGTTTTGAATGTCCTGAACATATTTTGCTCCGAATGCTCTAGATTTGTAGTGTTGCTATCTTTAGTTGTAGATTTGTGGTATCTTGGAGACGATGAGCTAAAATCATGAAGCACCTATGCGAGGCAATTTTATCTTGCGAATAAAGAATTTAATTCTCATCTCGACTCATTCTCCATCTTGTTGCTATAACCGTTTATGAGAAAACACATATTGTTAATGACAAATAATGTTACGGTGTTACAACATCAAAAGAAAAATACACTACATATATATATTACAAATGTATATACTAATTTTCTTAGAAATCCAGAGTCTAGATAGAATGTTATGTACATTCGATTTGATTAATTGCCTATAGAATTACTTGAACGAGAGAAAAGGAGAAAGAACGTTATGGCGTCTAAGTCAAGAAGTAATAACCAACCAAAACTAATACAATCTTCTAAAAATAAAAAAAAAAAGACTAATTGCTACAAAATATGACAATAATCAATCACGAATATGCACCAATTTTATCGTCTAAAAGCATCTCCAAGAGAGTCTATATCTTCAACAAAAATTGCTCCAGCACTGCGCCAAAGCCTGAGTCATTTTGATTTACATGATAATGTAAATAGTCTTGCGCCAGAAATATGGCAGCACTGTAGCTGCGCTAAAATATTTTTCTTTTTTTTGTTTTAAATTAATCATTTTAGTATATTGAAATATGCACTAAAATTAATGAAATTTTATGAAAATATTCATTTTTAATGCAGAATTTACTGCAAACTGCTGGAGATTGGGTGCATATTTTGAACTAACATAGTATTGAATATGAAGAAAAATAGTGCACACTACTGAAGATGGCCTAAAAACACCTGACATAATCTTGTCGCTTCATTTTGCTATTCATTTTGCTAGACACACGCTAACAACAATTTTGAGGACAATAATTGTACTATGATTGTGATTTATATCTACTTAATTAATATAATTAAGTAACTTATCATTAATTAAAATCACAAGAGTTGTGAGTCACATGGATAATTAAATTGTTAATTATTAATTAAATGAAATTATCCTAATCCATAGATAATGGTTATAGTCTTGGTCATCTATAAGACATTATTGTTATGGTATTGATACTTAGATAATTTTGTAGACACCTAATCTACAATTTTATAAGACATTATTGTTATGGCACTGATACTTACAATTTTATCATTGAGAAAATTTTCTATGGATAAACTTGCCCGTTTTCAAAAATTTCTCGGGAAAATAGATAATTAATGATTTTTTTACTCAAGAATTCAATAATGTAAAATCTCATAAAAGTTCAATATATTTTGTTGTCCATAGGACCATATCATACGTATCTTACTTTTTTTTTCTTTTTTTTTTTATCATCTCTTACTTTGTTCTCTACTTATTATTTTTATTGCCGTTGAAAATGAGAAGGTTAAATGAGCTAAATCATTGGAGTAAACATATCAACAAAATAAGGAATTAAGTAATTAAAAGTGATAAAATTAGGACATATAAATAAATTGATTTGGCTAGCTGTGATTATTACTTTGGAGAAGATCAATTAGCTCCATGTTTTACTAACATGCCAAAATACATGTTGCATCAATTAATATTTAAACTCAAGAAAGTAGCCAATATTTTTCACTTTCATACAAAAAAGAAAAAAAAATTCAGTAATATAGCTTGCAGCCAAATTTATCATGGAGAAAAACAATCTCTATTTGCTTATTGTTTTTTGTCTTTTGGGTGTTGTATATGCTATTGATGGAGAAACCAAGGGGTTTGGTCAAGTAAGTGAAATTTTCATTTTTATAATAATTGGTATAGTATTTTTAGTTTTAAATTAATGATTAGTATTATTATTAGTCAACACTGATTCTTTTTTTTTTTTTTGTATTGCAATAAATTATGTTACTCTAGCCCACTTGGTGTATTGCCCAATCAAGTGCTCCTCCAGAGAAAATGCAAGGATTTTTAGACTATGCTTGCGGAGTGGTGGATTGTGGCCCCATCAAATCAGGCGGTTCATGTTTTGAACCGGAACTCTTGCCAGCTCATACAAACTATGCCCTCAATCTCCTTTACAGAATTCGCGGAATTTGTAATTATCAAATCGGCACTATTACATTCACCGATCCTTGTAATTACTCTCACCTTCTTTTTCTCTTTATATACACTGCAAGAAATTCGTGGATTATTGACGGATATAATCCTCGTTGGTAAATACACAACGATGGAAAATATTTCCGTTGCTAATTATATAATTATTTCGTGGCGATAATTGTATATAAGTTATTTTTTCATGTGAAAATTTATTTTATTTAGGTTTACTAATGAGCTATGTTTCTTGGTTTTTGATGTAGCTTATGGCACTTGCATTTATCCATGAGGTGATCAAAGGGGTTCAAGTACAAGACGAGGATCATGGGATTTTCTTTGCTTTAAGAGATATTCTATTAAATTTTACTAGAAGAAATGTCATATTATATATCCATTACCTATATATAATAAAGTTTTTCGTATTTATCATCGATCTTGTGCAAAGCACGTAGAATTTCTTAGTACAGTTAAGCCTCTATAAATTAAAATAATATTGAGATTATTAGAATCTATTAATTTATTGAAAATTAAATAATTGATAAATTAATAATATATTAACTCATAAAAATGTGGCTTGTAAATTAAGCCACGAGAAAATCACATTGAAATTAAGTTCTTACTGAAAAAAAGAGATTCAAGATCACACTACTTTAACAAGAAACAAATAATAATTGAGTAACTTTTATATAAAGTATTCGAATATTAATTATAAATATATTATATATTAAAGAAATTATTGATTTGTATATTTTATGAGGCCAATGTGAATTCTGTTAAATTTAGAAAATTAACAATTTAACATGTTTTCCTATATGTGTAATTAAAATACTCAACAAAAAGTCGAGACCAAATAAAAATATTATTTAATCAAAGTTATTAACTAGTTATTGAAGTTCTACTGTATATATATTTCTTTGGTGTCCTATATGTGCATATTATCTTACCTTAAAATTTATTGACGATGGTTGTGAATATCATGAACTTGAAAAGGTTGTTTACTTGTTTGTGTGAAAAATATCATTAAGAGTATCTTGTAAAACATTTAGGAGCTCCAATTTTATACTTCCAAAATGAGTTCTTTGATATTTTCTAAGTTGTTTTTAAAATCTTAACAAACTCTTCTCGTTGAGTATTTTAATTACAACGTAATTACTACTAATATCTTACGATCATATTTTATTTAAAATTTGAAAGCTTAACTTGACATCATATAATAATAAATAAATATTTTATAAGATGTAGGAATTTATAAAATTAAAAAATTAACTTGACATCATTAATAATAATCAATATTTTATAAAATTGAATCAATGTGGATTCAAATCTCTTGAACATCCAATTTGCCTCATTTTCTGATAACTCAATAAAGCTAAAATAAGCTAAAATTACTCCACTTTATTATGCTAGTGGACCTTGGTCTTAGATTAATCTATACATGACAAGTGCCCGGATCTTGAAACAGAGAAAAAAAAATATCGTGCGGGGGTTCTTGTCGAACGACCGAAATTTCCGGCCATCGCCAGCCTTCGTGGCGGTGCATCAGTCTGAACAACCACATATAGTCGCCATTATGACTTCCATTCTCATGGGAGAAGAAATCAACTTGGGGGTTGGGGTAGGGGTATGGGCGGCTGGTGGGGAGAGGGAAAAAAGAGAAAAAAGATTATAAAGGTTTTGGATTTTTCAGAAAGAAAGGGGAGAGAAAAAAGTAGATAGAGAAAAAAAGTAATTGCACATGCTAGGCTAACCCTTGGTGATTTGCATTTCAGTTCACGCCACCACATCTGCGTATCTTCTAGCATTTGTCGTTTCCTTCTCCAGTTTTAAATGTCAAGTTGTAGATTTGTTGTATTTTGGAGACGATTGTCTTAAATCGTGAAGCATTTATACGAGGCCATTTGGTCTTGCGAATAAAGAATTTAATTCTCATCTCAACTCATTCTCCATCTTCTTGCTATAACCGTTTATGAGAAAACACATATTGTTAATAACAAATAATGTTACCACATTAAAAGAAAAATACAGTACACATATATTACAAACATATGTACTAATTTCTTATAAATTCCAGAGTCTAAATAGTGTGCTAGGTAAATTCAAGTTTATTTATTTCCTATAGAATTACTTGAACGAGAGAAAGAGAGAGAGAACGTTATGGAGTCTTAGTCAAAAAGTAATTAATAACCAACCAAAACAATACAATCTTCTAAAAATAAAAAGACTAATACAACAAATTATGAAAATAATCGATCACGAATATGCGCCAGTTTTATCGTCTAAGAGCATCTCCAAGAGAGTACTATATATTCAACAAAAAAGTGCTCCAACACTGCGCCAATTAATTAAGAACGGTTTTGCTCCAGAAATATGGCAACACTATAAGTTGCGCTAAAATTTCTAATTTTTTTTAAATTAATCAGTTTAGTATATGAAAAATGCACTAAAATTAATGAAATATTATGAAATATTCCTTTTAAATGCAAAATTTACTGCAAACTACTGAAGATTGAGTGAAGATTTTGCCTAAAATAGTGTTGGGTATGAAGTAATTATTGTTTGCGGTGTGTGGTTTTATCGAAAAATGGACAGAATAACGGAACATTATATTTAAGTCGAGGTGAGAATTGTATTCTCTATCCGCAAGATGAAATTGCTCCATATGAAAGTGTTAACAGTTCCCACAATCGTCTCTAAGATACAATGATTTTCAACTTCGACTTAGTAGCACTTGATTACTGCGAACTTAACGTGTTTCATAACTTTCGAGAAAAACATAAAGGAAGAGATGAAGCAATATGCTAAATGAATGCATATTTTACGTGTGTAAAATGATCATTCAGTAGTCTATTTATATCGAGATCTGGATGTCCTTTCAGAGCAGGTGCATCTCTTGGTCTAGATCGATCTGGACTATTGGATCGTGTCTTCTGATCAAGAGACATAATTTGATGACCTAGGAATTGATCTGGACTATTGGATCGTGCATTCTAATCAACAAGTATAATTTGATGGTCCATATCGCATCTCTTCCGAAGATGCACAAGCTTCGATATGCACCCCTGCACACGGAACAAAGGCGTTCAATCAGTGAATAGGCGCGCCCAATGCGACTATGTGTGACGTGCGCAGGCTTAGGCCCAACTCGGACTCGGAAGGTGCTCCGCACCATTCTCGGTGCTATTTGATTACTCCTTATTAGTGGTGAAACTCTATATAAACTAGTTAAACATTTAATATGTTTCCTAAGTGGGATATGACTTTCCATATTCTCACCCTTTTATATTTCTTATATAAATTAAAGGCATTTAAGTAACTAACTTTATACATTAATTTTATCATTCACCCGAAATTTGTTTTGAGAAATTCAAAAAATGCTAATTTTATCTACCCACGGTGTATATTACGATTACATCATTTATTTTCCGAAACTAATAAATTCTCCAAACTTTAAATAATTGGTCAAAATCGGGTCAAATCTATTTTTTTAAAACAAATTTTCGATAGTAAAATGGTGCACATTGCTGGAGATGATCTAAAAACACTTGGCATAATCTTGCCGCTTCATTTTGCTAGCCGCTGACAGCAATTTTGAGGATCTTGAAACTAATGAATAATTGTACTATGATTGTGATTTATATTAACTTAATTAATATAATTAAGTAACTTATTATTAATTAAAAACCACAAGAGTTGTGAGACATGGATAATTAAATTATTAATTATTAATTAAATGAAAATATCCTAATCCATAGATAATGGTTATAGTCTTGGTCATCACATTATAGTTTTGGTATTGATACTTAGATAATTTAATTTATAGACCTAATCTACAATTTTATCATTGAAATATTTTCTATGTATAAACTTGCCCGTTTTCATCCATAATTTTCTCGGGAAAATAGATAATTAATGATTTCTTACTAAAAATTCAATAATGTAAAATCTCATAAAACTTCAATATGTTTTGTTGTCCATATCAAATGTATCATCTCTTACAGATTTTTTTTCTTTTTTTTTTGGGAAAGGGTATCGTCTCTTAATTTAATTCTATTACTTATTATTTTTATTGCCGTTGATACTTGATAGTGTACATATAAAAAGTTTTACAATTATAAGAAAATGAAAAGGTTAAATGAGGTAATTAAATCAATGGAATAAGCATATCAACAAAATAAGGAATTACGTATTAAAATTAGGATATATAAATAGATTGATTTGGCTAGCTATGATTATAACATGCCAAAATGCATGTTGCATCAATTAATATTTAAACTCAAGAAAGTAGCCAATATTTTTCACTTTCATACAATAAACAATTAAAAATCTCAGTAATATAGCTTGCAGCCTAATTTCTCATGGAGAAATACAATCTCTATTTGCTTATTGTCTTTTGTCTTTTGGGTGCTGTATATGCTATTGATGAAGAAACCAAGGTGTTTGGTAAAAAACAAGTAAGTCAATTTTTTATTTTTATAATAATTGGTATAGTATTTTTAGTTTTAAATTAATGATTAGTATTATTATTAGTCAACACTGATTCTTTTTTTTTTTTTACATTATGTTACTCTAGGCCAATTGGTGTATTGCCCAATTAACTACCCCTCCCGAAAAAATGCAAGCATTTATAGACTACGCTATGAGTGGTGGATTGTGGAGCCATCCAATTAGGCGGTCCGTGTTTTGATCCGCAGCTCGTTCCAGCTCATGCTAACTATGCCCTCAATCTCATTTATAAAACTCGCGGTGTTTGTGATCATGAGATTGGCACTATTACATTCATCGATCCCTGTAATTACTCTATCCCTCTTTTTCTCTTTATATACACTGCAAGAAATTCGTGGATTATTGATAGATTTTTTACTTCTTAATAATCCTCGTCGGTAAATACAAAATGATGGAATTTATTTTCGTTGCTATTTATGTAATATTCCGTCGTTAAAATGTTGTTGGCATTACATTTCTGACAATAATGATAATATATAAGTTATTTTTTCACATGAATTTTGTTTTTTAGGTTTACTAATGAGCTCTATTTCTTGATTTTTGATGTAGCTTATGGCACTTGCAATTATCCATGAGGTGATTAAAGGGTTTCAAGTATATACAAGGCGAGGATCATGGGATTTTCTTTGCTTTAAGAGATTATATTCTATTAAATTGTACAAGAAAAAATGTCATCTTATATATCCATTATGAATATATAATAAAGTTTTTCTTATTTTATCATTGAACAAACTATTTTATTTTTTCTCTCTGTTCACCTTTTAACTTGGTTATTGTTTATGACTGTTGTATTGATCGGAGCTATTAGGTATCTTATTAAACTTTTAGGAGCTCAAATTTTATACTTCCAATGTGAGAGCTTTAATATTTTCTAAGTTATTTTAATTATGACATTATTACTTCTAATATTTTACGATCATATTTTATTAAAACTTGAAAACTTAACTTGACATCATATGAAAATAATAAATATTTTATAAGATACCGTTAAAAATATATATATATATATATTATAAGATGTAGGAACCAGACCTTTGGGTTAAATTGGGACCCATACAAGTAAACCACGAATCATGAGGGTATTTTAGTAAGTTCAAGCTAGGCAAGATCAATATAGTAATTTTCCTATCATATTCATTTTCGAATATTGTTGCAGCTGCATGTCCCCTTGCCACAAATTACTTACAAATTAAAGTAGAAGAAATTCTAGAACAATGTGAGATTATATAAACAACAAAGGCAAAAACTTGCGTGAGACGGTCTCACGGATTTAGATCCGTGAGACGGAGCCCTTACACAAAGTTTTAAGGGTTTTTTTTTCAGATTTTATTTTTCTTAGGGTTTACATTTGTTTTTTTAGGGTTTATTTTGTTTCTTGGGTTTATTTTTAATTGATTTGGGCTTTTAGGATTTTTAGTTTTTTTTAGGGTTTATTTTTTATTTTTTGGGTTTATTTTTGTTTTTCGGGTTTATTCTTCACGGTTCATGTTTTTAGGGTCTATTTTTGTTTTTTCATGGTTCATTATTATTTTTAAATTTATTTTCATGGTTCATGTTCTCAAGACGGAGCCTTTAGGAGGTTCGTTTCACGGATTTAGATCCGTGAGACCGTCTCACAAGAGACTTGCTCAACAACAAATTAACTATATTAAAGTTATATTATATAATTGACTTTGAGTTGCTGAATTAAAAACCCATTATCTAATTTCCTGATAAAAATATGGATTAAAACGAGCTAGTTTATCCATGAAAAACGTTCTCAGTCAAAACTCTTATAATATTGAACCTACATAATTAGCCTACATAATTACCTAAATATCAATATCCTATTATTGATATATCTCATTTATTATCGAGAATATAACAATTATATAATAATTTATATAATTTGCATTTTCATTTCCCACATAAGATTATAGTTGAAATTAATTAGGGGATCATTAATGTCAACTGATCGAAATATAGTTACAATTACTATTCTTTACATACACAAATTAAATATATAAGTCAAGATTAGTCAACATTATAGGCAATTAATTAAGGTAAGTGAATTATAAGCTATGGACCATAATTTCATTTCCTTAATATGCCAACATATGTTGCATCCAGTATTTAAACTCAAGAAAATAGCCAAAAAAAATTCTTTCATACACAAAACAAAGTTCCCATGGGGAAATACAATCTCTATTTGCTTACTCTATGTTGTATTTTGGGTGTTGTATATGCTATTGATGAAGAAACCAAGTTGCTTGGTCAAAAACAAGTAATAAGTCCATTTTTATTTTAATAATAATTGACATAGTAATTTTAGTTGAAAATTATTGATTTAGTATTAATTATTTGACAACACACGGATTCTTGATTTTTGTTGATTGGACTAAATTTTGTTAATGTAGGCCAACGATTGGTGTATCGCACGGCTAACTGCTGATCCAGATAAGATGAAAGGATTTTTAGATTATGCTTGCGGAGAGATAGATTGTGGAGCCATCCAACCAGGCGGTTCATGTTTTGATCCAGACCTCTTGCCAGCTCATACAAATTATGCACTCGATTTCTTTTACAAAACTCGTGGTGATTGTAATAATGACATTGGCATTATTACAACAATCGATCCATGTAATTACTCTCCCCCTTCTCTCTCTCTATATATATATATCGGATAATTATAAAAACTACCCCTGAGATTTAGCTTAATTACAAAGAAATTCAGTTATCTTTTAAAATTACGTACAAGTACCTATTGACATTTGTTTCTATTTTACAAACTGCACCCTCAAAATGACGGTATTCGGTATGTAAATAAAAACATAAAGGGGTGTTTTGAAAGATAACTGGAGTATTTTTTTTTAATATGCTAAACTTCAGGGATAATAATTTCGGTATAAAAAAAAAAAACTTATACATGAATATATGTTTTAGTGTTTGATGTGTGATAATTAGTTGTTTGTTGATGTTGATGCTATCTTTTTCACATGAGAATTTATTTTTATTTAAGTTTACTAATGAGATTTGTGTCTTAATTTTTGATGCAGCTTATGGCACTTGCAAGTATCCATGAGGACAATCAAATGTTTCAAGTACAAATCGAGCATCATTTAAAGAAAAATAGATTCATCTTAAAAAAGAAAAAAATAGTTCTCTTCTTAATTTGTGAAATAATATAATAAATTATACATGAAGAAATGTCGTATTATATATGAAGTAGATATAATAAATGTTTAACGTTTTCTTATTGATCGTCAATTTTGTGCAACGCCACAGAAGAGTTTTGCACTAGCTAGATATGCTTCATAAAGTTTTATTAACAATTTGTTCTACATTAATATTAATGTTGTTTTTCGGACATAAATTAAATTTCCTATATGTGCAAATCTCTCTTAACTTAAAGGTTTACTGATATATTTTTTTTTTCAAATGATAATATTTTATTAGAACAACTTAACAAAACTGGAATTACAACTACAAATGTAGCCAACTGGCTAAAAGCCGACTTGACTAAATAAAAGCCAAGCTAGGAATTGGCAAGACCAATACAGATCCACTCCACAAACTAAACACTTCACACCCAAAACTTGAACATTCCTACGTTGGGAGACTTCAACACTCCTTAATGAAGACCCTAACACACTAAAAAGACCAAAATCGGGCACGAGCAACCACTACATACTACAGAACAGATAAAACTGATCCGCCTACGAGTTTCACAAATCAACCGGGAAAAGAAAAGACAAACAAAAAAAAAAAACTCCCAACAACTATAGCTAAAAAACGAAAAAAAAATAACAAGAAAAAAAATGCATCTCCCTTACCCAAATCTACTGGTGCAACCCATCGTCTACTCAGCTCCGAGACACCTCCGTGAAGCTCCAATCCGCTTTCACCCTGGAACGAAAATTCCGGCCACCTCCTTAAGACACAAAGGACCGTCATCGTTGGTCCTCCAGCAGGAAGCATGGAGGGAGGGGAGGGGAGAGAGAGAGGGGTGGCGGCTGAAGATGGGGAGAGGGAGGGGGAAAGGATTTTGGGTTTTTTTTTTGTGGAGGTAAGGGAGAGAAAAAAGAGGTAGAGAAATGTGTTCTTTAAGGTATACTGATATATGATGGTATGAGAATCATGATTATGAACATAAAGGGAGGATTATCTAGTGTTTGATATATCATTAGAGTAATCTAAGAAGCTAAATTAATTATTTGTATTTGCCTTTTAACTTTTTAAATTGTGTATGCTTGATTCCGATGGTGAATTATTTTTGGTTCTATTTCCATGGTTCCGAACAATAGTCGGCCTATGAATTAGGGACGCCAATTAGTGACACGATGCGATAACTCGACACGAACTAGCTAACACAAATTTAGCAGGTATAGGTACAAACCTTAGCACGCTTCGATCAAAATTGAGTCGGACACGGTTAACATGGAAAATAATAGGTCAGGTCAGGTTGACAATCGAGTCACCACAATTGGAACTATTTAACCCATTTAATTTTATAATGACATATTATTTTCCTATTTTGTGATGTTTTAGTTGGTTAAATAATGATGGACAAATTATTAAATGTATATTTTAATAATTTAATTAATGTATTTTTTATTTATAATTTTAGCTTTTTCTTCATTTTTTTAACTTTAAATTATATAGGTATTTTGTGTCGTGTGTTACCCGTGTCATAAACAAGTCGTGTATCTTGACACGAACAATTAAATGGGTCGTGTTTGTATCAGACATGTAATACCCGTGTGAGAACACGACCCGTGAATACGATACACGACACAATTGACACCCATAAATACTCTAATTTCAGTTCCAAAATAGAGCATAAAAGCATTATTACAATATAACACTCAAAAGAGCCAATAGGAGTCTAGATTTAAAAAATAATTCTAGTTTACAATTACATCAAAAATCAATATATTACAATGAATAATCAAATATCAAATCCTACACAAGAAATTTGGTATGTAGAAGAAAAAAAAATGTAAACAAATTTATAACATACAATTTTTGGTACAAACCTCTTAATTACCTCTTTTGATAGTTCAACTTCCCAATGCACAATGAAAATATAGAGGCAAAAACAATAGGGTACATGATCAAAATTACAGCAATAACAGGTAACATACTGTGTTCATATCCAAAATAATCACTCAGAAAGGCTGATATTGCCTTTGGTTCCCCAAACACTACAATTTCCTTATCCACATCTCCAAACTGTGAATTAAGCATGCCATTTAGAGACCAAGAAGTTGGTGTAAGATAATAATACCAGACCCACCACTTGGGAATTTGCTGCAAAATAAAGAGCACATTTTTGTTATTATCAAAATTTTGAGTATGTAGTTTGTAACTTCATATTTCAAATAGGGCAATTTGCAAAATCAATCACTATGGTTTTTCCCAATTACAAAAAGGGTTATTAATATTTTAGTATCTGGACTATAGGCATTTTCGTCGGTTGATACCTCATATTTGCGATTGACCAATTCAAGTACTCATGCTTCATGGATTTGATAAATTGGTACCTATTTCAACTTGAAAAGACAATGAAAGCCCCAAGGAACCCCCCACAACTTGGGATGAGATCTCATTTTCAGTCCTTATTCCATATAGGGGAAAAAAATTTGCAACCTGAATTTTGTTCATTTTTACACTTTGCAATCTAAACTATTTATTTTTGCAATTAGCAACCTAAATTTTGCGGGTTTTTCACGAGTTCAACCTCCGAGCGATCGGAGTGGACTATTCAAGAATATTCTTGAATATCCTAGATCCCATTGGCGAATATTCTGGTATATTCCAACTCCTGGTGGTCGGAGGTTGCAAAGTGAATACCTCGCAAAGTTTAGGTTGTTAATAGCAAAAATAAATAGTTTAGATTTTTTTGAATAAATGCAAAATATTATTAAAAAAGAAAATATAATGAAAAATAAATAATTTAGGTTGCAAAGTGTAAAACTCGCTGCGTATAGGCAGGGCAACCCGTCTGTCATATGTTGCGGTCCCAAGCCCCGGATAAAGGAGGGGTTGCGTTAGGTCGGCACCCGGCGTAAAACTCTTGTCATTTCCTTATGGTATGGATCATATAAGACATCGTGATAAGGCTAGGATGCTCCCCGTAAGGAGTGCGCCGCAGGTCCGATCTGCGGTGTCTTGGCAAGGACCGCTACACCTCCATAAGGGCTTGGGTGTAGTGAAAAATACACAAGAACCCTCACACACTAATAAGAGGAACACAAATGATAATAAGAAAATTAGAAAGTATAGAATTGGCGGTGGAACATAGGTACTTTGTGAGGTAAAACTATAGAGCTCGTAGATATTATGAAAAGACGAAACATAGATATTATGTGTATCCAAGAGACTAAATGGGTAGGCGAGAAGGCTAAGACACTAGATACTACGGGTTATAAGCTTTGGTATAGTGGAAAGGATAGAACTAGGAATGGGGTGGGTATCATTGTAGATCCTCTCTTCATAGATCAAGTAGTAGGAGTAACTAGAAAAGGAGATAGAATCATATCCCTTAAAATTGTAGTAGGTAACGAACTTATAAATATTGTTAGTGTATATGCACCTCAGTAGGATTAGATGATGCTACTAAGGCTAAATTTTGGGAAGATTTAGAAACTCTAATGCAATCAATCCCTCAAAATGAAAAAGTCATCATAGGTGGAGACTTAAATGGACATCTTGGGAAGGATAATGAAGATTATGAAAGGGTCCATGGAGGATATGGCTTTAGCTCGCGTAACAATGAGGGTAGAACCATCTAGACTTTGCGAGTTGCTTATGATTTTATTATAGGTAATACCTTCTTTAAAAAGAGAGACGAACATTTAATCACATTTAAAAGTGGTCCTAACAAATCACAAATTGACTACTTTCTAACTAGAAAAAACGACAGAAAAATATGCAAAAATTGCAAAGTAATACCTGGAGAAAGCCTCACCACCCAACATAGACTACTAGTTTTGGATATCAAACTTATTAACATACACTTAAAGAGAAAGAAAATTAACATAACGAGAATTAAGTGGTGGAACTTAAAGAATATAGAAAAAAGAGATAGTTTTGTCAAATCTCTGGTAGAAACCATTGATTGGAAAGTGGAAGACAAAGCCGATGAAACATGGAACTATGTAACTACTCAAATGAAAAAGATTGCAAAAGAAACATTAGGGGTGTCAAATGGTAATAAATGGAATAAAGAGTCATGGTGGTGGAATCAAGAAATCCAAGAAAAGGTAAAGGAAAAACGAACTAGTTACAAAGTATTGTATTCCTGTAAAAACGAAGAAAACCTTAAAAGATATAAAGACGCCAAAAAAGAAGTAAGAAGAGCAATATATGAAGCAAAAACCAAGGCATACGAAGATTTCTATAAGAAACTAGATACTAAAGAAGGAGAGAAAGATATATATAAAATAGCAAAATTTAGAGAAAAACAAACAAGAGATCTAACCCAAATTAAATGCATAAAAGATGAGAATGAAAACATTTTAGTGAAAGACGAGGACATAAAAGATCGATGGAAGAGGTATTTCAATAATCTTTTTAATGAACCGAAGAGAAATGAAGTCACATTAGGGGAACTAGACCAATCTGAACTGAATAGAAACCGTACGTTTTATCGTCGAATTCAACTTCATGAAACAGAAAAAGCACTAAACAAAATGAAAAGCGCAAAGCGGTTGCCAGATGATATACCAATTGAAGCGTGGAAATGTTTAGGTGGAGTTGGAATTGCATGGCTTACTAAATTATTTAATGTTATTCTAAAAACTAAGAAAATGCGATGAATGGAGAAAAAGTATATTGATACCTATATATAAAAACAAAGGGGATATAAAAAATTGTGCAAATTACGGGGAATTAAATTAATAAGTCATACAATGAAACTATGGGAAAGAGTTATAGAAGCAAGAATAAGAAATGAAACTAGTATATTAGATAATCAATTTGGCTTCATGCCGGGGAAGATCCACAATTGAAGCTATACACTTAATTAGCGATTATGTGAACAATATAATGAGAGAAAACAAGATTTACATATGGTTTTTATTGATCTTGAAAAGGCATACGATAGAGTCAACCTTGATATAATGTGGCGCATATTGGAAAAAAAGAGGAATAAAAATAGCCTACATAGATGTCATAAAAGATATGTATGATGGTATAACAACATGTATCAGGACACCAACGGGAATATCTAGTGAATTCCCAAACACTATATAGGTTTGCATCGGGATCCGCTCTAAGCCCGTTCCTTTTTATCCTAATAATTGATGAAATCACTAAACACTTACAAAAATCCATCCCCGAATGTATGTTATTATTTGCGGACGATATAGTTTTAATTGATGAAACAAGGGAAGGAGTAAATGCAAAATTGGAAGTTTGGAGAGAAGCACTCGAATCAAAAGGTTTTACTATAAGTAGGGCTAAAAGCAGAATACATGGAATGCCACTTTAGTAAAAACAACGGGAACAATGAGACGAATGTTAAAATTGATGGACATGAAGTGAGTATAACAAAGAGTTTTAAGTACTTAGGATCTATAATTGAAGAGAACGGAGAAATCAATAAAGATGTCACACATAGGATCCGGTGGGTTGGAATAAATGGAGGAGTGCATCTTCTATCCTTTGTAGAATCGTAAAATACCATTAAAATTGAAAGGAAAATTTTATAAAACGGCCATAAGGCCGCAATGCTTTATGGAGCGAGAATGTTGGGCGACTAAATATGAACACGAACAAAAAATGAGGGTAGCGAGAGATGAGAATGCTAAGATGGATGTGCGGACACACTAGATTAGATAGAATAAGAAACGAACACATTAGAAACAAAGTGGGAGTAGCACCAATAGACGAGAAAATTAGAGAAACACGATTAAGATGGTTTGGACATGTTTTGAGGAGACCTTTAGATGCACTGTGCGCGACGTTTAGAAGGTAGAGAATCACTCACACAAATCAAAAGAGGTAGAGGTAGGCCTAAAAAGACTTGGAAAAAAGCTATTAAACATGACATGTTATACCTAGAAATAAACGAAAATATGGCTTATGACCGTAAACGATGGCGCGATATGATCCGTATAGCCGACCCCACGTAGTGGGATTAAGGCTTTGTTGTTGTTGTTGTTGTTGTTGTTGTTGTTGTAGGTTGCAAAGTGTAAAAATGGTCAAAGTCCAGGTTGCAAAAAAGTATTTCCCCTTCCATATATTGGATGAAAAACACGTGTACAATTGTGAAATCGTCTTGTATACTTGTCATTCACCCGATGCAATGGAATATGGAGTGAACATAAAAGTGGAATAGGAAATCTCAATCCCCACACAACTTGGCCAGTTTTAGTTTCCTTGGGGGCTTTATTGTACTTTCAAGTTGAAACATGTACCAATTTATCAAATCCATAAAATCTAGGTACTAAATTGGTCGATCACAAATGTTAGCGACCAAACTAGTAAAATACTTATAGTTCAGGTACTAAAAAATCATTAACTCTTACAAAGAAAATCCACTTATCTTTCAAATTACAAATATCTCCTTGAGGCATTACAAATACCCCCTTGAAGTGAGTTTTTGTTTTACAAATACCCAAAATAGGTGGGATTTGTAAAACAAAAACAAATGCCAAGAGGATATTTGTAATTTTGAAAGATAACTGGGTTTTTTTGTAACCAGACTAAACCTGAGGAGTAGTTTTCGATAATTAACCCTTTCAAATATAAGTATTGGACAATAACGTGCAAATGCTCGTAAAGTAAGAAATATTTACCGGGCGAGGGATCAAGAATCCGGAAAACAGATTCAGCAGAGTGTAAACGGACGACTGTAAAATGGAAGCTATGGCGAAGCTTGGGGTTATTGCAATCAACATCATTCCGAGATAAGTGAAGTAGAGCAGTGTACACAACATGGTATAGAAATACCAAAACAATTTATACGCTGACCAAGCGTATCCGATCATCGGATATGTGATGGTCGTGAAGGCTATTGTTTGGGCCAAGATATACGGGATCTCTACGACAACCTACAAAATGAAAAGATACCGAGCCAAAAAAAATGTTGATCAGAAAATTTCATTTTTATTCCGCTCGAGAACAGTTTTTTACTCAACATGCGACTGCTTATGAAAATCTTCAATAAAGTGCACTGTTAACTTACTTTCATTTTTTCAATCACCGATCGTATCTACTAATTTAAAAAAAAAAAACGAATCGATCAGATCACTGTAATTTGGCGTACCTGTGCGGCCGAATAAGCCCACGGATTATACATTCCGGCAAACTGTTCTCTGTATACAACAGTTCGCTCTACGCTAACATATGAGAGAATTGATGAGGCATTGTTTATGCCACAGAAGAGGGCCGAGCTATACATCGAACCGAGCAGAGTGAATAGACTCTGCTGATTATGCCTATTGGATCAGAAGATAAAAGCAGCAAAACAATGTTAAAGACAAAAAAAAAAAAAAACTGAGTGACTAGTAGGGGCAATCCGTGACACGAGATGAACCTGACCTAAAGTTACTCATAGAAACACGAACATGAAAACGAGAACCACGAACACAAAGAGGACTAACATGAGTCTGACACGATGTTATCAATTTGTCTTGAAACATAATACCTTATATTTTAGAGATAGTTTCAGAAACCCCCTGAGGTTGGGGCTAATTACAAAAAATCAGAGATTTTTGAAAATTGCAAAAAGAAACCCTTGAGTTTTGATTCCGTCTTATATTTTCCCCCTCCATAATTAAAAAAACATTTCAAAAAACACCCTGGTGTTTATATAAATATTACAGTAACCTTCTTAAATTTAAGACAAATCAAACATGATGATTTTTTTGTAATTTTGAAACATCTCTATTTTTTTTTTATAATTAGCGCAAACCTCAGGTTGTTTTTTGTAAGCATCCCTATTTTATTTAATATGTGATGTATTTTGAATATAACCTGAAATTCACCGGAAACTAAACACGAACACGACTCGATGACTCGAATTGCCACCCCTACTAGCTAGAGACATACGTATAGAACCAAGTAATGTTCGAGACAATTTGCTTACACTTTCTTCGCTTGACCCCAGAACAGGGCGCCGTAAAGGAAAGATGCGAAAAGCATATGCATCGAACGCATCAAATTGTACGAAGGACTTCTCCAGTAAGACCAATGCTGCTTCCAGAGGCAGGTTTTGAATTGAGTCCAACCGTCCTGCGAGTAGCGTGTCGGGAAATGCAAATTTTTCGAACCCGAAGGCGGTCGACTCAGCTTTTTCACCAGCTCCATGTTACTCCTTCAAGCCATATAACACAAAATGAATCTCAATATCGATTAAGATGTGCCATGCATCTCTTGTCTGAGATACAACTATGGGAGTGTTTAATTTGCTCTGCTTTTAGAGAAAGTGATTTATTGTAGCAGAAGCGAAAAGTAGTTGAGAATCCGAAGTTGTAGTGTTTGCAATTAGAATAAGTTAAAAAAGTGAGTTTAGGGAATAAGTTGTAAAAGTATTTTATTTGTGTGTAAAAATCAAACTTCAAGTACAATAAAAAAAATTGGAATACAAAAATGCCCCTGAGGTTTGGACTAATTACAAAAAAACTCGAGATTTTTGAAAATTACAAAAGAAACCTTTTCCCCTTCATAAGAAAAGAAACATATCAAAACCCCGCCGATATATATAAAAACAAACAGTTACCCCCTTAAATTTAACACATAATCAAACCTGGTGGGAAATTTAGAGCACCATTCCCCCTGTTTTTAAATTCTGATTAAATTATGCAAAATCAAACGCACAAGTTGGCTTTGAAAAAACTAAAAATTTCTCTTTTAAGACAAAAGCTGACAATCACTTTTTGAAAAGTTTGCAAACACTCCCTATGATCATAACTAACTTTCATTAAAGCATCATGAAAGAAAAAGAGTTGGCCATTGGACTCACTCGTGCAAAGAAGAATTCTTGTAAATCTCAGCAAAGTCTATGCCAAGTTCAGCTTCTGAGGAAGTTGAACTAACTTCCATCATCCATGTAGCAGGATTGTAGTTATCTCTGATTTTTTGCACACCAGAGATGCCCTATTATACAGTTTAAAAAAAAAGTAAAAGTTAAGTAATCCCTATTTTGTTGAAAAGAAAATGGGAAAAATGTAAAATTAGTCATGCATCTATTCGGGTGTTGCAATACTAGTCTTCTAACTTTTCAAATTGCAATTTTGGTCCTGTAAGTTTTGCATTTGTGCAATTTTGGTCTATAAGCTTTACATTGGTGTAAATTTGATCCTAACGGCTATTTTAATATTTCACTTATTCCCAAAATGTCATTGGTAGCCAAAATATTTAATATACCTATGATCATGTAGAAATTAGTATCAGAGGCTAAGTTTTTATTTACTTATGAGTTGAATTTATTAATCATTTATATTAGGGATAATTACAAAAAGACCCCTAAGGTTTGGGCTAATTACAAAAAAACAGGATATTTTTAACAAATTACAAAAAAAAAAACCTTGAGGTTTGATGTGCCCTTAAATCTAAGGGAGGGGATAAATGTAATATTTTGATAAATGTAAGAGGAATTTTGAAATATTTTGGTATGTGAAGGGAGGAAATGTAAGACGGGTTAAACCTAAAGGAGGGCTTTGTAATTTTCGAAAATCTCTGGGTTTTTTTGTAAATAGACGAACCTTGGGGGTTTTTATGTAATTATCCCTTTATATTATCGATTGCCTAGTGACAAAATGATTTTAGAATCATGAATCAGATCGAATCCGAGATATAAGTTCTACATGTATCATTTCCTAATGATGAAAATACAAAAACACGTACAAATTTGGCAAAATCGTTTACTCACCTCAAAATATTCAATTAATTTAGAGGATTGCTGACCAACAGGCCCACAATAGATCATGCGACCCCCGGGTTTCAAGAGTAGTACCTGTTGTTACAAAGAGGTACATTGTCATATATTACTATTACATGAGATGTTAATCTATTAGTTGACAAGAACATAGAATTCATAGAGAGAAGTAGTTATTTCGTGGACTTGTACATGGAGTGTTTGCAAAAACTTCTACTTTTAGAAGGAGTGATTTATTTTAACAGAAGTAAAAGCAGTTGAGAATTAGAAGTTGAATTAACGGCTTAAAAGTATGTTTTGTATGCAATATCAAATTGAAAATTTACAAAACAGTCCATAGTCTATTACCTCATCGAATTTTTCAAATATGTCGATACTCGGTTGGTGTATGGTGCAAACAATTGTTCTCCCAGTATCCGCCACATTCTTGACCGCCCGCATAACAATTGCTGCTGATCTGGCATCCAGTCCGGTCGTAGGTTCATCCATAAAGATAATCGAGGGGTTAGCAACAAGTTCGACAGCTATCGTTAGCCGTTTACGTTGCTCAGTCGAAAGACCATCAACACCAGGCATGCCCACTAATGCATCTTTGATTTCATCAAGCTCAATGGTCTCAAGCACTTCTTTCACAAACTCCTATTATAGTCACCACATAGAAAATTAAAATTATGCTAATTGAGAATGTGGGGATAATTCCAATTTTAGTACCTAAACTATAGTCTGTTTTTACTTTTGGTACCCCACTTTCAGAGCATATCAATTTCGGGTACCCAATGTTTTATTCTTTATTCACTTTTGCCACATTCTGTCAAGTTTCCATGTCACATTTGTATTGGCAAAAGTGATTAAAGTTAAAATATGGGGTACCAAAATTGATATGATCTGAAATGCGGTACCAAAAAATGAGAACAGACTATAGATTAGGTACTAAAATTAAAATTATCCTTTGTAAAAATTTTGAAATATGAGCATCATATGGTCTCATACATATCTCGTCTTCGCATCGATATCTGAATGAAGCCGAAGCCAGGCAGAAAAAATAACCGATTCTTCGACTGTAATATTAGGAGAATGTATGTCGCTTTGTTCGCAGTAACCTGAAATCCTAGCGAATGTGCTTTGAACTTTAGGATACCCTCCGACTTTTATTTCTCCTTCGACAGTTCCCGTGGTTTTTCTACCGGAAAGTACGTCAAGAAGTGTCGTTTTGCCGGCCCCACTTACGCCCATTAGCGCTGTAAGAACGCCTGGCCTGAATGCACCGGTGATACCACAAAGAAGCTGAAGCCGTTTCTCAGTGAAACCGCGCTCCTTCATTGCCTGAAAACAGAATCAGGGGAAATAAGCTACACCGTGTAACTTGATTCTAACGCTTACTGATATGCTAAACGACTTAAAAGGAATTTAAAACGCGATTTTTTTTACCGGAGGGGTTTCAACGTAATATTGCACATCTTGAAACACCAAACTTAGCGGTTCAAAGGGTAAAACCATTCTCCCTGCAACATAAGACAAAATCCTCGAGCGCAGTCAGCAAAGGACAAGTTTTGTCACTAAATGTGAGACCCCGAATTTTAACGTGAGATTCGGTGTTATGTAGTGATTATTTATTTGGCTATGTATCACAAACCTATTATTAATGAAACTCGACTCTATTTTTATTTATTCCTTCCAACGTCAATTACGCATTTCGCATTTTTAGAGCTTAGCAATTTTATATTCTTCCTCTAGTATTAATACTTGATCGAATGACTACTACTTTAGGAATATTAGACCTCCAACAATTTAGGAGTACATTCCAATCCTTATCCTAATATTTCATCTTATTCTATAATTCATCCCAACCAATTTCCCAATCAATTTTTTTAAAAAAAAAAATATTTTTTTTATATTTTTAAAAATTTCAAATTACCATAAATGGGGAGGTTGTTTCATATTCTTTTCAAGACCTACAATTATATATGTATATATATATATTTACATATATATATTAATTTTTTTCTCAACTTTTGGTCACATGCTTAAAGGATGGACAAACTTTTCTTTCCACCAAATTCTAATAAATAAAAATACCAACACCATGATTATTATTCCCTCCAACTTTTGGCTCCTTGTCTTGGGGAATCAATCATTTTGTTATTTTTTTCTTTATCTATCAATATTATTCATTTCATAATTATCATAAAAAACACAAGACTTGCTTCCATTTTCCTCTCTAAAGGATCAAATTCTTCAAGCATAAGGTAAGAATATCTTCATTTCTCCCAACTCTATTTTTTTCTTCTCCAATCCTCAACCTTATACCTTCACCATCTAATAATGTTGAATCCTTCTTGTTGAGGTACTCCTAGAGAAAATTCTTGAAGAATTAGAGACCTAGATTTGACTACAAACTTGAAGAGGAAATTCAAGATTTCATATTATTAAGGTGAGAAAATTATGGTTTTAGTATTTTTCTCTTGACAACATGAAGAATTAATTTTTGACTCAAGAATATAAATTTTTGGAGTTTAGGGGCTGACCTACATCATCTCAAGTGGAGGTTAGAGGCTTGAAGGAAAATTTCCATTTTTGAGACTACTTGAAGATATTAAGGTGAGTAGTAACCATTTGGTACTAGTATATTTTCTTTTGACTTGAGACTTTAATTTTAACACCAAAAAATAGTTTGGATACCATTTAGGGGCTGATCTTCAAGAGTTTTAGTCAAGAAGTTGATTCAAGGAAGAAGACCACATTTTAGATCAACCCGAGAAACTACTACGAGGTGGGTGGAAAAATTCTTTCAACTTCTAGGTGTTTTAAATTGAAAATATGCATGTAGTATTTTGTTATTGAGCACTTGAGATATATATTATATATTGCATGCTATTTTCTTGTATCAAGTTGGAAAAATTCTCAAGTGTTGCTCAAAAATGTGATTTATCGAAAAATAGGGCATACATGCACATTTTATTGTTATACTTGATGAAATTTTGTATGAGAAGGATATGTATGTGTATGACTCTTGAAATCTATGTTTTGAATGATTTATAACCTGGACAAGTCGAGCATAATTGATTAAATTTCAACTTTTGGACTTAAAATGCAAAAATGGAAAGTTGGTGGACTTAATTGCAAGAAAAATAAAATTTAAGGGACCCCTCTGTAATTTTCGATTTTGGGACTGAACTCAGGTTCAAAAATTATGTTTTGATATTTTAATAAAGTTTTAAGAGTTTTTAGATAAATAAAATCAACCCTTGAAAGCCCAAGGACTAGATTGTAAAATTTGAGAAGTTTAGGGGCTATTTTGCAAATTTCGAAACTGTACCAGACCCTAATTTTGAAATTTGAAATTTTAACTCTTAAGGGACTGGAAATAACATATTTTAAGTGTATTCAAAAATCCAAGTGTTTAGAGCTTGGAAAGTAATTTTTAAAAATTGAGGGACCAAATTGTAAAAGATTAAACTTGAGGACCCAAATGAAATTTCCAGGACTTATGCAGCCCATGCACCTGGAAATACTAATTTAACTATAACATAATTATATTTTGGACCCAAGGTTCAAATTTCATAACAATTGGACCCCTAAAAGCCTTAAAGGCAATTATTTCAAAATGGGACAAAAATGAGATTTTCAAAAGTTAAGGGACCTATACTTATGGCGTTTTAAAACTGTTTTTGTTCCAATATCCCACTAACCTTAGTGACATTTTCCAACTGGAATCACATTAAAAGCCCTCCCGGTTTGTGAGTTCCGATTATTTTAAACTTAAGGCCCGAAATGACAATTTTAACAAATTTGGGGCCAATGTGAGAATTTTATAAAAACTCGACCTCAAAACTTTAAAAACCTGAATCTCTGAACAATTTAGAGATTTTAGGAACTGACCTCATAATTTTTCAAGGTCGGGATATTTATTTATTCAATTTTTAACCCCAAAAGTATTGGTTTTTACAAAACGGGGCTAATTGTAAATTTTTCTTTTTATCAAGGACCTAACTTAAATTATTTTTCATTTACTAAAACAGCCCTGGACCCTCTGACTTTAGTTATTAATTAAAATATTTTATTTTCTCAAAAACTACTTGACTTATCGGATCGTCTTGACCGATTAAAACCCAATCGCGGGCGACTTTCCCGTGTTGCGATTTGAATCTATAACGGACTTATGTTCCACCTAATCTTTCAAGATATCGAAGATTGCTTATCCTCCCGATAATCATCTTCATCCAAATAACTCCACCAACGCCATAATTACTTTACGCAAATTTTCGAAAACTTTTTATGAATCGCTTAGAATCAATATACTCATTTGCTGGTTGACCCGAACGTGTACTTAATTTCTTGCTGAGTCAACTTGGTGTGTCGAGCTCACGTCGGAATGGATACGTCGGGGATGGAAGGCGGCGGGGCCGCTATTCCACTCTTCCCCATCGCCCTAATCCCGCAATGGCGAGGGACGGAGTTTGTCCGAGGAAGCGGGTCGTAGTACTTGAGGTATAATCATGATTATGACAAATCCGAGCCTTGCTAGCTCCACTTTGTGGATTTTGTCTTTGCTATGGAGCGATAAGGTGTGAGTCTTGACCATCTTGCTCGGGGAGTTACAAGGAAGAACGAAGGAATCATTTGCCGATCCACACGATTCCGGAGTTAATCGGACCCCCGTTTGGGCGCTACAAACCGACACGCAACCGCTACTTGTCTTGCATAGATTGGCGTTACAAACCGCACGCAATCCTCATGTTTACTTGGACCATAGTGCTGCTTGACCATGCTTAATTTTCTCAAATTGTATAAGTATATTACTTAATATGTTTATCACGACGCTTGTGTGGTATGTGTGAAATCATGCATCATCTCTCACACGTTTTCATACAACTAAATTTCTCGCATTAACTATTTATATCGCCACACTTGCACACGATCACCCCATCCACCGAGATTTTTGTCTCATTCCTCGTTTTCTAACCTTTAGATGAAAAAAATCTGTTTGAAGGCACCGAACCTGATTGAATCCCTATCGGTGTTGTGGAGCGACATTTCCTTTTTCTTTTATTTGTTGTTGGACTCCTTCATTTTATTTCTGTTTGGATTTGTAAGTTAATTAAGATAATCTTTTGGGATGTATTCGGATCTTGCGGACCTTAAGATGTAATTTGTACTCGTGGTTATTTTAAATTCATTTTTGCATTAGACTCTATTTTCCTTGGAATTTTGTATCTTTGGTTTATTTGTTGATTTATTTGTTTAAGTGATTGATCGTTGTCGTCGCGTCACGTTTGGGCGGCGTGATTTGGTATCGAGCTCGGCTAGTAAGATGGAAACTTACACCGAAATGACCCAGGATAGGACCCTGACCGTGTGTTGGGTAATCGTGACTTGACTAATTAAGTTGTGAAATCGATTTCAAAAATGGCATAGAACCATATTATTGATGTTTAGGTTAAGCTAAAATTTATACTTGGAGAATCCATAGTCATACTTGATTTGACTTAGTGACTTTTGAGTGACTTTCCTTAGTTATTCTTTCCTTGTTCTTCCCTATCTTTTCTTACTTGATCGATCCTTCTTAGTTTGGCTTGTTCGGGATGGAGCCGACGCCACCTATCGGTGGGAATTATTGGAGGCCCGCGCGAACGTGATTACTTAAGGGCATACACGAACCGGCTGGCACTGTGGGAATACCTTCGAGCTATCTCGGGTAATCGCGGAAAAAACGCCGCCGCAACCAAGAATCGACACACCTCCTGGCAAAGAGCGAGGAGAAGAACAATCTTACCCTCTTGCTAAGGATCGCGAGGATACAATCCGTGCTCGCGAGGATCAAATCCGATCAATCCAGGAACACTTGGAAGTTACTCGCACGAAGATGGAACGCGCGAGGAAGGCCGCGGAAAGTGGGAAAGGGAGGCATACATGTCGAGAGGCACCATCGATCGTCTCGAAGATACTATCATCAAACAAATGCGGTGATAGAGGACCTCACATGCCTTAACTCGGCGGGATCTTTGCTTTGGAGGCCGCCTTAGCGGCTAATGCACCACCGTTGCCACCACCCGGCGGAACCCATGCCCGACTTCGAGGCCGATAATGAAGAGGATCCCGAGGAGGATCCGAAGAGGATCCCGATGAGGATCAATGGAAGATGAAGAGCCCGAGCGCGCTTGAAGCCGCCCACTCGATGATGCTCCGGATTGGAGCGGTGGCGATTTAGCCGATCGGTTTAATGCGGAGGTGGTACCTCGGCCCGATCGAGATCCGATTATGGGACGAGGCCGCTAGTGATGATGACGGCGACCTCACCGAGTAGATAACTTATGTCTTTAGATTTTAGTCGATGCTTAATTCCATCCTGTTGTATTTTGTTTTTCATTTGTACCTTAATCAAGTTGTATCGACTCTAGTTTATCTTCGATTTTATATTCTTGTTGTATGAACTCATTCGGGTGTATTCAAATTTCACATCAATGAATATACTTTTTCTACTTATTCTATGTCTTGTGTATTGTTGTTGTGATATAACTTGTTATATGCAAGTCTTATTGAAATCATTCCTTTCTCGAATTGTAGCTAAACTACAAGTACATGGCGAAACCGTGGGACGAGGAGACCCCCCGTATTCCCCGTAGGTATGTGGATGTACCGAGTGAACGGGTACCTCCCGAACTACCACCACCTCCTCCGCCAATCACAGGAGATAACCTAACCGCACAATAGCCTTGCAATGAGATATTGGTTTTTATGAGGCAACAAGCGAGCACTCGTCGGCTAACCATGAACCTACTCGAGAGGCGAATGACCGTACCTTGGAAGCGGTTTTTCGACGGTCGACCCCGACTTTCTTAGGGAACGGATAGCGTGAAAGCGGAAGAATGGATCGGAAACGGAGAATATCTTCAATGCTCTCCAATACTCGGGGAACAAAGGTTACGCTCGCCGTGTTCGACTAGAATGTTGCTCGAGATTGGTGGAGAACAGTTGAGAGAAAGTGGGAACAAGGACCAAATAGATAGGACATGGGAAAATTTCTGGTTGAATTCAATGAGCAATACATACCTCAAGTCGTGAAGGAGGCACGGATGAATTCCATAGGTTGAGACAGGGGAACATGTCGTGGCCCGATGTAGTCGAATTCCATCGGTTATCCAAATATGCCCCAGGAACAATCGGCCGCGGAAGCGGACAAATTGTATAAGTTCACACGGGGACCGAAAGCTGGAACTCGAAACAACTTTTGATTGTTGAAATAACAACATACTCGGCAGCAGAAAAGACCCTCCGCGTTAGTCGGGACTTAACCGCGTTGGTCGATTCAATTTGAATAGGCCATCGAAACGATCTCAAAAGGCAGTGATGGGACAACCATCAAGCCGCTGTTAAAATTGAAGGGCGATTGTTAAAACAGAAAAAGGGAAAGGACGTCTGTGGAAAACTAGGGCCAAGTATGTACACATTGCCAAAAACCGGGTCATACGCGATAATGCATCGTTGGGCGTAAACATGGAAGTGTGTTCTGTGTGTGGTAATCACACACCGGTGAAGGATTGCCGAAATACGAAGACCAGGACCAAACAGTGCAACACGGAAGGAAGGCTAACGGCCAGGGTAATGCCGGCGAGGATGCTGCTCGAGCATTGCACTAGCGGACATGAGGCTCGGAGGGGAGGCGTGGTGGAAGGTACGCTTCTAATATCTAGCCACGCTCGCTAAAGTACTATTTGACCCTGGATCAACGCATTCATTTGTCGCACCACATTTTGTACCAAGTTGCATGCATGCATGGAACATATGCCTATAGGTTTAGAAGTGTCCACTCTATGGGCGCAAGCCGATAATGAGATATTATCTATAATGCATGCGAAGTTAAGATTGATGAGATAAACTTTCTATTTGATTTGATCTTGCTACCTATATCCGAATACGACATTATATTGGGAATGAAGCGGATTTTATGCACACCCATGCACAAATGGACGCCATCGCAAGTCCATTAAACTATGTGAACCGGTAAGCCGAAGTGGAAATTTCGGGAAGGGCACGAGTTAAGATTGCCCCAATCATTTCAGAATGAAAGCGGGAAGCGATCACTAGAGGGGGCACAAGTGGTACTTGGCGTTTGTAATTAACAAACCTGGGTTGACACAAATTAATCAAGTACTATAGTATCGGAATATACAAATGTATTTCCACAAGAACTCACCACTGCCCCTCCGGATAGGGAAGTTGAGTTCACCATCGGTATTACCGGGAACCGCCCGATCGCGTAACGCCGTATAGAATGGCTCTGTTGAGTTGCAAGAGTTGAAGACTCGATTACAAAAGCGATGGATGTGGGATTTATCCGACCGAGCACGTCTCGTGGGGAGCACCAAGTCTTGTTTGTCAAAAAGAAAGATGGCACATTAAGATCGTGTATAGACTATCGCGGACTTAACGGCGTGACCATCAAGAACAAATATCCCTCCCGGATAGGATTTAACTGTTTGATCAACTTCAGGAGCGACGATGTACTCAAGTTTGATTTACAACAAGGATATTATCGATTAAAGATCCGTGAAGAGGGCGTTTCCAAAACAAGCATTTCGGACATCAGATATGGACACTACGAGTTTGTAGTGATGCCTTTCGGTCTCAACAAACGCACCAGCCGCGTTTATGGATCTAATGATCGAGTCTTTCAACCTTATTTGGATCAATTCGTAGTGATATTCATTGATGACATACTCGTATACTCCAAGTCTAAAGAGGAGCATGAGCGTCATCTGAAAATTGTTTTAGAGACACTACGAGAGCACAAGTTGTATGCCAAATTCGCAAGTGCGAATTTTGGCTTAGTGAAGTCGCATTCTTGGGACACATAAGTATCCAAGACTTTGGGATCGCCGTAGATCCTTGAAAATCTGACAGGTGGTTGAATGGAAACAACCCAGTCAGAACGGAGATTAGAAGTTTCTTAGGACTATTTGGATATTATCGAAGATTTATCCAAGATTTCTCCAAGATAGCCGGACCACTCACTCGACTAACCCAGAAGCAAGTCAAGTTTGAGTGGAATGACAAGTGTGAGGCTAGTTTCAAGAGTCAAGAACGACTTACTACGGCTCGATCTTAGCCCTTCCAAAGGAACGAGAAAACTTTGTCGTCTCTGGTGACGCATCAAAGGAAGGACTAGGAGCGTGACAAATGCGAAGGAAAGGTCATTGCTTACGCATCACGAAAACTCAAGCCGTATGAAGCCAATTACCCAACGCATGACTTGGAATTGGCAGCAATAGTGTTCGCGTTAAAGAAATGGGAGGCACTACCTCATGGAGCAACATTCACGGTTTACAGATCATAAGAGCCTAAAGTATCTATTCTCTCGGAAGGAACTCAATTTGAGGCAACGGAGATGGATGGAGTTAATAGAAGATTATCACTTTGATATTCAATACCATCCCGGGAAAGCTAACGTAGTAGTAGCCGACGCCTTAATGAGAAGAGCGAGTTTAGCTGGACTAATGATTCGAGAGTGGAGATCATTAGAAGAATTGAGCACTTGGAATCCGACGAGAACCGATGCACTCGAATTTCATGTGCTAATATCTCGATTAAACCCGATCTCTTCGAACGAGATCAAAGTAACACGGGGGATTGATCGCGCAACTTCAAAAACTAAAAGAGAAGATACTCAAAGGAGAGAGATCGGAATTCTCGTGACAGGAAGATGGGACCATCGATTTGGAATAGAATTTGTGTACCGAGTGATGAGCAACTTAGAACAGAATCCTCTCGGAAGCACACCGTTCGAAATACACTATACATCTGGAGGAAACAAGATGTATAAGGACTTGAAACAACATTCTTGGTGGGCAAACATGAAGAACCAGGTAGCGAGTTCGTTGCGAGATGCTTGACTTGTCAACGAGTAAAAGCCGAACACCAACGACCATCCGGTTTATTACAACCGTTGAGAATTCCGAGTGGAAATGGGAACACATAACGATGGACTTCGTGACGGATCTACCGGGACTAGGCGAGGCGATGATCTATATGGGTAGTCGAGACCGACTCACGAAATCGCACACTTCCTACCCATGAAGAAAATCGACGAGAAACTTGCGCAAATTTATATCAGAGATCATTCGACCGCATGGAGTGCCAGTCGATATAGTGTCGAGCAGAGACCGAGATTTGTCTCAGTTCGGAAATGCTTACATAAGGAATTGGGTACCTTACTAAGTTTCAAAGACAAAGAAGACATCCACAAACCGATGGCGATCGAGCGAACAATTCAAACCCTGGAAGACATCTTTGCGAGCATGTACGCGTTGGACTTCAAGGAAGTTGGGATTCGTACTTACCATTGGCCGAGTTCGCCTATATAATAACGGCTATCCAGGCCACATTGGGATGGCACCTACGAAGCCTTCATACGGGCGAAAGTGTAGATCTCACTACACTGGGAGATTGATGACCAATGGACTCCAAAAGAGAAACGAAAGTCGCCTCGATTCCAAAGGTCGACTTAGTTCAGAGGCCATGGAGAAGGTCAAGTTGATTAAGGAACGGATCCGCACAGCTCGGAGCCGCCAAAAGAGTTACGCAGACAAGAGGAGAAAGGACTTGGAATTTGAAGCCGGAGATGAAGTATTCATCGGGTGTCTCCACGGAAAGGATTGATCAATCCAAAGAAAGGAGGCAAGTTGAGTCCGAGATATGTTGGACCTTACAAGATTTTGCGAGAGGATCGGGAAGTTAGCCTACCGACTTGAGTTACCGAAGACGAAGACGGGAATGCACGATGTATTCCATGATCGAGATTGAAAAGGTATCGGCAGGATCCGAGCACATCATCACTCGTGATGCTCCTCCTCTAATGGAAAATTTATCTTACAGAAACCAATCGAGAATCATTGACCGGCCGACGGTTGCGAATGAGAGAGATTCCAATGGTTAAAGTTGTATGGCGGAATCACAACCGAGACGAAGACGCGGCGTGGGAGATGGAAGAAGAAGACATGAGGAATCAATATCCGAATTGCTCAAGAGAATTTGGGGACCAAATTCTTTTAAGGAAAGGGTGAATGTGAGACCCCGAATTTTAACGTGAGATTCGGTGTTATGTAGTGATTATTTATTGGCTATGTATCACAAACCTATTATTAATGAAACTCGACTCTATTTTTATTTATTCCTTCCAACGTCAATTACGCATTTCGCATTTTTAGAGCTTAGCAATTTTATATTCTTCCTCTAAGTATAATACTTGATCGAATGACTACTACTTTAGGAATATTAGACCTCCAACAATTTAGGAGTACATTCCAATCCTTATCCTAATATTTCATCTTATTCTATAATTCATCCCAACCAATTTCCCAATCAATTTTTTTAAAAAAAAAAATATTTTTTTATATTTTTAAAAATTTGAAATTACCATAAATGGGGAGGTTGTTTCATATTCTTTTCAAGACCTACAATTATATATGTATATATATATATTTACATATATATATTAATTTTTTTTTCTCAACTTTTGGTCACATGCTTAAAGGATGGACAAACTTTTCTTTCCACCAAATTCTAATAAATAAAAATACCAACACCATGATTATTATTCCTCCAACTTTTGGCTCCTTGTCTTGGGGAATCAATCATTTTGTTATTTTTTTCTTTATCTATCAATATTATTCATTTCATAATTATCATAAAAACACAAGACTTGCTTCCATTTTCCTCTCTAAAGGATCAAATTCTTCAAGCATAAGGTAAGAATATCTTCATTTCTCCCAACTCTATTTTTCTTCTCCAATCCTCAACCTTATACCTTCACCATCTAATAATGTTGAATCCTTCTTGTTGAGGTACTCTAGAGAAAATTCTTGAAGAATTAGAGACCTAGATTTGACTACAAACTTGAAGAGGAAATTCAAGATTTCATATTATTAAGGTGAGAAAATTATGGTTTTAGTATTTTTCTCTTGACAACATGAAGAATTAATTTTTGACTCAAGAATATAAATTTTTGGAGTTTAGGGGCTGACCTACATCATCTCAAGTGGAGGTTAGAGGCTTGAAGGAAAATTTCCATTTTGAGACTACTTGAAGATATTAAGGTGAGTAGTAACCATTTGGTACTAGTATATTTTCTTTTGACTTGAGACTTTAATTTTAACACCAAAAAATAGTTTGGATACCATTTAGGGGCTGATCTTCAAGAGTTTTAGTCAAGAAGTTGATTCAAGGAAGAAGACCACATTTTAGATCAACCCGAGAAACTACTACGAGGTGGGTGGAAAAATTCTTTCAACTTCTAGGTGTTTTAAATTGAAAATATGCATGTAGTATTTTGTTATTGAGCACTTGAGATATATATTATATATTGCATGCTATTTTCTTGTATCAAGTTGGAAAAATTCTCAAGTGTTGCTCAAAAATGTGATTTATCGAAAAATAGGGCATACATGCACATTTTATTGTTATACTTGATGAAATTTTGTATGAGAAGGATATGTATGTGTATGACTCTTGAAATCTATGTTTTGAATGATTTATAACCTGGACAAGTCGAGCATAATTGATTAAATTTCAACTTTTGGACTTAAAATGCAAAAATGGAAAGTTGGTGGACTTAATTGCAAGAAAAATAAAATTTAAGGGACCCCTCTGTAATTTTCGATTTTGGGACTGAACTCAGGTTCAAAAATTATGTTTTGATATTTTAATAAAGTTTTAAGAGTTTTTAGATAAATAAAATCAACCCTTGAAAGCCCAAGGACTAGATTGTAAAATTTGAGAAGTTTAGGGGCTATTTTGCAAATTTCGAAACTGTACCAGACCCTAATTTTGAAATTTGAAATTTTAACTCTTAAGGGACTGGAAATAACATATTTTAAGTGTATTCCAAAAATCCAAGTGTTTAGAGCTTGGAAAGTAATTTTTAAAAATTGAGGACCAAATTGTAAAAGATTAAACTTGAGGACCCAAATGAAATTTCCAGGACTTATGCAGCCCATGCACCTGGAAATACTAATTTAACTATAACATAATTATATTTTGGACCCAAGGTTCAAATTTCATAACAATTGGACCCCTAAAAGCCTTAAAGGCAATTATTTCAAAATGGGACAAAAATGAGATTTTCAAAAGTTAAGGGACCTATACTTATGGCGTTTTAAAACTGTTTTTGTTCCAATATCCCACTAACCTTAGTGACATTTTCCAACTGGAATCACATTAAAAGCCCTCCCGGTTTGTGAGTTCCGATTATTTTAAACTTAAGGCCCGAAATGACAATTTTAACAAATTTGGGGCCAATGTGAGAATTTTATAAAAACTCGACCTCAAAACTTTAAAAACCTGAATCTCTGAACAATTTAGAGATTTTAGGAACTGACCTCATAATTTTTCAAGGTCGGGATATTTATTTATTCAATTTTTAACCCCAAAAGTATTGGTTTTTTACAAAACGGGGCTAATTGTAAATTTTTCTTTTTATCAAGGACCTAACTTAAATTATTTTTCATTTACTAAAACAGCCCTGGACCCTCTGACTTTAGTTATTAATTAAAATATTTTATTTTCTCAAAAACTACTTGACTTATCGGATCGTCTTGACCGATTAAAACCCAATCGCGGGGCGACTTCCTCGTGTTGCGATTTGAATCTATAACGGACTTATGTTCCACCTAATCTTTCAAGATATCGAAGATTGTTTATCCTCCCGATAATCATCTTCATCCAAATAACTCCACCAACGCCATAATTACTTTACGCAAATTTTCGAAAACTTTTTATGAACTGCTTCCCGAATCAATATACTCATTGCTGGTTGACTACCCGAACGTGTACTTAATTTCTCGCTCGAGTCAACTTGGTGTGTCGAGCTCACGTCGGAATGGATACGTCGGGGGATGGGAAGGCGGCTGTTTGCTATTCCACTCTTCCCCCATCGCCCCTAATCCATGGCGAGGGACGGAGTTTGTCCAAGCGGAAGCGGTCAGTATACTTGAGGTATAATCATGATTATGACAAATCCGAGCCTTGCTAGCTCCACTTTGTGGATTTTGTCTTTGCCTATGGAGCGATAAGGTGACAGGTCTTGGACCATCTTGCTCGGGAGTTACAAGGAAGAACGAAGGAATCATTTGCACGATCCACACGATTAGGAGTTAATCGGACCCGTTTGGTTGGCGCTACAAAACCGTGACGCAACCGCATTACTTGTCTTGCATAGGATTGGCGTTACAAATCCGTCACGCAATCCTCATGTTTACTTGGACCATAGTTACCGCTTGACCATGAACTGTTTTCTCAAATTGTATAAGTATATTACTTAATATGTTTATCACGACGCTTGTGGATGTGTGTGAAATCATGCATCATCTCTCACACGTTTTCATACAACTAAATTTCTCGCATTAACTATTTATATCGCCACACTTGCACACGATCACCCCATCCACCGAGATTTTTGTCTCATTCCCTCCTCGTTTTCTAACCTTTAGATGAAAAGAAATTTGAAGGCACCGAACCTCTGATTGAATCCCTATCGGTGTTGTGGAGCGACATTTCCTTTTCTTTTATTTGTTGTTGGACTCCTTCATTTTATTTTGTTTGACCGTAGTTAATTAAGATAATCTTTTGGGATGTATTCGGATCTTTGCCGGACCTTAAGATGTAATTTGTACTCGTGGTTATTTTAAATTCCGCATTAGACTCTATTTTCCTTGGAATTTTGTATCTTTGGTTTCGATTTGTTGATTTATTTCTGTTTAAGTGATTGATCGTTGTCGCGTCACGTTTTGGGGGCGTGACACTAAATTTTCTGATTACCTATAATAATTTTACTTACACTTTACGATTATCTTAATATTTACCCCGCATGAGATTTTGCACTAGTGATAGGAGCGAGAAAGTTTGGAATGTTCTTCCGTATGGGCTTTGTTATCGGTTCTTCACTTCCTTGTAGCTGAGAGAGCTTTTCACTTGAAATAATAACACGCGATCGACGAGCTGGTGCATTATTGCAAACAGTTATTTTTCGATTATTCAAATTCATCTCGGTACCATGTCGACTAAACTTTAAGCGATATTCTTACGTTTCGATAAAGTCAAGGCCAATGCAAATCCGACATTCAAGAGCAACGTTATTCCAAACAAGGCTCCAATCGATATCCAAAAATATTCTCTGCCAAAGTCTAGCCCACGGTTTTCAAGTGTTTGACGCCCCATTGTCGTATTTCAGGCAGCTCCTGATGGAAACGGCAATATTTGAAAGTGTTTGGTGAAGAAGTTATAAAAGTGCTCATTTGTTTGTAAAGTTCAAACCAGAAGCGAGAATCACCAAATCTAAAGTACATATCTCGCTGTTTTTATATTACGATTGAATGAAGCGGAAGCGAGAAGGAGAAGGGCTAATATGAGCCAACAACTCCTGCTAATATCGCTCACCTTTTGCCATCTTGGTGCGAGAATTCGAGTACTGAAAATCCGATCTGCCCGTGCGATAGCGGAGAAACCCAAAATGCCCAATCCAACCAACCTGGCATGGATGCTGCAAATAAAAGGCAATTCCTTGAGTCCCCTCATGTTAAAAATGTGTGTCGAAGTAAGAATTTAGACACGAAAAACTATATACTCACGTTTCGGGATCATAAAGCCACTGAATAACATAGCAAATAACAACGCCAAACTACCGGCTGTCGAAGACGCAACGTTACTCTGGAAGACGGATGCCAAGAAACGGAACAATGACGATGTACAGAGGTGCACGGAAAATATTAAAAGCATTTGCTGGAAAAACCTGGAAAAACATAGGGCTGATCCATTAAAAAAAATCTGCTATACACATAGGGCTGAAAAAATGAACCAAATTACTAGATACTCGACTGGATATCTATCGTTAAAAACTTGTTTTAGGTTTTTATTCGAATCGTTAACATAATGAACCAAGCTTGACTGCTTGAATACATTTTTTCCATTCAATAATACTCCCTCCGTCCCACTAAGATAGGCAAGTAGAGTATTTCACACAGATTAAGAAAACACAATAAATATAATAGGATCATAATCTTTTTTCATATTCTTCCTACTTTGCCCTTGCATTAAACGAGAGTATATCATTGTTGGTCTCAAACAAAGTGACTTAAAAAAGGGTAGTTTAGTCTATTGTACTCTCAATAAGGAAACAAGCCTATAATTTGGGACGGACGAAAAAGGAAAGATGGCCTATCTTAGTGGGACGGAGAGAGTATGTACAACTCGGTTCAAAATAAACTCAATTAGTAACAAAGGAATGAAAAATGTGTGTAAACATATCAAGCTACTCGAGTTTGATTCGATTAATAATCAAATCAAATTCAAACAAGCTCGAACAGTGCTATATTCAACTCTGACTCGATTCGACTAACCTCTGAGCCTCCGGGCTATATCCGATAACGTAATAAGTAAGAGATGTCCAGACTACAGCTTGCAACAATGAGAGAGGGATCTTTAGAATGCTTGCCGGAATTGCAAATGCCCAGGCTGGGTAAAAGTAAAAATCTCTCTGTTTATGGAAAACTTCAAGCCTTGCAACAGTAAAAAAGAGCTCGGGTATTCCATCAATTAGTAGAATGACGAGAGTAAAAAACAGAGCTCCCATGTAACTATTGGCATGGATAAGATCAATGCCCATCTGTGTCCTCAGGAACACGGTCATGCAAACAATCGCAATAAACAAAAACTGCAAAAGAAATGATGTTTTGTGTTAAACCATTGGATAAATCACTTACAAAAAAAAATGGACAATTACAAAAAGTACCCTTGAGGTTTGATCTAATTAACAAAAAACCCTACTAACTTTCAAAATTACAAAAAGTACCCTGAGGTTTGATTCAGTGTTAAAATCAAGGGGTTAATTGTAATATTTTTATATATGAGAGGGGATTTTGAGATATTTTTGGCTTATGAATGGGTATATATTAGACAGAATCAAACCTCAAGGGTATTTTTGTAATTAACCCAAAAAAAAATCAATAGATGTTTCAAAATTACAAAATGCCCAGTCAGGTTTAGTTATGTCTTAAATTTAAGGGAGTAACTGTAAAAGGGGGGTTTTGAAATGACGGAATCAAACCTCAAGGTTTTTTTAATTAGTCCGAACCTCAGGGGAGTTTTTGTAACTATCCCTTAAAAAATCTTAGAAACTGATACTGACAGTCATAGCATGTACAAGTACTAGAAATTTAGAAATAGGGATAATTACAAAAACACCCCTGAGGTTTGGGCTTATTACAAAATACCCCGGAGATTTTTAAAACTTACAAAAAATCCCGTGAAGTTTGATTCCATCTTACATTTTTCCCTACATAAGCCAAAAATTTCAAAAAAAAACATGACGTTTATAGAAATATTACAGTTACCTCCTTAAATTTAAGACTAACTCAAATCTCAAGGGTTTGTTTGTGATTTTCAAAACCCTTTGGGTTTTTTTGTAATTAGCCCAAATCTCAGGGTTGTTTTTGCAATTATCAGAAATAATTAGAAGGCTAACCTGAACAGATTTGAATATATAAACGAACGCATTCCTTTTGAAAAGAAGGTATTCTCTTGACATACAGGTTTTGAAAAGAGACCATTTAGGCAAGCAATACTTGTTAAAACTAATTGCACTCTTGTGGCTCATGGACTTATCAAATGGCACGGAGAGCTCCTCCGAGAGCTTCGTTCCGTGTTGAGACTCCTTAAATTTCCTCGAGAACGCATCGACAGAGACGTAACTGTAAGGTTGCTGAGTGAAGTGCCAGTATTGTTCTTGATCTTTTCTAGAGATCACCTGAAAAAAATGTAAAAATGTTAGTCATTGACTTGTAACTATCCACGCAGTAGCAAAATCACGTTTTGCAAAAACGTCCTGTAACTATTAAAAAGTCTCAACTTCAGTCCTATTTTCGCCAGAAATTGAGAATTGGGAAAATTACAATATTAGTCTTGTAACTAAAAGGCGGTCGCAAAAATGTCCTTTAAAATTTTCAAATGACAAAATAGTCTTGTAACTATGTATGGGTTTGCAGAATAGTACTACAAAATGCATGGTTTGCAAAATAGTACTTGAATATCAATTTTGGTCCTAATTTCACCATAAATTGGAAATCACATGTGCCGCTCACGTGATCGAAATCCAGTGAAATTTCAAAATTGCCACTGAAATTAGGACTAATATTGAGACTCAAGTATAAGTTACAGGACGATTTTGCAAACTATGCAATATGCAGGACTATTTTGTAAAATCGTACATAGTTACATTACTATTTTGCAATTCGAGTATTTTACAGGATCTTTTCGCAACCTCCTTTTAGTAACAGGACTAATTTTGCAATTTTGCCTTGAGAATTTCACCTGAAAAGGTCACGTGTCACGTGCATCGCATAGGACCATATTTTCGACCAACCAAAAATGACATGGCTTAATTGATTTTTCTTTTTCTGAAGTGGCACTTATGGTCATGTGCGATGCACGTGACTTTTTCCGGTGAAATTAGGACTGAGATTGAAATTTTTCAGTAGTTACAGGACTTTTTTGCAAAACGTGAACTCTGCATTAACGGAGTATCAATACTGTCTTATGTACTTGCCTCCTGGAGAAAATCGGCAACTCCTTTCCTTTCAGGGCACCTAAATCCACAACTACTAAAAAATTCCAGAACATCAGCACGCGGCCCGTGATAGACGATTTTCCCCTCTCCCATCAACATGATGTCGTCAAAGAGATCAAAGGTTTCTGGTGCCGGCTGGAGAAGCGAAACAAGTATAGTCGCATCCGTGATGTGCGCCACTTGTTGAAGGCACGAAATTATCTGATACGTTGTCGAGCTGTCTAAGCCGTTAGATATTTCATCCATGAATAAAGCTCTTGTTGGTCCAACAAGCATCTCACCTGCATATAATTAGTTGTCCAGAATTTGATCCTTGTTGTGTATGTTCCGTCGTAAAATGATTGAAGTTACAAACTTAAGTAAAGACTCTGCTTTCAGAAGAAGTGATTCATTGTAGCATAAGTAAAAGTAGTTGAGATTCAGAAGTTGACAGTGTTTGCAAATAGAATTAGAAGTTGAGAGTGTTTGGTAAAAAAGTTGTAAACGTGCTTATTTGTTTTTCAAAAGTCAAACCAAAAGGAATTAGAAATCTAAAGAACATATCTCCATGCGTTTAGATTCTGATTAGATGAAGTCAAATCAAAAGCAGATTTTGGCATTTGCCATAAATTTTTTCAGCCAAAATCGAAGAAGCTCTTATTTAAGTTATTCCAAACACTCCCATTATCAGTAAACGATCTTAGGGATAATTACAGAAACACCCCTGGGGTTTGGGCTAATTACAAAAAAGACAACCAGAGTTCTTTGAAAATTACAAAAAACCCCTTGAGGTTTGATTTCGTCTTACATTTTTCACGGTGATTTTCAAGACCATTTCAGAAAAACTCCTTACATTTACAAAAATATTTTAGTTACTCCCCTTAAATTTAAGACAAAACGAAACCTGAAGGGGTTTTTTGTAAATTTGAAATATCTCTGGTTTTTTTTTATAATTAACCCAAACCTCAGGGGTGTTTTTGTAATTATCCGATGATCTTAAGAAGATGTATCAAAATTTACCTGTTGTGAGTCTCTTCTTCTGACCTCCAGAGATACCTCTCCTCATTTGATCTCCATAGAGCGTGTCGGCACAGATATCAAGGCCGATAATCTAAAATAGTATGAAAAATATCAAGACAAATTGCTCTAGCACGAGGTATCTAAACATGGATTGCATCAGGAAGAAAATTACTTTCAATATGTAGTCGGTCTGAAGACTCGTCTTCTGCCCTTCCACAGAAATCGCCTGCCGAAATGAGGTGTTAGGACACAACATGTAGGGGTGTAAACGGGTCGAGTCGATAATAGTATTATCCAAGCTGGATAATACTATAAGCCTTATCATGCAAGTGACCTCCAAAGATGAGGAAAAAATAAAGTAAGAAAATGAGGCACTATAAATAATACCTTCATGTAAGTATCTACATCAGGATCTGGAACAACTTTGGCTTCTTTCTCCCTTCTAGTAACCTCAGCCATAATTTCTTTAACAGGAAAATATCATCATATCATAATGTTATTTTTAAATAGTTTCAAATAATAAAAAGGGATAGTTACAAAAACACCCCTGAGGTTTGGGCTAATTACAAAATACCCCGGAGATTTTTAAAAATTGCAAAACAAAACCCTTGAGGTTTGATTCCGTCTTACATTATTTCCTTCATAAGAGAGAAATATTTCAAGAAAACCCCTTCAGTTACCTCCTTAAATGTAAGACGCGCTCAAATCTTAAGGGTTTGTTAGTGATTTTCAGACCCTTTGGATTTTTCTGTAATTATCCCAAAATCTCAAGGTTGTTTTTGTAATTATCCCTTGGGTTTAGGGAAAATATCATCATATCATATGTTATTTACTTAAATAGTTTCAAATAATTAAAAGGGATAATTACAAAAACACCCCTGAGCTTTGGGCTAATTACAAAATACCCCAGAAATTTTTGAAAAATACCAAAAAACCCCTTGAAGTTTGATTCCATCTTACATTTTTCCCTTGTAAAACATTTCAAGAAAACCCCGACATTTATAGAAATATTACACTTATCTCCTTCAATTTAAGACTGGCTCAAACCTCAAGGGTTTGTTAGTAATTTTCAAAACTCTTAGGGCTTTTGTAATTAGCCCAAATCTCAGGGTTGTTTTTGTAATTATCCCAAATAAAAATATATAAGTTTTTCTCATATTAGAAAATATATATTACCTGCCCTGCTACCAATTCCCAGACAATGAGATGAAAAATCAAGTGTTTCTCTGACAGTCATTTCAGGTACATGCACATCATATTGGCCTATGTAAGCTGAAGTTTTCTGTGGTATAAACTCCTCCAGTTTATACCCATTATATGAGATTTCACCAGTAACCTGTCATACAGGAAAAAAAAAAAAAAAAAAAAAGGAACACTCTTATGTTATTTATAGTTTGTTTTAGCTTTTATTACTTATTCATTTCACTGGCTAACCATTTCTTCTGAGATTCAGTGGCTGTTGCTACATTACAAAAGCCACCAAACTTGAATATGGTAATGAATTACAAAAATTACTCGAGGACTGAGGCTTAGAATCAGTCCTGGAAGTCAATTTCCTACCTTTTACATAGGGCTACAAACGAGTCGAACAGGAACAGACTCGAGTTAGGTTCGTTTAGTTTTTGGGTCGGCTCGAGTTCGATTCGAGCTTTCATAATTGAGTTCGAGCGCGGCTCGTTTGAAAATTATTACGTTCGCGAACAATTCGAGCTCGGCTCGTAAAAAGCTGGTTTAATATATTCAACGACTTAGCTCGAGTTCGGCTCGTAAAAGGCTCGTTTAAGCTTCAATGAGCTTAGCTCGAGCTCGGTTCGCAAAAGGCTCGTTTAAGCTTTAACGAGTTTAGCTCGAGCTCGGCTCGTAAAAGGCTCGTTATATGGTCGAATTTGAGCTCGTGAAAGCAAACTTGAGTTCGTTAAAGATCGAGTTCGCGAGCCGAGTTCGAATATAGGCTCGCGAGCCTATAAACGAACATGTTCGCGAACTTTCGAGCCGAATATCTATAAGCTGCTTTTACAATCAAGAATCGTACAATTTTCAGCTTCATTCTCCATGAACTCCCTTTCAGGCATTTCTACAAACACCTCTGTTTCTTGAATTTCAGTCACATTTTCTTCGTTAAACAACTCAATTTCATTCTGACAATTCAACGAACACCTTCGGTTCTTGAATCACATTCATATCTTTTTCACTGCATTCAAGCAAATCCTCCTCACTAGACTTCCCCACATTGATGACATCAACTTTCAAACGCTTGGTGGGCAACTCAACTGTTTGAATTTTTTGAACAAACTAAAATGGGGCTTACCAACATGATGAATTTTTTCCCTTTTGAAAACTGAATCGATCATCTGTCGAAGTTCTTCAAAAGAACGATCCATTCTCTTCGAGGATTCATGAACTAATTCCTTGAGCTCCTTAACATCTTTACACAAGATATTTAACTCAAGCCCGGCCCGACCCACCGGGCTTTCGAAAAAATCGGATCGGGCGGCCAGACAGTGATCGGGCCGCCAATTTGGGGAGCTGAGCCAGTGAAAAATATACTAAAAGTGTCGGGCCGGGGTTTTAAGGCTCGACACTTTGGGGTATGGGATATTAAAATCAAGTCAATGTTCAGATTATTAATGTATTATTTTTTTATTGGCAGTATGTCAACTAGGGAACCTCGCATTTAAGAGAATGAATGTAAAATATTGGGTGAATTATTTACTTTCCTAATTGTACGGGAAACATGAATAAACCAAAAGTAGTAATAAATAATTAGAGGAAGTCTTATCGAGACAACTTAAGTTTGTGAGACGGATTTTACAATACCCCAAAAAAAGTTATTTTCATGGGTTTGGGTTTGGGTTCAAATCATATTTACATATAAGATCTGTTTCATAAAAAATATTCATGAGACCGTCTCATACAAATTTTTACCATAAATAATTAACATTATGACCATGATAAGTAAATTATAAAAGTTTCACATACTACAAATTTAAAAATGTTTGCGCTATTCGCATTTCATTTTTATCTTATAAATTCACCTCATTCTTTGTAATTACAAAAATATCGTGAATTGAAAAGACTATAATGTTCTTACCATGGTAGATGACACGATGATTCGAATTATAGATGACATAATGGTACAATGGCCCAAATGGTAGATAGTACGATGACTCGATTTTGATGGCACGACCATCGTGCCATCTAGAACCCTAAAATAGTATTGTGCGAAATTGAAACACCCATCGTGCCAACAAAACAATAATTACTCCAATACAAAAAATTACACACTATAGTGCGAAAGTTAACAAAGTTTCAACTGGTTCCTTGTCGAGAATCAATTTTCGTTGCTTTCAGATCCTCATTACATCATTACACGATCAATGAGAGTTGTACAAATTCAGGAAATCGGAGGGTGTGTGTTTTGGGGGAAGAATATTGGGTTTACTGAGGGAATGATAAATTGGGGAATATTGGGGTTTATTAATTAAACGGGTTATTTTAAAAAATGAGATAAGAGTATATTTAGAAAGTAGACGTATTTAGAAGAAAATAATGTGAATAGCGTCACCCTTTCAAATAATTGTTGCTATGCCTCAAATAGTATGTCAATTCAAGAAACGCCATAAGTATAATCAATTACATTATTCATCATTAAGATATCAAATACAATTAAAAATTACGCCAAGATATGTATCGACCGTGAATCCTCTCAACTTTGTCAGTCAAACAATTCCACCTTGATTCAACCTTAGTTGGCTTTCATATAATTAAGTCACTGAAAATAAAAACCACATGAACTAACCCACTAGGTACGGGTATTATTTGCAATTACGAGACTCAAAAATAGTTATATTTCTATTTATATTTATACAATTTTATTTGAATAGTATACTTAAAAATAGTATCTAATATCCACAAATGGGATACATTTCTGGAAATCAAAAAAACATTTCTGCTGCAATAATAAATAGTTACTACAGTTTGAGAACAATTTTGAATCTGCTGCCATAATAAAGATTAATCATCAACAAATTGGGACTTAAAATATTGTATCCAAAACGTATTGATTTGTTGAATCATAAAATGGGATTATGAAACCAGATGGGTTAGCCCAACTAGCCGCAATATGAGACTCAATGTTACTTGTGGGGTGGAGGTCAGGGGTTCAAATCCTGTTTCTATCTAATGCTTCTTGGGCGTATACGGTAGTGAAAGATTGATGGATCTCATACTGAACATCATCCGCCTGGGTTCGATGGGGCGAAGATCAACTGTGATTAGAGATTTGAGGGGATCGAACATACTTATTCTCTTTATCTGGGAGGATCTGACCTTGGTGGAAGTGATGAAGGGCCAGAACTATTATTCTCATACATAATTAGACGTAAACTTGAAAAAAATAAAATAAAATAAAATAAAATGGGATTAGGCAT
Organism: Rehmannia glutinosa; assembly: GCA_016081115.2. Taxonomy (NCBI): domain Eukaryota; kingdom Viridiplantae; phylum Streptophyta; class Magnoliopsida; order Lamiales; family Orobanchaceae; genus Rehmannia; species Rehmannia glutinosa. Next base: position 93,136,840 of record CM071937.1, on the reverse strand, counting down.
AACTTGATTCCCTTGTTTACTTATCAATTCCATAACGTGTGAAAGGATCCATAAGGCCGACAATAAAAATATTTTCAAGATTTTATTTAAACTATTAATATTTTGAAAATCGATAAACTTTGCACCTAAACGCGGCTTCTTGGGCATTTCCCTTCCAATCCTTTTAGGGTTTCATGAGTCAAACAAACAAAATAGGACATGTTCCATTCAATCACCATATATATAAGGGAAAATAATTTCTTTGGTCCGGTAATTTGGACTGTTTCGGAATTTAGTCCTCCAATACAATATCTTTTAAAAATTTGGACATTTAGTCCTATACTGAAACTGTTGGAAATTGCTGACTATGACCTGTTAGGTGCAAAAATATCAAACAAATTGAGGATTTTGGTAATTTAGCGCAAAAATAGCCACCAAATATTAAAATTTCCACATTTTGATTATTTGACGTGTCAATTTTTTTGCATAAATCCCCAAATCCCTAAATTTCTTACACATTAAAACCATCAGTCCTAGTTAGCAATTCCGGTAAAATTACACAATTACAATTGAAATTGGACTAAATGTCCAAAGTTTTGGAAGATATTAGACCAAAATTCAAATTTAATATTTAGGGGGACCAAATCTCCAAGTAGTTCATGTTACATCACGGAAAAAACTATTTTTCCTATGTATAATATATATATATATATATATATATATATATATATATATATATATATAGAGAGAGAGAGAGATCTAGTTGATGATGATGAACATGGTCTCTATTGGTGTACTTGTGCCGCCATCAATTGAAATATTGCTCTATTTCCATGTCGTTATTTCATTTTTTCTTTTTTGAAGGATGTTATTTTAATTAAATGCTTAAAAAGGGAATAACGTGATGAACCACGTTATCATGCGCAAAATCTGCTGAATCTAAGTGCATCATACACAGCAAACTTTGAACATACTTAATTATTTACCATTGACTTATTTAATTATGAAATAACTTTTCAAAACAAATCTAGTTAGTCAATATGACAAGTAATGTGATTTGAAAGCTTAGTTAATTAAACGCGGATGAGAATATTGTGATTTTTGAAACAATAGAGAAAATAGATAATATATAAATGAATAATATATGAATTCGTAAACATATTGTAGGGGTAAAATCGGTATTTTTCTATTTTATTTATTTAATTATATTTAATTAATTATTAGCCCATGAAAATAATCGATTAGGTAAAGTTAACAAAAAGAGGTCCACAAGGCTCAGCTCATCATAAAAGCCCGCAAGGCTCAAAACAAAATATCAGGCCATATAGGCCTAATTCATTATATTTGGCTCATCATAAAAGCCCGTGAGGCTCGAAACATAATATCAGGCCAAATCGGCCTAATTCATTATATCTGGCCCATGTGGCCCACAGTCCTGGGATAAATAGTCTCTCCTTCATTATTCTTAAATAAACACATTTTAACTGATGATTACTTTTTGTGCTTTGGATTATTCTCCTACACTCTGCTGACTTAAGCATTGGAGGGGCTTCTCAGGACACCCTAGATCCCTTCTAATCTTGTTTGAGTGTTGCAGGTCAGTTTCCTACACGTGAATGCTTGGATTTTCAAAACTCGGAGTGAGCTGCACGATTTTTGAAAAATCACATATGGATTATATAAAACTGAATATAGAAATATAATAAACTTACGGGAGTTTTATTTTGTATTTAGTTTGCCCTCCAATTTTTACTGGGTCGTGACGGATTTCCTACCACCCTTTTAATTACAAACCCGGATGGTGGTCATGCTTGTTCCAGGTTTAATCGGTCTAATTGGCCGGTCCTATCTGGGTTTAATACTATCATCATGTGTATAGTATTTTTCACGTTAAATGTACCGAGTTCTACTCGACAATTCAAAACATATATAAAATATGATAGTAATTTTAAGTGGTAATGGTACAAAATAGGCATTTACAAAATGTAAAGATGAAAAATAGTCATATTTTGTATACACAACTTTTTTTAGCTATTTTGGGGTGTAAAATGACATTCATACCCTTCTAGCATATTTGTTTGATATTTGGATTATTTCTCTCTCTTTCACTTATCTCTATGTATCTTCTTACTCTTTCTTTCAAACTTTTTTAAAAAATCGAACATGTATTTTTCGTTTCAAATATGCAATATGAGTGTTGAATTATAAATATCGAAAAGATGGTTAATTTGATATTTATACATGCAAAACGAATTTAAAACGAAAAAGTTATGCGAATTCAAAGTTTTTTGGAGAAAAATAAAATAACTGGTTATAATAAGTGAGGAAGATTGAAGAGCAACTCGATATCGAGTTATGTAACTGGATATCCCATTTATTGGGTATCCAGTTATATTTAACTCAATAAATGTATTATATCATTATCTTCACATTTCTTCACATTACTCGATATCAAGTTATGTAACTGGATATCTCAATTATTGGGTATCCAGTTACATTTAACTCGATATACGTATTATATCATTAACTTCACATTTCTTCACATTACTCGATATTGAGATACAGTAACTTGATATCGAGTTACACATGTAACTCGCCAGCCATCGTCTTCTTCCTCCCTCTCACTTTCTGCCATTAACAACATCTCAAGTTCCCCACCAACACAAAATCCACTATAAAACTCTAGAATTTTTACAAAAACTACAAATAATCCTAACAATTATAACCTAAAACAACTATAGACTAAACAAATCAACGAGAAAACATGATTCGGTCATTGATTCGGTCGCTATTGTCCAAGTCGCCGGTTTCGTCTTTCTTGGGGCTTACTGTGTTGGTTTCGAGTGTTTGGTATGTTTGGATTTGTTGTGACTCGAAAATGGGGGGCTTAAACCACTAAAGGACAATTATATCATTTCACACCTCAAAATAGCTAAAAAAGATGTGCTTGAAAAAAATGGCTAAAAAAAATTTCAATTTGCCAAAAAGGTTAAAAAAAAAAAAACCGACTCTAATTTTAAAGTATTCATATGTAGGTATAATTAATATGAATTTAAACTAATAGAGTTTTGTATAATTACAAGCCAATCAATTTATCTAGTGCTTTACCATGCCGTATTAATGGTTATTTGACAATTGTGCAATAATATAATCATAAATTTAATTTATAAGCCCCTATTTGGTTTTCAGTTGTCCATGCCATGACACAGCCATTACTCATGTGACGATATTTTCAGTTCTAAAAATTCTTCGTCTAGCCCCGATTAATTATTTCTAAGTGTTAGGCCTCCATTATCCGTCTACATTATTTTTCCGATCAGGCAAAAGTCCCATTTAACCCCGCCTAAACGCTAGGTTCTAGTTAGTCGTCCGCCTAACAACTAGCTCTTCTTAGAACGCGATCAGGACATTTGGTCCCTCAAATCGTTGAGAATTGCGTGCATTTATGGACAAAGAGACAAAGCGACGTGTGTTGACCATCATCATTTATTACCATTTATTTATTTTGTAAGTCTATTATTTTTATATTTATTTATTAGTACTTGTAAGTGTTTTTTTTTTTTTTATAACTCGGGTTAAGCGCCACGTCGACTACGCAGGGATAATAACTCCGGCTCCTCATTGTTGCCGTCAAGGTAAAAGCGGGATGTGCACACACCGACCCGGTGTTACGGCGGGTCTCGGCGACTGACAACCAGATCCTCCGCGTAAAAAAAAACAATCATGTTCGACCCCAATCTACTAATAATGATCTCTCCCGAATCGAACCCACACGGATGCTATTCAAGATGAGTTCCCACCAAATCTTCACTACCGCATATGCCGGGGAGCAATTTGATGGAGCAATGATATCAACCTCGACTCCACCCCACAAACAATTTGATGGAGCAAGGATATCTTCTATTAATATTTTGCTGAAGCACTACGTCAACCTCAATTTTAATTTTTAACTTTTTCTTGAAGTCTGATAGTATTATTTTCAGTATGTGAATTGAGAATTGATAAACTCGAAAGTTGTCAAAACAACTACACACTTGGTAAATACGGTAAAAGAAAAATAGCATAATTATGACAATTCTTCCTTTTGATAAATTATAATTAGTTTTCTGGTTAGCCATAACATCCACTTTTATAATATTAGAATAAAAACCAATTATTCCTTTTGATAAATGATAATTACGCTGACCTTCTTCATTAAATTTAGGGTTAATTATATATCTATAAAAAGAAAAACTGAAGTTTAGGGTATTTAGAAAGAAAAAAAATCCATAGAAGTTTTAAAATTACACAACACCTTTGAGATTTGATTTTGTCTTAAATGTATGGAGCTGATTGTAATATTTTTGATTCATTCTTAAATGCAAGGATATATATAATTGTAATATTTTATATAAATGTAAGGGGTCGTTAAAATATTTTTTGCTTATGAAAATGGTATTTTTCTGTAAATACCCAAAACCTCAGGGTAATTTTTTTAATTATCCCTTAATTTTATTAACATTAACATCACGCTCACCTCTTATTTCTATGGCAAAAACTTGCGTGAGATGGTCTCACGGATTTAGATCCGTGAGACGGAGCCCTTACACAAAGTTTTAAAGGTTTTTTTTTCAGATTTTATTTTTCTTAGGGTTTATATTTATTTTTTTAGGGTTTATTTTGTTTCTTGGGTTTATTTTTAATTGATTTGGGTTTTTAGGATTTTTAGTTTTTTTTAGGGTTTATTTTTTATTTTTTGGGTTTATTTTTGTTTTTCGGGTTTATTCTTCATGGTTCATGTTTTTATGGTTCATTTTTATTTTTTCATGGTTCATTATTATTTTTAAATTTATTTTCATGGTTCATGTTCTCAAGACGGAGCCCTTAGAAGTCCGTCTCACGGATTTAGATCTGTGAGACCGTCTCACAAGAGACTTGCTCTTTTTTATTAGCATCATTATCCATCTTTTCTACCTTATAAACTTTTATTGATATCATAATCACCATTATTTATAACGGAAAACACTGATGTCGTCATCAAATTTTAAATGAAATTTCTAGTTCACTCACAGTTATATGCTTGTGCATTTTTAGCATGAAAATACTATTAGCATGAAAGGGGATATATACTATTATGGTTTTAGTGGAGATATCAAACATTAATTATTGTGAGGGAATAATTGAAATGGGACGTATCATTTAGTGTGAACATAAAATATTTATTTCTATAGTATAAATTGCACTATTAATGTGGTACTTGTTAAGCATATTAGTTATGTTAGTACAAACTTTAACGGGGTTACAAGATAATTGGAGTTTTTTTATAATTTTGCTAGACATGAGAACCGTATTTGTAATTGTCTTTATAAAATAGGGATAATTACAAAAACACCCCTTAGGTTTGGGCTAATTACAAAAAAAACTTAGAGATGTTTCAAAATTACAAAAAACTCCATAATGTTTGATTATGTGTTATTTAAGGGGGTAACTATAGTATTTTTATAAATATCAGGGGGTTTTGATATGTGTTTTTGCTTATAAAGGAGGAAAATGTAAGACGGGATCAAACCTTACGAAATTTTTTGTAATTTTCAAAAATCTCCGAGTTTTTTTTAATTAGCCCAAACCTTATCCCTATAAAATATTGTAAGGTCACCATGAAGCCATCTAGATGGATCCAGTAGTATCTTCTTATATGCAACATATTTTCTTGATCTTATTACATTATTATACTTTTTTCTTCTTTTCTAAACCAACGAGCTTGTAATTGACTGCACTACAAACAGCATGAAAGAGAATAATGGGAGTAGGGAGGGAATCACATGCTTCATGTGTGCCATCATCATAATAAGCCAAAATCATGTGCATAATTAATGCTTGAAAACAAATGATTACAAATGACAATTAGGGGTGTAAATGACCAAAAACATACGACAAACAACTTGTGAACAAGCTCAGATGACATTTATTTATGTAGGACTCATTTAATAAATGAACAGGAGCAAGTCTCTTGTGAGACGGTCTCACGGATCTAAATCCGTGAGACGGACCTCCTAAGAACTCCGTCAAAAACATGAACCATGAAAATAAATTTAAAAATAATAATGAACCATGAAGAAACAAAAATAAACCCTAAAAACATGAACCATGAAGAATAAACCCGGGAAAAAAAAAATGAAACCAAAAAATAAAAAATAAACCCTAAAAAAACTAAAAATCCTAAAAACCCAAATCAATTAAAAATAAACCCAAGAAACAAAATAAACCCTAAAAAAACAAATATAAACCCTAAGAAAAATAAAATCTGAAAAAAAAAAACCGTTAAAACTTTGTGTAAGGACTCCGTCTCACGAATCTAAATCCGTGAGACCGTCTCACGCAAGTTTTTGCCAGCGAACACGTAATGAACACGAACTCAAATACGAACACGTAATGAACACGAACTCAAATACGAACATGTTCACAAACATATTCATGAATAATTCAAACATGAAATAAGTTTATCAAGCCGAACACGAACAAACTCTTTTTAAAACGTGAATTAATTGCTCAAGCCGAACTCGGACATGTACAAAACTAAACGAACATTTGCAAATAAACTAACGCTCAGCTCGGTTCGGATAGTTTACAGCCTAATGACATCAATAGGCATGGTCCCCCCCCCACCCCCAAAAAAAAGGCTACATCACAAATAATTACAGAGTAATCACTTAATGTAAGGAGTTACAAATCTTCACCTCCTTTGGAAGTTCAGCTTCCCTATGCAATAAGCAAATACAGAAGCAAAAAGAATAGGATAACAAATCAATACCAAGGCCACTAAAGGTAACATTTTGTGGTGAAATCCAAAATAATCTCTCAGATAGCCTGCTACTGTCTGTGTTTCTCCAAATACTGTAATTTCTTGTTCTGTATCTCCATATTGTGAAGTAAGCATACCGTTCAACGACCAAGAAGTAGGAATTAGGTAATAAAACCATATCCACCACTTGGGAATTTGCTGCGAATGAAGAACACAGTTTATTAGTATCTTTTTGACAATAATGTATTTGTTGTTGCTCTTGGGGTCAAAAATAAAGGAAGGGAAACAAACCCACATGGAACAGAGAACAAAGGCGATGGGCACCTTAATGTTGTTATTTAAGGAAACCATGTTAATTTCAAGTGCACCAATGAATTACACTATAATCTTTGTCTTCTTTCTTGCATTCTCTTGTATAGAGAGTTGGGAGAAGAGTGTATGTTAGTCAATGTTTGTAATAGTGTACAAATTTTTCATAAAGAGAAATTTCTTGTAGGTTGTGGTTTTTCTATGGTTATGGAGTTTTCCACGTAAATGTTATGTTGTGGTTTTTTCTTACTTCATTCCTCAGTTATTTTGCTTGTTCCTAGGGATGAATGAGACCTTTTTTTCCGAACAAGTGGTATCAGAGCCTCGGTCGAGTTTTTAAATTCCTAGTATGCTCTGTAGGTTGCTACGTTGTTTAAACAAGTGGTATCACAGCCTCGGTCAGGTTCGAGTGAGTCTAGCAAGTCAGATGGCGTTGGAGATGCCATCGGAGGTCCTCACAAATATACAATCGTGTCTAGTATGAGTGATGAAGATTGGGAGGATCTCGATTACAAGCATATTATGTCAGTGTCTGGCCAAGAATGTCCCAGCAAAAATGCACGAGATTTTGAATGCCAAGGAGCTGCGGGAAAATCTTGAGGCACTGTACCAAGCAAAGAGCATCTCAAAATGGTGGTAGCTGAAGGAACACTTTCACACACTGCGGATGGATGGGAAGGAGAGTTTAAATTTTGCTGAAGTCAACAGCAAACTTTTGTCTGAGGAGAAAAGGCTGATGATGAAGGGCATATTTCAATGGAAAAATTCGGCAATAGTGGTAGCTAACAAAGGGAAGAACTCTAAGCCGAATGTAGTTTGATGGAGGTATGGAGAACCTGAGCATACAAAACAGAACTGTCAAGGTTGAGGTGGAGCTAGTCCGACAATAACTTTGAATCTAAGGCTAACATTGTGACAGATGAAAGAAATGTACATCCTTATGGCATGCCACTAGATGCTATGAAGGAGGAGTGGAGGTTCTGTCGATGGTTGAAGGACTTCCAATAGAGTCAAGGGTTGCATGTTGCACCATAAATTTCATCGGGCTTTTTTAAGATGTGTTGAAGAAAATTTTCAGAATGGCTGATCCTAAGTGGTCTACTTGTATGGTGGAGTAGGATGATTCTCCCGTTTGAGAATCATGATTATTAATGAAGACAATGCCTCTTCTTATATTTTGCTACAATGGAGTTTGTTATTTTTGTTGTCAAAAATAAAAGAAGGAAATGATCCCACATGGAATAGAGAACAAAAAGGATGTGCACTTTAATGCTATTTAAGGAACACATGTTTTTTTGGTCAAAAAAAAAAGGTACACATGTTTTAGTCTTAAGTGCACCAAACAAATACACTATAACATTTGTATTTTGATTCACGTTAAATTCCTTTCTTGTATTCTCAAACTTTTCATGCATTGAAATTTCTTTGTGGGTCGTGTTTTTTCTTCAATATAGAGTTTTTCACATATCTTGTGTTGTGGTTTTTCTCCGATTATAGAGTTTTCCACGTAAATCTTGTATTGTGGTGTGTTCTTATTTCATTTCTATGAGTATTTTGCTTGTTCCTTGGGATGAATAGGGATTTGTTTTTCCAACATTTGCATTGATATTAATTTCATTGTATTGATTAATTAAAAAAAAATGAAATTCAACCTAATAAAAAAGACTAAATTATGTTATAAAATTACATATACGCCCTTGATATTTATTTCTATTTACAAATTGCACCTTGAGATGAGGTATTTGTTACAAAATACAAACATCAAGATACCTTAAAGGGGTATTTGTAATATTAGACTAAACCTTGTTGGTAATTTTTGTAATTTATGGTAATGGTTCAAATATTTGTCAACAAAGTCGGCATGAACCACCATTAGTATTCTAAATTGATAGTATCTTTATTGATAAAAGAGCAGTTTAGTAGTACTTACTGGACGAGGAATCAGAAAACCAGCAAACAAGTTGAACGTCGTGTAGAAGGCCGACTGTAAAATGGCAGCTATCGGAAAGCTTGGCGTGATTGCAATCAACAGCATTCCGAGATAAGTGTAGTATAGCAGTGTACAGAACATGCAGTAGAAATATAGAAAGACCTTATGTGCTGACCAATAGTATCCAATCATTGGATATGTGATGACTGTGAATGCAAGTGCTTGGGCGAAGACATATGGGATCTCGATTATGACCTGCAAAATGAAGTCATGACACTTATTCTGAGTTATTAGAATTTGTGACATGCAGTCTCTGAATCTGTTATTGAGCTTTATTTTTTTCTTTTATACAAGTGATGAATGCTTGAGCAGGCTATCAACTTCAGAAAAATCATAATTCTTTTTCGTGTACTACAACCATTTCGACGACTTGAATAATGAAAGTTAATAAGAGGGAAACAATCAAACAACATATAAGACATGGTTTAGTACAGCAGAATTTTCACAAAGAATAAGATTAATTTACAAAAACTACTCCTAAAGTTTAGTCTAACTAACAAAAAATCAACAAATACCCCTTGAGTTAGGGTAATTACAAAAACTACCCTGAGTGGTTTGTGTTATATTACAAAAAATAAAACAGCGATGTGTGAAAATTACAAAAAAAATAAAACCTTTAGGTTTAATTCTGTATTAAATGTAAGAGGGTAATTATAATATTTTTACAAATGTAATGGGGGTGTTTGAAATATTTTTGTTTATGAAGGGGGTAAAGTGTAATATAGAACCAAATCATGGGTTTTTTTGTAATTTTCTAAAACCTATGAGTTTTTTTGTAATTAACCCAAACCTCATGGTAGTTTTTGTAATTATCCCTTAAGTTATTACAAACACCCCCTTGAGGTTTGTATTTTCTTAACAAATATCCCCCTCAATACAAATATCCCCCCAATAAGGTGCAATTTGAGAAGTAGAAACAAATATCAAGGGAAAATTTGTAATTTTGAAAGATAGTTAGGTCAAAAAAATTTTTAAGTCTTTATGTAATTAACAGAGCTATAAATAGATTTTGGTTTGAACGAAGAGTCGTATATAACTAGCCTGGATAGAAGATGAAAAACAAGGCAACGGACGTCTCGTACCTGTGCAGCTGAATAAGCCCATGAAGCATACATTCCAGCAAATCTTTCCCTGTAGAAAACAGGTCGCTCTGTGCTGATGTAATTCAACACTGATGAGGAATTATTTATGCCACAGAATATTATGGAGCTATACATTGCACCAAGTAGAGTAAGTAGACTCTGCTGATTTTGTCTGTCAAAACAGAAGGTAAAAGCAACAAATTAATGTTAAGATCACAAAACGAACAACAATGTATTAACATGAAATTGGTCCTTCCTTCGATAAGTTCCATCACTCATTTAATTCTAACTTTGCGAAGGAATAAAACGTTTAAAATTGTCAAATCAAAATAGCCAACTGCTAGTTCCATGGAATCAAAACGTTCCACATATTCTTGTTCCAGTATTCAGTTGCATCGAATGGATTAATCTCTTTAGACTACTACTGGGAAATTTTTCTTCACCGATTATGAATTGGACAAGAATATCATTATTAAGACTTACTTGAGTTGATTGAGGAAGTGTTTGCAAAATCTTCTATTTATCAGTCAGTGTTGTAAAAATCGGCCAAGGCGGCCGCCTAGGCACTAGGCGCCCCTAGGCCGATCCGATTTTGCCCAAATCGATCGAAAAAATCGGTTTGGCTGAAATCGGCCCGCCTAGGCGGCGCTAAATCGGAGCTAGGCGCTCTCCTAGGCAGCCAAAAAATCGGGCCTAGGCGGAAAAAATCGGCCAAAAATCGGTAAAATAAAAAAAATGAAAAAAAAGAAGAAAAATATGTTGTTTCTAGGCGGCCGCCTAGGCGGTCTAGGCGCCCTAGGGGCTAGGCGCTGGGCTGCCGCCCGACTAGCGCCTAGCGATTTCTGCAACCATGCTATTTATTCTATCGAAAAGTAGTTGATAATCAAAAAGTTGGTAGTGTTAGCAAAAAGAAGCTAAAAGATGAATAAGTTTTAGGGAGTGTTTGGTGAATAAGTTGCAAAACTGTTTTTATTGTATGTAAAGTCAACCAAGGAGTAGAATCAGAAATCTAAAGCACCACCTCCAATTGCTTTTGGATTTTGATTAAACTATACAAAATCAAAAGCAGAAGTTGGTATTGGGAAACTGTAAAAACTGCTTTTCTTTCAGCCAAAAGCCGACAATCACTTTCTTTTAGGAAGTGTTTGGTGAATAAGTTGCAAAAGTGTTTTAATTGTATGTAAAGTCAAACCAGAAGCAGAATTAGAAATCTAAAGCACTCCATCCCACTGCTTTTGGATTTTGATTAAAGTATACAGAATCAGAAATAGAAGTTGGTATTGGGAAACTGTAAAAACTGCATTTCTTTCAGCCAAAAGCCGACAATCACTTACTTTAAGTGTTTGCAAACACTCCTTTAAATATCGACAAAATTATTTGAATGGTCCAACTTCTTGCATGCTAAAAGGATATATAAGATCCTATCACATGTTTGTTCATAGCCCCCCTCTTAAGTGGGAGTTAAATTTATAAATTATAAGTCAAAAGTTAAAATAAAGCACAATAAATCATGCAGTTAAGCTTTTTCCAAGAAAATGTGCTTACATTTTCTTGCCTTGATCCCAGAACAGGAAACCAAAAAGAAAAGATGCAACGAGCATATAAATTAAGCGTGTCAAGTTGTATGAAGGACTTCTCCAGTAAGACCAATACTGCTTCCAGAGGCAGGTTTTGAATTGTCCCCAACCATTTTGAGAGTAGCGTGTAGGAAAATGTAATTCTTTCGAACCAGAAAGTGGTGTACTAAGCTCCCTCACGAGAATTTTGTTATTCCTACAAAAAAAAAATCGCAGATTTTGAATATGTGATATAAAATGCTGAGCTTACGCGACAAACAATATATGATACTTAACAATGTCCTGTTAATAACCGAAAATTTAACTTGTTAGTATCAATGGTGAAAATCGATTTCTACAAAGATCAGAAATGGTTTCAACTGCCTGAGATTAAGATACAAAGTCACACTTTTAATCAAAGCTAATTGTCGATCTTCTTGAGAATAGTTGCTATGTTGATTACCAGGTATATATGCCGTAAGCCATGCTTACACATGATGTACAGATATTGATGATAAAATAATGCCTCAAAAGTAACAGATTCAGTTCTTCGAATTTGTTTTTAAACTGCTCAAAAATGAAGATTAATCACACTTACATGAGGCTTCATAAACAGAAGGGATAATTAAAAAAAAAAAAAAAAACCCTGAGGTTTGGGCTAATTTAAAAAAAAAAAAAAAAAAAAAAAAAAAAACAGGTTTTTGAAAATAACAAAAAACCCATTGAGGTTTGATTCGTCTTACATTTTCCTCCATCAAAAGCAAAAATATTTTAAACACCCCCTGACATTTCTTAGAAATATTACCGTTACCCCCTTAAATTTAAGATAGAAGGGGCTTTTTGTAATTTTAAAACATCTGTGGTTTTTTTGGTAATTAGCCCAAACCTCAGGGGGTCTTTTGTAATTATCCCTGAAAAGAAATGCCCATAATTTGCGTTTTACGAAATGCAGTAATTGTGCTACACTCTCATGATTGCTCTCATCATCTTTTCATATTGCAGAAAAGGAATTCTTTTTCTCTTCTAAACAAAAATTTGTTTTTTTAGCAGAAAAAAATTGATCCTGTTATGAATACTACTCCGTTAGTGCTAGTCTCATTATTTCTTCCATCAAATGTTGCATATAATATGATCATAGCTAACTTCGTCACTTCAAAGATGAAGAGGTTAATTTAGGGTAAAGGACTCACTCATGCAAAGCAGATTTCATGTAAATGTGGGAAAAGTCTATGCCAAGTTCAACTTCTGAAGAAGCAGAAGTGACCTCTAGCATCCATGTTGCAGGATTGCAGTCATCTTTAATTTTTGGCACACCAGAGATACCCTGTTTGAAAGTTAAAATGGTCGGTATCCAACTAAGAGACAGATAATTCAAGAAGTGGAGCAAATAATAATAATAATAATAATAATAATAATAATAATAATAATAATAATAACAACAACAACAACAACAACAACAATTGAATGTTCACATCAGAAATGATATACCTCAAAATATTCGATCACTTTGGAGGAGCGATGACCCAAGGGACCACTATAAATCATGTGTCCTCCAGCTTTCAAGAGTACTAACTGTTGGTATAAATGAAGAATTAGCAACTTGTGTGAATGTGAAACAAAAAAACATCGATTGACAGCAAGAGTTTGCAAATGGTCTATATCTAGACAGTTATCCTTTGTTCGTGCAGGTTAGATAAAATGGAAAAAGCTCTCTTCGATTTTCCTTGACTAAGAACGTTTGCAAAAACTTCGGCTTTAAAGAAGTGATTTATTGTGCAGAAGCAAAGATAATTAAATCATAGATGTGTCGCATTTGCAAATAGAAGTTAAAAGTCGAATAGGTCAAAAGGGAGTGTTCGATTAATAAGTTGTAAAATAGTTCTATTTGTGTATAAAGGTCAAACCAAAAGCATAATTAAAGGCACTCTTCCCCCTACTTTAGATTCTGAGTATGCAGAATTAGAAGCAGAAGTTGACATTTGAAAACAGTGAAACACTAAATATTACTATTTTAAGTTTTTGCAAATTATCCCTAACTCTTATCTTTCGAGTAATACAAATAGAATTACGTAAAACATGGTCAATTACCTCATCAAAGTTTTCAAATATATCTATACTTGGTTGGTGTATGGTGCAAACAATTGTTCTCCCAGTATCTGCCACATTCTTGACTGCCCGCATAACAATTGCTGCTGATCTGGCATCGAGTCCAGTCGTAGGCTCATCCATAAAGATAATCGAGGGGTTAGCAACAAGTTCCACAGCTATCGTTAGCCGCTTTCTTTGCTCGGTCGAAAGACCATCAACACCAGGCAAGCCCACTAAAGCATCCTTGATTCCATCAAGCTCAATGGTTTCAAGGACTTCTTTCACAAACTCCTATGACAATGTCACAAAAAACCAAGCATATGTAAGTACAAAATCTACCCTGAGGTTTAGTTTAATTACAAGAAAACCCAGTTAGATTCCAAATTTACAAATACTCCATTGACATTTGTTTATATTCTACAAATTGCACCCTCAAAAGGGGATATTTGTTAGGTAAATACAAACCTTAAGGAGGTTTTATAATTTGAAAGATAACTGATTTTTTTTATATAATTTGGCTAAACTGGTGGGTAATTTGTGTAATTATTTATCCCTATTTAAAATTTGAGAATGGACATAAACAAAAGATTGAACTTTGAGCACATGGTGCCATACAGATTTTGTCTTTGGATCAATCCGAGGGTCAAGACGTAGCCAAGCAGAAAAAACAACTGATTCCTCCACAGTGATTTGCGGAGAATGTATGTCAGTTTGTTCGCAATAACCTGAAATCCTAGAGAATGTTCTTTGAACTTTAGGATAGCCTCCAATTCTTATTACTCCTTCCACAGTGCCACTTGTTTTTCTACCAGCAAGAACATCAAGAAGTGTTGTTTTTCCAGCTCCACTGACACCCATGAGCGCTGTAAGAATGCCAGGTCTAAATGCACCGGTGATATCATGAAGAAGTTGAAGTCTTTTTGGAGCGAAACCACGTTTCTTCATTGTCTTAAAACAGAACCATAGAAAATAAACAATTTAAGTTTCTTTTAGCGTTTCATTAAATACGGCTTACTCAAGATATTCGATGTAAATGATTCATGTTGTTACCTTAGGGGGTTCAACATAGTATTGCACATCTTCAAACACTATACTTAGCGGTTCATACGGTAAAACCAATCGACCTGCAACATATATATGATGATGAACTATCCTAAACACAACGGAAATAAAATTACAGCAAGAAAGCAGCATGTACTCTGATTTTTCAATCATCAATCAGACGGGAACCAGAAAGGAATTAAATGAAGGGAAAATGTCTAACCTCTACGCGATTCTGCATTGGTGTTAGGAGGAGAAATTCCAAATTGTTTCTTCGAATGGGCTTTATTGACCAATTCCTTGCCACATAGTTCAGAGAGTTTTTCAGTTGAAATAATAGCTCGAGATCCAGAAGCTGGTGCATTTTGAGATGATTATAATCAGATTAGTTAAGCCATTTACACTTTCACGTAGATTATACTTTAGAAGATGTCCTTACGTTTCAAGAAACTTAAGGACAACGTAAACCCAGCGTTGAAGAGTACTGCAAATCCAAACATGGCACAGACTGATATCCAAAAGAGATGTCCATCGAAGTTTAACCCACGATTTTCAAGTGTTATATGTCCTACTGTTGTATTACCGGACAGCAGCTGCATACATAGAAATAAAAGCAAGAAAACAACTTATCTGAATCATTATGTGACAATCCCATGACAAAAGCCTTCACGGAAACATAAAAAACCAAGCTATTACTATAATACTATATAGGGAAAATTACAAAAACTACCCCCGAAGTTTAGCCTACTTACAAAAATCTCCAGTTATCTTTCAAAATTACAAATTCCCCCTTAACGTGTTACAAAGGCCACCTTTAAGTTTGTATTTACCTAACAAATTCCCACCACACCCTCTTGAGGGTGCAATTTGTAAAAGAGAAACTAATGTCAAGGGGGTATTTGTAATTTTGAAAGGTAACTGAATTTTTCTGTAACTAGGCTAAACCTCGGGGGGTAGTTTTTGTAATTATATACTCACCTTTTGCCATCTTGGAGCAAGAAATTCATTTACGGAAAGACCTATCTCCCCATATGATAGAGGAGAAACCCAAAATGCCCATTTTAACCAAATTGGCATGGATGCTGCAAGAAAAACTGTTTCTTGAGCACCAACATCCTTTTAAAAGGGAAGGTACTTCATGATAGGATGCGACTAAAATCGAATTAAATTAGTCAAGAATACTCACGCCTTGGGATCATGAAGCCACTTAGTAACAGCATAAATAACATTGACAAACTACCAGCTATTACAGATGCAACCACTGTCTGAAAGACTGCTGCTATGAAACGGTACAGGGATATAGAGGTGAAGTGCACAGCAAAAAATAATATCATTTGCCGGAAAAACCTGAAAATCATGGGTGAAAGGTTATAATCAATCATGAACCATTTACTGTAATGAGTAGTCTATTGAAATTACAGTGGAAATGCGACTTAGGAAGTTTTTGCAAAAACTTATGCTTTTATAGGAAGTGATTTATTATAGCATAAACGAAAAGTAGTTGAAAATTGTTAAGAGTTTGTGTTCGTCCCACATCGCCAATTTGTTAGGTTGTTATTTGTGTATAAATGAGGGTTGGGCACCCTCTCTCCTAGAGCTAACTTTTGGGGATGAGTTCTACCTAAGCCCATTTATCATGGTATCAAAGCACCCAGGTTTGGTTTGGAGAGGCGATGTTGGGAATTGGACCCCGGCCCATTTGGTTTGGTACGCTTGGCGTGAGGGCGGATATTAGAGTTTGTGTTTGTCCCATGTCGCCAATTTGCTGGGCTGTTATTGTGTATAAATGTGGGTCTAGCTTTTGGGGATGAGTTCTACCCAAGCTCATTTATCAAAAATCAAAAGTTGGGAGTGTTCGCAAATAGAAGTTAAATATTGAATAAGTTTTTGGGAGCGGATGGTGAATAAGTTGTGAAAATATTTTATTTGTGTATAAAATCAAATCAAAAGCAGAATCAGAAATCTAAAGCACCCATCCCCCTACATTTAGATTCTAATTATATAATACTGAACCAAAAACATAATTTGGCATTTGAAAACACTAAAACTATTTTTTTTCCATCTAAAAAGAAGATATGATTATGATCCATATAGCCGACCGTAAACGATCACGTGATATGATCCATATAGCCGACCCCACCCCACATAGTGGGAAAAAGCTTAGTTTGTTGTTGTTGTATCTAAAAGCTTAGAATCACTTTTTCTAAGGGTATGTTTGGTTGGCATTCCCCAGAAGCAAATTTTCCCAATTTCTTCCCCCAATCACCAAACAAACATTATATTACGCATCCCGATGCATTTCTATACTAATACACACATTTCCCAATATATCACATCAAACTCCACTTCCCCCAATCACCTCCAAAAACTTCCCCCAATCACCCTCAATCACTAAACAAACATACCCTAAGTGTTTGCAGACATTCACTTATTTAAAAGAAGATATGCTCTCCAAGAAATATGGAATATGTAGAAAAATTGGAGTAGAGTCAAGTGGCATTAACCTCCCAGCCTCTGGGCTGTACCCAATGGTGTAATAAGTAAGAGATGTCCACACTAAAGCTTCCAATAACGAGAGAGGAATCTTGAGAATGGTAGCTGGGACTGCATATGCCCATGCTGGGTAAAAGTAAAAGTCTCTCTGCTTGTAAAAAACTCCAAGTCTAGCAACAGTCATGGAGAGCTCCGGGAAACCGTCAACAACGAGAATAAGGAGAGAATAAAATGAAGCCCCCAAGTAATTATTGGCATGGAGAAGATCAACACCCATTTGTGTCCTCAAAAATACAGTCATAGTGGCAGATGCCATAAAGACTAGCTGCAACCAAACGGCGTTTTCAGACAAATTCAAGAATAATTACGAAAACGAAACAGAAGGGCGTAGAAAATGATTGGGCTTAACCTGAACAGATTTGAATACATATATGAATGAGTTTCTTTTCATGAGAATAAGTTCTCTTGACATGCAGGCTCTAAAAAGATCCCATTTTCGAAGTGAATACACACTAAAATTAATTGCGTTCTTGTGGCTCTTGGACTTATCAAATGGCACGGAAAGCTCCTCGGAAAGTTGCTTTCCGTGAGGAGACTCCTTATATTTCCTCGAGAACGTATCAACTGAAATATAACTGTATGTTTGGCGAGAATTTTGCCAGTATTGCTCTTGGTCTTTTCTTGAGATAACCTGGAAAACCAGTCAAATATGTAAATATTAGGGTCAATTACAAAATATACTCTTGAAGTTTAGCATAATTTTAAAATAAAATAAAAAAACAGCTATATTTGAAATAATAAATACCCCATAAGTATTTGTTTCTAGTTTACAAATTGCATCTTTTGAGGGGCTATTTTGTTGAGAAAATACAAACCTCATGGGGTGTTTGTAATACCATTAAGGGTAACTGTAATTTTTAAAGATAACTGAATTGTTATGTAATCAGACTAAACCTCAGGGGTAATTTTTTTATTTTACCCTAAATATCATGGCTTACAAAGATGAGAAATGGAGAATGGCAACATTATGAGGTGCACTTGCCTCTTGGAGAAAATCAGCCACTCCTTTCCTAATGGGACACTTAAATCCACAGCTATCAAAAAATTCTAAAACATCATTTCGGGGTCCCTGATAGACAATCTTTCCTTCTGCCATTAAGATGACGTCATCAAAGAGATTAAAGGTTTCTGGTGCTGGCTGGAGAAGTGAAATAAGTATTGTAGCATCAGTGATGTGGGCCATTTGTTGAAGGCAAGAAATAATCTGGTATGTTGTTGAGCTGTCTAAACCATTTGAAATTTCATCCATAAATAAAGCTTTTGTTGGTCCAACAAGCATCTCACCTGCATAATAGCATATCTTGATTTACTCCTTAAAAGGTACGTTCAGAGTAAAATTAGTTGAATTTGCACAAATATGGGTTGATTACAATAACTAGACTTGAGGTTCAGTCTAATTACAAAAACACCCAACTATCTTTCAAAATTACAAACACCCCCTTGATGTTTGTTTCTATTTAAAAATTGCACCTTTTGAGGGGGTAGTTGATAAGTAAATACAAACCCCAAGGGGTGTTTGTATTACAACAAGGGGGTATTTGTAATTTTGAAAGATAATTGGACTTTGTTGTAATTAGACTAAACCTCAGGGGTAGTTTTGTAATTTTCCCAAAAAAACATTTGCATCAAAGTACCTGTTGTCAGTCTTTTCTTCTGACCACCAGAGATGCCTCTCCTCATGACATCTCCTACGAGCGTGTCGGCACAGATATCAAGGCCAAGAATCTGAAATTAAGTGGGAGGATACTCAAAATGTGAAGATAAAAGTATTCTTGTACAAGAAATCCAACACATATTAGAAAGGAAGTACTTTCAGTATGTAGTCTGTCTGAAGAGTTGTCCTCTGTCCTTCCACAGCAATTGCCTGTACAAATAAGCAGGAATTATGTTGGCTTCAAATGTAACCTGGTTTCTTGCTAGAGGTTCAACTAGGATGTTTAAAATAAGGTTATCTAGACTTTGTTGATTATAAGCAGACAGGCTAATTTTTGGTAGATTTTACAACTTATGTTTCTTCACTGCTATAAATGGTACCTCAGATGTATCATCTCAACATGGAAGTTGCAAGAATCATAGGTTGCATTTGGATGGAAGGATTTGAAACTACGGATTTCAAATCCATTGAGCTTGTTTGGGTAGTCTCATAATTCAATGGATTTCAAATCGTTACCTCCTATTTTGAGCTATTTTTTGAGTCATTGTGGTGGATTTCAAATCCATCTTATATGTAGCCATTTGAAAACCTTTCCACAAATTATCCCTTCAAATCCAGATCCTTCCATTCAAATGCAACCTTAAAGTTAACAGCGCCCCTTAAATCGTCAGATCATCAGATCTTTTGTAAATGCAACATGGATAACATAACCTAGGCTCTTATACAAGTAGCGCAGAAAGAGTTTTAAATCAATGTATTTAAAAGTGTCCATTTGACGCCGAATGATGATTCTCTGAGTTTTTTGCGGATTGATCGTGGGATTTGCTGCATGATAAGAGTTTTCAATCAGGCGGTGGATAGCATTTAAATACAGACTGTGCTACTGCATCAGCAGAACAGAAGGGGAAAGAGAGGGGGGGGGGGGAACAACAACAAACTAAGCCTTAATCCCACTACGTGGGGTCGGCTATATGGATCATATCGCGCCATTGTTTACGGTAGGGGGGGAGAAAAGCAAAAACAAAAATATTTACACTAAGGCACTCAACTTCATTTTAACTTGTAATCGACATGCCTGGAAATTGAAAGTACATTCAAGTCAAAGAAAAAGGTGATCCTCAATGAACATTCCAACCTCTGAAGATTTATGAATATTCACGTAATATTGATAGATAAATTTTCATATGTGCCTTAAACAAGCAACCTTCATGCAGAAACATAAACAAACTGGAGAAATTTAAGGCACTAGAAATACCTTCATGTAAGTATCCACATCCGAATTTGGAACAATTTTTGCTTCTTTCTCCCTTCTGATTAGCTCCGTTAAAATTTCTTTAGACGACAAGAGAATCTAATCACTTTAAAATGTACTTAAAACACAAAATTAAAGTTTCTGCATGTAAAACGCCGAACCTGCTCTATTTCCAATACCCTGACAGCGAGATGAAAAATCAAGTGTTTCCCTAACAGTCATTTCCGGGATGTGCTGATCATATTGGCTTATGTAAGCTGAAGATTTCATTGCTATAAACTCTTCAAGTTTATATCCATTGTATGAGACCTCACCCGTAACCTGTTGCAAGCTAACTTCAGATGAACTATTTATCATGAGTTTTTCTAAAATTCCTCATTGTGGTTTTAAATTTAAGGCATATCAATATCAAACGAATGGAAAGCAAATTAGGAACTGAGAACTGCCGTAACATCAAATGAACCTGTAAAATGATTATACTAGTTCTACCTTTTAAGATGCTTAAAAAGAAAATACATCTGCTTTAATAGCTTCTTTTTCCATTCAAAACTAACTTGAAACATGATTTCATCTATTAGTCTATTATATAAAATACCACACAAATTGAGAAAAATAAGAAAAAACCTTGAGTGATTTGTTCAAAGTTCCTGAAAGAGCTTTCAAGAATGTACTCTTCCCACATCCTGGAGGACCAAGTAATAGAGTCAATCTGCAACAAAAAAAAAATGGTTAATCAGATAACCAACAGAACCAAAGACAAATTCTCTCTACTATTGCACAATGAGACAACATTGAAAGTTGTATGACTCCTGTTTCTCAAAAAAAAAAAAGTTGTATGACTCCTAAAGGGTTTTGACACAGAAAAATGGGATTGATCAAATGCCTACCGCTACAATATTTATGCGCACAAGCATCTCCATACACGCACAATGTCCGATTACTCCCCGGGGAGAACAGGTCCACCAACCACAGAAATATTTTCATCTTACATCCAAAATACTCTCAAAATTCATATTTTTTTTCTACGAAGCTGTTTTTCCCTCACGGTTCTCTCTGAAATAATACTCTACGTTTCAAGAATGAAAAACCAAACAATCACACTATGTGTCCAAGTACTTGTGACCATTGTTAGACCAAGGGTGCCGAGATGGATGAGTGTCAACATTTACGCCGAAGAGAAACAAGAACAAACATTAGGAACTTCATGCGGCCTTTATAGCTCACGTATGAGTTAAGAAATTGTGGAATTCAGATGATCTCAAATGGAATTCAGATGTTCTTGTAGGAGACATAATCAACGGACTGGGTGAAACTCAAATGACAGACTGGATTGAGTGAAGAGACAATCGCTCCAAAAATTAGGGCAAAATTCACTAGCTGTGTTACTGATTTTTGTTGTAATTTGGTCCTAAATTTGAATGCCCATTTTGAATAAAAATTTGGGTAAAATTCACTTTACCTCTAGTACTCTTGTATTATTGACTTTGTATCAAATACCCCCTTCTACTATCAAAACCTTCAAAAAATACCCTAAACCAATAAAAAGTATGTTAATGGACAAAATTAACCTTAACTTGAATAAAAGGTTAGATTACTTTGAACATCTAGCTATTATAAACTATAAATAGTTTATCCATTTTAATTAAATATTGATTAATTTGATACCAAATTTTATTCAACACAGAGTTTTAAAATTAAATAATCTTAATTAAATGTAATTAAAATAATATAAAGAAAAATACAACTTCAATTAATATTATAGAGAATTCACAGAAGATTCTTTTAAAAAAATACTATGTAAATTTTCATTATTATTATTTTAAATATACAACTTTAGCAAGTAAGCAGTAAATTTAGAGTCAAAATTGTAGATTTTAAGAATTATATAATGTATGGTACACACCATGTGTTGTAATGTATTATATGTTGAAGGAAAATCAATATTGGAAAGAAAAAAAATCTTGTACAATATTATTGCAATCACGACATTTAAAGTAAAGAAAAAAAAATAGAAGATGTTTTTTGAAACAATATAATATATATTTATATGATTTTTTTTAAATTAATATTATTAATATTATATTATCTATTTAATTTTTTGTTCAATTTTAGTTAATATTTATTTCTTCAAGAATTAGTGTTAAAAAACAATGAGATCAAACAATGATATATAATTGTGAGAGAGTATTATATGATATTTTATTCTTAAAATATTTATTTACTGCTTCAAAAATAAAATTATAGTTTTGATAATCTGTTTAACGCACACTTGCACAACTTATTTAACTGAAATATTAATAAATATAAATTAATATCAATTAATTTGACATCGAACTTAGTTATTTAGTAAACAAAGCAATATATATATATACACACATAATTATTATATTAATGTAAATTTATTTTTAGGAAAACTAATGCAACTTATGTTAGATCTAAATATAGTTTTATTTGTTTAATTAAATTAGAGGATATAATCAAATTATTTGAAATTGAATTATAGAGAAGGTAAACATGAATTTAATATTATATACAATTCAAGGGTATTCTTGTCTATCAATACTTTTTTTATTGGTGAGAGGGGTATTTGAAGGTTTTAATAGTATAGGGGGGTAATTGATACAAAGTCAATAGTACAAGGGGGTAAAGTGAATTTTACACTAAAAATTTAGATAAGAGTTTGAAAAATGAAAGTATTTGGTAATTTTACATTTTTCGCCAACAACATTAATAAACAACTTTAATAGTATCACATGAAATCAAAAACTACTTTTCAAAATGGTAAATTGCAATTTTAGTCCTATAACTATAGGAGTGTGGTAATGATCCATTTAAATTCTCCTTGGCAAAATCACATTATATATGAAAAATTGTTGGAGTAGTCTCTGATGTACCTCTATTATTGGCTCTTATTTTGCTCCAGTATTACGTCTTATTCTTGAGGGTGGTGATTGGGTTAAACCATGTGGCGACACCCGTAAAAAACAAATGACTATTTGCTGGCATTTCGTACTCAAATCCGAACGAGGAGCAAACAATTATACAACCCATTAAAATCTAATGGCTCTGGTTCACTATTAAAGAAAAGCGAGGGTGAAAATGATCCTTGTTAGGGAACCAATACAAGAATTCTTACTAATAATAAGAAAGGGTTAATGGCCTCCAAGACCTACTAATAGAAGCTTCTTCGGGTCTTTATTTGGCTCTTTTGCTTTAAAGATAGATATGTATTGTTGATTATTTGAATGTAGCGATACGTACCATCAATCCTAATGATAGAATAGGAAATAGGGGGATTGTACCTTCCGGGCCTAATGACGCCATTAGCATCATTAATGATGTTTAACTGGGCCTCTCGCCTTGGTAAACCAACAAGCCTGGCAACATCCTGTTAAACATTAGGACACTCTTTAAATTTCCTTATATTAAACGTCAATTATGATGCTTCAAAAAAGATAATAATAAATAATTATTACAGTTAGTTGTTATTATTATTATTAACATTTTAATGTAATAAATAATACCATTGATCGGCACTAAAAACTGGACATCCAATGTACATGAAGTGTAGGAATTAGTTATAATTATCTAGGTTCATCAATCAAAATTAGATAAAAAAAAACTATTTTATATGTTCCCATTTTAAAATCATATTTCTAATATTATACTATTCGTAGATATAAATGAGCATATCCTAACAATTAAAATTAAAATAAACCGATTTATTCAATTACCGATCTGAGGCCGTATAGTGATTATACTACATGATCTTATCAAATTATTTTTAATTTTCTCAACAAATTCGAGAAAACACATCAACGGATATATCTAACAACTAATAGAAATTGGGGTTTGACATACATCTAAAAATATTATCTTTCAAAATATATTTGTTTTATATGCACCTTTTAATTTCAGATTGTTTGCTACTACGAGATTCAAATCTCAACTCTAAAAGATAAAATATAAATACCAAAATAAATCAATTTCTCACAACATCAACTCTAAAAGATAAATTATAATCCTAAATACAAAATATTTTATCACAATCTCACGATCAACTTTATGTGGCCATATCAAGAGTATTAAAAGCATAAAGGGTTTGGAAATTCTTTGTTGTGACAAAAACAGTACACTTGGAAATAGAACAAATAGTGTAGTTTACAAAGAAATTTTTCAGAATTTGAAGTGAACTATTTGTATGATACTCTTCTAATTTTTGATTTTTTTTTTTAAATATTTCTAATTAGTATTTTGGATCTCTTATAATTATTAAAAATAAATTTGTGACCTAAAATTTTTAATTTGGACAAATCCCGTGTAACACACGGGTATTGTTCTAGTATTATACTATTCGTAGAAATAAAAGTACTTTTATTTGAGTGTTTCCAATTGAAAATACCCATTTTTATATCTATTGTCCTATTAAAATAATAATACTATTCATTTTTCGCATTTCCAAAACCTACTATGTAAAAGCCTAGTCTGGTGTTTGTCATTCACTAATTAATTAATCTCATCAATCATTTTTATAATTATTTTTAATTTTACGAATTGCACCCTCGTTAGGGGCATTTGTTATACAAATTGCATATATGTTTGTAATATTTTAAGAGAATTTTTGTAATTTAGGAAGACATTTGGTTTTTCTTTTGGTAATTTTGAAAGACTTTAATTTTTTATTTATTTTTGGGTAACAAGCATTGTTCTAAAAATCCCCACATAGCCCCGATTAGTCAACACCTAGACACTAGCCCCCTCTTGTCCGCCTAGCCCCGATTAAACCCCGTCGAAGTCCCGTCTAAGCGTCGGGGCCCAATCTGCCGCCCGACTAGTGTCTAGCGCTTTTTAGAACACTGGTAACAAGTAGACTATACCTAAATTGTAGTTTTTTGTAATCTAACCATCTACTGTAAAGTGATAATTAAACCATGCATGGTGGTGAGTAAGAATTTTTAAAAAAATGTACATATACCATCAAATATTGTATTTCTCAAAAATTAGAAATAAACATTATTTTACCCAACTCATGCTTTTGAGGGAATTCCACAGAGTTGGTAGAGGCTTCCCATGAACCACCTCACACCCAGCTTCCACCTTCAAGTTGTTATATCTGACTTCAATGGTTGGGAATGCTATAGAAACTCTGCAAAAAAAACAAAAAAAAAAAACTCAAATGGTCATTAGAAACCCTGTAAATATTGTCAATTAGTTTATGTAATTAATTCATATTTAAAAAAAAACCTTTTAATTACCAAAAAAAACCCAGAGATTTCTGAAATTTAAAAAATAAAACTCGTTAGGTTTGATTTTGTTTAAAACTTAAGAAAGTAACTGTAATATTTCTATAAATTGACAAGAGATTTTCAAATATGTTTTGATTACGTAAAGGGGAAAAAAAATGTAAACAGAATCAAACCTACATTTTTTTTTTCTGTAAGTTTTTAAAACCTCTAGGATTTTTTGTAATTATCCCCATAATTAATGACAAGGAATTAGGGATGATAATAAGACAGGGTGGGTACTTGAAGACTCACCCCATCCCGTCCATCACACTGGATGGTACGGGACAAGATGGGTCGAACCATGTATATAGGATAAATAAATTTATTATTATAGTATTAAATACATTACGGTTTAAATAAAAATGAAATAAAGAGGAACAAAAAAACAAGAAAAATAAATTACTAGGGGTGGGGCTTAAGGATGAAAAACGAACCAAAATACTCGATACTTGATTCGAGATTGATATTTAAAAGCTCGTTAGAGCTCGATTCGTTAATATAACAAACCAAGCTTAAACACATATTTCCGTTTGATAAGATGTAAAGCTCGGCTCGAACTCGACTTGATTAGAAAAAAAAAGAATAAAATGTGTGTAAAAATATCAAACTACTCGAGCTCAATTCACGTTCGGCTCGACTAAAGCTCGTTCGAGCTCGATGCAATTTACGATCAAACCAAGCTCAAACACAAGTTTTGAAACTCGATTAAAATTCAAACAAACTCGAACAGTACTATATTCTGCTCGACTCGTTTAGAGTGGGTACCTATGGGGCATAAGTGATACCCATGCCCACCCGCCCTGCCCTACCCACCACAGGCAATGCGGCGGAGCGGCCCAAACCCGACGGGTCGGGCAAAAATTTCCATCCCTAGCTACAAGAAATCTCAATACCTGTCCATTCTCTTCCTTATTTTCTGCAACAGTCGAAGATTGTCATGCTCAATGTGTTTGATCAAGTTCTCAATGAACATATGCCTCTCCTGAGCAGAAATCTTGGATACATCAACAGCCCTTTTTCCAGCTTTACCATCATTTTCGTCCAACAAACAAGTTTTCAGCCTTTCAGAGCTCGGCAATCTGTCAATGGCAGCCCACTGTGATAAAGATTCTTCTTCATCTTCATCAGGATTATCAATATCCATATCAATCCTGATATTTTCTCTCAGATTTTAGATGATAAAAATAAGTGATGGATGAGTGAACAGAACAGAACAGAACAGAGCAGAATGTAATGTATTTATTTGTGGTCCTTTGTGGATATACTGGAATTTGCCCATAATTGATTGAAAGGTCCTCCTTTTGTCTTGATATATTTTATAAGGGCTAATTACAAAAAGTATCCTTTAGGTTTGACCCAATTACAAAAAATACCCTTTATCTTCTCTAACATTTAATACTTTCATAAGCAAAAAAATTTCAAAATCCCCCTTCATATTTATAAAATCATTGCAGTATATCCCTCAATTTTAAATCTAAATTAAACGCCAAGGGTACTTTTTGTAATTTTAAAAGTTAGTCGGGTTTTTTTGTAATTAGGTCAAACATCAGGGGTACCTTTTGTAATTATCCCTATTTTATAATTTGGGCTTTTCTTGTAATTTTTCTTTTTTCTTTTTAATTAAGAAGATATGACTGATTTTTCCATTTTTTCTTGTCCAAAATGGTATTTTGATTTTTTATTTCACCGCATGGATAATTGACACATATTTTTTTTTTGGCGATTGTCGGTTGTCTTATAAAAAATCATAAATTATGTTTGAAAAGTAATATAGTAATTTTTAAACATGTTGCAATCATCCTACATGAAAATGAGACGAAACATAAATTTTGGAATATAGCGAACTGAAACTCACGGACAGCTCGAGAATACTTTGAGTCTCATGGACCAATTAATAGTATTTGAACTCAATAATGAATATTCGTGCGTGAATAATTAAATACAATATAATTATATAAAAAGATATAATTATGATTTTACCCCCAAAGTGAGTCTTTTGTTACAATAAATAAAATAATTTCCGCTCACCGCATAGTGATGACTAGAGATGGCAATTTGACTCGTCCTGGTCCGCCCTATTTGGGTTGCACCGTCCCGTGTAGTATTATAATTTTTTAATATATATTTTACATATATATTATATAAGATAATGTAGTTTTTATGTACTTAATATTATATTTTTATAAATAATATGCATTTATAATACAAAATCTAAGATAAGAAAAATATTAATTATATAATATACAAGATAAAAATATTAAAATAATAAAATTGTTTCCAACACGGGTCGACCCGCCCCACGACCTGTGACAGTCGACCTGTCCTACCCCATGAGATGGACGAGGTGAGTCTGGGTCGGGCGGATTTGATGCGGGCAGCGGGACCATCTGGCCTAACTGCGTTTCATAAGAATTAACTTGGTAAAATTTCACACTGATCAAAGTGGTAAGTTTCAGAATTTTAGTGCAAAAATATCTAAATTTCTCTATAAATACTCATATTAATTAGGTTTGATTTGACTCAATTAGCTTATTATATGTGTAGGGGGTTCAATTAGCTTAACAGTGGCGAAACCAGAAACTTCGTGTAGGGAGGCCAAGATTAATATAAAAATAAAATACAATAATCAATTCTAAAAATAAAACTATAAATAAGTATCAATTTCGATAAGTCAATGTATTAATTCAATTACATCTTAATATTCAAAAATAAATAATACCATACAATTGCCAATATTTCTAAATATATTTTCAATATATGTTATCAAACAATCATTCACTAACGCATCTCTAATGTTGAATTCTTTAATGAATTTTTGATAATGAACCCCTAAATTATCCCAAAAGAGATAAATAGAGACATATGAGAATAATGTCAAAAATTTGAGTTCACATTATGATGGAGCAAAAGAAAACGTACAAAATTTCGATAAAGGGAAAAAATGTTCAATACTCACGTTTTCCAATATTCACAAATGGGACAGGAAAAAAAGAATGAAATAACTGAAGAGATTGTTCTTTCTTTCTATTTTCTGTATTTCTTTAATGTTATAAAGTAAAATTACCAAAATACCCCTAATTTTTTTAAATTTCTAGGGTAGTGACCCCATGGTCTTGTGGCCTCATCACTAAGTATTATACTCTTATTGAAATATGGATGTCAATGGGATGGGGCAGGATTGGTACCTGAAGAACCAGATCCGCCACATCCTAAGAATGGAGTGGGGCGGATTGACATGTCCTGACCCGTTACAAATAAAATTGAATACATAAAAATAAAAAAAGAAAAAAATTATATTGATAATATATTTATATAAAATGTTCTTTACAGATGTTGTATCAATTTATAAATGTTAGATATAACACAAGAATACATAAAAAATATATTATAGTATATATTATATATGTAAATTATATATTAAATATAATAAAAAATTAAATACTCTAGGCGGAGCGGGTACCCACGGAGCGAAATAAAAAGGGTCGGGCTAAGGTAGATCGGAGTGGGACTAGTCGAAATTGCCATCCTGGTATTGAATGCACCCCAATACTACCGGGTTGGGTGATCCAAATGGGTTGGACCACAGTAGGGCGGGTGGAATTTACCATCCCTATACTGAATGCACACCAATACTACATCAATATCATAATAATCATACTAATAGCTAACATATTTGCCAAATTCAAATCAAATGGCCAAATCAGAATCCAAGATGGGCATTTAAATTAGGGATAATTACAAAAAAACCCTGAGGTTTGGCCTAATTACAAAAAAACCAAGACTTCTTTCAAAATTACAAAAAAACCCCTATGGTTTTATTTGTCTAACAAAAAACCCCCTGTGGTTTGATTTGCCTAACATTTCAATCCAACCGTTAAATAACCTAACGATTTTCGCTGACATCATGCAGTGTAGAGCCCACATGGGAGCAAATTATTGATGAACATAATACGATAATGATTCGGAGATGATAACGAGTCGACTTAACTATAATGATGAGCGGTGTCTCAAGATCTTGTCCGACGATTATGAATCCGATGACAATTTTGAAGTTGATAATTGGTCTGGTGTTGGCTTTACATATGAGACGTTGGGAAAATCTTCATCTAATAAAGAGTTCATGGTGCCCGATTATCCTACAGAACGGCCTAAATTGGAAAAAGGGGTGAGGTCAAACCACAGGGGGTTTTTGTTAGACAAATCAAACCATAGGGGTTTTTTTGTAATTTTGAAAGAAGTCTGGGTTTTTTTGTAATTAGGCCAAACCTCAGGTTTTTTTTTTGTAATTATCCCTTTAAATTAAATTAGAACTACATCACATTATAAATGTCTTTGAAAGTATCTTTTGCGATGTCTCATTTATTTAGTAACTAAAAGTTTATCTTTTATAAAAGTTCCCATTTAACTAAACAAAAATTTAAGCCATTAGCAGAAATAATCATAACAAAGAATCTCCATCTATTGATTTTGTACTATTTATTAATTGAATGATATATTGCATGTTGTAGTAATAATCCAGTACAATTATTGTTGCAACTTATCATAAATTAAACCAAGATAAATAATTAAGTATATATAAACTATCATGAAGTCTCTCTCTTTTTCTAATAGTTAGTTGAATTGTAACGTCTTTCATGCAACCATCTTTTCACATATTATTTTTAGGTTAAAGATGAGCATAGATATTTTAAATTATAAAGAAAAAAAGCAATAACACAATGTAAAGCCCCTTTCAAGCATATAATAAGATAAAAGGAATGCACTGTATTTTGGCACCTAGTCCTAACTCTAAAGTCCTATTACATATGATTTCTTCCAAAAATAAAATAAAAAAAGTCCTATTACAAATGACTAGAGATGTTAAACTGGTTGATCCTAGCCTTAGTGGGTTTCGGGTTAAACGATCTTCGGGCTAAATAGGCCGATATTAAACGGGCTGGCAATATTGGAACCTAACCCTAACCCTAGCGGGCTTCGGGCTAAACGAGCCACTATTGGGCTATAAGTCAAAAAATTAAAAATTATATATTTAAATTTAAAATTTTAAACTCGAATATATATAACATTTAAATTTAATATTTTAAGTTAAACTATTCGTCATAAATAAAATTCATGCAAAATTTTTAATTACATTGCATTAACAAACTTATAAAATTAAATATTTTATGATCTAAATTTTGAAACTAAAATAATAATAACTAAAGCTAACCAGAATTAACATTTTTTCTACAATTACTCACATGACTATAATTTAAATTTACAAAATAAGATATTTAAATCTAAAATTTCAAACTTGAGCATATATAACATTTAAGTTTACCATTTAAAGTTAATCTATTCATTATAAAAAAAAAAGTCATGCAAAGTTTATAATTACATTGTATTAACAAAATTATAAAATTAGATTTAGCACCATTTAGAAATATAATTTATATCCTAAATAATCTAATACGACTACATGATATTTTCTTATTCATAATAAAAATAAAAAAGTAAATTAAGTAATAGATTAAACAAATAAAAAAGAAGTATTTCAAGAATTTATAGTTTGTTTAATAAAGTTAAACTTAAAGATGAGGGAGATGTGAATTTGAAAAATAAATTTACTAGTAATAGGTAATAAAAGTAGATATAAAATATTAAAATTATATTTATTTTTAAAAAATAAAAAATAGCGGGCTAGCGGGCTACCCCGATTAACCTTCGGGCTACCCCTAACGGGCCGGTTTAAACGGTCCGGGCCAAAAAGGCCCTGATTTAAACGGGCCAAAATAATTCGCCCTAACCCTTTTTTTTTCGGTTTAACGGTAAAGCCAACGGGCCGCAACCCTTTTAACTTCTCTACATATGACAAATTGACAATCACAAAGGGAAAAATTGGACCGGGTCGGCCCAACCCAAAATTTATATTGGGTCTCTATTTTGGAGTCCAATCTAGCCTCATGCCTTAAAAATATACTTAAAATATATTGGGTCGGTTGGGCCAACCCGACTCTTTGGGTGAAATAGGCCCACCCTTTTCGGTCTATGAAATTGAAAACTAGCTCTAGTGGGTTGGTCCCGAGCCTGGGCCAAACTAAATGAACTAGACCTCTTAGTCTCGCCATCCATCCTTCCTTTAGCAAGGTTGGTTATTTTCCTACACGTTGCAATTCCGACATCCTATATTGTTTATCAACCAATCCTTCCAATAAATGCAAAACTGGATTGATTTTATGCTCGAGTTCTTTTAATACATAGTAATAGTTCACACATCAGCACTAAAATGCAAAAATACTTTCTGAGGCTACCGAAGACATTTGACATGTTAGTAGATCACATGCTATGCAAGAAAGAAATTAGAACATTTTTTGGCTAGGATTTCCACCATCTAGAATTACGTTACAATTATTTTCTAAGGGGAGTTGTAAGTCTCCATTGGGTATTTTTCAAGATGTTATTGACAATTATATCTTGTTCCTACCAATGGTGAGTGTTATTGTAAGATTGTTCTTTCAATTTGTAACAACTAAGAACAAATATGATAATAATAAAAGAATTATTGCCTCATAGAATAAAGAGGTGTAAAAGCTAAGTGGGACTCATAAACATTGGAAGGTCTATTATTATTATTGGAGGGTTAGATATATAAAACGAGGAATGTGTATAAAATGGGATCACTAATATTAGAGGGGTGTGTTATTAAAACGAGGAATGTGACAATGGGCCACAATAATATGTATTAGGAACATCGCATTGAAGATGCCCTAAGTAATGTGTTAATTCAAATGTTGATATGTTATTTGACATACTTTTATTTTTCATATTGTTTATATTCATCTGTATAACATGTATTATTACATGAGAAATGATGGAATTGTGGTTGGCACTTGGCAGCCTCTTACAATAAAAATATCAAATTTATGGTTTTCCACAAATCGAAAAGGAAGTTCCACATGGGCAACTAATTTTTGCCCTTCTAACCTCATTTGTTCTTGTTTATAAACAAAAGTGATAATTTAAAAAAAAAAAAAACACAAAAAAAAACCTAGATTTGAGCTGATTATATAGAAAAACGATATACTCATTTTTCGTTATGCATGGAGGAAGAATAAATAGATATTCGTAATATTAAGGGATAATTACAAAAACACTCCTGAGGTTTGGATTAATTACAAAAAAACCTAGACATGTTTTAAAATTACAAAAAACTCCTTCAGGTTTCGATTTGACTTAAATTTAATGGGGAAAATTGTAATATTTTTGCAAATGTCAAGGTTTTTATTGAAATGGTTTCGAAAATCACCAGGAATAATGTTAGACGAAATTAAACTTCAAGGTTTTTTTTGTAATTTTCAAAAAACTCTGAGTTTTTTGTTATTAGCCCAAACCTTAGGGGTGTTTTTGTAATTATCCCTAATATTAATAACAAAAAAGAAAATGTCAACTCTATTCTTCATTTATTTAATCTTATTGTAACTTTCTAAAATTTTATTTTTGAGTTCCCATTATGCTCAAACAAATTGAACACACTAAAAAAAGAATGCATTTCATCAAAACAATATTTGAACAGCTAAAAAAAAGCACCAGTAATCTATACAAAACCCTCTGTTTTTTCTCAGTATTCTCACACACCACTACTTCCATTCCATTACAAAACAATCATCTATCTATTTTCATACAAGATCAATAATTGAAAAATCCAGGACACATGAACCAGAAACTAAAAACATAAAATAATAAAAATTTAAAAAAAAAAAAAACGAAGAAAAAGCGCGTTTTCAACCTATATCTACTGTACTTTTTTTTTTTTGCCTACCTGTGCTTCAGAACAGCAACTTCTTGAGCAAATGATCGTATCAACGAG
Source organism: Rehmannia glutinosa (assembly GCA_016081115.2). NCBI lineage: Eukaryota > Viridiplantae > Streptophyta > Magnoliopsida > Lamiales > Orobanchaceae > Rehmannia > Rehmannia glutinosa. Next base: position 93,103,424 of record CM071937.1, on the reverse strand, counting down.
TGAATTTTTTTTTTGTTGGAAATTATCTTTGGCTGTGATCAATAATTTCTTGTGCTCTCTGACCTTAGTTCCTGATTGTCGCTTTTATCAGTGTCGTAGCTCTCCCGCTGAGTATCGATCTCGATACTACTTGCTCGGGTTCTTCTGTGCCTTCGATCCTAGAAATTGAAGCAAAACAACTATCAAAACAGATTCATTCTCATGCCAACTTTTATTTCAAAAGCTTACAAGGTTGATTAGAAATGGGACAAAGTCTAATATCAAGATATATATTTAGCAAACTTATATGTGCTTTAGTTAAGGACACGTTCGGTTTAAAATCACATTTATGAAGTATTCGTAAAGGAAATTATTTTATTGATGCGTGCCAATCGCATTAATTTGAAAAGTAAATAATCATTCGTCCAATTGGGACAAAGAGTCTTTACATTGACCCAATAGCCAATACTAAGTATTAAAGAGTGTTTGCAAACACTTCTCGTTTTAAAATAAATGATTTATTGTAGCAGAAGCTAAAAGTAGTTGAGAATCAGATGTTGACAGTGTGCAAATAGAATCCGAAGTTGACAGCGTTTGGTGAAAAGTTGTAAAAATACTTATTTGTTTGTGAAAGTCAAAGCAGAAGTAGAAGCAGAAATCTAAAGCACCAATCTCTCTTCTTTTGGATTCTGATTAAATGAAGCAGAAGCAGAAATTGGCATTTGTAAACACTAAAAAGTGATTTTTTTTCAACCAAGAAGCTGAGAATCACTTGTTTTAGTAATTGCAAACACCCCTTAAGCATTAGAGAGTGTTTGCAAAAACTTTTGCTTTTAAAAGTGATTTGTTGTAGCAGAAGCTATAAGTAATTCATAATCAGAAGTTGGTAGTGTTTGCAAACAAAAGCTAAAATCTGAAATATTAAAGTTTCTTTGCCTCAGCCTGGGAAGCGTAAAAAATCTCATTCATCCCTAAATCTCGCACTCAATCGAAAGTTGGTTTCCGTACAGGGTTTCCTACGAGAGTTGTGAGAACTTGGGTGGGGCACTAGTTAGTTCGTTAGGTTCCTACGAAAGTTAGCTTTTTTTTTTTTGGGGAGGTCCAAAACGAGCTTTTGGATAGAAAGACTAAAACACCCTTCTTATTATTAGTAGCCAGTATATATTTTACAAATTTGAGGATCAGAATGTCAAAAGCAAACTTCTTTTTATTTACAAAAATACCAAAAGCACTTTTCCAAATTCAGAAGCACCCCACCCCCAACATGATCAACACTTGTTCACAACATTTTCCGAAAATACCAAAATCGAAGCCAATCAAGTGTCACCAGTAACATAAAAGATTTTTGAATAAGTTTCAATTTGTAAATGGCACACTGACCTCTCTTGGTATGGGATATTCTTCTGATTCGAGCATTCGGACAACTTGGCTCATCCTGGGTCTCTTGTCTGAATCTGGATCGACACATCTCAAAGCAGTCAATAGAGCCCTTTTGAGGGCTCTTGTTGATGGCCTCGTCTCCATATTTGGATCCACCACTTCCTCTGATCGCCTATTTCCAACCATCATTTTCAACCAGTCGACCAGATTAACCTGCAAAGTATTGAAATTTCAACGGTTAATACAAAAAATGTCAGCACGCATCAAAATAGCACGCCTGCCGATTTGAAGCACACAAGCCACGAAGATTAGACGAGTAAAGGCTTTGGATGATCGTCACAACAGTAAGTACAGACTAACTGAAAATGTCATGCCTTTGCATAATGGTTTGGGATATGTCCAAAAGAAAATCCCAAGGTTTCGGCAAATTACAAAAGAAACCCAAAGATGTTACAAAATTACAAAAAGCCCCCGCAGGTTTGACTCTGTCTTAAATTTAAGGGGGAAACTGTAATATTTCTATAAATATTAAGGGGGGTTTGAAATGTTTTTTGCTTTGAAGGGTGAAAATGTAAGACGGAATCAAACCTCAAGGTGTTTTTTGCAATTTCGAAAACTTGTTTTTTTGTAACTAGCCCGAAACTCGTTTTTTTTCTCTTTTTGGTAATTATCCCTAATGGTTTTTCTAGCAATTATGACAGAGGTTTGATAAGTAACAGAAAAGACTCACAAACTTGTTCTCATAGAGATTACATCCACAGTATGAATGTATTTTATAATAGGGATAATTACAAATACAACCCATGAGGTTAGCCTTATTACAAAAAAAGCACCAGTTATCTTCCAAAATTACAAATACCCCCTTAATATATGTTTGTATTTTACAAATTGCACCTATTGTGGAATCTAACTTGTAAAACAAAACACAAACCTCAAGGGTTTTTTTATAACATCTCAGGGGGATATTTTTAATTTTGAAAGATAACTGTATTTTTCGGTATTTAGACTAAACCACAAGGGCAGTTTTTATAATTATCCTTTTATAATATATCTTAGAAGAGTTAAATCCAGAAATTTCTGGCTGCATTAACTTCAGTTGATGAGTGTGCTTATTATAGTTACTATCAAAGACATATAAGTAGCAATAAATATAAGATACAGAGGATAAAATATGCTCATTTTTTTTGCATGTGTGCTTATCTTAATGCTTAACAAATAAATACCTCTGGTGCAGGACGTCCGTAGTCTACAGGATCCCTTCCTGTAATTGCTTCTAATAGCAAAACCCCGAAGCTGTAAACGTCGCTCTTTTCGTTTAAAAGGCCAGTATTTGCATATTCAGGAGCCACATATCTGAAAATTGTTTTAAAATGAAATGAGTGAAATAAGGTAAATTTCTATTATCAATCTAAATGAAAACCTATGGTTATCCAACATTTCAATTAAAGATAATTACTAAAAACCCCTAAGGTTTGGGCTAATTACATAAAAATCCAGAGATGTTCCAAAATTACAAAAAAAAAAACCTCAAGTTTGATTTTATCTTAAACTTAAGAGGGTAACTGTAATATTTCTATAAATGTTTGGGGGATTTTTGAAATTTTTTTTTCTTATGAAGTGGAAAAATGTAAGATGAATTCAAACCTCAAAGGGTTTTTTGGAATTTTCAAAAACCTCTGGATTTTTCTGTAATTAGACCGAACCTCAGGGTATTCTTTTGTAATTATCCCATTCAATAATCAGAGCCATGGATTGCTTAACAATCAGTAAAGGGCCATAAAATAAAGAAAAGCAAAAGAAAAAAATGAAATTTTAACCCAAAGGTACCCTATTTTTTGACTAAAAAAGAATATTCGTGATGTGAGTTTTCTTTTATTTTACTTTTTATTACTTAATAATTGCCAGACCAAAATATAAGTAGATTTTAGCATTGAAATTCATCAATCAGTCAAAATGTTTAATCAATTTTTGTAAAAAAATGAAAATTTAATTGTTCAATTTTTATGTATTTTCATGTAAAATTTATAATTTTGTGTGTAGTATTTTAAATATCAAGTATTAAATGCCACATATTCAAAATAACAATGCTTATTAAATTAATTTTAAAAGTTTTAAATTAAGAAAACGGAGTTTTGCAAAAAATCAAAGATAAAAATAAACAGCCTAACCAACTTACGCCTGCACTGTTCATATCAGCAAGAACCTTCATCCTGGCTTCCCAAGTAAGAAATCCATGATGCAGGGCTGGCACCATGAAGCCATTGTTCTAAATTGCCATTGTTGACGTACTCGTAGACTAGCATCCTGAAACACTAATATTAAGTTATATGAGGGTAATTTAGAATGTGAAGCAGACCTTGATCTCAATGCAGCACACTCTGACTCAAGCTAGTCTCATATGTTTTAGGGAGTGTTTGTCTTAAAAGAAAAAGTGATTGTCAGCTTTTGGCTTAAAAAAAAAAAGTTCAATGTTTTCAAATGTCAAATTTTGTTTCTGATTCTGTATAATTTAATCACAATCTAAGAGTCTGAAATATGTAAAAGCACTTTTACAACCTATTCGTCAAACACTCTCTTTTAACTTAATAAACTTTCTAACTTCTATTTGCAAAAAATACCAACTTCTATTTCTCAACGGCTGAGAACTTCTACTATAATAAATCACTTCTTTTAAAAGCAATATTTTTGCAAACACTCCCTTCCCGAACAGATTTGTCATTTAAATCGCAATCTTACAGCTAGATGTATCTGCACTACTGCAAGTTTGCATGCATCCAAGCTCAATTCTATTCATGACATTGCTTTTACATAAAAATTAAAATAAAAATAAAAAACAAACCGCACAAAGATTTTGATGAAAGCTGTACCTATGAGTTCCTTCAATACAATATCCCAAAAGCCGAACCAAATTTTTGTGCCGCACATGGCCAATAGCCTCTACCTCCACTCTGAATTCTTTTTCAGCTTGACCTCTGGTTAAAGAAACATTAAAACTATAAAATAACCAAAAAAAAAAATCATCGTCACAAAGAACAATTTAAAAAACCCACAGGTTATTGAGAAGCTTTTTAACAGCCACAGGAGTTCCATTAATAAGTTGTCCTTGGTAAACAACTCCATATCCACCCTCTCCGATAACATGTTCCTTCGAAAATCTGTTCGTAGCAAGTTCAAGATCTCGTAAAGTAAACCAATGGCCCCAACCCAAGTGAGAAAATTCTGGCAAACCACTTAAAGGCGAAGGAGCGGTTATCGGATGAGATGAAGACGGTTTATATCCCGCAAATGTGCCTGAACTCCCTTCTTCTCCCGATTGCGATCCACCATAATCTTTATCGGCGTGATGAAACGAACCCAATTGACTGCTGTTATCTCCGTTTTTCGCTTTTGGCATTCCTAGATGAACTAAAACCTTGTCGGACTCTTTATCGCTCGATTTGTCGTGAATGGTGAGAAGAATACCATCACTAGGCGCAAATTCGCCGGTCGATACTTGCTCTACGCGTACTTCTTTTATTTCCTTCGAGACGGTGGGAATTTGGCTAAGGGGAAGGGGATGGTTCTTTTCTTGAGCCCGTCTTGATTTTTTTCGTGAAGTTAAATATAATGTCAGTAGAAAGAGGATAATAACGATGAATAACCCGACGATTATTCCGATAACTTCCCAGACCTTTAGGCCTAATACGCCTGCGTTCTTCGAAAGTTCGGTGTTAAGATCAGAAGCCATAGTTCAAAATGTCAAAACTACCTGTGAAATTAACATAAGGAACACAAGAATTAATATCATACTCTGAGACATGCAAATTTAAGCATGAAAATAACACCACACTGTGAGATTGCAATATTTTCAATCTTTTCCTCAACCAATTTACAATCTTAGGTCCAAATAAACAGAGAACAAAAGGGAAAAAGCTAAGATAATAATCCTGCTATTCAAAAAGGTTCATCATCATAAGATGAATAACCCCTGCTATTCAAAAGTGTAATTAAATGAAAATTATTTTCTGCAAAACAAACACAGCATTTCAGGATATTGTAAACGAAGGAGAAATGAGATGTCCAAAACCATCATCAGTTTTTCCACAATCCGATGAGTTGAGATATTCAGTCATATCCCATTACATAATTGATATAGTAAAATCAACATGTACATCATGAAACACGACCAATTCAAAAGGTTATAATGGATAATAATTTTCTGCAAAACAACACAACATTTCCCAACAAGTGGCCTCCACAATAGATTCAACCCTTTGTCGAGGTCCCTCCCCCAACAATCCCTCTGTCCCTCCAACCACAATAGCCCGGAGGCTTCAATTGTGCACCCCGGCACCCCTCGGCACCAAGTCCAGATCGCTTATCAAGGTGTGTTGTTTGCACAGGCCACCCAATGGGATGACGAGCTAGAGTTTAGAGTCTATAACATTGCCGGCGAATAAAATGTAAAACTAGTATAGCAAACTATGGTGAACAGTACAGAACAATTACAGAAACAATTAAAATCCCTCTAAGAAGATAAACAACAAAAGGTGAACAAGATCCACAAGGGAATATCATATCCAACATCATTAAGCCAAAATAGAAATCAAACCACTAGTGATAGAATTATGAATTTAATGTACTTGGCAACATAAATCCTAAAAAAATAAAAAATATAACATACAAAAAAAGAAAGAAAAAAAAAATATCTTCATATCTAAAAAGTGTTTTCAGGCTCTTACCTTTCTCAGAAAATAGGATATATCTCAAATGCCAGATCTTGAAAACCCCATCACAAAATTTTCACAAACAAATAGCCTCTAACAACAGATCTCTTTCCAAGAAACCTTACCACTCAAAAACCCCACATTTCAAGAACACCCAAAAACCAAATCTTTACTTAGAGAAAAAAACCTCTAAAATGGCAAATGTAACACCTCCAAGCCCAAATGACACCTGCCCAGATGACAACAACAAAAGGGCTGTATTTGCAGAGGGAGTACAGATACATAGAATGCTAAAAATGGTGATATGATAATTAATGAAATAGATAAATTGTTGCTTGTGGTGGGTTTCAGGTAAGGAATATGAATATGAAGATGAATATATAAATAAATAAATAAATAAATATTTTTTAATGAGAGAGAAAGGCAGAGTGAAGTTATCAGTGGTAGGTGGTCAGAAAATGCCTTAATAACAATTTCAGCACTAACAGTAAAATTGAAGCATGGGGAAGAGATAGAAGGTACCCCTCCACTTCTATTAATTTTTTAAATTAAATTTTTTTTGTGAAGATGACTTCTTAACAAAAGTAAAAAAGATTAAAAAAAATCCAGTCTTTTTAATTTAATAAATTAATAAAATAAACGTATCTTTTTTTTTTTCAGTTTCATCAAATGTAGGCATTTACTGTGGTCAAAATAGTAAATTAAAAAAAAAAACAGAAAAGGGTGTTTTTGAAAGTTGAACAACAGTTTATATTAGTGGGATTTGGTGGCTGCATTTGTCACACATGAACTCAGTTATTCTGCCACATTTTCCTAAAATGTCAGTGAAATAATAGGGATAATTACAAACTACCCCTAAAGTTTGAGTTAATTACGAAAAAACCCAGAAATTGCAAATATTTTTACAAATGTAACTCTAGTGTTTGAAATGATTTTGTTTATCAAAACGGTAAAGTGTATTTACAGAATTAAACCTCACGGGATTTTTCTAATTTTCATAAACTTGTGGATTTTTTGTAATTAACCCGAACCATATGGGTAGTTTTGTAATTATCCTAAAATAATATATAAAATAATGTATATAAAGTTGGAGCACTTTTTATCTTAGTTCCCAAGAAGAAGAGAACAAAAATTGCAAATAAAGAAAGGGATTAAATCAAAGAAAGCAAATTGAAAAGTACTACTCCATGTCAGGCTCTGTGAACTTCTGTTATATATATAAAATTATAAATAAACCTTTTTATTATATGTTGCATGACGTACAAAAATCGATATTTCTAAATAAATTACTTTTAAAGTTAAAATTTGTAAAGTCTACGGTATCTATTGTCTGGTATACCGGCCCAAATACGCGTATTTGACTGTTTAAAAGCAAACTGAGTCTACCTATAATAATAATAATAAATATAAAATATACAAAAAAAGGTTTTTAATATTATAATTTAAAGGAGCAAAAGAAAAATCGAGACTCGGATTTAAGATTCACAAAAGATAAGTATATTTCATTTAGGACTTGATCCAAATTTTAAATCGAGATCACTTTTTGATCAAGGTTTATGATAAAAGTCAAATTTCTTCTCCGGAGCTGGTAGTTATTGAGACGAAAACTTGTCTGCGAAATCAACAAATATTAGACCGGCCCTGGGTTGTCCCATGAGGTTCTTCCGACGTTTAAGTCAATACCGGTTAGAGAGGAAATCTAGAGCAACGGAAACATCAATTGAGAGCAATTGATGACCAATAATATTTACAAATGAGACAGATAAACTTTTTAATAGCTGAGTTGATGGGTTGCATGAGTCTTGTAAGATAAAGTGAGTCGTGTGGGCCAAATATAGCGAATTGAGTCTCATGAGCTGCTTAATAGTAGTTTGGACCTTTATGGGACAATTGACAGTATTTAGATCCAATGATGAGTATTAGTAGGTGAATAATTAAATAAGAACATATCAAATAAAACGAAATATAATTATGATTTTACCCCCAACACATGAAAATCTTTATTTTGTGTGTGCTTTTCAAGGAAAAAAGAAATATTTAGAAAAAAAAGGCCCACAATATGAATGAGTAGGCCCATTATTATAAATGTCCAAGTTAATCACCAATTATGACCTCAAATTAAGTTGACAGCCGTTCCGTTTTTCTATTTTAATCGGTTAATAGTCTTTTCAGTTCACTGTTTTATATTCCTAGCAATAATTAATCACACGTATGTACTAACATTGTGTTATTGACTTATTGTTTATTGATATTGACCTTTTTTTTATTTACATAAAAAGAATTGTGCTTAATTAAATTACAATAATATGGGAATGAGCTCTTCTCAAAATCTCTGTTTTTTTAATAAACGATAATAATTTTAATTTTGAAAAATGAATGATTAATTATACTTTTCTGTGTGAGAATTGCTTTTAAATTACTGTTGGAATGCTGGAAGTCAGAAAAAAAAAAAAAAATCATAGGACAATTTCTATGTTTGGTTTTATTTTTAAGTTGCATTTTCATTTTTACGGAGATAATATATTTGTTAATTTATATTAACCAAAACAAAACAACATTTTCAAAATTTTTAATTAAAAAATATTCAGAAATCATTCATTGCAATATTTAAAATAATTTTCATTCTTCTCATATTCTTCAAAATAAGTTACACTACAACTCCCAATATAATTAGCTAAGTCCAATAAAACCAAATTAAAAAACCATTTTGTTAAAAAATGTATCCTACTAACCAACACAAAACAACATTAACAAAACATTACAATTAAAAATATATCTCAGAAATGATCATATCGTATAATTAAATTCATTTTCATTCTGCTCTTACTCCTCAATCTGATTACCAAACTAACATTCTCCCAATATAATATTCATAATAGCCCAATAAAACCAAATAAATTATACCATGTTTGTTATGCCAAAAAAATCGGCTCTTACTTTAACAAAAAGGAAGTGGACCCTCCGATAAACAAAAGTTATACCATAAAGCTCATTAACCCTTATTTGTTTTTTGGCCATAGGATATTAAAGCTCAACCCGATAAAATACCTGTGTATTATTTCTTTAAATGACCGCTTTGGTATTACTCTTCAATGAAGGGGTCCAAAAAGTCTCTGCAATGATAGGACCGAATTTGAAAAAAAAAAACCTGTTTGTTTGTTTATTTGCATATGTCCTTCTCTGAGAGTGCAAACTATATGTTGTTAAGATATGCTACTTAATAAGTTGTCTTACATTAATTAATTAGGGGAATATAGTCTACTTTATAAGTCAAGTGGACCAATTGGTTTTAAGATGACACTTCACTTGGTGGGCTTTGACACTCCCTCTTATATTGGGTATATTTCATGTGTGAGAGTGATGGAACATGGAGTATCAATATGATATGGATCGTGGAGGATCATGCGATGATGATTAATAAATTGACGAATGACACACAAGTGATGGGTGTGTGTTAAGATATGTCACTTGTGACTTGTCTCACATTGATTAATTAGGGGAAGATAACCTACTTTATAAGAAAAGTGAGCTACCACTCCAATCACCAATTGGTTTTAGGATATAACACTAGACACTTTCTTTTCTTATAGATACTCTCTAGCTCATGAGACAATAACAAGATCCTCCCAAATTTAACATATGTCCTCCATTGTTTTTTTCCTTTTTTTTTTTTCAATAATTGGGAACTTGCAACCACTATCCTTTTTCCTGTTTACTTAGTATATCCTCAGACCTGACAAAATAACCTGCAAATCAAGCCAACCAAGCAAACGGTAAACCACTATCCCATGTTTAAATCCATCACCTTATTGGGCTATGGTTTGGTGAGGTAAATTAGTCAGTGCCTTGAGTTGAATGCATGGATAATTGTTAGATATTTTAATTTATAAAAGCGATAATTATAAAAATTATTTTTGAGGTTTAGGTTAATTACAAAAGAAAAACTCTTAGATATTTGAAAACTATAAAAAAATTCCTTGAAATTTGATGATGTGTTAAATATAAGAGGGTCATTGCAACATTTTTATAATTGTAAGGGAGTGTTTAAAATAATTTTGCTTACATAAGATGTAAAGTGTAACACAGAATTAAACCTCATGGGGTTTTTGTAATTTTTAAAAACTTATGGAATTTTTGGTAATTAACCCAAACCTTAACGGTAGTTTTTGTAATTACCCCTTCATAAAATAAAAATAAGTATTTTAAACATGGTCCATATTACATTTAATGTATGTGTTCATGCCACCTTTCCCAAATAAAGCCCCATTTCCCATACTTAGTAAAAGATGTTGTCCTACACCCCATCATTAGTTAAATGACATATAACCAATTCCCATGTAATTAATTATTGCCATATAAACCTTTTCATACACAAATTTCTTCCAACCCTAAGAAGGTTGACCAATCCTAATAGAAGGGGATGGGTCTCATGCTGCCATATGTACTAAATCTTGGACAACATGTGTGATAGGAACTAATTCCCAAATACTAAGGTTTGGCCACAACTTTTGGGATCCAATATGTATTTCTTCTCTAAAAACATGTTATGTTACAAATAAAATTATAACCCTATATACATATATTCTGAAATGGGAAAGTGGTCATATCCCTTTACTCCTATCAACCTAATATATTGGTATAAAGATGATAATCCATTTTAATGTAATGCCATAAAAGAGGATGAAAAACATGGTGGAGCAAGATTTCATTTAATACAAGGATTTAAACATACTTTGAAAGGTACACCTCATCAACTCATCGTTCTCTTTCCTTAGGTTATACTAGCAAAAAAGATAATCTATAAAATTTATGTCTTCTTATTGCACATTAATAAAGACACAAGCACACGTTAAATTAATAATTAAATATATACAATTACAATAAAATACATATAAAATAATATGTTTAAACTCGGATGCACTTCGAAGAAAAATGATTCAATTTTCTGATTCAAATATAAGACTAGTTAATATGGCTCAATAAGATGTATCTTAATCTGTGACAAAGAAATGACCGGCGGGTAAGTGAGTGGTTGTGGTAATTAGAGTTGGGAATGAACCGGGTCATGCCAAGCCAACCATAGCCCAACGGGCCAAGTGTAAAAATCAAGCCAAGTCGGGCCGACCTAAAATTTCATCAGATGGCATTTCTTGTGGTCCGGCCTAGCCCTTCAAGTGTATTTATTGATCGGGCCATTCGGGCTTGTCGGACTTCGGGTTGTTTGGGGGAGCAAGCCCGATTCTTTTCGGGCCACTAAAAATAAAACCCAGCCCAATTCTATATATATGCGGGTTGGTTGGGTCGGCCCATCGAGTCTTGCCAATTTTGCCAACTCTAGTGGTGATGGGTTTTTTTGTGGATTTGAGAAAGAGAGGTTGATTTACTTTCTTCTTATTTTGTCTTGTTTTGTTTTTTTTTTTCTTTTTTTTTTTGCATGGTGATTTAGTTTAGTTAGTTTAGTTTTTGGTTCTTTTGTTTTTTTATGTTGTGTTTTAGTCCCTGACGTATGAGTGTTTGGCTTTTCTCCTTGAGGAGTGTCGCACCGTCTTGGTAAATGGTTGTGCAAGATGGCCCTTTTAATTTGACAATGGTTGCAGTTTGGTGATTAAAATATTTATCGTTTGTAATAAACGTGAAATGAGACCATCTAAGATGTTGGTCTACAATGACTTAAAAAGTAGCTCAAAATAAGAGTTAAGTAATTTTAAATTTATTGTGTTAATTATAAGATCATTCAAATTAAACAAGATCAATTGATTTGTTATTGTGTTTGTAAATCTTTTTCTTAAATCCTTGAGGAGTCCAAACGTGACCTTAGTTTATAGGAATGGCAAATGGTTGTGCAAGATGGCCCCCTTAAAATTTTGTATTATTGATAATGGTTGAATAAGTTTGTGTTTGTGTTTTTCAATAAAATATTTATCGCGATTTTGGGAATAAATATTTAATGATTCTATGAAAATAGACCATTTTCTAAAATCAATAAATTATTTGTACAACAATATTATTTAAAAAATGTATTTAAAATAGAAAATAAATTTTAAATTTATTTGTTAATTAAAAGATCATTCAAATTAAACAAGTTTCAATTGATTTGTTATTTGATTATTTTAAAAATCTTTATTTTTAAATCGTGTGAAAATATCGTGTTTTAAACGCGTATTTTTTAGAATTTTATAGGAATGGCGAGGAGTGGGTATCTTTGAAATTCGGACATGTCCAGTTCTGGCAGAGTTAGACCTACTTTATATTTTAAAAATATTTAAAAATTTATTATTTTAAAAACATATATTACAAAAGTACATATATTTTAAACTACAAAAAAAAAAAATTGGTTTGGGCGGATGTTATAATGAAAAATCTAGACTCGCCCCCACATATTCGTAACTTTAAAAACCCGTTTCATGCATGATGGGTTCAAGATGGGTACAAATTTGAACCCGCTCGATTGCTATTATTATTGAGTGGTAAAAAAAATAAGATTCAAACCAATTAGATATTTAGACGTGAGATTAAGGGTTCAAACTCCGTCTCTCTCAATTATTTTTTAATTGTTTGAATTTGCGGTCAAAAATAAATTTGTTCCTTCTCTAAAATCATTGCACAAACAACCACTCCAGTATATATAAAGAAAAAATGGTTAACTTATTATTATTTTCAAGTTATTCGATACTTATTTGGTACTTTAAATTAAAGTAACAAGGCATTTATTAGTATTGAATCAAAAGTATCGTCAAGCTGATAATATCAACAGTACATATTTAATTTTCTATTTTATAAAGAATTCAAATACAAGCCCAATTCACTTCGATCTTTCTTCTAGACATGTGTCCCCTACACTATTTGAAATTGTACGTTTGGGGGCCTTCTTAGATTTAATAGAAAAAATTGATTCTGATTTCAGTCCATAACGACCAGCAGAAACTAATAAAAATTGGCCGACCATATTAATTTGTCGATTCTATATTATAATACACACATACACATAGAGAGAAGTAAAATAATAAAATAAAATAATAAAATAAAATTAAAGATCGCATTTTGTGAGACGGGTCTCGCCCATGGCCAGGTCTAAAAAACTCGTAAATATTAAAACATATTGGTGTGATGATAATTAAAAAGTTTTTATATTTTCCCGAAAAGTATCGGTTTTTTGTAAGTATTAGTTGTTTTTAAAATCTGAAAACGGCCCATTTTGGTGAAATATTACGTATCGAAAAAAGTAATTCATCTTAAAATATTAGTTTTTGAAAAGTATTTCGAAAAATAAAAAAATACAAATTTGTATCTTTAAAAATATTATTAGTTCTAGTGGAAAGTATTAGTTTTCCTTTTCCCCTAAAAAACATTAGAAATTTCCCTAAAAATATTAACCATTCCCATTAATCTTCATTTGCCTCACAACACCAGTGACCTTGCCAACATAATCCTACACCCATTATTATGGAGGGAGATTTGGAACAAATTTTCTTCACTCCCAATTCAAAGAGCCGATTAGTAACTTTGAAAGAAAAAACAATTATGTAGATTCAAATTAATCAAGCTTCTTCTGAAACTTAATCTCCATAGAATTCCCAGGCCCAATAATAGACTTTGAAGGTTATGGTGATGACCATGGGTAGTGACCAAGTCAGAAACCCGTTTAGAAGGCCCAACTAACATTAATATAAAAAAAATATAATATATCAACTATAAAATAAACTATAAATAAAAATCAAATTTTGGTAAAGTCAATGTATTAATTCAATAACATCTCAATACTAAAAAAAAAATATAATACAATCAATATATCATAATACTTCTCTTCTATTTTTCATATTTTGAAATCATTGCATAAGAGCTTCATTGCAAATATTTCAAATGGAAAAACATTCGGGGAAAATATACAAAATTTTGGTGGAGCTAAAGAAATTATACAAAATTTGTGATGGAGCAAAAACAAAATGTACAAAATTTTAAAAAAGGAAAAATTGAACAAGACTCAAACATTTTTCACGATTCACAAATGGAGAGGGAAAAGAAGAATGAAGGAATTGACGATTTGTTTTATTTTTCCTATTTTATGTATTTAAGGTTATAAAGTGAAACCAAAATACCCCTATTTTTTTCCAAAATTCAGGGGGGCAGTGACTCCCTTGACCCTATAGTAGCATCGTCAGTGACCATGGGGGTTTCAAGCTTGTATTTTATGGATCTTTGCTTTTGATTTTTATGCGTTTTCTGATTATTTTTGATTTTTTTTTTTGTCGGTTGCTTTGGGTTTGGTTTGGGTTTGGAGCTCTGTCTCAGGAATTTTGACCCATGAGACGGTCTCATAGGAGAATTACTCTTGGTCAAATACTTGTAAATAATGGAAACCAGCAGAAAGCGAATAAAGGTCTTAAATAAATTAAATAATTCATGTAATTACTCATGTATTTTTCAGTAACTATATGTTAAGTGTGATACTATTTATATGATAGATCCTTTTTAAAGTGTATGTCAACACACATAATTAATTTGTATTTATTTACTTATAATATAACTAATTTAGATTTTAGATTAATTGAATCTAATCTGATATAAAAAAACAAAAAAACTAGAAGTATCTCTGTTCTTATTGTTCTTGAAAAATAAAACTTTCTAGTTCCATCACGACATATAGGGGTGTTAATTTGGGTTAATAGGTCCGAGTTAAGTAGGTTCACGGGCTAGAATCGATTAACTCCGACTCGACCTTTAAATATTTGTGTCGATCCTGAACCGCCGTCGATCTATTTATTTCACAGGTAACCCTTGTCCGACCTATTTAATTATTCGTGTACAAAAAGACTAAGTATGGCGTTCTATTTTTTATTCGTGTATAAAAAATAAAAAGTATGCGAACTAAAGCGATGTGTTTTCTTAATGTAACAATAATATAATTATTTTATTTCGATTGATTCAATTATGCCTGTTGTGCAGTGCATTTATTAACTAGTGTGAATGGCGTATATCTACTTTGTGGCATATAATATGTACCACAAAGTTAAAATTACAAACAAATTGTAAAAGGAAAAGATATGGGAACATTTTTGCTTTAAAGTAGGTGTGGTATATAATATAGCTCTATGTCACTAAATATAATTGAACAAAAGAAAAAGGAAATAAGAAAAGAAAATAAATTATTATTAAGGGGTATGTTAATTAGTAATATTTAATGCCCACTAGTTTCATATCATAAAAAAAAAAGATTTTTATCTAATTTGCCACAAATACAATACTATAGTTTTCGCAAATCACAGTGGACAATAAATGTCTCAATAATTACTATTAAAACGGTGACACATTTATAATAACAACAAAAATATATACTAAGTCATTAATATTGATATCTTTATAATTAATATTATTAAATTGTCACTATATGTGTATCTCTATTGATGCTATTAATGGGACTATTAAATTTTCAAAAATCAATATGATAAGTAGCATTTTGACATAAACACCTCAAATTAAACTCTAACGATGTTGGGATCGACTTTGTGCTCCAGTAGTTGAGACGTGTGTTATAAGGGCGAATGATCCGAGTTCGATCTCATACGAGTGTGTGTCCCCTCCTCTAATTTTCCCTATTGTACTCCAAAAAATAAAAAAAAAACTCTTAACGATGTTAACAACCACCATTCACGGGATTTCTTAAATCATTTTCTAAATTCTCAAAAGATTTGGCCTTTTGTGTCCTAAGCCCCATCTAAGTAGAATTGTCTCAATTTCCTTCAAGTTAGAGTGAGCATTTGTTATACATTGTTTGTCTCCTAATGACAACCGACAATTGTATTAAGCTTTTTTAATCTATGTGCCCCTTTTTCACAAGACAATTCCATGCTTTTCTTGACTTTACTAATGTGGATAGATTCTTTTAGATTTTTTTTTATAATTGTGATTTCAGGCTTGTGTGTTGACTAGTCCACGGGTAATTACAGTCATGTTCCCTCAAGACTAGCGGCAGAAACCTAAGGGAGTGGATCATAGAACACGAACCCGAGAACAACCCAACAATATTTTAGCCATTCGAACTTGCATTGCCAGAGAAGGAATCTCCACGTCACCTTAGGTCTTATCGCTAGTCTATGCCCGTGGGCAGATTATTTTGGTTTTATTTTGAGGTGAGGGTCTTCACTAGAGTTGTCAATTTCGACTCCGGTAAAAAGACTAGGTCGAACTCTTTATTTAGAGGCCCAAAATGAACCGGGTTTTTTGGCCGGACCTAATAGGCCCGAAAAACTGGACCAACTCGACTGACCCGATTTTTTAAGTATATTTTCGTGGGTTGGGCCAGGTCGGGTTCCAAAAAACGCTGCCCGACTATTGGTCCGACGGCCCCACCCGACTGACACCTTTGACACCTCTGGTCTTCGTACCTTGAAATTTGAGGTGTATTTGAGGGTTAATTACAGTTTAGTCCAATGGATAGCTATATTAGATTCTTGTTGTGAAAATAGACGAATTATTCAAATATTAAGTATTTTTTTATTTGGAATTTTCTATTGTGATTTCACATTGCATCTTGTATTTCATATAATACGTGCACATTATGTATAAAAAAATAGTTTGTTAAATAATTATTTATTATATAGATGTGGCATACATGTGTTATAAAAATTGAAAAATACAACACAATTTTTGAATAGACGATATGAACGTGACATTTTTTTTTTTTTAAAGGTTTGTTATGCGCTTACGTAGGGTTGTAAAAGAATCGAATTGAATCAATATTCACAATATTCATTCGCCGACTAATATTCGAATATTCGTATTCGTTTATTATTCGAATTGAAAAATATACTCATATTCGATTCGACCAATATACAATATATTCGATTCCTCGAATATTCGGTAAATTTTTTTAAGTATTTTACATAGTTGTTTTTTAAATTGTGACTAATTTACAATATAAATTAAAATCGAATAATAAAAAATTTATCAAATAAGTACAAGTTGGTAATAAAATTAACATAGGAATTATGAAACATATATATATATATAATATCAATACTAATATATTTGTGTGTGTGTATTTATTAGTAATATATAATATAAATATATATTATTGAATATTGATCGAATCTTATGTTATTCCACCCCACAATTCGAAAATAATACGAATCAAAAAATATATTCTTATTTGAATTCTTATTAGAATTTGTCGTTTGAATCGTGATATTTTCGAATAGTTATACTTAAAGGTTTGTTATGCGCACGCAAAGTTTCAATTTAATTTGATCGATCCCTATATTTTGGGCGAATAGACGAAAATACCTTTCAATTAACAACCCGTATGTCTTCCCCTATGTGGCCATTTTTAGTGTTTTGGGACACCATTCTTAGAGAGAAAAAAAAACATAGGGGGCTAGTTTTTTTTTTTTTCTTTTTTTATTGGTGAGGGTTAAAATCATAATAATTTTTCCAATTATTTACAATTTATTTAGTTCCGTTATTATTTAATTATCAGCCCATCAATATTATTATATTTGGGCCAAGTTATTGTGAAACGTTTCATGAATCATAAGGCCAAACTCATGACACTAAGCCCGTGAGGCTCACTATCTCATGTATATATAAATACTCCATCCGTATTCATTTTTAGGTTAATTACCTTGACTCTCGGTGTTCATAACCTTGACAATGGACTTACTTTAATTATGAGTGATCTGCACTTTTAAGCAACATAAGTTATGCACTACAATTTGCTTTTTTTATAAATAGCATAATAATTATAAATATATATGAGGGTGTTGGTTCTTGTAATTATTAGTTTATTTAATAGACATTATCCAAGAAATATCTTGTATAGCAAAATAACAACAAAATTATAACATTTTTAATAAGTTGGAGGGGAGGAGATAAATTTCAAAGAAACTGAAAGATACATTGGGTTCGAACCTCGGTCACACCCTTATAAAGGTTGAGCGATATGATTATATCACTTGAGCGACAAACTCATGGTCAACAAAATTATAACATGAATACACAATTATTTAAATTAATATATTTTTCATTTAAGGGACACGCAACTTGTTTTTCGTTTAAGCTATTGCGCCAAACTATATATACACTACAAGAAAAATGATCTATCCCAACACAAATTTAATGACACTACCAAAAAGCATCATTATTAATAAATATTTAATGACACTTTTTAAAAAGCGTTGTAAATTATAGAAATTAGTGACATTTACTAGAAAGCGTTAGCATTTTAGTAACTTTAATGATACTTTTACTGAAGTGTCATTATCTTAATAAAATTACCGACTTTTTTTTAAGTGTCACGATAATTATAGAATTTACTTACACTTTTTTACTTGTGTCCTTAAAATGACAACGCTTAGTAAAAAAAGTCATAAAATTGATGACACTTTCTAATTAACTTACGTATTTTTTTATTTGTCGCCAAATTTTAAAAATTTACTTACACTTTTATTGCTTGTGTCATTAAAATAACGACACTTATTAAAAAGCGTCACAAAGTTAAAACTTGGAATATCTATCCCACATCGAAAGATTAAAGTGTTGAGATGACTTTGAGAGTTAATAAATAGAGATTATGTGGTGTATAATTAATTAACAACAAAAATATTAAAAATGAGTCAAAAATTAAATATTAAGTTTAAATTTTTTAATTTTTTTAGAAATTGATCTTTAATAAATTTTACAAAAGCTAGAATTGTAAATTTCGTCATAATTTTAATGACACTAATTTTCAATAACGTCGCGACTTTAAAGACGCTTAATAGCGTCCCTAAATTTAACGACGCTTTAAATGTAAGCAAAACTTTATTTATAATATATTAGATATTTATTAATTGTGACAGAAAATAGCGTCACCACATAACGACGCATTTGATAAAAGCGTCAGTTAAAGAATTTTACCTACGCATAGATGTTGCGTCACAAATATTTTCGTGACATCAAATTTAACAAACACAACTCGTGATGCTTTCAAAAGCGTAGGCAATATACCTTGTGACGCTAATAAGCATCACCAAGTGAAAATTTTAGCGTCACTAAACACAGTTTTTTTTTTTTGTAGTGATATATATTATCCATACAAGTGATAACTAGAAATCATAGCTAAATAGTGTATTTTAGTTAGGAGGAAAGGTTACATTAATTACATGCAAAAAATGTTGAATTTTTTGTTCAAGCAATGAAGAAGTTGCTTGGTCTATTTTCGTAGAAGTAAATGAAATTTGAGAAGGGAAAATGATATACTACCATTTGTGATGTGAATGATCATTCTCTTAATCATTAAATATTAGTATTAATTCACACCTAAACCACCCAATTTCGTCGTCTTCCTATGGGATTAGGGTTTGATGTCCCACTTAGGTAGTTAGGTCCCAATCATTGGCAGGACAGAAATGTCTTTTTTTTTTAAATCACAAATAAATTGTATTTTTATTAATCGATACGAAACAATGAAGTACAATATCTGAAGGAAATTGAGAAGAGGGAGAGGCAAACAAAAGTCTAAATTGAACAGATATAATAAATCATAAAATATGAGATCAAACTTAGGGGATTGTGATTCTTGGTCGGATGAGTGATTGATTGCATTTCCAAATAAAATTTAGACGATCAACATCATACTCCTTTTTGTTATGCAAATCTTACAGAAACTGATAAAGAATTCCAAATGAGATCCCGGAAAAACAGATCTACTTATATATGTATAGTCTATAGATCTAATAAAAAAAAAATGGAAAAAAATAACAAATCAACTCCTGCAAATGAGAGAAACCTACTCCGGTCCCACCAAGGGAGAAATTCAAAAAAATCAGAAATGGATAAATAAAGAAGAAAACAACGTAAGAAAATTAATTTCCTCGATGAACATGTTATTTTTGCAGAGAGCAAGAAGATGAGGAGAGATTATTGAAAAACGACATTTAAATACTATGTGAAATGTCTTTATTTCATTTTGGTAGTTACATGAATGCGCATCCATATACAGTGGCGGAGTCACATTAATGCTTAGGGGCCCTGGCTCCCCCAAATTTTTATTTTCTTTTATTTTAGTACTCATATTTTTAGTATTTAGTACTTTGGCCCCCTCATAATTTTGTTGGATAAAAATTATTGCATGAATTTTAGTAAGTTAAATTGGAGATTTTGTGGGTCTTATTTTATCTTGTTATAATCTTAAAAATATATTTTTTAATCATCAAAAGATGGGTTTCTCATAATTATTTGTTAAATATATATATTGAAAAGAAAATTACAAAAAATTAGGATAAATTAAATTGTAGATGGTTTTGTGATATCAAAAGAGACTCTAAACAAGTTAAAGATTTAATTTAATATTTTGTGATGTTTTAGTTTGAGAATATGATGATGAAAAATTTATTAGATGCATTTTTTTAATAAATTTTTAATATTTAACGTATTTTTATTTGTAATTTTATTTTTTCTCTATTTTTTATTTTTTCATGTCAACTTTAAATTATATAGTTTTTTCGTGGCGTGCCGGGTTATCCGTAGCATAAATAGGTTGTGTTCGTGTCATATATTTTGACACGGATAATTAAATAGGTTGTGTTCGGATTCGTGTCAAACCTATAATGATTTACGACCAGCAAAAGTGACACCACTATTCTTGGCTTACTAGCGGTCCTGGCTCCGCCCCTATCCATATATGTCACTTATCTTTCTCTCTCTAATTATAAAATTAAGTTTAATAAAATCATAACTATCTAGGGAGATTTCGGAATATATCATAATATCATTAATAACAAGATTTAGAATGATCCTCCGACACTAATAACCACATATATCAACAATCAACGTTTCTAATCATGCTTACGTGTCTCTATCAGATTAGTGATCTAAATGTGTCCTCTACATTAAATGTTGAATAGTTTTATTATATATGATCGTCATAGATAAAGTTTCTTAATAAATTATTTATAATTTTAATATTTTTTTCTACTATATCAAATACTCATTAATGTGATAAATGATATTAAAGTCGATCGTCAATGGAAAATAAATGTAATTTTTTGCACTAAATAAATTTAAAGTAATTATTAACTATCAAAAAAGAAGATTGATATGCAAACATAAAATATGTCAAAGAAGAAGGATACATCCATTAGTTGATTGATTGAAGATGACAATAGGATAATTATTGGGACATGATTTATAGATTTTTGTATTAATTAATTAAGTGATAATAGAATATGATTATGTTAAAAAGAATATACATATTTTTTCTTCTTCATTTTAATTTGCATTTTATTCTATCAATTTATAGATTTTTGTATTAATTAATTAAGTGATAATAGAATATGATTATGTTAAAAGAATATAGTTAATTTGCATCTCTTTAATATTATTAAAACATATATACTAACTAATCAAGCTATTATATGAAGCTAACAATTCAATCCCAGTACAACTAAACACCACAATTTATTCAAAAGAAACTCAGCTGAAAATTCAGTAGGGTACCAAAAAAAAATCCTAA
Source organism: Rehmannia glutinosa (assembly GCA_016081115.2). Classification (NCBI taxonomy): domain Eukaryota; kingdom Viridiplantae; phylum Streptophyta; class Magnoliopsida; order Lamiales; family Orobanchaceae; genus Rehmannia; species Rehmannia glutinosa. The sequence continues at coordinate 93,081,872 of CM071937.1, read as the reverse complement.
GGTTTGGGCTAATTACAAAAAATAAACAATAGATTTTTGAAAATTACAAAAAAAAAAAACTATAAGTTTGATTGTGTCTTAAATTTAAGGGGGTAAACGGGTAACTATATTATTTTGATAAACGTAATGAAAGCTTTTGAAATATTTTTGCATATGAAGGCGAAAAATGTAAGACGAATCAAATCTAAAGCGGCTTTTTGTACTTTTCGGAAACCCCAAGGTTTCTTATAATTTTTTTTTTTTTTTTGTAATTATCCCTAATGTTTACGAGTTATGACTATATAATATCCTTATTATAGGAATAGAAAATTCTTCACAATAATTATTGAGTATTGACTAATATCCTCAAGGTTTTGTTGTAGGTTTTTTTTTTGGGACATACTTCCTCTAAATTAAGGGATAATTTACTCTTAAAAAATGCATAAATGTAATTCAGTTATTGCAAAGTGTTAATGGATCGGCATTCACTGGTATATATGGGCTGGTTTGGCCCATAGTCGAATTTAGTTTGGGCCTTAAATAAACTATATTGAGTGATGGGCCTTAAATAAATTACATTCGATATATGCCTTAAAAAGCATATATAGACACAATAAGGAACCAATGGCGCGGATTGATTTTTTTTTTTTTTTTTTTTTTTTTTTTTTTTTTTTCTTTTTTTTTTTCGCGCGGATTGATTTTCTGGATGCATGAAAAGATATATAATTTATATCGAATGTATATTAAGTAATCATTTGTAGTATTCTAAAAAGCATTAGGCACTAGTCGGGCGGAAGACTGGCGTCTAGCGTCTAGGTGGAGCTTGGACTGGGGGCTAGGCGGGACCTGAGCGGAGTTAGGCAGGACCTAATCGGAAGAATAATCAAAGTGGTCAAGGGGCTTAGCACCTAGGCAGAGACTAATTGGGGCTAGACGGGATTTTTAGAACAGTGCATTTGTATCAAATGTAAATTAGAGAATATTTCATACATTTATTTTGTTGAACCAAAATAAAAAACCGAAGTTCATTTATAAATTCAATTTCCAGTTTTATCTTATCTCAACCGTAATTATTAAAAAAACATAAAACAGATAAGAAAATAAAAATTAATTATAATTCACTACAAGAAAAAATCAGTTTACCTACAGAAAAATCTAAATTTAAGTATTAAGATAATTGTAAAGTGTATGTAAAATCGTTGTACGTAAATATTTACCAACAAAATCTAAAACTATTGGTAAATACTTGAGCTGTCAAACGGGGGCCGGTCCAACACCAGGCCAAGAGAGTAAATCGGGTCGTGTCGGGCCAAATAATGACCGGGCTATAATTTCAAACCCCAAGCCAGGCCCAGAGCATAAAAGTACATTGAAAACTCGGGTCGGTCCAATTTTTCGGGCCTGTTAGGCCGGGATTTTGAGGCCCGGGATTTTTCGGGCATGGAATCTAGAGTCCAGTCCAGTAAAATACCGGGCCGAGCCAAAATTGAAAGCTCTAGTAAATACCTACAAAGATTTCGTTGGTAATTTAAAAAATATCCGTGATCTATCGGTAATTTGTCAAGTATAATTTGGTGAAAATGAATATTTTTTATTTTGTAGATAATTGTAAAATATTGTAACAAAATCATTTCTTCGGTAAACAGAGATTTCTTGTAATGTAAATTTACCTTAATTTTCTAATTTTAGTTCAGTGATCAAAAGAATTAAAAAATAAGAAAAATTAAAATTGTAGCTGATTATTGTGTGAACATTTAAAAGCAAGTACTATACAAAAGCATGTTAGCCTTACATGGATTTGGCTACTTTTCATTAATCCCTTTAATTTTCCCCCTAAGAAATTTGACAAACTACATATAGGTTCTTATCTTGTGATTGTATACATTATCTTCTGGTGTCTATCTTTGCCTTAGGCTGATGCAAGACATAGTCAGCTAATATACTTTTGATCCATTTGAAAGAAAAAGAGGTTTATAGATCAGATCACATGGGGTATCTTTAAATTTCCATATATATTGTATCCCAAATAAGATATATACAAGTTGGGTCATGCAAATAAGAAGAAAGAAATGTTAAAAAGCAAGAAGGGGCTTACCCTACTTGCCGCCACAATAGACTAATTAAATCTAGGGTAGAGGTCACGGGTTCAACACCCCACTCCATCAAATTATTCCCCGGCACATATGCGAACTGGTGAAAATTTGGTGGGAACTCATATTGAATAACATCCGTATGAGTTCGATTTTAGGAGAGATCAACTATGATTAGAATTGGGGGTCAAACATAATTGTTCTCTTTAGCTGAACGGATTTGGTTGTACGTCAGACCCTACCATATCACTGGCCAAAGTGTGTGTGTTAGTGTAAACGAAATTATCAATGACTTTGAGGGGTGAGAACAATTTTCCTAAAGGCAATATTGCCTCTACTGGGAGGATTTAAATTTATCTGGGCAATTTGCTTTTAAGATACAATAAAACCCCTATATTCTTCTGAAAACAAATGATAGAAGATTATGTGTTTTTCTGCAGATAATTTGTACATTTATAGAAGATGAAAGACTTTGAATAAAAGGACATAATATTTCATATTTAAAATTACAGTCACAACTTTTCATATTTTAATTGAATAAACTGAAAATACACAACTATTCAAGTTGTTGTAATTCAAAAATAATAGTATATTTTATTTTCATATCTGAAAATAAAATTGCAAAATATTTATTAACTTTTATTCAAGTCAAACCCAAGCCCAAGTCCATGTCATAGATATATAATATATATAGGCCCAATCAATGATCCACTTGCACTAGGCTAAATATTCTAATTAATAAGCCCGCTTGTTTTCCTCTATAAAAAGAAGACTACATATTTAATTTATCTATGTGGGACAAAAAACCACACTAAAGTCTACAATCACACTACAAACTATTCCAACAACGTGCACGTCCCGCGATTTACCTTGGTGGCAGGAATGAGGGCTCATAGTTGTTATCCTCAGGCACAATCAGGCGTAAGTATGGGCGACCACGTTTCTAGAAACGATGGTTCCGATCCGGTTCGAAACTCAGTTCCTCTACGGTTCCGGTTCTGATTATAATCGGAACCATTTGTTTATCTTTTGATAAATTTTTTGATTTCTTAAAATAGTTTATCAATTTAAGTTAAAATTTGGAAAATAAATAAAAAGACTTGGACTTAATATTCAATAAAATTTTATATATAATGTTAATAATAATTATTAAACGTATCTCATGTAGTTACGAAAATAAAATATCATAATAAATATTTAACATTTCTTATAGCATGTATTTACCAAAACAAAATTGTTGATTTTTAACCTTAAAAAAGGGGTTCCAAAATAATAAGGTTCCATTTAACATTTCTTACAATGTATTTAAAACAAATTTGTTGATTTTTAACTTAGGAGGGGGAATTCCACAAACGGTTAAAACCACCGATTCCATGGTTTTTGAGACTTAGGAACCGGAACCAGCTTACACGGTTCCTATTCCGGTTTTGGAACCATTAACCATTGACCTACGGTTCCTATTACGGTTTGAAACCCGATTTCAGTTCTATTTGGCCACCCCTTACTACTGTGAGATTAGTTAATAATTAAAAAAAATGTTAAAAAGCAGTTGATTCCTCAACAAAGGACAAAGCTGTGTGCATATTGCTTTAATAGTGCATGCAATATTTTTTTCTGCAAAAGTGTATAGTTTAGCAAATTCACATAGGATATAATAACCAAAAGCATGTTTAGCCATTAAATGGCTTGGTTACTATTTTAATTAATTCTCAATCTCAGTCGTTCTTGAATTTATTTTTTGATATTATATATAAAGTAAATAATTAAGAGTAGGCTTATATTTTCATTGTAATATCTTGTAAAATATTTCAGAGTTTATAAGTTAATTGTTGCTATGTGTTAACGTTTTTTGGAGATCACTACAAAAAAACCAGTTTACCGACATAATTTAACGACAAAAATGAGTTTGTCACTAAATTTTACAGTCATCTACATAATGCCTACAGAATAACATATCTTATTTTTCCCCAAATTATACCTACAGATTATCGACAGATCACTGACCGTTTTTAAATTTACCTACAGAAATATTTACCAACAATTTTAAATTGTGTAGATAAATATTTATATACCTACAATGATTTTATCTGCAACGATTTTACCTATATTTTACAATTATCTTAATACTCACCTACATATTTTTCTATAGGTAAACTGATTTTTTCTTATAGTGGATGCATTGTAAGTTTTATAAATATGGACTTTGAACATCACCGCCTAAGATTTAGCCTAATTATAAAATAACCAAATTCTCTTTCAAAATTATAAATACACAATTGAGATATGCACTAAACAAATATTAGTTTGGTGTGAAAATAAAAGAAGGGGTTTTTGTACATTGGTTTGAGAACAAAATGAGTACTTCTTAATGCTATTTAAGGAGCCAATGCGTTTTGGTCGACTCTAATTAAATCATTCTTGTATTCTCTTGCATAGATAGTGTGAGAATGATGTGAGCTAGTCAAAAGTTTTTAAGAGTGTGTGGGTACTGAGGCCATAGATAGAATGCCCGTGTGATTATAAAAATATTTCACAAATATTTCTTTATCTGTGGATCGTGGTTTTTCTCCGATTTTCTTTCCACATACATTATTGTGCTATGGATTGTGGTTATTTTTCTTTTATTTCTCGGTCATTTTTATTTGTCCCTAGGGGATGGATGGCCACGTGGGATCGATTTTTCCCAACAAAAACACATTTCCTTGAAGCTTGTATTTTGCTTCACAAATCCGCTCCTCAATGTGTGCAATTTGTACAATATATATAAACAATAGTCAAGAGGTTATTTCGTAATTTTAAAAAATAATTGGTTTCTTTTTATTTATTAGACTATCAGTTGTAGTGTTTTGCAATTTACCCAACCTATAAATAACAAGTTCTAGTTACTAATTAATTTTACCCAACTAGCCTCATTCTACTAGCGTAAAAGAATCGAATCAACTCGATTTCGACTAATATTCGAATAGCGTGTATTCGTTTATTATTTTTATTAGAAGACCAATATATTTATAATTCCAACCTTAACAGTGCATATTTTGCATTATTTGATTGTTTTTCTTTAAATTGCTAATTTTCATTTTTCCTTTTGATAGATTCTGAGAGGACTGAAAAGTTCCTGATATTCCTGCTGCATGCATGTGTAGTGTCACTACAAAGTAATAGTGTTTTTCTCTTTAAATGAGATACCAATAAATATATAAGCGTGCATGATCTGTCGAAAAAGCAATCAAAAATATATTCTTTTTTACCCTTATTAAAAAAATCAGGCAAAATTGCAAAATTGGTCATGTAAAATACAGAGCGTGTAACGCTTTAGAAAAAATCATAACATGCATAAAATCATTTTTCCTTTTGATAGATTCTGAGAGGACTGAAAAGTTCCTGATATTCCTGCTGCAAGCATGTGTAGTGTCACTACAAAGTAATAGTGTTTTTCTCTTTAAATGAGATACCAATAAATATATAAGCGTGCATGATTTGTAAAGCAATCATATTATTTTTTTACCCTTAAAAAAATCAGGCAAAATTGCAAAATTGGTCCTGTAAATATAGAACGGTAATAAGAAAATCAAATGAAAATCACGTTTTAAAATACTCGATGTAAAATACATAATTTGCGAAATAGTCTTGTAACTCTATGTAAAACTCAATTCGGTACTAATATCATCGGATTTCACTCACGTGCGCAACACATGTAGTTCCCAATTTTTGGAGAAATCAAACTAAAATTGAGATTTTTCATATAGTTATAAGACTATTTTGCAAACCATACATTTTGCAGGATCAAAATTAAGATGTTTATATAGTTACATGATTTTTTTTTTTTTGCAAAACATGATTTTTACAGTACCTTTTTGCTACCGCCCTATAGTTACTTGATTATTTTTGCAATTTTACCAAACAATCATCAAAAGTGTTCAAATTACTCGGTTTCATTCATACTGGATTTTTCCAAGTGTGAATGAAAAGAGGTGCCTAGGGGCGGATTGTCCCCGGCGTACTCCAAATTTTTTTTATCCCATTTTTTCTAAAGAAAAAAATAAAAAATAAATTATATGTTTTCTTTAAAGGGAAAAAATAATTAGACTAGGGAATGAGATTTGGGGTAGAGATATCCGAGCCGATTTACAACGCCCTAGATATACCATTTCATTATATCTTGAAAAATTCTTTTTGCACATTAAAATCTGAGAGTGATGGAGGAAAAAAATCTTGAAACTATTGAAAATGGCATCAATGCCTTGAGAAACGTCTCTATTTGATGATTCTCGAAACGGTATAATCGATTTTTTTGGTCTTTTTGTTAGTTATTGTAGTAGTATTAGCATATATTTCAAGGGTCGCTTATATAATCTTCATAAACTTAAAAAAAGAACAAGAAATTAATTGCACCCAAACAGGCCAATTAGCAATATTTTCAAGGGTGACTTACATAATCTTCATAAACTTAAAAAAGAACAATAAATTATATTGCACCGCGGATAACTTAATGAGTACAAAAAAAAATAGGGATAATTACAAAAGCTCCCTGAGGTTTGGCTAATTACAAAAAAAGTCTAGAGATAATTCAAAATTTTAAAAAAAAATTACTAAATTGAGATATTTCTATAAATATTACTGAAGAGGTGCTAATTGTAATATTTCTATAAATATTACTGAATTTTGAAATATTTTTTGTATATGAAGAGAGGAAATATATATAAGACGAAATCAAATCTCAAGGGGTTTTGCGCATTTTCAAAAATCTCTGGATTTTTTGCATATAAAATAGGGAAATATATGTAAGACGAAATCAAATATCTAGGGATTTTGTGCAATTTCAAAAATCTCTGGATTTTTTATAACTAACCCGAACCTTTGGGGGATTTTATAATCATCCCTAAAAATTAAGTTCCAGACGACAGATGTGGTGATATAGGGAGTGTTTGCAAAAACTTTTGCTTTTAGAAGAATTAATTTATTGTATCAGAAATAAAAGTAATTGAGTTATAATTAAAAGTTTGTAATGTTTGCAAATAGAATTAGACGTTGAGAGAATTCGGTGAAAAACTTGTAAAATTATTTATTTGTTTGAAAAATTCAAACCAAAAGTAGAATAAAAATTTAAGGGCATGATTAGATATCCTTTTTCATTTTGAAAATTTCTTTTCCATTAGAGAATAATGATAAATATATTTAAAAGAAAGAATGATGAATTTTTGAGAGCGTAATTAGATATGATAAGAAAATGTAACTATTATACAAATGGTAATATAATAATTAATAATTAGAAATATGAGTGTTGATCGACAGGGTGTAGCACCCACTTAAGTAGCTACCTACTCGGATGACATGAAATACGCCACTATTGTGATAGGCTCACTCTTTGGATGGTGTCTATAGGGGCGGATCCAACGGGCCGAGGGCCTCCCTAGCCTTCCGCGTACCCCAATTTTATTTTGTCTTGGTCTTTTTATGGAAAAAAAAAATTATATGTTTTTCTTAAGTCAAAAAAATGGTTGGGCTAGGGAGAGAAAAGTTTGGGACTAGGGATAGCCGAGTCGGCTGGTTACTCCACTGGTGTCTATTAACACACAACCCTAATGTTGTGAAAGACACTATTTGTTTTGTTTTTCAACAATAATGGCATATATGGTCTTTTTCAATTGATTCTTTCCACTATTCAAAAGGCAAAAAAATATTCTAATTTCATTCTTCATCACAAAGGAATTGAAGCACTTTTCTTTTATCATTGTGTGACATATTCCTTCCTCTTTTCCTTTATCCCTTCTATCCCTTAACCTTTTTTCTGCTCACTGCCCAAAATGTCCAACTTTTCCATTCTTTGCTGTCATATATATATTTTAAAAATTAAACTTCAATCCCAAATATTCACATTAAAAATCCATTTTTGTATATCCCCTTGAACCCCAAGAACAGCTCTCTCATTAAGATGGATACATCAGCTTATAATTTCAAGTTTAATCTTGTATTTATTTCTCATTGTCTGCTCATCAGGTAAGTGTATATATGTTTCTTCTAAACCATTTTTGTGATCATTTTCCTAACATTGCACAAATAAGGCTCTGCACAGCAAGTTATCTGCAAGAAAATAATCTGTTTTTCATTTTTTCAGGAATTATGATGTATGTAGAAGTTTTATAATTAATGGTTTTTTAGTTTTGTTATAAGAATATATATTGTTTAGTTTAGCATGTTTCTGAAATGATATATCATGAATTAGAGGGGCCTTTTGGCGAAATATATTTAAAAGATATGAGCGCCAATATCATCAGGGGTGTAGCTAGCCGGCTCGATTAACCTTAGCTCAATTTTTTTCCCTAGCTCAATTATTATTTTCTCTGAAAAAAATATTTTTATTTTTATTTTTTACAATTAGAAAAGATGTGATAAAAAAATTGGGGGAGGGGAGGGCGGGGTGGCCCCCTGAATCCGCCGTGGTATATCATATAGGATGTTTTAAGAAATTATTAGGTGTTAGCTCTTATTTTGAAAATATGTTGTATTTGAAGTGTTGAGATAAAACAAGTTGAAATAGTATAAGATGTTAGTAATAACATTTTTATAATAAATATTGTCAAAATCGAATGAGGTTGTTTTATTTTGAAATAAATTGGGATCCCTCATCTTTTTTTGAAACAGTTTATAAACTAACATTTTATTTTGGGGACTTAAAAGATAATTTTAAAAAAAAATTACCACACACTTTTAGAGAATTATGTTATAAGATATTTTGAAAAGTTTATAAACTCAGTCAAACACCCTTTTAACTATGCTTAATACATTTCCCTGAAGATAAAATTTATGATTCTCTGATCAGAAAGATTAGATTTATCTGCCTTAAGATTAGTAGCCTTCCAACACTAACAAAGTTCATTGTTGCTTTAAGATGTTTCCTCCTTAGAAAAACAAATTAATATAAAAAAATATTATTAGTAACTTTCTTTGATATTTTATGCACATTTACTACAACACATTCTATATAAGTATATTAGTAACAAAGTATGTTTATTTGAATCACATAAATAGGGGGAGCTATGTTGATTAGTTTAAGAATTACCTTAAATCCTGATGAATCAATGATGTTTTCCCCCTTTAGAAATACAATATTCGAACAATCATGAGAGAACAATTTAGTCAAAAAGTTTAATTATGTCCAAACACCACTTTCCTGCAAAGATGTTTGAAATTTGAATACTAACAACACTACATATTTTTTCATCATGTTTAATAAAACTAAACTAATTGTCTAAATTAGTGTCACTAAAACAGTATTAAGGCATGCAATCAAAACGCTACTGAGTAAGTTTCTTATTTAACGATCTATTAAAATAGGTTTGGGGGGTTCTACAATGATGACCGAAATTTTTTAAAAAATTAAAAAAAAAAATATGATCTATTAAGGTGAATGAAATTAAACTAAAAAATTTAAAATAAAAATATTTAAAAAATTAAAATTAAACATGAAATATTATTAACCCTAACAATGATAATTAACCCTAAATTAGCAAAAAACTCTTTTTTTTTCTAAAAACCCAAAAAAATTAAAAAAAAAATATATGATCTATTAAGTCCATGAGAGATGGACGCTTAAAGTATGAAATATAAACTAAAAAATTTAAAATAAAAATATTTAAAAAAATTAAAATTAAACATGAAATATTATTAACCCTAATTGAAACTAATTAACCCTAAATTAGTAAAAACTAAAAATGAGACCGTTTCTTAAAAAAAAAAAAAAAACTGAAAAACTTTGCATGTTTTTATGTCTAAGTTTTTTAGTATTCCTAAGTTTCTCTCATCCAAGTAAGATCTTATATTCATAACCTTTGCAGCTTAACAATGTATTGACAAGAAAACTCACTGTTGTCTTATTTCCAGGCCCACCTCTCTCAACAACCAAAGAATTTGTGCAGAAAAAACCATATGAACAAACATCCCCATCACACCACAGACATTTACTCCAAACTATTGAACCCCCCATCACAACCTTCCCAACCAGTCCAGTCACAAATCCAGTAACAACCCCATCCACCACCGGCGGCACCGTCCCACCGGATTTCTTAACGCCGCCACTAGTCACCGTCCCCTCAGCCAATCCGACGACTCCCATCACATTTCCTCCGACAGATCCAATTATCAATCCCCCGGTCCCGGTAACCAATCCGGTCACCAATATCCCGGGCGGCCAACCGGTGACCAATCCCGTGACGACTTATAATCCAGCCCCGACAGGCGGTGACCCAGCCACCACTCCGGTGGTGGGGCCGCCTGGGACCGCCACCAATGCACCAGCGGTTCCAGGGCAGAGCTGGTGCGTGGCCAGGAGTGGTGCGCCCGAGACTGCTATTCAGGCGGCGCTCGATTATGCGTGTGGGCTTGGAGGTGCTGATTGTTCAGCCATACAGCAGGGTGGAAGCTGCTATAATCCTAATAGTCTGCAAAATCATGCATCATATGCTTTTAATAGCTATTACCAGAGAAATCCAGTGCCAACTAGCTGTGACTTTGGTGGTGCTGCTATGATAACCAATGTGAATCCAAGTAAGTACATAAACTTAAGGGTAAATTACAAAAACTACCCCTGCAGTTTTAGCGTAATTACAAAAACTCCAGTTATCTTTATTCTTTCAAATTTTCAAAAAATCCAAACACCCCCTCTTGAGGATACAATTTGTAAGATAGGAACAAATATCAAGAGGGTGCCTGTAATTTCAAAAGATAGCTGGTTTTTTTTTTTTTTTTGTAATTACACTGAATCTCAAGGTAACTTTTGTAATTAACCCTAGTTTTAACATCAATTTACGTTATGCTAAAACATTTCTGATTTACATCATATACAGGCTCCGGTTCTTGCGTTTTCACAACACTGTCATCTTCCTCAGCATCGCCAGCAACGACATCCCCAACCACAACAACTCCAATACCAACTCCAACGACGGAATCTTCATCCGGAGCAACACCTACAGGGTAAAGACCAATTTCGACAGACAAAAAGATTAACCATCAATATTTCACAAAACGCCGTCTAATTGCATTCCATTATTTCGTATACTTTTTGCAGCACAGGTGCTCCTCCAACTGTCTTGAACAGTAGCAACCCTGGTTTGGGAGGCGGCATCTCAGGCTACGGTGAGAGCCCTCTCACTGGCGACCCTTCTTCCGTTTCCATCTCGAGCAGTTTGCAGCCCTTCATTGGCTGCATTATTGTGGTGACAACCATCATCACAGGGACGACGGTTTTGGTTATATAGAGGCAGGCAAGCAATGGATCAGAAAGCTCATCTCTCAATGAAGTAGATGAAGTTTTGGGCTGTATAGTTCTTTTCAGGAAACAATAGTCAAGAGTGCCCTTTGAGTTCTTAAAGTATGCTCAGCTCAAGTGCTAATTCATCACCACTAAATGCAGCATCTACATGCAATACACATAGGCAAGAAAGGCACAATGATATATTTTGGGCTTCTTAAGATTAGTACATCTTGTGCAGGCTGTGGCTCCTATTGTCCAGAGAAGCTAGAAAAAACTATTATGTAATTAGTTGTAATAGTGTGGTATAGATAGAAGGATAGATAATCTTTCAAAATTTCAGCTTTTGCTCACTTCTTTCCTGTTATTTCTTGTACATCAAAGAATCTTTTCTTTCTTCTTCCTCATGGATGGGGTGTGGAAGGGTTGGGTTTATAATTATAACCTGTGCAGAAGTTCTCTAAAGTTTATAGATAATTACAAAAAGTATCCTAAAGTTTAGTCTAATTAAAAAAAAACAGTTATCTTCTAAAATTACAAATAGCCCGTGAGGTTTGTATTTGTTTTACAAATTACCCCCTCAATGGGTGTAATTTGTAAGATACAAACATATATTAAGGGGGTATTTGTAATTTTAAAAGATAACTGAAGTTATTTGTAGTTAGGCTGAACCTTAGGGTAGTATTTGCAATTATCCCTTAATTTTATACACACAATCAAGATATGTGACTACCACCGTTCAAAGAATTTACAATAAGTCAATGAGAAGCACATTTCAATTTCAAGATTAACCTAACAATTTAAAAATGCTGCGAGCAGTAGACCAGGCCAACCCCATGCAAGATAGAGACCTACCGTCAAGGGTATATACCAACCACTACTTTAATACGAAGGAAATGAAAGAAATATGCTAGGAGTAGACAATACAAATAACAAAACATGAATACATGATATGCTCTTATATAATTTTTTATGTAAATATAATCTATCCTCAATTGTGTACATACAATGCCGACTTCACCTAATAATTGAGGGGGCATTGATGTTTTGATCAAAATGAGAAGGACCTCTAGACATACACATTTCTACTAGAAAACAAAATTTAATGCCCCACCAACTCTATTATCTTCATCTTAACTACCACCTATCCGTCCTAAGATACAAGAGTAAATAAATAAGTAAATAAATGATCTAATAATGTTATCGCTTCGAGAACATTACCAAGACCAACATTGACATCGAAACAACGATCTTGAAACCAGATGTCTCCCAGAAATTCTGCTTTTCACTGCTCTGAGGTACACCCTGTTGTTTGGCTGCCAACTGATCTCTTAATTCCTTTAGAGCTCTATCCCGTCGCTCTCCCATCTGTGGAACAGACGTAAGCAAAAACCGGAAGTTATAAGTAATGTAACCGACACAAAAACACGACATTAAAGCTGTTGATGATAAATAGAAAAAAATGGATAATTACCAAAAAACACTTAGGTTCAGGCTAATAACAAAAATTTCTGAGGTTTCTAAAAATTACAAAAAAAAAAAAAAAAAAAAAAAAAAAACCCTTAGGTTTGATTTCGTCTTTTCCTCCCTTCATAAACAAAAGGGATAATTACAAAAATACCCCCAAGGTTTGGGCTAATTACAAAAAAATCCAAAGATGTTTCAAAATTACAAAAAAAAAACCCCAGGTTTGATTTTGTCTTAAATTTAAGGGGTTAACTGTAATTTTTTGACAAATATCAGGGTGGTTTTCTGGAATATTTTTTGCTAGTGAAGGAGGAAAATGTAAGCATAATCAAAACTTAAGGGGTTTTTTGCAATTTTCAAAAATTTCTGGGCTTTTTTGTAATTAGTCCAAACCTCAAGGGGTTCTATGTAATTATCCCTAAACAAAAAGCAGTTCAAAGACCCCCTAACTTATATAGAAACATTAAGATTACCCCTTTAAGAAAAAAATCAAACCTCAAGGGGTTTTTGTACAAAAATCACTGGTTTTTTTGTGTAATTAGCTCAAACCTCAAGGGTCATTTTATAATTATCCCAAAAAGGAATTATGCAGCCATAAAAGATAGAAGCAGTATTACTCTTTGGAGCTTGCGAGTCTGAGATCGTGCTTCTTGGAGACAGAATTCTAGCTTCAGAACTTTCTTTTTCAACTCTTGATCTGCTCTACGGTGCTTCTCTAACTGTCAAAAAACACGTAAGATGTCACTAATTATAGAGCAGGTAATGAAAGAGCTAAGCCGAGTTGCTAATACACACAGAAACAAACCTGAGACTCCAGCTCTTTAGTTTTAAGCTTCCAATGTGCAGACATAATCCTGATGTCATCTCTCAGCTTGGCTATTTCCTCATCCTTTACCGTCAAAAGCTTATTAATCTTATCAAAATTTCTTGGAGACACCTCGTCTAATATTTTCCTAAGCTCACAGTCTTTATTTGATCCAGCATCCACTAATGCTTGCATTATCTCATGCTCAAATCTTGAGACTTCATCTTTTAGTTGCATTTGAGAAAATTCTCTTGCTCGGAGATCCTTCTGTAGAAGATCTAATTGTTCACCTAGTTTGGCTACACGAATCTCATGTTCTTTCAAAGCGCAATTTTTCTCTTTTAATTCGTTCACAAGTGCTGAGCACTGTAATTGGGCAGATTGAGCAGATAGTGCACTTGCATCTGCAGTTGCTTTAGTTGAAGTGAGCTGCAATCTCAGATCATCCAATTCTTTGGCATACTACAGTTAATAACAATGACAATGTTTCAGATGAAAACTGAGGAAAAAATATAACACGAGAAAGATCAAAACAGATTATCAGGTGTAATTAAATGTAGGAAAAAGTAATTCATTTTTTCATGCACATAAAAGTAAGGGCATTTGCCAATTGCAGTGTCAGAAACGAAGATTAACAGAAGCAGAGATGAAGGAAAGTTCCTGAATTAGTTCCCAAATGGAAATCAAATTTTCCATGGTCATATGTTCTAAACTAGCTCTACTCCATACTCCATAAAACATAGACCATAAGTATTAGTGCTAAACTGCTTTATGCACCTTTCCTTTGAGAGACAAATAAGCAAAGTAAAACCCAGAACAGATGGATTAATTGAAAATGTCAATATTGTAAAACCATTTCCTATTGCGACTTCGAGGGATACGCTATAATTTATAAATTTAGTTGCATAAAAGCTCCGATAACAGGATTTTGGATTATTAATAAAATTCTAATGCTTTCATCAACCAAACAATTATCTTAGCATACTTCTCATACTTGTGGCACTGACACACACTTAGTAAAGGTAACTCATTCCTCGTAAGACCACTATCATCCAAGATCATCACCTTTAGGCATAAGCAGGGAGCTTGCTACCATATCCATGAGTATCATTAAATTTTCTTTTAAATTTTAATATCACTGTTGAAGCCTAATTGAAATACAAATACAATTTGAACTTTACAGCAGTCAATGACAATGGGAAAATAAGTCACAGGACCAAGCAGATTTCTTGGGTAAGTAAATACAGGAACATAGGAAAGCAGGACATAGCAAGTAGTCTTTGTTTAACTTTATCTCTATTTTAATCCTGTTTCAATCCTCTTCTACACAAGACTATTTACATTTTAATGCCGACATGCTCAGATTATATTGGCACTTTAGAAGTGTTTCTTCAAAGTGATGCAAATAGAGAACTTAATGTAACACTTATAAAAAGTGTCACTAAAAGCAATTAAAAGTGATACCTTAAGACTATAGGTAGCACGGACAATTGAATCACTATAAAAAGTGTTACCTATTGTCTATAGTAACATTTAATGGATATTAGGTAACACTTTTTGGGTGGTCTTTAATCAGCAACAAATAAGATGGAGCCATACTCTATCTTGTTTAGAGAACAAAAACTCTTTTAGAGGCAGGCAAAAGCTTATTTGCAACCTCATCCAAGTAAGAAGATTGCCTACTATCGTACACCAGTTTTTTTTCCTATAAATCATTATAGTCTCTATCAGTAATAATGCGAAGGATTCGGACAATGCATGATAGAGCACATAAATACATGAAGCATTTAATTGCATAATGGGGAGAAAAGTACTAGGAAAAAAAATCAATTAAAA
This sequence comes from Rehmannia glutinosa, assembly GCA_016081115.2. NCBI lineage: Eukaryota > Viridiplantae > Streptophyta > Magnoliopsida > Lamiales > Orobanchaceae > Rehmannia > Rehmannia glutinosa. The sequence continues at coordinate 93,066,448 of CM071937.1, read as the reverse complement.
TAGTACATCAAAATCTATTAGCAAAAAGCATCAAAAACAGGGCTAAGTAATAAATGTTCAAGATTCCCCTTTATGCCAACTAAAGGCTAATTATTTTTTGACATAACTAAAGGCTAATTATAAGGAGGCATGACCCTAAAGTTGTTCAAATCACCAACTATTCTACAGAACTATTTATATACAGTGCATTTGATTATCATACCACTACCCAAATAGAACAAACAATAAAAGCCAAAAAGTACCCTTAAAAGAGGAGTATCAGATGTGTTTGGCAGTCTGACCAAGAAAAAGCCCAAAACACAAAATAATGATTAGATCCAAATTTATCAGATAACACCAACATTTTATTCCCAAAAACATCCAAGCAGAAATCTCAAATCCAAACAAACCAAGCAAGAAAAAGGGAAACATGCAAGATACAGAATAAATAGGATACAATTTACAGAAAGCAATGGACACAGAGGATTTAAAGATTTAGCAATACCATCTCAGCAGCAGATGCTGAAGCTTGCAGCTGAACACTTTTCTCCTCTAAATTCTTCTGCAGTCTATTGATCTCTTCCTCCATCATATTGGCTTTTGTTTCCGCTTCCTGTTGAAATCAAAATCAACAAATAAACAAACAAATAAGAAAACCCTCCACCATGAAGATCTACGCATTAATTAAGGAAACCACAATAATTGCACGCACCCTTTTAGAGAGCCAAAAAGGACAACAATCATTTCAACTCATCTCAATTTTGACAAACACATGAACTACAAAAAATTAAATCAATCAAACTCAATTCACCATGCCTGTCTAGTTAGAGTTTCTTTGGCAGATGACTGCTCTTGAGAGGCGAGACGGCCGCGCACCTCCTTGAGCTCCGCCGCCAGCGAGACCACGTTCCGCCGGAAACTCTGCTTCTTCTCGCACAGATCCTTCAGCAACGGATCCACTTCCCGCGCCACCGTCAACGTCGATGATGACACGTGGTGTCTCTCCGATGCTGACATCACTACAAACTACTCAGCTTCTGATTCAACCAGAAGTTCAGCAGCAGAGTCAGACACGGAATCAGACCTGAAAATTTTAAAAAAAAAAAAAAAAAATAAAAAAAGGGAGAGAGAAGAGCATAAAAATTTATTTAATCACTACTTTTTTTGTCTCTCTCATTTTTCAATTTGCATTCAATGAAAGGTAACCCCACACATACAGTAACACGCACACACAAAAACCTATCACTGTCTGCATGTGAAACGCGTTGCCTCCTACAGATTTATACTACAAAACGTCTATGTTTTACAAAAAACAAAATTAATAAATCAAACATTCAAATGAAAAACTGCAAATTCATACTGTATCTCACCCCACACTAACCTGTAGCATAAAAGCACAGCTGCAGCCGCTTCAATGGATGACGCCCATATCCAGATGCAAAACATATACATACACACACTTCTAATTGACGGATTTTCAGCTAACAAAAACTCCAATCACACCAAGATTTCACTAAAAATCCTTCAAATTGCCAAAAAAATAAAATAGAGCTCAGATTATGAGCATGCAAATAATAATTACAGACAGAGAAATTATTTTTCAACGAGAAGCTGAAAATGAGCAAATTATTCTGAGTTAATTAGTTTTAATTCGACAGGGTTTCAGCAATAATTAGAGTGGCGTAGATTAAATTTTGTGATCAGATGATCGACGGCTGGAAATCGAAGATGGCGAAATGAAGGGTGGAGATTAGTGCGTGTGTTAAGTGTGGGAATCTTGTGAATGGAGACAAGATGACGGAACCTGAGGTTCGGGGTGGGTTAGGTTTTGAGTTCGGAGACAAAATTCGAACCTGGTTCGAATTGACCTCAGCGCGGCAAATCTAAAATTTTTGGAATGTCCACGTGGGAGTAAAAGTTTACAATTTATAATAGGGATAATTACAAAAACACCCTAATGTTTGGGCTAATTATAAAACAATCTAAAAATGTTTCAAAATTACAATTAAAAAATCTTAGGTTTGATTTTGTTCTAGATTTAAGAGGATAAGTGTTATATTTTTATAAAAATATCACTAAAGGTTTTTGAAATGTTTTTTTGTTATGAAAGGGAAAATATAAAACGAATCAAATTTCAAGGGGATTTTTGCATTTTTAAAGAATTTTGGATTTTTTTGTAATTAGCCGAACCTAAGGATGTTTTTGTAATTATTCCTTTATAATAATAAATAAATTTGTATTACAATTAAAAAAATTGATATAACTTGAGCAAGACACAAACACATCAGTATATGATCGAATTTTCTAATGGGGTCTATTTTTCTAGGACCAAAATTGCACAAAGCCCTAACTTGAGTAATTTACGAATAATGACGGATTCATTGAACTTGGAGTCGATTGAAGTTCTTTCTTCAACTTTTTGTTCAAATTTAAATTCTTTCATCCAGAAACAAACCTTGAGTAAATTTGAAAAATATAATTTAGTTATTTATTTTATTTTATTTTATTTCAAACCCAACATTGAATTTGATCTCTCATTGTAAAATGTTAAATCTATCAGCCTCCTTTGCTCGGGTGGATCTGGCCGGGATTCCAACCAGGCCCTATTGGTTTTTCAGTTTACAGAGCACAAGGCCATAATTTCGAGCCCATTATGTAATCGAGAGCCCATTAAAATTAATTAACACAAAAAAAGGAAAATATATATTTTATAATATATTTATAAATATTCTTTTTACAAAATTGTTATTATCAATTTATAAATGGTAGATATAATATAAGAAACTTTAAAATTATATTATATTAAATATTTATTATATTTTAAAATCCAATAATAAATATATTTAAAAATTAAATTTTCGGGTTGTAGGTGGAAATGGGATGCCAATCAGGCCCAATTGTTTTCAGTTTATAGAGTACAAGGCGTCAAGGCCATGTTTGCAAGCCCATTATGTGATTGAGAGGTTCGCTGCATAGTGGATCCGGCTCGGTGGGCCTGATCCAAAGCTAGTGATGCAAGCGGGCCAAGGCAGGTCTTGTCAAAATTGCCATTCATATGCTAATTTCAGAGATCATCCCATCCCAATTCAAGAAATAAACTAAAAATGCTAGGTTGGTCCTACTTTTAAAGCTCCTAACTTGACTAGGAAATTTAAAAGATAAATTAGGATCCTATTATTTACTATCTAGGATTAAGATATTCTAAAATCTTAAAATAGTAAACTAGATATTATCTCCATCAGAAGCCCGATCGAAAAAATACCATTTGGGGTTGGGCTCTAATTTTAGCGGAACAAGATTGACCCAATTTTGCAGCAAAAAGAAATTAAAATTAAGCTCAAGAAAAAGCGGAAAAATATATTTTATAATATATTCTTTACAAAATTGTTATTTTTTTATTTGGTCGATATAATATGAACACCTCTAAAATTATATTATATTAAATATATATTATATAGAAAAATATATATTAAATATATTTTAAAAAATAAATATCCTAGGTTGGGTATGAGTTAGGTAACGTGTATAGTAGGACCGACCCAACCCGACCCATATAGTTAGTTTTTTGTTTGTTAGTTTCTAATTCTCACCACAATGGGACAAAAAAAAAAAAAAAATTAACCGCCTCGTTTGGTCGTCCGAGACCCGCCTTTAGTCTTGGGAGTCAATGCCAACTGCTCCACAATGCACGGCACATTCACGTACACAGTAAATAATCCAATCGATTCCAATTTCTGACACCGGATTTCCACGAGGGCAAAATGGTCCTTTCCCCTGTCAACCAAAAAGTCCTACGGTCCTACCCCACTCCACACACATTCCAAAGTCCCTCGCTAGTCTTCGTCGCCCACTGCACACCATTTTTATAAAAAGCACCGAAGAAAATTATTTACACACCTACTACTTCAAGGCTCAAGCCCTTCTCCAGGATGCTATCGTGCGCCTCCTCTCCGGCCAGCAACTGAACCTCAATCCCGATCTCTCTCTGTAGATTACTTCTACTAAATTGTTTACATTCGCTGACGATAATTACTTTAATCGGTTGAAATCTGGCGGGAGCGATGGGTGGAGACGGAGCGCAGTCGCTGCAAACGCCGGCGGCGGCGGAGGAACAGTATGTCAAGGCGAAGACGTCGGTGTGGTGGGACATCGAGAACTGTCACGTGCCGAAAACTTGCGATCCGCACACCATCGCGCAGAATATAAGTTCGGCGCTCGTGAAGATGAATTACTGTGGGCCCGTCTCCATCTCCGCTTACGGCGATACAACTAGGATCTCGCCTTCTGTTCAGCAGGCGCTTAATAGTACCGGCGTCGCGCTTAATCACGTACCCGCTGGTAAATCTCGAACTGATTTTTGCTGAATTTTTGAGGGATCGAGTGGAGTTGAGGGTATTTTTATGTGTTTTTCTTTTTAACTGGTTAATTATTGGGAATTGATTTTGTGGATGGGTAGATCGGAGAAGTGGAGTTGAGTGAAAACTGAGAGTTAAAGTTGGCGGGCATGTAGTAGTTTCTTTGTCCAAACGTAGTGTTTCGCGAATTTGCTGATATTGAATTTTAAATGTGATTCTGTGAATTTGATGGATTTATCTCAATGATCGTGTCTTGATGAGTTCTGAATGCTTCACAAGTTTTCCTATCGGATAGTTTTCTTGCGGTGGTTATCCTATTGTTTTTATGTTCAAGAAGATGTGGTTTTCTTGGAAAGATTAGCTGTCATCATGGGATGAAAATGGGAAGGTTTTTACGAGGTTACTTACAGATACATGTAATCCGACTCTGAGTGCATATTTTCTTCTTTCATCTCTTGGACCTCATAAAGATTGCCAGCTTCTTAAATTTTGAATAACTGTTGTGTATCTTGCATGTGGGAGAGGCTTCAGAGAGAGGCTTAGACTACAGATATAATTTTGTGGGTCATGGGTTGATTTTGAATAATGGAAGTCGCCTTTGTTATACTCACTCTGTCTCAAATTATATTGCTCTTATTTCTCTTCTGGTGCATTCCAAAATATGGCTTCATTTCTTACACCGGAAAATAATTTACCAAAATCTCTCACTGAAAAATAAGCATACACAAAACTTTCAACTTTTCAACTACATCAAGGATTTCGAGTCCAGTCAAATTGGATGCTTAGATATGGGATGGGGAGCACTTATTCTACATGACATGAATTATATAATCTGGCGCATACATTTATTCAATTTAATCCTAAAATGAGGTTACTTACAACTACCAAATAGGTGCTTGTGTGTTATGCTTGTTGCTAATGGCTCTACGAGAATGTTTCTAGCAGCTTGTTAATATGATGAAATATTGCAACTAGTGGAATGATATATCGACTTTTCTTTTATTGTCGAAAAGATCTCTTTGCTTTGAAGCATGAAAAGTTCTCCTTGTGTATTGTCAATATTCACCTAATTGTGTTCAGTTTAATCATTGGATTAAGTATGCTCAGGTGTGAAAGATGCCAGTGACAAGAAGATTCTGGTGGATATGTTATTTTGGGCAGTTGACAATCCTGCACCTGCCAATTATTTACTAATTTCCGGAGACAGAGATTTCTCAAATGCTCTCCACCAGCTGCGGATGCGTCGGTATAATATTCTTCTAGCTCAACCACAAAAAGCATCTGCAGCACTTATTGCTGCTGCGAAGAGTGTATGGCTCTGGACTAGTCTATCAGCTGGAGGGCCACCACTTACAAATGCTGAATCCGCCCAATTTGTAAGTAACAGCAACGGGCATTTATCAGTCTCTGACTCATTGCTTACAGATTCCACTAAGGTAAACCAACCTCTGGATTCTTTTCATGAAAGTTCCCATTTGGGAAATCAAAAATTCTCAAATATGGGAAGAGAAACTGATGTAAAATATAAAGGGAAACAAACTCGCCGAAACAGCACTCAACATATCATGTCAAGAACCCCAAATACCATGCTCAGGTCTGAAGAAGATCATAACAATTCCAACAGCCGTTCGACATATGGCCATCCTAAGCAGTTTAATGATCCCCAGGACTTATCTGGTACTTATAAAGTTGCTAGTAGTGGATTAGGATCTTCTTATTTTACTGGTAACCCTGATTCTTCTCGGACCAACAGTAATCACCCTCATGGCTCTCATCAATATCACTATCCTCAGCCATTAAGGACAAACAGTTTCCCTGTTGAACCTGCATTGCCTCCTGTTAGCTCAGCACCGACTAATCAGCATTGGCATCCTTCTAGCGCATTGCCTCACAGACCCGTTTCACCCAATTTGACATCAGGTCCTTCGACTTATGTACCTGATGTTGGAAATTTAAACATTTCCGAGCACCCAAGAAATGATCACAACTCTCCTGCTTCACAACAACGAAATGGAGGAGAGAAAAGACAAACTTCTATTGAGTCTCCAAACCGTGTAAATTTATTTGGTCCCCAAAAAGGATTTAATGCACAGAAGAAATCTTCTTTTCATCAAGAAGCACAGACTGGCAGACATCCTCATGGTAATCAAGGGATTCCACCTCCTTTATCTTCTGCATCAGGAACTGCCGTTGTTTCTGTTAATGGTTTGTGGGGAACTCCGGGATGCCCTAAACCTTCTGAATATGTACAAGGTCTTATTGGGATCATTCTACTTGCTTTAAACTCCCTTAAAAATGAGATGATTATGCCAACTGAGGAAAATATCACTGATTGCATCAGATATGGAGACATCAACCATCGCAATACTGATGTTAAGAAAGCTTTGGCGTTTGCCGTAGAGAAGCAGTTGGTAGTACAACAACAATTAGGTAACCTACAGTTGTATGTTGGGAAAAATGAGAAACTATGGCGATGTGTGAACCCTGTGGCTGGACATGCAAACATGTACTCAAAATCAACATGGGATGAAATCCAGAAATTTCTTTCATCCTCTGCTGGACGATCTGCAATACTGGATACCCAATGCAGGTATTTTCCTTTCATTTTCTGCTGATCAGCTTGCAAGATATTAAGCTTATTGTTTATTTGCTTGACACTTTAATCAATATCATGTTCCTCAATCTTCTAATTTACTGTTTAGGTACGAGGCAGCAACGGTTATGAAAAAGATGTGCTTAAAAGAGCTCACATTGGGGAAATACTCCAGATCTTGCAAATGGTAATTAACACGAAAAGGTGGATTATATATAATTATCAGTCAGGATGGAAACCAATTAAGGTTATGCTCGCAGAGTTCAACCCTGATTCAGGGTTGACAGCTGCTACATAAGCATAAAAATTTGATGTGGGAGGGGAGAGGGTTGGGGTGTTGATATAGCTTCATGTGATGTGAATTGGTTTGAATATAGGACTGACTAAATGTAGCCCTCTTCCCTCTGAGTTATTGGCTGCGGAAATGGCAGCCAGGATGATACAATAGTAGGTATTTAGTTTCTTGTTGTAGTTCTCCTTCAAAAGAAGACTTTGAAGCACTTCTTCGCAAGAGATTCTTATGGTTCGACAAACAAAACAATTGAGAATGTAGAGCTGTTAGTTGCTCGTTGATAAGATCATTTATACGTGACTTACTACGACCTATAGAGGATATGCGTGCTATGATCGTCCAATATACCGGGTATATCATGGATTATTATAATTGGTTTCCGTGGCTTTTCTTAGATTCAATTTTTTTGTAGAAGCACTTTGGGGAGCAATAGCTGCTTTTCTCGATTTAACATTTGAATTTCTGATGGGGGCTTTGATGATCAAATTTTCATAGAAGTATGTTCCCAACATATATAGTTGGATATGAATCTTCAAGACCGCTAGTACTGAAGAAACCCAGGGGATAAAATTATTGCATATTTCAGCAAAAAGGCTTGGAGCTCGTTGATTTATGGTGACGGTGGTGGGTTTTATGCTATGGTTAATGGTTCAAGGTTTTGAAGGAACTGAGCTTTGGTAGATTCAACACTCAGATTAAGATATGGTTAAAAGTATTATGGTTAAGGGAAAAATTGAGGATGGGGTTAACTTACCAGACATGGTGGAGAACTAATCCATGATTCGAGAGCTTAATGTCGCAATAGCCTGTTAAAGGAACATAGAGTTTATTTAGCAGATTTTGATGCAAGTTACTTTTGAACAAGGGAAATTTATCAGGCCGAAGGGAAATTTATCAGGCCGTGATCTGCTTTGCATAGTTATTCCTCAATATCAAGGGAATTTGAGAGCATAACACATCACCTAATTGTGGCACTGTTCAGACAAGTTTTGATGTGCATTTGAAATCCATGTGGGCAACAAAGTATTGTAGTGATTTATTTAGCATTACAGTATATGAGAAGTCATGGAGAGGAATGTGCATTGTAGACTGACATGTAATGCGACGGCCGATAGACATATAATACAACTTGTCAAATGTATTGGGTGGGTCATGCATACCGGGTTCGTTCTCTTTCTCTCCCCAATCGGAGATATCTTCTGCTTTGCCCAGGATTAAAAAAGGTTGGAGGCTGAAGCGGATTATATACAAATTATGTAAATGAAGACATGCAATATGTACTTAATTCTGAAGCTGTTCAAAACTGTTTTTAGAACTTTGTAGATAAGTGTTGTGACTTTTGTGATGCTGGAACTGAGCAGAGTACTCTATTGTTAATTTTCCATACTGCAATATCTGGTTTCTAATATCTTTCCAGGGAAATTGTCAGGCCCTTTGAATGTGAATATGTGATGATATATTGATATCTACAGGGCTCCAATGGAATTATTTTGATATTTGCTTATCAGTGATATTTTTTCTTGTGAATGTTATGGTCACGAATGTGGTGATGTCAGCAATTTTTTTCCCCCCAAAATTATCCCCTGGATTGTCATTTTTTTTCTTTTTCAGTTTGATCAAAATCTGCATCGCCCTTCTGCCCAGTAGTGCCTGTGCCTGAATCTTATTCATGTATAATTTAAGGGGTGTTGATGTAATATTGGATCAAAAGTTTCATTTCAACTAATTTTTCTTTCCCTTTTGTACTTTCATTTTTCTCATTTTTCAGTTCGATTATGTTTACTGAAGATAATTATTCAAGAAAATAAACTAATAAAGTAAAGATAATTTAAAATCAGTTAATTTTTTAATTAATTAAATTAATTAGTGATTAGACAACCAATTAGCTTATCAATTTATAATCATTCCGATGAATAAATCAAAACGGTCATAGAATTTATTTATATTTTTTTACTAAATAATGATTAATTAATACTCTCTTAAGAGTTTTTTAAACATATAGTTAATTAAGTAAATAAATCAAAAGATATATAGACTTAGTTTTCTTATATTATTTTCCATTGTGTCAAATAAATTAGAAATACATAAACTTTTTCTCTTTTGTGGATAAATTCTTATTATTGCTGGCTGCATCAATTTAAACTATTTTAGACGCTCGTTGCAAGCATCAAAACAAATTGTTACCATAGAGTAAACAAATTGTTTACCATAGAGCATATTACGCATAAGAGAATCAACCAATTACAGAATAATTAATTAAATTCTAATTGTATACTTGGTGAAAAAGTTCGTTAATTGATGTGTGGAACGGATAGGTAAAAGTTTGATGGTACCATCAAACTTATCCCCAACAAAGTGACAATCGAGTTCAATGTGTTTGGCCTGTTCATCGAAAACGGGATTGGAAGCAATGTGAATGGCGGCTTGATTGTCTCAAAAAAGAAGTGCTGGAGATGGAGTTGATATAGAGAGAATCAACTAATTACACCAAGTACTTGATTCTAATTGTATACTAAAAGAGCATAAAAAATGGACAAGCCAAGAAGAACCATTCTACACTTCCAGCTTCACTGTAAGCAATAAACAACAAAGACCCCACTCAGAGAACATGAGAACATTATGTGTAAGCCATTTTCAGCCCATATCACTTTTTTTTTCTATACAAAAACTGCCATAACATACCATCTCTATATGCAATCAATTGGAACAATCAGCACATAATGACCAGATTCGATATCTCAAATAAAGCCGAGGTACACAAATAACACTGCAATTTCTAGGAAATCTTTACAGAAAATGGCACCATCATTGGTGACTAAACATTCTACCTCCAAGAGAAAACAGGAAAATCAATGATCTAACTGAGATAACTCACTTGAGTTATCAACTTTCGACCGCATGCTGAAATACGTCCCGCAAAACAAGCCTTTGAACGCAGCCTGAAACCCTGAAAGCAGCAAAATATATCATTAACATAACAAGATCAGCTCAATCCAACAGATTCAAATTATAAATCTTTGAATCCCAAAATCCCACCTTCACATCCTTGTGTCATTCGGATTACATTACAAGAACGAAAATCAACTACAGCTGCGCCCCGTTATCATGCTGTGCTCCACCAAGACTGTTCTCCTCATGCTGCATCTGATCTTCCACATATTGAACCAAATCGTTCACATCCTCTATTTTCTCTTCCCGAGTATCGAGATTCTCCACACCACTCTCCAAAATCGTAAAATTCACATGATCACTATCATTGCCAACCAATTCCCCAACAGCATTTACTGCCATTCTCCCCTTTCCATCCACATCCATCGGGGCGTGATCAACAATCAAAGGTACACCCGATCGCACATCCTGTGGTGTTATTCCACCTCTCGTTTTCTCATTTTCCTTCAACTCAACCGCGTTTAGTGCCGCCAATATCTGATTCGAATTATCCACTCTATCCACAACTGTCGATCGACCTAAAACGCTAACCGCACTGCCATTCCTATAACTAGTACTAACATTTACATTATTGCCTCTTTCCATTCTCACACCACCAGCATTGATGACAACTCCACCGCCAGACCCTGCTAAACCCGCTTCTTTCTTCCTCAACTTCTCCTTCATCACCAAATGCGCGACGTGTTCCAATGCCTCCTTAGCCCGTTTCCTCGTGAATGCCGCTTCCTTGGCCCGCCTCTCGGCTTCGGCCTTCGCGGCCACCGCCGCTTTATTCATTGACGCCGATGCGATCTTTGCAGCGGCCAACAATTTTTTCGCCGATTCTCTATCCAGCACCCTGCAGTCCTCGCTGATTCTCACGTTCGCCTCTTTCGCCGATTTTAATTTGAAAAATGGCGTGTTGGGGTGGAGGCAGAGGGGACAAATGTAGGGAGTGGGAGGGGACGTGGGGCCCGTCCCGGCCTCGACGCAGTGGGAGTGAGATAAGGAGTAGCATTTGGAGCAGGTGAGAACGGCGTCGTTTGAGGGTGATGGAGGGTAGACTTGGAAGCAGGTGGGGCAGAAGGACTGCGGATGGAGGCGGAGAACGCAGCTCGTGCAGAGGCGACGGAAGAGCCCACGGTGGCGGACGTGGTGGATCAGCCGCCGCTCCTCCATCCCGCAGTTGCCGCACACCGTCGCCGCCGGCACGGTGGCGGTGGCGTCCGGCTTTATCAGCATCTTTTACCGATTTATCGTAGAATCTGAGCGCTTGAAACTAGGAATCAAATCACACATTAACAGTCTCCGTTAGGGTTTGTGGGTTAGGGTTTCGCAGTGGAGAAGAAAATGATTGTGTGAAAATAAACGTGAGACTGTGTGAGACAGAAATATATTATTGACATTATCAGTAATTAAAAGAAAGATTGGGCATTTAATTCATATAATTATGAAACTTTTAAGAAGTAATAATAACCTCTAAAAAAAAAGAAGTAATAAATATTAAAAGATTTAGTTTAAAATATAAAAGGGATAATTGCTTTTTGCATACTAAACTATTGTGAATATTGCATTTTACCTGCTAAATTGGAAATTCTTTTTTTCCATGCCTAACTAACTTTGAATATTTTCGTTGACTTAAGCAATTTAAGTAGGGATGACAATGGGCTATCTATATTCGAACTCTATAATATTTATACTACTTTAAGAATCGTCCCAAACCCGATTAAGAAACTATATCTATCACCCATACTTATCCCAAATTCATTTGATAATACCCGCATACTACCCGTACCCATTCAAAACTCGTTTATTTTATATAAAAAATTATAATTATATGAATATTTAAATGACTACTTAAATAGACACACTACAAAAAACTAATTATTATATTAGAAGATTACTAATATGTTAAATTCTTAATAAATTTAACAATTAAGCATTTCATAAACTAAATCAAAAGCAACAAAAAATACAAATACAACATTACTACCTCCTTCAATGATCCCTCTTTTTTTTTTTTTTGAGTTACGCACACATACTTCATTAGGGAATGAACCTCTGACCTCCTATACATTGAAGGGAGTGATATAATTAGGCCAAAATGGCTGGTGGTATGATCCCTCTTTTTGGTAAATTTAAGTTGTTTGGAATCCTATCTTGCAATAGTTTCCTGACAAACACAACAACTTTGGTTTCTTGAAATATTGATGAATGCTACATATTTATTTTAGTCAAATTTGTTTTTTGACAAAAGGAAACTTCTAATTTATTGATAATCAAGCATTACAGGATTCTCAAGCGAAGAAGAAAAAACCTCTGTTGTAAAAATTCACACCTAGCCCCGATTAATCTCGTCTAGGCGCTAGGTCCCCCTCGTCCGGCTGCGATATTTTTCCGATTAGACCTTGCCTAATTCCACCTAAGTCCCGATTAATCCTCGAGCGATAGGATAGGCTGTCCAATGGCCTAACTAAAGACCTAGCGTTTTTACGACATTGGAAAAAACACCCGACTCCCAAATAAAGTGGGAGGAGTTAGGAAAAGGAAAACTAGCTCTTGCGTTACAGAATTAGTAGATCTTTTACTATGAAATAAACAAGAGCCAGGTATACAGAAAGTAATTCCTTGGTAAACCCAATTAACCGGAAATACGCCCAAGTGTATCTATACCAATTTATTTTAGTCATTTCCAAACTTATACATCAACAAAAATAATGTTTTCTCACTCATAATTGTCTATATTATATTTTAAACCTTAATACATTAATATTGGCACTATTAAATAATCGATAAATTGATAATCTATTAATTTAGAGGTTAAGTAATGACTTATTGATTTATCAAAATACTATTTATTTGTTAAATGAATACAATTAATTATTCAATTTATTATATACATTATCCAATGTGTCATTTTGTTCAATATACTGTATTTTATTGTTCAATATATTACATTAATCCGTTTATGAACATTAAATGGAAACTCTTAACACAATGATGAGCTTGAATATTTTTTTGTTGAGCTATGAAAATACCACATTGTAGGTATCATAGTAATAAATCAAAGTTCAGATTGAAGGTGAAATCAAATTCCAACAAGAAACATATCATAATTGAGTCATTCTTTTTATGTAGCTCAAGCTTTCACAAATTAATTATACATAAATGTATTATGTATTAAAAATTTATTAATTTATATAATACATGGAGTATATATGAATTCGTGTATATATATTATCTTAAAAATTTAGAGATAATACATATTTATACACATTTAATTATTAATTTAGCATGTTGTTCTCAAGTCAAGTGCAACAAGGAATGAAATGTAAGCAAAGTTATTATTAATTGAGTATTAAATTACCGAAATTCTATTGTATTCATATTATATACCTCTAAAACTAAAATGCTCAGATCACATTAAATTAGTGTGATCGAAATTTAATCTATCAGTTCTTCATATTGCTTTGACTTGGTAGGTGAAAAGAAATGAAAATTTAAAGATAATCAAATTCAACAATACTCGACCTTTTTTATATTAAATACTTAACAATAAAAAAGTATCAAATTTAACTATATATAGTTGCCCTTTTTTATATTAAATATTACTTAACAGTAAAAAAGTATCAAATTTAACTATATATACTTGTAATTTTTTTGGAGCTTTGGGCAATGTCGCAATGGTTCAAATTCTTGTTCCACAAAAGCCTTCCTGTTTGAGACTCTCAGTCCTTAAAAAACGGATTGATCCCATTGTCGTCACTGTCCCGACCCTAGAGTTTTGTGGATGAGGTAAATTACGGGACATGCCTCAATGAGAAGGTTCTGAGTTGTTTTATACTGAGTCACTCTTCAAATTCTTGTTCTACAAAAGCCTTCCTGTTTGAGACTCTCGGTCCTTAAAAAACGGATTGATCCCATTGTCGCCACTGCCCCGACTCTAGAGTTTTGTGGAGGAGATAAATACGGGACATGCCTCAACGAGAAGGTTCTGAGTTGCTTTAGACTGAGTCACTCTCCAACCTGTTACCAGGCAGATTTGAATCTTCACGCTGTGGGTATCAGCGAAGCGGACATCACGTCGTTCAAGTCTTTTACTAGTTGAGCTATGTCCCAGTCGCCAATGGTAGACTGTTTGCAGTCCTTAATCTCGATTTGTGTGGTTTGCTTGTTATTGGAAACAAAAAAATAAAAAGAAAAGTTGCACATTTTTCAGAAATATAAGATGCAAATGCAATGTGATAAATTCAAAAATAAGAAGATCAAATCACACATGACTTAGATTGTAAAACTAAATTAAGCTACAATTTCCCTAAAACGGATTGATAGCTAGGTCATGCACGGATATGTTTCCATATTCCATTTTCAATTTTCGGAGTTGAAAAGTGGATTGAGAATGTATTCGTTTTCTTATGATTGTTATCACATATAAATCTCTTAGAATGAAAAGAGTATAATATGAATTTTTTCAGTCAAACTGTATAATTTATTTCAAAATTATATACTAATAGAAAATCAGTACTCTTTTGACATCACATAAGCATTAGCCATATGTTTAAATAATGGTCATAAAATTGAGGACCCAAAATTGTGACTTATATATCGACATGCCTGGTGAAATAATTGGCAAATCTTGCAACTATTTTCTTACAATCACATCCCTCACCTTTCTAAAAATTACAAATAGCCCCAAAAATTCGTCTTGTTGTTTGTCATATTTTGAAAAGTCGAGGGTAAAACATTTGATGACGTCAGCAAATTAAGCAAATTAAGTCAATTCAGCTAACGATTTGAGGTAAAAATGTGCCAAGGACCGAAAATTCTCTGGATTTTTTTTGTAATTACCCCAAACCTCATAGGATTTTTTGTAATTACCCCTATTTAAAAATGTGCTGGGAAATTAAGAGCATTATGAATTTATAACAGCTAAATATGACTTCAATTCCTAAAAATAGTGTAATTTCAAAAAACAAATCTATATTATTCAAAAGATACACCTACCATTTCATGAACTCCCAACTAGGTTGCATAACATAAAAACACAATCAAGATATAATTACAAAAAGATTTAAAGAGTTAAATCATAGCTATCAACATTCCTTATGAGAGAGAGGAGCCAGGGAAGAGGCAGTGCATGGAAAGGACAACAATACCAATTATAGTATTCGAAGGTCCATCCCATGCTCTGTCTCGTCCCTGTCTCCCATCTTATTCTCATCATGTACTTACCTAATGTAAGCGATTCGAACTCAATCCCTAAATCGGGAGAAAGTGAGATTCAAACATGAATCTGCTCCACCATTTGACCACACGACCTACATTCGAATCTCATTTAAATGGATTAAGAAAACCATAGTGTGCTTTTCTCACATTGAATAGATCAAGAACAAAGACAAATTAGATTAGGAAAAACTAAAAGAAAGAAAAAATGTCATAGTCAATTTTGAATAAAGATCAGGGTCCTATTTATAAAAAAAATGATTGTCTTTGTGGATAGTTTATTATGACGAGGAAGATAATAAATACAAATCTCAACTCTTAAAATAGTACAAGTTATGAAGTTAGTAGTACAATATACACATAGGTGTTGCTGTTTGTTTTGTAATTGACATACTGTACTTCAACTTTGTAGCTAGTACATCTTTTCTTGTTTTGCCTTGGAACCAGATTTCAATGGAAAAAATTGTACGTTGTCCTATTCGGTTCTTATTTTGAGTTTTTTTTTTTCTTACTTTTAATATAAATTTAAATATAATCATTTGACAAATCTTCACCAGTTTTTTTCCCTAAATCCAAATTTTGCTACCTTGTTATATAGAATATATTTTTTGGATAATTACAAAACAACCCTTGAGGTTTGGGCTAGTTACAGAAAAACCCGGAGATGTTTCCAAATTACAAAAAAAAAACCATATTTGCTTTTATCTTGCAATTTGTCTTAAATTTAGAGGAATTTTGAAATATTTTATATTTCGATAAGTTTATTTGGATTTTTAAAAAAATATTTTTTAATTTTATGAAAGGGGAAATGTTCATATTTTTATGGCTGAATCAAGTTTTTTTTTTTGTAATTTTTAATCCTTGAAAAATTGCATCACATGTTTTTGAAAATTATTCAAAGTGAAACCATATCAAGGGCAGTTCCCATCTTATTTTTGGTACACAAATGCTATTTCCCTATATTTTTTATGGTACAGCAAAAATGGTTTTTTAAAATAAAAAAAAAAAACTAGTAATCTGTTATTTTTTAATTTGATGTAAATTGCATTCATGTTTGTTGAAAATTATAAAAAAGTTGAATGGTACTACCACAAAAAGTAATTTATCAAATGGCAGTTCCATATTAAACCTTAAAACTGTTTTATAAATTTAAAAATAATTTTCAAAAATAACATCATTAATATTTTTCAAAGAATATTATATATATATATATATATATATATATCAAAGTGACAAATAAATAATTAAATGGGACGGATCAAGACAATCAGTCACAAATTAAGGTTATTTTTCGGGATCAACCTTATACTCTAGTGCTAGAGTCTTGTGTTGTTGTAAGGCTGACTGACCCGTGTTCGATCCCATACGAATTTGTGTGTCACTTCCCCTACAATCCCCATTGCACTAAAAGAAAAAGGGGTACTTTCCCACAAACGTCTTAAACAACATATTAACAAGGCGAAATAAGAAAGATTAATAAAATAAATCCTTACTCCAGCATAAAAGCAAATAGCATTCTCAAGTCTCACTACTATGAACTCATTAACTTGGTGAAAAACCCATGAGGGCTAGCAAGTTTATTTAGCTGCCAATAAAATAACAGTAAGAAACAAGATAACATTACCAGTCCTTCTAATTATGTTACAATGCAAGTGAAAAGCTCAAAAACTAGCAGTTAGTATGTGTATCAGCCTAAGGAAACCTTGTATATGTTCAACCTGTCTAATTCTATAATCGTTCCATTGGTACAAACATCGTTCTTCTTACCAGAAAGTACCAGAAGTTGGAGACATTATCGACTGCATTCATTAGCAATCTACGCCACCATGCAAATAAAAGAACCTAAAGGTGCATGAGTCGTATAGTTCGACACAGGATCATGAAAGAACACAGGCTCGCCCACAACTTAAATTCTTATGTCCTGATTCTGAAGAAAACACGAAGAAATACTTCACATTCTCAATCTATGTCCAAAGACATATTATCCTACTCTTTCGACATCACGTTCTCAATTCATTCTCACTAATATTCATGAAAGAATTAAAAGCAAAAAAAAAAGGAGGTTTGGTGTATTTACAAAAAAACCCAGAATAGTTTCTAACTTTCAGAAACCCCATGAGGTTTGAGTCCATCTTTTAAGGGATTCTTGTAATATTTCTACAAATGTAGGAGGGGGGGTGTTTGAAATGTTTATTTCTTATGAAGGGGGTAAAATATAAGACGTAATCAAACCTAAAGGGGGTATATGTAAATTTGAAACTTCTCTTGGTTTTTGTAAATACCCCAAACCTCAGGGTTTTTTCTAGGTATTTCTATTCATGACATGAAGTTACTTCAACAGGAGAGCTAAAATCAGTTTCATTATAATATAGCAGAATAATTAAAAAATTTGAAGAAAACTATTTGCATAGAACTTTTCTCTTACTTGTGCACAATCTAAATTTTACCCTTTATTGATGAAAGTATGCAAATAACCTTTGCAGTTTCAACATCTCTCATTCAAAAGAATTTATCAAAAGAATAGTCTATTCCTTTATATATAAGATTTATTGTTATAGAAAACTGTCAAAGAACATGCAAAAATCCATGACACAGCAAATTCGGACCAGGAGTTCGGACTGAACAAACTAATGCTATGTTATTAAATCTTGATGATGATTGGAGTGTCGGTAATTCAATCATTGAATTTACAGGTCAAATGGGCTAAATGCCAAAGTTTTCCGAAATGAAAAAACACGACTAATTCACAAAGGAGGTAATCCAAGATTAACTGCTACTGAACAATTCATTCAAGTCCTACCTTTTTTTTCAAAGGGTTAATTACAAAAAGTACCCTTGAGGTTTGACCTAATTACAAAAAAACCCAGCTTAACGTTCAAAATTACAAAAAAAAAAAAACCGAGTTTTTTTTACTAACATTTAACCCCTTTATAAACAAAATATATTTCAAAATCCCCCTTCATATTTATAAAATCATTGCAGTTTACCCCTTAATTTTAACATTGAATCAAACCTTAGGGGTAGTTTTTGTAATTTTGAAAGTTAGCTGGGTTTTTTTGTAATTAGGTCAAACCTCATGGGTACTTTTTGTAATTATCCCTTTTTCAAATTCATTATTATGACACTCCACAAAGTCACTGGAATCCCACTATCAAAACTGATAGGATATATATATATAAGATGAATGCAAAACTACATAGATCATATAAATACATTAACTCTTGAGAACAACAACACAAGTAGTATAAATGCACTGAATTACTTCTCTTCCTCTTATTGAGCTCAACTGGAAAAAAAACTAGTCATAGCATGTTCAAGGACAACTAAAAATAAATCTAAAAATGGCCACCAAAAGCAAGATAAATATACTTACAAAGCCTAGCACTCCAACAAAAACTCTTTACAAGTCGACTTGTTGTGCCCAGTACCCTTGCATCTACTGCATTGCAGTTGGCGTCTCCCTACATCTTGCGAGCTAACTCTCTTAGTGGTGGGCCGGCCCGGAGGTCGACGAGTCGGAGGAGGGGTTACAGTCACTGCCAACTGAGAAGTGCCCTTCTGCCAGGGACCATCTACACCTAAAATAGGATGTACGGTCTCCGAATATGTCATTCTGTAGCTGTCAGTTGTAAAATATCTCGAACAATAATCATATGGGTCCCGGCCAAGACAACCAATCACAGCGATTGCATGGCAGCAAGGCAGCCCTGAAATCTGCCAACCCTTACAAGTACATTCGCAACTATCAACATCAACAGCTTCGACGGTATCTCCGCGAACCTCAAATCTATTACCACCTGATATTAACACCTGAAGTGTCCTAACTTTGAGGTTTTCCTTTTCTAGCTTTTCCTCCATTGATGGAGTCAACCTTCTCAACCATTCGATAGATTCTGTCTGACGGGTATAAATCAATTCCATTATCTTACTACGTATCGCATCAACCATCTGGGTTATGGGCAATTCGTGGGCATCCGATACCCAACTGTAAAATAGCTCTCCGAAGTTTGACGTCATGTGGTTATACCTTGCACCTTGGAAGAATGCGTTCGACCAGTGAACAGGCTCACTTTGCATGATCCAATTGTATGCTTCGACTGAAATATTTTTTATGCTTTCAACACACCTCTGAAAGGCTTCGGGTGTAGGGGCATGAGCTGCGCTGTATAAATCCTCAACCATAAGTCGTTTCACTTCGTGAGAAAATTGCCCCTTCAAATCTCTAACAAGTTGCTCCGATAGGTAGCGTAGACAGAATCCATGATAAACATCCTCATTCTGAAAGCCTTCAGCAATTGATTCTCTCAACCCTTTCTCTCTATCTGCCACAAACGTTAATCCGCGACACATTGACAGTGCAGTTTTAAGCTGTTGTAAAAACCAACGCCAGTTGTCATCAGATTCCATGTCTACAATAGCAAAAGCAACAGGGAAAAATCCGTCGTCCCCGTCAGCAGCAGTAGCTGCCAACAGAGAGCCTTGGTATTTTGACTTCAAAAATATGCTATCTAGGAAAAGCAAAGGACGGCAACCTTGTTCAAAGCCATATAAAGAAGCTCGAAAGGAAACAAATAGGCGATGAAAACTCGAATCTTCTTTAGTGGTGAAAGTGGCTAGACTTCCTGGATTTGTTTCCATTATCTTCTCACAGAAAAATGGTAACTGACTATATGCCTCTTTATAAGAACCCTGAAGCTGCTCTTTAGCAATCTCTTTTCCCCTCCACGCCTGAAAGTAATTTAGTTGGACTCCATATTCCTGTTTGATGTCATTAACAATGTCCTTGGGTTTGTAGTTTGGAAAAACTTTAAGTTTCTCTTTGATGATACTAGCAACCCAACTTCTTGTGGCTTGATAACCAGTTGCTAGCACGGAACCTTCACATGTGTGTGTTGAAGTCATTTTCTTAATACAAATCAATGGTGTGGTTGACAACCTCGATGCATGAATTCTCCAAGGACAACCCTCTGCTTTACATTTTACTGTCACACGATGACTATCATTCTTCTTGTACTTAAAAGCAAATTGATGAGCAATAGCATACTTTCGCAACGCCTCGCGGAATTCATGTACACTATTGAACCTTTGGCCCACGCCGGTAATATTGTTCTGCCACTGCTGTGCAGCTTTAGCATGCTTTTCATCATAGGAACCAACCATAGCAATCGGTAAAGGCATTTCGTTAGGTATAGCCATTTCAGTTGGTACGCCATTTTGGGCCTCATTATGATTAGTATCACCAACCACATCAAAAGTGGCGCCAAGAAGGAGACCAGGTTCGTTTATGTTGTCCACAACATTGTTCATCATACTTTGGGAAGCATCAACAGGAATTCCAGCTTCTGACAAAGTCGTCCGACTCGACCTGCAAGATAAAATTATCCCCCATGTTTCATGCATAAAACATAACTATTCAAGTCCACTTGATGGAAAAAATATCTACCTACTGCCCGGCATGTGGGATACATCAGGGGCAGCAACGTCTTCTGTCATAACATATATCTCAGCAGCGTCGGAGTCATTGTGGAACTTGATCATGCGTTTGAGGTCTTTGTCATTGGAGATGCTGATAAGGGTCTTCTTGTTCCCAGGAAGGAAATATTTGACGGCCATGGTGCCAAGATTGCAATTAAACATCTCTGCTATCTCCGACTTGAAATCCTTAAACTTCATTTTATCATCAATCTCCATGGCATGAGCATCGCCGCCTTTGTATGAAAGTATACCATCTGTATTGGTCTCAAAATCACCACCTGACTGACAGATGGCTATTACTTTCTTCCCAACCATGGTTAGGTCACTGTTTTAAAGGAACAAATATTAGCAAAGGTACAAAGCTCGTAAACAATGATTAAAATACGGGCGAGAAAAGGTGAATTACAGAACATAGAAATATGAAAGCACGTCATAATCAAACCACCAAACCCCTTAAGAGTCACCAAATCAATCTGAACCTTAAGTGTCTAAACTCCTAAACCATAATTTAAATTGTGAAGCCAACCTCACACCTTGGGAGCTAAAATTTAGGTTTAGAACCATAGAGGATTAACTATCAAGTAAAGGTTGCTACAAAAGGCTAGGCCGGAAACAACAGTCAAACAACTGCGAATTGGTGGTAAATTCTTCGATTTTTACCGGTTAGGACTCAAATCCTTATAACAAACACTCAGCAACCACCACCCCCGAGAAAGTGCAACACAGAGAGAACACACACACACACACACACAAGGGTAGAAAGAAAGAAAGACATAAAAATACTAGCAAAACACAGACTTTGAAGTGCAAATACTGAAAAATTAATGTAACATACATAATGTGGACAAGGCACATTACCCTAACAATCAATTTCGCAAACACTTGCAGCAAATAATCGCCCAACATAACCAGCACACTCTTCCAAACATCAGAAAAAATGGGAATTCACAATTTCAAACCCCTAACTATTTGCAAACACATACACAGATACATAAACAGAGAGCAATTAAAAACCAAATTCAACACAATCGAATCCAGAACAGACAAAAACCCACAAACCCTAAAACCACAAAAACGCGATTGAACCGACAAGAAACTCACCTTTTGATAAATACTTGACCTCCGGGGCCAAATATTTCGTTCGTTGGCGATCTGGATGCGCAATTATCAAAAGGGTAGTTCAAAAATTTCTTCGATTAGAGCCTAAAAATCTTGCAAGAAAGGACAAATGGGGGAGAATCTTTGCTTGAGAGTGAAATATTGTGCGAGAAGAAAGTGACTTGAAAAGGGGATGAAAGGAGTTTGTTTATATGATTGTGAAGAAGAGATTCATGGGATGCACAAAACAATTTCAGAGAAAGATTGAGAGAGATTGGTTAAATAGGATGTCCCAATTGTGGAAACATGACTATGTAACCAAAAAAAATCATGAAGAAGTGCTCTTTTTTGGGTGGGAAAAAAATTAATTGGAAAAAAATGGTCAAGATTTGTTTTAGAATAAATAGAAAGTAATTTGGTGTAGTAGATTGAATCATTTAAATTTACCTTTTAATGTAAAATCAATATGACTGGAGATAGGAATTTAATTTGAATATATAAAATTGAAATAAAATTAGATTTTTTGTGCTGCTTAAATCTGCGTACCACTCATGGTTAATGTTTAATTAGTACAATTTATTGTCTGGAGCTGGGAAATTCTTCATATATGAATTGTATGCGGCAACAGCAAATGTCAGACGGACTCTGGGGTTGTCCTAAGGAGGTGCCTCCAAGTCAGTATAAGTTGGAGAGGAATTTCATAGCAAGAACAACACTCGAGAATAATGAATTCAGGATAATTACAAATAAACAATGAGAGACTTTTTTTTTATATCTGGATCGATGGGCCGCATGAGTTTTATATAATATCGTGGGTTGTGTGGGTTGATAAGAGTCGCGTGGGCCGATAATTAATGTATATGATCCAATAATAGTTAATAATATCGGGTAATCAATAAGATAAATTAGAAATACATAAATGCGTAAAATAAATAATTGAGAATGCTCGAATTTGCCCCCAACTAAAGGTTGCGATGGAGGCCAGTAGTGAGGGAGTAGGTTCCTTGCAAATATGTGATGCGTGTGGAATTTCATATTCTGAGGAAGATGATATCTTTTTGAGATGAGAGGTTCCCTGAACGAGGGAGGTCTCCAGAAAGGGAGAAGTCCCGGGAAGGTGGGAAGTCTCCCCAAGGTGCAAATTCCGGGAGGTCCCCAGAACACGAAATGTCTCCAGAACGTAATGTGATCTCTAGAGCGCAGGAGTTAAGTCTATTGCATGGAGTTGAGAGCTAGCTCTAGTCTCTTACATAGAGTTGAGAGTTGAGAGCTGAAGTGGAATTTCATATGCTAGGGATGAGTCCTCACAGGACTTAACCTTTTTGAAAGGTGCAACATTTCTTGTGAGTGAGTAGATGAGAGTCCCCATAGATTAATTTTTTGAAAGGTTTCTTCTAGTCTCCTTCATGAAATTATAAGGTATATTTTTGAAATACTAATACCCAAATTTGTGTGACTTTCAACTCTTTATTAATTAGAAAAAAGAAATTTAAATCATGCAATAAGTTTTAAGAAACACAATTAATTTATTTGTTAAGTAATCCAAACTTTAAAATACTAAAGCAATAATTGAGTATAACACACACATATAAAATATTAAACACGTAAAAGTTATTTAGATTTTTCGTGTTCAAAATATAATATAAACTAAAGGAATTTAAACTCTTTCAAAAAAATATGAATAAGTATATTTTTGTAAACCTAAATTTGATATATATTATACTTCTTTTATTTTTATTGTTTAGGAGATAATGCCAAGTCTGTTCTAATTTGATCATTTAGGCACTAAATCGAGTTATGCAATATATATTAGTATTAAAGATTATTAAACATTAAAAAAACAATTGTATTGCTTTGTCTTTCATGACAAAATATTTCTTATATCATTAAACCAAATAAATGAGTTACCATTCTTTAATATATATTTATACTTAGTCATACAACAATGTTTATTCATCTTTATCCAAATAAGTTTGAAACTTATTTAAGATTAAATATTCAGTATCTAGCTATCTTTTATCCAAATATTCATATTCCATATTGTTATGTACTTGTAATGCTTTATTATTATATTTTTTTAATTTTAATTATTTAAGTTATTAGTTATAGTTATTCATTAAATGTAAAAATATTTGTTTCCAATTAATAAATAATTAAAACAAAAACAACAACAACAACAAACTAAGCCTTAATCCCACTACGTGGGGTCGGCTATACGGATCATATCGCGCCATCGTTTACGGTCATAAGCCATATTTTCGTTTATTTCTAGGTATAACATGTCATGTTTAATAGCTTCTTTTCAAGTCTTTTTAGGCCTACCTCTCCCTCTTTTGATTTGTGTGAGTGATTCTCTACCTTCTAAGCGTCGCACAGGTGCATCTAAAGGTCTCCTATAAACATGTCCAAACCATCTTAATCGTGTTTCTCTAATTTTCTCGTCTATTGGTGCTACTCCCACTTTGTTTCTAATGTGTTCATTTCTTATTCTATCTAATCTAGTGTGTCCGCACATCCATCTTAGCATTCTCATCTCTGCTACCCTCATTTTTTGTTCGTGTTCATATTTAGTCGCCCAACATTCGCTCCATAAAGCATTGCGGGCCTTATGGCCGTTTTATAAAATTTTCCTTTCAATTTTAATGGTATTTTACGGTCACAAAGGATAGAAGATGCACTTCTCCATTTATTCCAACCCTTTGGATCCTATGTGTGACATCTTTATTGATTTCTCCGTTCTCTTCAATTATAGATCCTAAGTATTTAAAACTCTTTGTTATACTCACTTCCTGTCCATCTATTTTAACAATCGTCTCATTGTTCCTGTTGTTTTTACTAAAGTGGCATTCCATGTATTCTGTTTTAGCCCTACTTATCGTAAAACCTTTTGATTCTAGTGCTTCTCTCCAAACTTCCAATTTTGCATTTACTCCTTCCCTTGTTTCATCAATTAAAACTATATCGTCCGCAAATAACATACATTCAGGGGATGAATTTTTGTAAGTGTTTAGTGATTTCATCAATTATTAGGATAAAAGGTGCGGGCTTAGAGCGGATCCGATGCAAACCTATAGTGTTTGGGAATTCACTAGATATTCTGTTGGTGTCCGATACATGTTGTTATACCATCATACATATCTTTTTATGGCATCTATGTAGGCTATTTATTTTTATTCCTCTTTTTTTTCCAATACGCGCCACATTATATCACGGTTGACTCTATCGTATGCCTTTTCAAGATCAATAAAAACCATATGTAAATCTTGTTTTCTCTCATTATATTGTTCACATAATTGTGTAATTAAATGTATAGCTTCAATTGTGGATCTTCCTGGCATGAAGCCAAATTGATTATCTAATATACTAGTTTCATTTCTTATTCTTGCTTCTATAACTCTTTCCATAGTTTCATTGTATGACTTATTAATTTAATTTCCGTAATTTGCACAATTTTGTATATCCCCTTTGTTTTTATATATAGGTATCAATATATTTTTCTCCATTCATCGAGGCATTTTCTTAGTTTTTAGAATAACATTAAATAATTTAGTAAGCCATGATATTCCAACTCCACCTAAACATTTCCACGCTTCAATTGGTATATCATCTAGGCCAATTGCTTTGCGTTTTCATTTTATTTAGTGCTTTTTTTTTCGTGAAGTTGAATTCTACGATAAAAAAGGTACGGTTTCTATTCGATTGATTGGCTAGTTCCCTAATGTGACTTCATTCTCTCTTCGGTTCATTAAAAAGATTATTGAAATACCTCCTCCATCGATCTTTTATGTCCTCGTCTTTCACTAAAATGTTTTCATTCTCATCTTTTATGCATTTAATTTGGGTTAGATCTCTTGTTTGTTTTTCTCTAAATTTTACTATTTTATATATATCTTTCTCTCCTTCTTTAGTATCTAGTTTCTTATAGAAATCTTCATATGCCTTGGTTTTTTTGCTTCATATATTGCTCTTCTTACTTCTTTTTTGGCGTCTTTATATCTTTTAAGGTTTTCTTCGTTTTTACGGGGAATACAATACTTTGTAACTAGTTCGTTTTTCCTTTACCTTTTCTTGGATTTCTTGGTTCCACCACCATGACTCTTTATTCCATTTATTACCATTTGACACCCCTAATGTTTCTTTTTGCGATCTTTTTCATTTGAGTAGTTACATAGTTCCATGTTTCATCGGCTTTGTCTTCCACTTTCCAATCAATGGTTTCTACTAGAGATTTGACAAAACTATCTCTTTTTCTATATTCTTTAAGTTCCACCACTTAATTCTCGGTATGTTAATTTTCTTTCTCTTTAAGTGTATGTTAATAAGTTTGATATCCAAAACTAGTAGTCTATGTTGGGTGGTGAGGCTTTCTCCAGGTATTACTTTGCAATTTTGCATATTTTTCTATCGTTTTTCCTGGTTAGAAAATAGTCAATTTGTGATTTGTTAGGACCACTTTTAAATGTGATTAAATGTTCGTCTCTCTTTTTAAAGAAGGTATTACCTATAATAAAATCATAAGCAACTGCAAAGTCTAGGATGGTTCTACCCTCATTGTTACGCGAGCTAAATATTTTAGGTATACTAACTATTTAAACCTATTTAATCAACCACTTTTACTTTTAAATATTAAACTTACATACATCTGATTCAGGTGGACAGTGGGGTTAACGTTATCTTAGCACGTCAAAGGGTAAATGGGACTCGAGGCCAAGTTCAGGGTAGTTTTTGTATTTTATCATCAATATAGTATATAATATTTTAAAATATTAAACATAATAATATATGCCATGCATGTGTTGCACAAAAAATATTTCTATGTATAAAGTAGATGCTTTCTATTTTCTAGTGTGAATATTCAAGCTATTAAAAAATATTTTGCTACCCCAATTAAAACTTATGACGGAGATCATTTAATAATAAAATATAACTTGTCTCAATTCATAATTTATTTTTTGAGTAAATATCCTAGGACGGGAGAAGTTAGTGGAAATTGAACCCGTATATCAGATATGGATGTGAGAATTTTAACCATTTGACTACTATTTGATTTTCTCAATTCATAATTCAATACATTTGAAATGTTAAAACCACAAATTTGCATTAAATAGTGGGGTTTGCCATTTAGATTGTTACACAAATCATTCAGAATATCACGAAGGAGCGTAAACGAATCGAGTAAATCCCAAATTCAAATTTGTTTGAACTTTTATCAAACTTCAAAAATTGCGTTTGAATTTGATTTGAGGTTTAAACGAACTTTAGTCGAATCAAAGATGAATCGAACTCAAATAACTCATATAGTTTTTTATTTTTCTACTAATCGAATCGCGCTTCACATCTTATTAAATAAAAAAATGTGTTCAAAGTTTAACGTTAAGTGGATTTATATATTTCTTTATAGAAGGGTGTGAAATAGACTCAACACTATTGCACAAATACTTAAATAATCACCAACGTTAAGTGGACGATCCTTTATATATAAATTGTGTTTTTTTTCCACAGTCCATGCCCGTGGTAATACAAATTCAACCTTACAGATCTGCATCAAGAGGTAATAATGCAATAATTTTTTGGTATATACAAAAAAGCCCCTGAGGTTCGGGTTAATTACCAAAACACCCAAAAAAAAATTGAAAATTGCAAAATACCCATAGAGCTTTGATTTCATCTTACATTTTCTCCTTAAGAAGCAAAAATCATTTCAAGAACCCCTTAACATCTATAAAAATATTATATTCATCTATTTAAATTTAAGTCAAAACAAAATCTAAAGGGATATTTTTGTAATTTTGAAACATCTCTGAGTTTTTGGTAATTATCCCTAACCCGAAGGATGTTTTTGTAATTAAACCTAATTTTTTTTATTAAGATATCCATTCAAAATCTCAACATGACATGCATCACAATGAAAAAATTCCCTGACTCAATTTCTTAAACCACAGTGACAAAAATGGGCACCAAAATGTCAGCGTATTTAGTGATTAGTAGAAACCACTGTTCTAAAAATCCCCGTCTAGCCCCGATTACTCCCCGCCTAGGCGCTAGACCCCTATTGTCCGCTACAGTTTTTTTCCAGGTCCCGCGTAACGCCTAGATGCTAGGCCCCAATCTGCCGCCCGACTAGCGCCTAGCGCTTCTTAGAACACTGGTAGAAACTAGAAAGGAATAATTACAAATATAAAAAATAAAAAAACTAAGGTTCAGGCTAATTAGGCCAAAAAACCCAAGAGTCAGGCTAATTAGGGGAAAAATAAAAAGGAACCCAGATGTTTCTTAAAATTGCAAAAATAACCTAAAAACCCCATGGTAGTGATAGAAATATTACATTTACAGTTTACCCCTTTAATGTTAAGACAAAAGCAAACCTGATGGAGCTTTTTGTAATTTTGAAACATCTCAGGGTTTTATTGTAATTAGCCCAAACCTCATGTTTCTTTTTCCGTAATTACCCCTGGCAGAAATGTCATCAACGCTTATACAGTGTAAAATCTCATCAGCTCAAAGAAAGCAATCTCGATCTTGGTGCTCGAAATGTGCTGACAGATTTAAAAAACCGTAGACATGCCAAGTTGATGGTCATACTCGACGAATGAAAACACCAGGACATTATTGCTTGGGCGCCCTGTCTAACGGAGCTCTTGTGGAAAAAACATGTAAGTGAACACTAATTTGTCCAGGCAGTTTGTACCTGGATATGCAATGAGCGAAAGTTGGAAATACTTGTAAGTTCAGTTAACTATGCTGGGTTTCCAAGTAAGCTGCAAATAAGAAAAGAGTCGAGTCAAGGATTCTATATCCATTGCAGTCGTCCGACACAAATAATAGCGTTAAGAATTAATTAAAAAAAACACCCCTGAAATTCAGTCTAATTACAAAAAGACCCCAACTATCTTTCAAAATTACAAATACCCAATTCATATTTTTGTTTCTATTTTACAAACTGCACCCTCAAAATGGAGGTGTTTGTTAAGCAGAAACAAACCTCAAGAGAGTGTTTGTAACACTTTAAGGGAGTATTTGTAATTCTAAAAGATAATTGAGTTTTTTTTCTTTTTGTAATTAGATTAAACCGTAAGGGTATTTTTTGTAATTTACCCTAGCTTTAATGCAGTTTGATAAATGGTTTGGCCTCCTAAATTATTATAGCAAGAAAATGTTTTCCCCTGAAGTAGCTGATTATCAAATAAAGTATCTTGACGAAATAAGTTCAAGAACAAAGATACCCGAGCCAAATTACAGATACTTTTTCTTGAGACAAACTAGTAAACAGAAACAGCACAAACTTTTTTTGGTGTTTTATAAACAGATATAGCAGAAGCAATCCAAACGACCCCTAAAAACTGAACTAGCTCATTGTGAGAGACAACTTTTGCTTTGAAAAAAACAGTAAACAGAAACAAAAACATTTTTTTTTTTAATTTGTAATGACAAAAGATGAGAAGAGGAAAGCAAACCGCGTCTTAGAAAGAAAAGAACTTAAACCAAAATACTTAATAACATGTCATACAAATTTTTACCACAAGCAAAAGTAATGGAACCGTAGACTTGCAAGTGAATCCAGCCCATAAACTAATTTAATCTATAGACCGCATCATTGCAATAAAGGTGGTAATGCTAGAGGGATCATCAAGCATTAAAGGGGGATCATAAACGTCTATGCTGTAAAATCGATTGTTGCTAACGGCTCTTTCCATGTAATTGATGCTTTGATTTTGTCATATGATCTTTATCAAAATGAACTTTGTCTCTCGACATGATTTTAGCTTGAAATAATTTTGGTTGAGTAGGAATGTTGGGACATAGTCCGGAATGCAAAAGTACGGCCATTATAAAGAGAAACCAAAGATAAAGCTTGAATCATGTGATAGAAAAAGCATTTTCTGGGTGATCAGAATTATGGCCCCCTAGTGAGACACATGGGAAAAAAATACAAAAATAAATAAATAATAATTGGACTGTGGGGTTTTGCATTTGGGGCAGCTTAGGTTTGTAAAACCCGCACATTACAATCTCTTGCAAAACTAGGGGACGATATTTTTATTCTGAGGCGTGAACTGTACTATAAATATCAAAACGTCAAGAAGAATGCAGTAAGATATGGATACTCTACACCATGAATTAGCTTAATCATTTGATACATTAAGCTCTCTTTTCTACTCCCAAAGGACGAAAAATAAAACACACCCAAAGAGGATCATAAACCACGTGGTGTAAGAAACAATAGAAAGCACCCGATAAAAGTATGCAAGAGTACCTTCTCATTTGGAAAGGAGATCACAAGTGAACCCCGTTTCGACCAACTTTTTCACAGCATCCCTAAGCCTATAGTAATCCTCAACCACATTGTACACTTGATGAGAAATCCTCGCATACCCCGTTATCGGGTCAACCTCTCCCTCCACCGGTGCTCTATAATAAATCGGCACCTCAACCTTAAAACACTCCCTCAAATGCTTCCTCAACTTCAACGCATCCAATTCACACCGAATCCCCAAACAAGACGGCATCCCAACCATAGCTAGACTCGCACACATCTCCGGTGGGGCCCCCAACTCCGTCCCCCATGCCTCCACCAACATTTTCGCCATCTCAACAACCATCTCGTGGTTTCTCTTCATTATCCCTTTTAACCCGCCTTCGAACCTATTCACAAATTCCATCACCTCAGGCAATACGAGTTGCGGGCTATAGTCCCTCGTCCCTATCCACGCGCTCTCCATTGCTAAACCATTACCGTACTCGTGAGACACAACGGGGTGGTGCAAATCCGACGACTCATCCGACATTTTACAGTACAAGAACGCGGCCGATGGCGGGCAAAATAACCACTTATGCAAATTACTCGTGTAAAAATCCGCGCCTATATCCCGTGCATCTATCTCCACATTCCCAATGGCGTGTGCGCCATCGATGAAAATCCTATCTACGCCCTCGTCTCTACACATTTTAACTAATTCTTTCACAGGTATGATAACACAGGGCATGGATGTGATATGATCGATAACCGCCAATCTAATTTTTCTACCATTCGATTTCCCCAATTTTAGGGCTTTCTGAAATTCGAAAACAATCTCAGATCTAGATTTAACAGGGAAAGGGAGATGAACCTCGATGACGTGGCCGCCGGCGCGTGAGATGTACGCCTGCACGGATTTTTTGACGGCGCCGTACGCGTAGTGTAGGATTAGGGCGGCGTCGCCGGGCTGGAAATTGGAGGAGAAGAAAGACCAGGTGGTGTGCTGGAGGACGATTGCGGCGGCGGTGGTGGCGTTATCAACGATGGAGACTTCATCGACGTGGTCGGCGTTGATTAGGGTTTGGATGAGGCGGCGCGATTGGAGAATCGAGGGTTTTAGGGTGTGGAAGTAGTAGTAATCGGGTTGGCGGAGGAAGAGGAGCTGGTGGCGCTGCTGGGCGGCGATGATGGTGGCGGGGCAGCATCCGAAGCTGCCGTTGTTGATGCGCGCGATGGTGGGGTCGTGGTGGGAGAATTCGGCACGGAGGTCCGATGGGGTGATGGGTTTGGGTTTGGGTTTTCCGGTGGTGGCGGCGCCGTGGGAGGGGTCTGAGGTGGCCATTTTGGGAAAGTGAGCATTAGAGTGTAGAAATTTATTGTAATATATAGTGAGTGGGGAAAGAAATAGAGACAAGTGGATGATGACATGACATGCAAATTGCAAACAACAGAATAGAATAAAACAGAGTGAAGATGAAATCGAAGGTCAATGCCGGACGGATGGAAGAGATGGTTGACATTTTTGGTCACGTGCACGTCAGGTGAATCTGACGATTTTTTTTTCTTTCTATTTTATGTATATTGTCGAGTTGTGTAACTTGTGTTCCAAATACTGTTCTAATAATCTACGCATCGATTAGTTCCTATTTAGACGTTAGACTCTCATTGTTCCATGTTTTTCTTTCAATTAGGCTCGTCCTAATGCCGCTCAGACCCCACATAACCATGCCTAGACTCCAGTCTGCCATCTGTTCCTGGTTTTTCTTCCAATTAGGCCCGACCTAATGTCACCCATGCCCACCTAACCCTGCCTAAACTCCCATCTGTCGACTGCTTAACGCTTTTTAGAATACTGATTCCAAGCAAAACTGAACCAAACTCTATTCTTTCATCGTCCACTATAAGTTATGCTATTAAGATTTATGAGTTGGCAATTTTTGTGACAAAAATGCAAACTTGTAAGATAATAATATAATGAGACTATTTGGGGATAGGGTGGATTAGAAAATGCAACAATGTTTTGGTAAAATAAGATGATTTTAAATCACAATTTATCAAGTAAACAATTTTGAAAGAATTATCCTTTGAGGTGTAAGGTAGTTACAAAATAAAATCTCCACTTATCTTTCAAAATATTGAAATATTACAAACACCTTAATATTTGTATGTACCTACCAAATTCCCCATACTGAGACTGCAGTTTGTAAGATACTGACAGAATGATCCTTTAACTTCAATATTGTTGCAAAGCTATTACAACAGTTGCCAGGAGCTTCTGTTGCAAAATCTGATGGAACAGTACCTTCAAAATAACTCAAAAGACTTTAGTTCAGAGGAAACATAAGACAGCGTTTTAGGGCATTTGTGAAAAGCAATAATCAGCCCACCAGAAACAAATCCACTGATAAAGCCAAAATGATTTCACTGAGGGATACATAAGTGTTCTAGGGCATTGTGAAATAAAAATGTATTACGATCAACACATACACAGACTGCTTTCTTCTGTAGAAAAACAGTTTCTTTCGAGCAGATTACATATTAACCAATTAAGTACACCAGAGGTACAACGAGACATTTTCCGAGCTCTCCAAGTAAGTGGATATCAGGGAGGAGTCAGAAAATTCTCTATTCTTCATCACTGTCATTGCTAAAAACTGAGGCAACAGCAGCCTTCGGCTTCTTTGCAGCATTACTAACAGCACTCTGCTTCATGAAAACATCAAGATTTAAGACAAGCAGCAATTACAAAACCAACATTCAAGAACAGAGTAAACCAGAGCACCATTCGATAAACAGAACCAAGAAACAAACATATTTAAAATCAAAAGGTGAAGAGAAGAATATCAAACTATTGGTTAAGCACAGAGCTAACTTCAGGGATTAAAAGAAGTATGTATATATATATATATATATATATATGTCGAATGACAATTTCTCCGTCACTTATCTGTTTCGGCAATCCAATTTAAATAATTTTATGTAATCAGAACTTACAGATTCCAAATTTTACATGATTCAGTGTTCATATTGTTCCTTCATTGCATGATTAAAACTGCATGTTCAGTTATACACTAAAAATTGCCTTCCCAACCTCAAGGTTAGCACCTTGAGGCATTGCTATATGATTTTTGTCATAGCTGAATCCCAAGGGATATTTTCAACATTACAATTTACAGGCCATATCCCAAAATGTGTTCATAAGACTTCTAATGTAATATCTGCAGAATGTCTGTTAAACTTTTCTATTCATGCACGTTCAATTTCAGTGTATTTTCTTTGTTGGTACTAGTTCTTAATTTGTCTTTTGTCAAATATCTCCTTTTCAAGTATGCTTGTACTGGGGCCATCTATAGCATGAGCACATTGTGAAGAACAAATATTAATGGTAAGTCATAGTACTGTAGCTAGCTTTCATGATATTAAGCCACCAAGCACGAACAAATTGAACATCAATAGTACAGAATAGTCAATCTGGAAAAAAAAAATTGCGAATACCTTGGGCATGCTGCTTTTTGCCGAAAATCCAAACTTTAAAACTTTCCTTTGATCTTGTTCTGCAACTGCAGTAGCACTACTTGCTGCAGCAGGAGGTGGAATAGTTCCAGTTTCTTCCTGATTCTGCATCTGTTGCTGCTGCTTATGGACATCAGCCCTGTTAGAGCAAATAGAAATCTTTTAAGGGATTTATTAAAACAAAAATAATGAAAAAATCCATACTAGCAAAATGCTGGTTACCCTCTTTTTTTTTGTAATAGATAAAAAAAACGTTGTTGAGAACAAGTACGTACATCTGCTTAAACTTTGCTATCTCCCTTTCTTGACGTTGTTGTTCTCTTTTCTGTCTATCGTCACGACTGCTGCTTCCATGCATATCTCTCATTTGTTTGAACCTCTGAATCCATAAACAAAATTAAGATAAAATTTCATTATTATGAAACAATCAATAACAGAACTAGAAAGTTATATTAGGCATCAAGAGGGAAAACAACCTTTCTGTGGTTGTGATCATAGGAGCTTAGGTGAGCTTCAAACTCCATCGCCAATTTATATTGCTTGTTGCAGAGCTCACAATAGAACACCTTCCGTATTTCTTTCACCTCACTTTGAATTTTTTGCTCACGCTCTGCTATAACCTGGATTTTAATAATGTGCAGGAAGCAGGCAGTAGAAGCCACCAGGTAATAAAAACTGCACGAAATTCTCAAGACCTTCCAAAGTTGATGTTCCCTTTATGATATACCATTCCCATCAAAAGACACACATATAAGCTATATGCTGCCTTCTGCTATTAGATGTATGTTTCAGAAAAGGTAAAACATCAAGTTCAAATTACCTAGAGTCGAAAATATTTTCTTTTTTACTACTAGGACAAGTTGAAAGGCATACCTCTCTCTTTTTTGCAAGCTCCTCGGTCTCTTCAACTTCAA
Organism: Rehmannia glutinosa; assembly: GCA_016081115.2. Lineage (NCBI taxonomy): Eukaryota > Viridiplantae > Streptophyta > Magnoliopsida > Lamiales > Orobanchaceae > Rehmannia > Rehmannia glutinosa. The sequence goes on along the minus strand of CM071937.1, from coordinate 93,031,842 downwards.
TATCCAGCTTTCTACGCTGGATATTTTCTTCTGCTGTAAAATAATCATCTTCTTCTTGTTTACCCAGGCCTAATTTTGCATCTCTTATTCCTGATTTTATTGGCTCGATAATTCCTGATAATATAACATGATATGAATGAGTAAAGAAATATGATGTACAAGAAAAGAAATATCAAGATAGAGGACACATTTTGAGGCAAGATAAACCTGAACACAGCGCCAATAAAACCTCAATTCATAATTTAAAGTAAAATTTAAAAGTAGCTTATGCACAAGTATTTTGCCAGCCTGGCATAAGGTGTCAGCATCACCCAAATCAGACATAAATGCGATTTAATTGTTAGATTCCAAATCAGTCAACATAGTTACAGGTTATATAGAAAGGCACTAAAGGTTAAGTAATCATATAACTTAGAACTTAAAATTCCTATACACAGCACTTACAAGACAACAGAAGGTAGACAGTTGGAACATATGGAGTCATATCCAAATTCAACAGGAAAAGTTGAACCAATGAATCAAAAACCAATCCTTATAAAATACATGCAACGTGCAGAGGTCGCACGTGGGTGGAAAGCAGCAACTTATATCAAAGGCAGTTCATTACTATACAGACCTTGTTCATCCTTTCCAAGCCCTTTTCCTTTCCATCCCATCTTTTGAAGCAGCCTAAACCCGACATTAGATGAAGTCAGCTGTGTGTCTAATGATGCTTGCTCCACATTATCCAAATCCACATTCTCTGTCACTCTATGATTAATGGGTAGACGGAAATCGTCAGCAAGATCCTCAAGAATAGTAGCCTCATATGCCTACGTAAGAAAACAATTAAAAATGTCAATATGTCATTGCAGCAACATCGATGCAACTACATTGCCTAGACTACAGCATGAAGATATAATGCAATATATAGATACGTAAGTATAAAGTTTTGTTCTAAAACGCAGACTTCCACTGGAACTTATCAAATAGGATCAATCTGTAATATCTGCAACAGATGAAACCATCGGTTGTAATAAATATTCATGGACAAAAATTGGTGTGGATTTCCCAATCTACTCATAATTATCAAACCAACACCAGAAATCTGGAAAAAGTTTCACAGCAAAATTTCAAAGTAGAACCACAAGGCCCAACCCAGAAGATTACATAATCAAACAAAGCACAGTCCAAATATTTCCACTGCAAGGAGCATAAACACTCATAGGCATGATAAAGGTTCAGTTTACTTTATCTTTTCGACCAACTTCAAGACTGAACTCCCATGTGCTGTTTTGCTAAAAAAAATTTGAAATTGCCATTTTGAAAATTAAAACCGAAGATACAGATTGGGGAGGGTTTGCAGTTTTTAGCTTGATTTGCACCAAAACTTAAATAAACAAAAATAGTTTAAATAGTTTTACATCATATAGGATTATGCTTTGATTGAAATAAAGAGTTTGGTCTTAAAGAGGCACTTGTATGATACTTTGTTTTTTTTATGAATGCACAGTGACAAACTGGCTAATTCAAATATCAGGAAACTACATGGGAAAAATAGGAAAACTGGAAAATAAATGGAAGAAATGCTAGAAATACAAATACTACACAGTCTACACATACCAGCGTTGTTAAAAGATAAAAAACGAAAGTTAAAACTTTTAAATTATAATTATACAAACACACACCTTCCTAAAAACTGGAAATAATGAAACGCAAGAATATTCTGCAAGAGAGAAGTTGATGAGTATGTTAAGAATTAATTACTACATTAAACTTAAACAGACATCACAAAACTAAATCTAATAATAAATTTTAGTAAAGTTTTAACATATATATAAGTGGTGCAATTTGGTTAATTTGAACCCCAAACCTCCACCAAACATTGTAAGGCCATGCAGTTTTGATTATAATTTTAAACCGCAACTCATATAGCAATTCAACAAAAATGGTTGGTGGGGCACCGATTCAAGCAATTTTTCAAATTAAATGAACAGCTGTAACAAGAACGAGTTTCTTTCCCACATAATCGTTTGTGCTAAGTACATGAAACTTGTCATACAACATTGACATTTATTCATCATCCACAACCAATTGATGAAAAGCATTAAAAAGGAAGAAGTACAAAGAAAAATAAAATTCACACAGTCCTTACCTCATTGCTTTTCTGTTGCCTTTTATTGTGCATCTCCTGTTTACCAGTATACCATCTATTATCCATATTCGAAGGCTGAATCCTAACAACACCCAGAAAGAAATAACAAGATTAAACTACATAAGCAGATCATTTAACAAGAATTACCAATATCCAGAATCCTAACATCAACCAGATGTATCATTTTTCCTCAAAATAATCTATCAAGTAATCCGTGAACAATTCTCAATCCCAAAGCAAAAATAATAAAAATCCAATTAAATCAGTTATTTATTCCCTTTGTTCTTCAAGCCCGTAGAATTCACCGACCTAGGGTTCCGTATATGTCAAAATCTATGGAAAAAATTCACACATACACAAGCACTAGCACAAATACAACCACATACTTACAGAATCACATATTCTAAAAATTATCAAATATTAGTAGATCAGAAATCTTATTACCTTAATGAGAACACTTTTCAATTGACGAGAAAATGAGAATTTGGGTTTAGATTTTCAATTTAGGTCTTCACTTTTCACCTTCGCCCTGACATAGAAACGCACCAAATATTGGGATTAGATAATAAAAACTCAAATGTACCAATTAGTTTTAAAGTTACAGGGTACTTAATTCATATTTGGGCTTTGCATTAGTGATAGTTGGGCTCAGTTGGGCTGGACGTCTGCCCAGTACCTTTTGATCTGTCAGGCCCGGTTTCTCGATTTCTCACCGACATATAATCAAGATTTTTAGATTAGAACGAACATTTCTTAGTTTCCTTTCATAATCATGCATAGTCGAGGGCGGAGCCAGAACACGATAATAGGGTGGATCGATACACGAAAGTGGAGTTGACCGAATAGACACGACAAAGGGAAGTCCTTTTTGCCAAGGTGTGGAACTCGCTCGTGGGTGCTCTATTACTTTGGTTGAATTATTTCATAACTGCATATTTACAATACATGCGTGGTGATAAGTTGGATTATCTTTGATTAACTAACATTTCCATTTGTTTATTGGTCTCCTCCTTTCTTTAGTACACATATGGTAAAAATTCTAATTACTGGTCAGAAAATCACGCTTTGTAGGATTTGATCCTATGACATCAGGTTTTGGAGACTCGGATTTTCGAATTGAACTAAGAGCGCTTTCTCTACAAGACCCACGATTCCCAGTAGTAAGTCGCTTGTAGCCTCATCTACGAATATAACATTGACTATTGAGATAACGAGATTTATATTGTCTCGCCAATTTGTTTGTGAACCATTCTCTTGGGATTAAGATTTCTTGTTTCACTTTCTCTATTCCACTCATATTCTACTACATTAGATGAATGACACATGTACATGATGATGTCACATGATGTCACAATTGTACATATATATTTTTTACCTAGTGTATTGAATAGGCAAAGTGGAATAGTCGAATAAGAGACCTAGGTAAGGCCTCCAATAAGTAAGAACTACTAAGAAGTATTGTATTGAGGCTACCCGAGGTAGGAAGAATCACATTCATATGCCAACAATTTTTTGTCGATAAGTAAATCTTTTTGCATATAATACATATTTATATTATTTGAATGCAATTGCAACTAACCAAAATGGATTGTGGCAAATGAAAACAATACAACTGTACATCAAGAATATGGAACAAAGTATGATAAAAAATGCATAATCTTATAATTTAGCAATCCCAAAGTAAAATGAAGTAGGTAGGATGCCAAACTAGAATTTCCATTTGAAAGCTTGCAAATTATGCCAAACAAGCTACTTACCATCCATATCAAAGGTTCTATTCACATTCCTAAAGGAATTAAACTAAATGGATATCTAATTAATTAATCAAAATTTCAAATCCAAAACTTTGAAACCTGGGCTTGATGCTCCTACTTCTAATGGGTGCTTTTAAGTTGGTCCCAAAAAATGGCTTTTGAAACATAAGTTTAGTGTATTTTGAATTAAATAAAAAGTAAAGATCAATTTTGGTTATGGATAGTTAGGGCTCAAAAACGAATAGAACCAAGTTACTTGATATTTGATTCGAGATCGATCGTTAAACTCGTTTGAGCTCGGTTCTTTTACATAACAAACAAGTTTGAACACATTTTTTTATTCGATAAGATGTAAAGCTCGACTCGGGCTCGACTCAATTAAAAAAAAGAATAAAATATGTATAAAAATATCAAGCTACTCGAACTTAAATCGTGCTCGACTCGACTAAAGTTCATTCGAGCTCGATTCGATTAATAATCATACAATGCTCAAACTCAATTTTTTAAGCTCGATTAAAATTCAAACAAAACTTGAATATTACTATGTTCGGCTCAACTCGACTCGTTTATACTCCTATGGATAACTTCACGCTTCAGGAGTATATAATATGGTATATATAAATATATATATATATATATATATATATATATATATATAAACACCATTCCTTTTTTTCTTGTGTGTGTGTGTTCGAGTGAGGAGGATTTTGTGAATGATATGACATTTTATTGTAAATATATTTTCATATTTTGTCATATTACATTAACTGCCTAAAATTTTATTCGTAAAGTGTTCACCGGCGACAATCAATGTAATGCAATAAAATATATATACAACATAAAACTTTATCCATTTAGGACTTGCGTGGTTTGGAGACTATTTCGCCAAGTCCGAGAGTTTATCTAATGCGTACCTGATTCCATCATTGTCGAAAATAATAAAATAATAAATAAGACTTGATCTATTTTCCGAAGAATCTCACATGGTTGTATTATTATGTTCATGAAAGTAAGTGAAGGTGAGATTAAATCCACTTCACTTTATAACGCTTTAGTTCAAATTCACCAAAATTAACAAGCTTTGAAAAAGTTGAAAGCTACATAGAGTGAGATCTAAATTAGTTAAAAGTTAAAAAAGTTTTAAGAGTTCGGCTATGACCGAAATGGTGATTATTTTTAGCATGAATAAGTTCCAATCCACTAATTATACAACCAAAGTAAGTTTGAAGATCTTATAAAGAATAGAATATATGAAAAGAATATAGTATTTCCCTTTTGAAATCCATGTTAACTCTCCTTGAAATATATATGTACACACACATATATAAGGATAATTACAAAAACTACCACTGACATTTGGGTTGATTACAAAAAAAATTAGAGGTTTTTTAAAATTACAAAAAAAAAATACTTGATTTTGATTCTGTATTACACTGTATCTCATTCATAAGCAACAATATTTTAAATTCCCCCCTCACATTTAAAAAAATATTACAATTATTCCTTTACATTTAACATGTAATCGAACTTTAATATTTTTTTTAAATTTTCAAACATCTCGTTTTTTTTTTGTAATTAACCCAAACCTCGGAGTAGTTTTTGTATTTTTCCACTATAAGAAAATTCCAGTTTACCAACAAAATCTACCGACATAACTGATTTTCTCACTAAATTTTATAATTACCTACATAATACGTATCTATAGAATAAAAAATCTATAAGAAAATTTTATAATTACCTACATAATACGTATCTATAGAATAAAAAATCTATAAGAAAATTTTATAATTACCTACATAATCACCGACAATTTTTAGATTTACCGACAGAACTTTAAGATTTTGTTAATAAATATTTACCTTCATGAAAAATCTAGAATGATTTTACCTACACTTTACAATTATTTTAATACTCACATACAAATTTTTCTGTAGGTAAACTAATTTTTCTTATAGCATCATCACGCGAGATAATTCAATCCCATTAATTAATACAATTAAGTACCATCGAGCAATATGAACCCAAATTAATTAGGCAAAAATACCATTGTGATTAATTAGGCCAAATTCACCGAAAGTACGTATAGCTTAATTTTTTCAGAAGAAATTCAGTCAAAAAAAAAATTGCACGAAACCATCAATATTCAAAGTCACCTACCCGCGGAAACCTTGAACGGAATGTACTCTCGAGGTTTGACCTGATTACAAAATATCTTAGCTAACTTTCAAAATTATAAAAAATATCCATGAAGTTTTATTTAGTGTTAAAATTAAGGAAAAAACTATACATTATATTTTTATAAATATATGGTGGGATTTGAAATGTTTTTTTTATTTTATGAAGAGGGTACGTAAATGTTAGACAAAATAAATACTGAAGATATTTTTTGTAATTTTAAAAGTTAGCTAGGTCTGTTTTGTAATTAGGTCAAACTTCAAGGGTACATTTTGCAATTAATCCAAATAGTTTAAATAGTTAATTAATGTGACAGCAAGACCAATCTATTTAGATAAAAATAAAATAACAAAAAAAAAAAGAGTATTTTTAAAGCAATTAATGGGGAATATGAGTTTCCGTAGCTCTAAGTACAATTAACTTGGACAAAGACAACAATCTCTGGCTGTTATAGTTTAAGGATTTCTTTTTTAAGAATCCCAAAAGCTAGACAGCTTGCAAGCAATGTTGGAAGCTCAAAGAAACTGAGGTTTTAAAAGGATGCATTTTTTAAAAAACTTTTTTAATTTGTATAATTATTATGGAATATAATTAAAAGAATTCTCATATCTGAAGCCAATGTATTGAATGAACATCCCAGGAAAAGTCCTAAAAGCTTCTTTTGACTCTTTTTGATAGTACATTGGGCTTTTTAACCAATTCTTTAATTTATGTAGATTATTTAATTGATCCCACTGAATTTTTATGTAATTTATATTGTATTTTTTGCCCTAGGGGAATATCTATTTCATCATTCATTACATCAACCCTTTGCGTACTTATGTACTTAGTTGGATCAATCATATGTTCAACAAAGCTTGAAATAATTATATTTAGAGGTAACTTTAATTTGTTTTTACTTTGCCCCATTAGCTTTGAATTTTTCTATTTTACCTATTGAACTTTACAAATTGTTGTATTATTTATCTTATAATTTCCAAATTTACCCCTTAACTTTTATGACTATTTTAATTTTGTGATCTTTGAAAATGATATTATATCGAGGTTTATTGATGAAATTTACTATTGTTTAATACATTTATATATTGGCTAAATATGAGGAGATTTTGAGAGAAAATTGATCCAAATAATTATTCAATATGTAATAGCTAAAAACAATTCACTCACAATGAGGGATAAATTTGAAAACTAGAGGCTAAGTACAATGATTTTGCGAAGTACTGGGAGTAAAGTAAAACAATTCAAAGTTAAGTGGACGAAGTAGAAAAACATGCATATTTAGGGGCAAATTAAAATTATCTCTTATATTTATAGAAAAACTAATTAATATTTACACATTGGTATATTTAAGCTCAATACATCTTAATCGTAAAAACTTGAGACCTCAACTTCAACATTTAAATAAAGTAAAATGAGTCGGGGCTTGTTTAGTGCGGTTTAACTGTTGACGTGATTTGCAGGCTATTGTGTTAAATCTGAGTATTTACTCAATGCACACTGTAAGTATAAGCAGCGGTTGGTTCTCCCGTTATACATATAAGAAAAAGTAAAATGAACTATGATTAATTTTATACAATATTTGTCCTAAATTTGTCTCTTGTTCAGTTTTGAGACATTTCAAATAAAGACCATGTTTCTCAAAATAAAAATTATATGTAGCACCCTCTTGCATTTCTCACGGTTTACATGGGGCAGATTTTAAGGGGCCAGAACTATTTTCCGGATGACTAGCCAACCCCAGTATCAAAAAAAAATTAGCATTTGAATAAATTAGTAAAAATGAACATATCATGTGGCCACAAAAATAACACCACCAAGGATAAATGTTCATTCAATACACTCAACTACAATAATAATTGAATCCTAGATTTGGTGTGTGGATGGGGCTTTGCTTGAAGAATCTTCAATCATGAAAACAAAGCAAAAATGTTGTTTATTATTGGCCCTTAAGAAAAAGTTAAGTCCAAGTAACATTATTTACTACCAGCTTTATATATATAATTAGATTAGTGTAATTTATATACCATATATACTCACCTGTCATTATTAATTGCCTTTTCTACCAAGGACTTCAAAGTAAAAGATGCGTGAAAATGCTTCACGTAATTTACTTAAAAACAATATATTTTTTTGTTAGAATTATTTTAATGAAGAAATATCATGTACATGCATCTTGTGAAAGCCAAAAAGAATAATAATACATAAAAATAAATCATAACTTAATATCATACATTTATAAAAAAAAGTTGATCAGATATACAGTTAAACCTCTATAAATTAATAATCTCAGGACTACTAAAATTTATTAATTTAGCGAGATATTAAATAATTAATAAATTAATAATCTATTAATTTATTGAAATGTGGCTTTGATGAAATGTCTTTTGCTTGTGATAACCAGGGGCGGAACCAGGATTGGACGCCGAGGGAGGCCAACTTTTGGAATACCAATATTTATTTTTAATAATAATAAAATTAGGAACATATTGTATTTTTGCACCAAATACAATGTCAATACTCATCATTAAACATATCGAAATATATAATTACAATCCTATTATATCAAAATTAGAAAGTCTATCTTACAACAACAACAACAACAACAAACTAAGCCTTAATCCCACTACGTGGGGTCGGCTATACGGATCATATCGCGCCATCGTTTACGGTCATAAGCCATATTTTCGTTTATTTCTAGGTATAACATGTCATGTTTAATAGCTTCTTTCCAAGTCTTTTTAGGCCTACCTCTTCCTCTTTTGATTTGTGTGAGTGATTCTCTACCTTCTAAACGTCGCACAGGTGCATCTAAAGGTCTCCTATAAACATGTCCAAACCATCTTAATCGTGTTTCTCTAATTTTCTCGTCTATTGGTGCTACTCCCACTTTGTTTCTAATGTGTTCATTTCTTATTCTATCTAATCTAGTGTGTCCGCACATCCATCTTAGCATTCTCATCTCTGCTACCCTCATTTTTTGTTCGTGTTCATAAAAATCCTCTATAAGAGAAACAAGTAAGTTTTCTACAAAAGTTGATATTTTTTCCCTAAATGACAGAAGTTGAAGTATTAATACACACAAATATGAACTTGAAGTGTGTAAAGATATAGGCACACAAAATTTTAAATATAATTTTTTTGGTATGTTTAGAATTTTTATTGCAAATTGGGAACCCACTGAGGTCCAAAAATGATACAAATTTTAACAAAAATATTTGCCCAATATATACATATAAAAAATAATAAAAATGAAAAATATTTTTTTTGGGGGGGGCTCCCGACCAACATAGGTTCGTCCCTGGTGATAACTGTTATATATATTTTAAGGGGAAAAATAGTTGAGCTAGAGGGAAAATATTTTTGGGCTAGGGGTACTCTTGCGGGTTGGCTACGCCCCTGAACGTGCGTATTATACAACTGCATAGTTTTTGAACGTCGAGCACATAATCATGAGCAATATGTGAATTATGAGGTTCAAAATAATAATTCTAGTGTAGATCCCCCTATTCTCAAAAGGAATTTAAACAACAATGACACTGCTTAATCGGAGAAGTGGTTATAAGAGATAGGATAATTTTAAAAAAAATGAAAGATCGTGGTTTAAGCGTCAAGTCCAGTCATCACTCTTACAAATAAAGAAATGCGTCTGGGAAATTATATTGCGTGTAAAGATTCAATTTAAGATATTTTGAGAGAAATTTCAAAAAGAAGGGTCAATTATTTTACTGTACTATTGTTGGGGCAAAAAAAGACCAAAAAAATAAAAATCGAATCAATAAAACACCCACCCATTAAGCCAAATAATTTACACTTTATAGTCAAATCTAGAAGCACGCGGTCCACAAGACATGTTCTTTTGCCTTAGTTTTTACAAGCAAACCAACATTATATATGTAACTTCATTTCATCTAATCACAACCATCAATCAAGATCAACGGCTCTTGATTTCTCTAGATTCTCCACCCTTGGATCCACCCTCAATCCCACTATAAATTAAACCTCACGTACCATTTCAAATCAATTAGAAATCAAAACACAACATATATACATATTTATCACACTACTCCTTAGTAACAAACAAAAAAATAAAATAAAAATCAAAATGGCAGCCAACAACAAGCCGAAGAAATCATCGTTCTCTCTATTCAGTCTATTCAAGGGCCGAAGCTCACGGGCCCGGGCCAGAGACGACACGAGGGATTACGAGTACGTGAAGGCGTACAAGGTTTATCCGAGCGATGAGGATAGAGGGCGGTGGGTGGCGGAGCCCGGGATTGATAAGAAAGCTTCTGCTTATATCTCTTTAACGACGGATAGATGGGAGAAACTCGATAATTAATTTAGCTATTGTTACGTACATTTAAATTTTTTGTCATGTGTTAATTGTAATTTGTTTCATTGATGTTATTAGTGGTGTGTATGTTTCTTTTTTTTTTTTTTTTTTGGGGGGGGTTTAGTTAGGTAGGTAGGTGGTGAATAATTTGCAAATAATTGAATGAATAAGATTATGAAAATTTATTGATCATGTTGTGTTATATGTATGGTTTGGGTTCTGATGTAAAACAAAATATTACATAAAAAAACAGCTCGCAAATCAGAAGCTTGACAGTTTTTTTCCCCCAAGAAATTATTATTTGCAGCAGCAATATAAAATCAAACTTCCAAGCAATATTTGGTGGCATATATATGTTGTGACTTGTGTTATATGGGTTTTTGGAGAAAGTATGTGAGAATTCTTGGTGTGTGCATGTTGGAAATTGATTAATTAATACTATATAATGTAGTGGTTGTGGGTTATTAGTTACTACTGAATTGTGTTTATAAGGTGATATCAATATATAAGTGAAATATTGATATTATTATACTTGGTGTAACAGTTTTAATTAACTGCTAGTTTGATCATACTAAGTTAATAGATAACATGACATGAATATAAAAGCTCTCTAAAAATATCTTATAAGGTGTTTTACGGATGAGATCTTCTGTTTCAAAAGAGTGTTTCATATCCTTTTCTATCGCACAGATAATTGACATATATATATATATATATATATATATATAAGTTATCATGTTAATTTTGAAGCATATTAAATCAAGCCTAAATGATAAGTTTTTAATATGGTAACTATTACATATGTGTCAATTACTCATGCGGTGAAATAGAAGATAAAATACAAAGAAGATCTGTGTCTTGCAGGTTACAAGCTCTAAAAATTTGTTTGGTAAGTTTTTTTCTCAAAAAACTTATAAAATCCAAAAAAAGCAGTTGTTTAGAAGCTTATAAGTTGTTTTAAAAAAGGTAGGATATCTCATCGTTTCATTTTTCAAAAAAGATCTTATTTAACAACTTTCTTTAAATTTAATTATTTTAATTACAAAAATGTTATTACTTAACATCTTATTTTATCTAAATAATTCAATAATTTATTTTCAAAATAAGATCTTATTTAACAACTTCTTTAAATTTGATTATTTTAATTACAAAAATGTTATTACTTAACATCTTATTTTATCCAAATAATTCAACAATTTATTTTCAAAATAAGATTTTACCAACAACTTATAATAAACTTTTAAAATATATTATAAGATACAGGAGCTTAGAAAATAATTTGAGCTCAGACATGGCAGCTGCAATAATGGTACGGCATGTTGTTTCATGTTGTACTCTTGGTAGTGGAATGGATCAACGATACTTCCACGAAAGAATATTGTAGTCTACTTTATTTAATTTAGAATCCTTGGAATTGTTGGGGGTGGGTGGTGGGAGGTGCATTTCAGACTTTCAGTACGTACTGTCCCAGATATTTGTTTCCCACCTTTATTTGTTTTTCCTTAACAATATTATTAAGATGTCTTTGTATTCTACTCTTTTCGTCATAATAAGATTGACCACTTTTCAACCAGGGTGACTTAGTACACTTGGCCACCACAAACAATTGTGGGGTGGAGGTCAGGGGTTCAAATCCTTGCTCTATCAAATTGCTCCCCAGAGCATATGCGAGCTGGTGAAGATTTGGTGGGAATTACGTCAGCAGATCTTGTCAGAACACTGGTCAGTGCGTGCACATCCCGCGGTTTACCTTGGCGGCAGCAATGAGGAGCCGGAGTTGTTGTCCTCGGGCATAGTCAGACATAAGCCTGGAAGATGAGTTATCAAAAAAAAAAAAAAAGATTGACCACTTTTCTTTTTTCGTCTCTCCAAAATTGTAATTTTGTTTCTTTATTAAGAGTATTAATTACACAAAAATAGACTAAACTACCCTTATTTAATTTACTTTATTTGAGACCAACAATGATATACTCTCATTTAATGCAAGAGCAAAGTTGGAAAAATATGGAAAAGATTATGATTCCAATTATATTTATTATATTTTCTTAATCAGTGCGAAATACTCTACTTGTCTATCTTATTAGATTTGGGACGAAGGGAGTACTATTCTGGCACAAGCTCGAATCATTTTTGGTTGTATAGTTGTAAATAGGGACATTAATTTAATTATATATATATATATAGGGATTGGTTCAAATGAGACTAATCCCTTTAGGTTAGTCCATAAGAACACTTACGCACTTTTGATTTAAAATTTTGGATGGTGTAGATCATTTTAATTAATTTAGGCATACAAGGGTATAATTGTACTTTTTATATTTATTTAGTTATGTTAATTGGACGGTTATTAGCTATTTTTAAGGAAACATAATCCTACCTTTTCAGTTACCCGATTCTTAGGGAGGAAAAATCATCAACTTCAAGCGTTTTTTCCAAAATTGATACTTTTTTCCGCCATATTTGTGAACAGTCGTTTTATTGTATACTTAGTTCAGTGGACTTGTATACTTAGTCATGTTTTATTGTATATTTAGTTCAGTTGATTTGTATACTTGGTTTAGTGGAATCGTATTCTTAGTTATATAAATAGTTATACTTAGTTATGTGGATTTGTATACTTAGTTCAATGGAATTGTATACTTAGTTATATAAGTAATTGATGTAATCGTATACTTAGTTAAATGTTTACGTATACTTAGTATTATTTTAATGTATAGTTAGTTTAATGTAATTGTATACGTAGTTAATTGTTTCGTATACTTAGTAAAGTTTTAATGTACATGTAGTTTAGTGTAATTGTATACTTAGTTAATTGTTTATGTATACTTAATAATATTTTAATGTATTGTAAGTTTCGCGTAATTATATACTTTTCATTAATCGTTGCACGATTTTGTTGCCATATTTGAATGATTTGCAGGTTCCAATGGGAAGGGAGAGAAATGAAATGTGAATCGCTTGATTATGAGGACATGATCAATACAAAATCACGTCCCTAATTTTTAGGAAGCGGTTACTATATATAATATCCTGGATTCCTATTTTATCCCTTCTGTTGTATACTTACTTATGAAATGTTGTATATATTGTAATATATCTTGGCCATTGATTTACTATTTGGATGGTGTAGATTTAGTCCTATGGACTAACCTAGGAGAGTGGTCTCACAAGATCCACTCCCTATATATATATATTTATTGTGTTTTCTTAATATGTGTGAAATATTCTACTTGCCTATATTATTGGGATTTGGGATGGAGGGAGTACTATTTTGGCACAAGCTCGAATCGTTTTTGGTTGTACTAAACTTGTACAACAAAATAAAAAAGAGCAAATCTCATGTGAGATCATCTCACGGATTTAAATTCATGAGACGGATCTAATCCATTTTACAAATCAAAGCAAGTTAGATCCAAATTCAAATGATTAGCTAATATGGGTCATTTTAGGATCCGTCTCATCATATGGGTTTTTGTGATCAATACAAAAATACAAGATCCAAATTAATAATTCAAGTTAAATTACAACATGCAAGGAAACTTCAACATTCCTTCCTCATTTTAATTAAATCCATACTATAATTAGGTTACAAAAACATAGATGGTGGTCATGTTATTGGTAGCTCAAGCAACCATTTCTATACCACCCACAGGCCACAGAAAGCAAACCCCCCATGATATATTGCCTCCCACAATGCCCAAGAAGCATATAATCAAAGGGAATTTAACTGTTAACATTCACTCAAAAAAAAAAAGGGGAATTTAACATGAGACCCATCATTCTAGTATTAGATTGAATTTGAGGATTCTCATTTTTGTCCTACACCACTTAAATCTCAATTTTTTTACCATTATTAACATAGGATATATACAGAATTTACTCACATAGTGGTAGTAGGCCAAAAAGAGCTCTAGCTTCTCCAGGCTTTAAAAGATACTTGTAACTATTCTTCCCTTTTTGTACAGCTCATGTTGTCTAAATTGAAGGATGGCCATCTAAATTAGCAAAGGTTCTTTTTTTTAAAAAAAAAAATTGGAAATGAAAATTAGAGCCCTTTTTCTTGAAGCTGATCTTATTAGTTATTATGAGGGCCTTTAAGCCCACCAAATTCCCACTTTTCTGTTCCACTATGCATTATTAGGGTGTGATCTTTTGGGGTTTTATTTTAGAAGATACAATGTCACAAGTTTTGTTGATGGAAGAATTTAAAAGTTGCCAATTCTTGTAATGAACAACTGCAAATTATTGGAAACTTAATTTAGCAAGCCCAAATAAAATAGAAGAAATTAAATCTTGTATGATTACGTTTCCATGGTCCATTTCAAATTTCTAGTGTTGGAAAATGAATTTTGAGATTTTTTTTAGTTTCCATGTGAAAATTGGAATTATGTTTGCATGAATGAATGAATGAGAATGAGTTTTTGTACGTAAGCTTGGAAATGAGATTATGTTTGGTTGAATAGTTTTGAAGTAGTATTTTATCCATATAATAATTTAAAAAGTTAATAGTAGTTGAATATTTTAAATTGATTTATAATATTATATTTGTAAGATTATAGGTAGTGGGTCTTATTAGAATAATTAAAAAATAGTAATATTTTGTGTCGATAGACTTGGTAATGGTGGTCCCTCATGGGGTGGCATATACTAGACTAGATTAGATTTTTTAGGAGGTCTCAAGTTCAAATGCACCATTTGATCGAACATGTTTCATATGACTTGTCTAGTGCTTTTTAAGCATTTGGTTGGTTTGCGAGAATATTGTGTCAAGTTTGAGGGTTCACCAATGTGCACCTAAAAGGTAGTGGCTACGAGGTTCTCAGGTCCAGAAAAAAGTGTAAACAATATTTTTCACAATGATCACTTTGAAACCATCTTAGAAAAGTAATACATGTTGAACAAAAAGTGTATTACAATTTTAAGTGAAAAGTGTTACATGTTTAAGTGAAAGCATAATACACGTTGAACTAAAAAGTGAAAAGTATTGTGGAGTGGTTATTTGTCCTTTCATTTAGCTCTTTTTTTTACTTTTAAAGAGAATAGTTTGAAAAATATTAAAAAAATGAGAATGAATTTTGAGAGTGATTGACTATAAGATGAAAATGTGATGATGATAGTTGATATGATAGTTTTTTTAGTATAATAGTGATTAGTTGTGATTGGTGATTTGTAAAATAAGAGAGAATTAATAGTATATTTGTGATATGATTGTATAATAATGATAGTTAATGTGATATTTTTTGTTTAAATTATAAAAGGATATGATTGATGATTTGAAAAATGAGAAAAATGAATAGTGTATTTGAAATTTTTCATAAACACTCACATATTCATATAAATTTCTTCAAAAAGTGGAAGAGATGAAAATTCATTCACAAACATGCACTCCCTTACACATTTAATTGAAAAAGTAATACATGCTAAACAAAAATGTATTATACGTTCAACTAAAAAGTATTACTTACTTTAGAAAAAATATGCAGATTTGAGAAAAGTATTACTTATTTCTCAAATTCATGTTAGTTTTATTATTTTGAAAATGCATATTTTTCAGATTAAAATTGTCATTAAGTACATACATTAAATGCCAGCTTTGATTTACTTTCCTAATATTATTTTTGTGCTTGTAGTGAATGATGGTTTACAAAACCGAAAAAATGAAAAAAAAAAAAAAAAAGTGAGAGAAAAGGCATATTCCATGAACTTAATTCTACAACACATCTATGTGCATATGGATGAAAACTGAACAAAGTTGTTCGATATCTGACTCGAGATCTATCATAAAAAATCTGTTTGAACTCGGTTTGTTAATTTAATAAATCAAGCTTGAACACAATTTTTCGTTCGATAAAATATAGAGTATAACTCAAGTTCAATTCAATTAGTAAAAATAATATAATATATATAAAAATATCAAGCTACTCGAGCTCGATTCGTATACGGTTCGACTAAACTCGTTCAAGCTCGATTCGGTAATAATCAAACGAAGCTCAAACACAGTTTTTAAAGCTCGATAAAAATTCAAATAAGTTTCAACAATATTATGTTCGGCTCTACTCGATTCGTTTACATTCATATATGTGCATAGCACTAATTACTAGATAATCTCGGTTCACATATCCTACGCAACTTCAAGAAAATTAATTAACCTTGTATTGGTGGTCCATCATACCTATGTCTCTCACAATTTGTGTGCGAAATCAGTAGTTGATCTGTTATTCTGTTTGTTATATTTTATTAATTCTGTTTTATTTTTATCGTAACTTTTCGTCCATTTCAAGGAAGAGGAGAAAGGTTTGGAAACCAGTTGTGGGCAGCCACCACCACAAGCGATTGTGGGATGGAGGTCGGGGTTCAAATCTCTCGCTCCATCAAATTGTTTGTGGGGTGGAGGTCAGGAGTTCATATCCCTTCTCCATCAAATTGCTCCCCGGGGCGTATGCGAGCTGGTGAAGATTTGGTGGGAACTCGTACTGAATAGCATCCGTGTGGGTTCGATTCGGGGAGAGATCGTTATTAGTAGATTGGGGGTCGAACATAATTGTTCTCTTTACAGGAGGATCGGTTGTACGTCGCCAGACCCCGTCAGAACGCTGGCAGTGCGTGCACACCGCGGTTTACCTTAGCGCAGCAATGATGAGAGAGCGGCTGTTGTCTCGGGCGTAGTCGGGCGTAAGCGTTCTTAAAGGCGAGTTATCAAAAAAAAAAAAAAAAAAAAGAGAGAAAGGTTTGGATTGGAGAACCAATTGAATATTAGATTTCAGGATCACATGATTATTGCAAATCTGCAACCACTATTGCAAAAGGACATCAGATCAAAGGTATATATAGTTAAATACATAATATTCCAATGGCTTTTCATGAATATATTAGTACTCAAAATTTAATTAAGCTACTTTTATTTTCCTTTTCCTCGTATCGTTCTTTTTAATTGGTTGTTAGTTGTTACCAGCTAACGGGTTACTTAAATTTGAAGTTCATCTGTAAAGGGTGTATGATAAAATTTTAAAATTCTTCATAAAAGTTATCTATCATAATATCATTTGATATGTCATTTAAATACCTAATTATAAGATACTAAATATCTCATATTTAGCTTTACGGGTGTTTGACTAAACTTATTTAAAAGATTTTATAAGTCCCTAGATATATCTTATAAGATGTATTTCGATCGAGTTTATAAGATATTAGAACTTATTTTGATGAAGCTTAATTTTAAGGTGTTAGTAACGATAATTTCATAATTAAATGAAATAATTACAAAAACACCCTTGAGGTTTTGGCTAATTACAAAAAAATCCAAAGATGTTTCAAAATTACAAAACAAATTCTTCAAGTTTGATTATGTCTGGAATTTAAGGGATAACGTAATATTTTAATAAAAGTGAGAGGTTTTGAAATATTTTTTACTTATGAAGGAGAAAATGTAAGACGAGATCAAACCTCGAGGTTTTTTTTTTTTTGCAATTTTTAGAATTTTTTTTTTTGTAATTAGGCTAAACCTCCGGGGGATTTTTGAAACTAGCCCTAATTAAAATGTTCAAAAAATAAGATTTTTTTTTTTGAGAAAAATATGAGATCGATACCCTTACTTTCATAAAAAAAAATACTAATAATCTCCTGAACAACTTTTTTTAGTATCTTCTAAGTAGTTTCAGAAATATTTACCAAATTTCTTAAAGACCTCATTAATAATCTCTCAAATAGTTTATAAGATATTTTAAAGAGCTTATAAACCATGTCAAACATCCGTATGGTTATAGAAACTGAAAATTAATTAATGAATCTTAAATTATATCTGTCATGTGATTAGACAGATTTGGTCAAGAATTCCACAAACTGTACTCTGTACAATATACTTTCAGTCAAAAATGTATCACTAATATTCACTTTGATTCAGCGTCAAAACGAGGCTATGAAAATCCAGAGGACTAACCATTAATTGGACAATATGTAAGTTTTAAACAGAAGTTAGGCAAGAACAAGTTCTTTTCAACTTGCTTAGACTAACCATTGGACAATATGTAAGTTTTACCAAGTTAAATTATTCTATTGCATGTAATACATTCTTAGAAATAGAGTATTCCATAATCATAATCTTAGTTAAGATGGGGTAACATGCACTTTTAGTCCTGTATAAAGGTCGTGTTGTCAATAATAATATTGCACAAATTACGATCTGCAAAAGAATCATGTTACTTTAAAAAAACTCTCGATTTCAGTCTTTGGTAGCCAGAAATTAGAAATTTGCCAAAAATTATCCACATGTCTACATTTTCGGCCATATATATTTGTTCATATTGAAACCAATTTCGCTTATGTGGATATTCTCCAAATGAGTTTTTCTTTCATAGTAGGTTATTGTTCAATCAACATGTTAACTCACGTGTAGGATGTCCATAAAAGAGAAACTAATTTCAATCACTATTCTAAAAATCCCCGTCTATCCTCGATTAGTCCCCGCCTAAGCGCTATGTCCCTCTTGTCCACCTGTATTATTCTTCCGATTAGACCCCGCCTAACCCCACCCAGGTTCCACCTAACCCCGCCCAAACTGCACCTGTGCGCTTGTTCGCCTTATTTTTAGCTTCACCGCAAGTGTACGGTGCAGTTTATAGAATAAGGTTAGCAAGGTCGAATCCGCAGGGACTAATAAATTATTGTACTAATTACTGGATTGTAATAGCCTTATTTTTATCTAGACGATCGAAAGTTGATGGATTGGTTTTGTAAACTAAAACGAGAATTTATCCTAAAATAAACAAAGTAAAGATTGATTGAAAGATCAAGGAGATGACTGGATTCCAAGGTTATGGTTTCAGTTAATATCCCCTTTTATTATCAGAATAATCAAACCAAAGTTATACGTATTCTTTCCTATAGAACAATCACAAAAGTAATTTACCCTCTCTCTCGAGATGCATGTAAAAACGTTGATTGAAATATCTATGCTAGCATCTCTACTCAACATGAGATATCCAACTCCCAAAAGCACAAAAGATTAAATATCCTCACAAATATTCACAGACTTCTCAATCATGCAAATATTCATATCAAGTATTCACATATCTAGTATTGAAACTCATCTGTTCGAATTATGAATCAATACATCAAACAAGTTTAAACCAAAGGCCTTTTGATAAAACAAGAAGTAAAACAAAGTACTCAAATATGGTTGAAAAACAATAACTTCAATTGCAATTAATCATCAAATAAAAGTATCCATTAACCTACTCCCAAACCCGGGAATCACAAGATGTTTAGCCAAACATAGAAAACAAATAATTCATAGACAAACTATCCATGTTCATGTCTAACTAATTGAAAATAAAGATACTATGGAATGCGAAGACTCGGGGACATCGATGATCTCTCGATCTATCTTCAATCCTTAAGCGTGTTGTTGTGCCTTGATCGATCTCTCCAATTCTCTCATGGAAAATTGCTATTTTCTCTGTGTTCTAGGGCAAAAGTTAGTGTTTTTTTTGTTAGTGGTCGCCCCGTCTCTATTTGTACTCCGTTTGGGTCAAAACCTAGTTAGAAATCTGTCAAACTAGGTGCCGCAGAAACATGCCAATCGCTTAAGGGCACACGGGCCGTGCGCATCACGCACGACCAGCCCATGCGTCACCCAAACGTCCAAATTTGCTTATGGGGTCTTCATAATAGTTGTAGCCCTCTCTCTTATCTTTCCGTATCCACTTGAATCAGCTCAATATCAATTTTGTAGAGAGAGTTATGACCAAAATACTAAACCCTGTCAGTGTTGGAAATTCCAAACGCGTTTGGATGTTCCTTGAGAGAAATCCCCTTGTTGTTTGACATTCATGCTTCTTTTGACACACGACTCATTACTATGACTCTAGGATCAATATAATTGGCCATCAATTGGGTGTAATCCCTCGATTCTTGATGCTTCTAGGTCGCAATGCTCGTATTTGTCACAAAATCACTTCAAATATCGTTAAATTCCTACAAAACGAGCAAAGTGTAATACATTTTTCCACAAAGAGCGAATATATACCATTTCATATGAGTTATTGCATGTTTATAAATAATTATAGCCATAAATATACCCTAAAATACATGCAAAACTCACACTAAACAAACCCTCAAACTTAAGCTGATTGTGATCCGGTCAAACTTTTAAATAAGACAAAACACAAATGGGGGTAATGAAAAGCAAATCAAGAATAACACATCACAATTCATGTCATTTATTCATAGACGTCAAGCAACAAATCAACCAAGCTTCAAATATCTAACACAGAGCACAAGTCAATTAAAACCATGGCAAATACTTCAAATCACGCCTCTCATGGATCAAGTGTATACTCTCCTCTCTAGAATAATAAGGGACGTGTATTCGCTCAAATCATATCAATGTTGAAGAATTACCATAGGCTTGCAAATCGTCTCACATCTCCGCTGTAAGTTCAAGCGGCTACGATAATCTAGAGGGGGGGTGAATAGATTATCTCCATCTTTTCGATTTCGCACTCTTTTTCTAACCGAATGCTCAAAGACAATAATAAAGGTGCGGAATGTAAACAACACGCGTTGATTTATAGTAGTTCAACCCACCTAGGGCCTAATCTACTACCACCCCAGTATATCCGAGATGGATTTCAAAAAGAAAAAGAATTTTATTAATTACCAAAATTAATACAAATTCAACTTACAACACCTTGAAGAGTACCACACTCTTCTTTAACACCACCTTTGGGGATTACCACAATCTTCCTTCAACGACACCTTGTGAAGATTACCACAATCTTCAACCTTGAAGAATACCAAATTCTTCAACACCTCAATAAGAAGATCACCACAATCTTCTTGCACCTATCACCTAGATCATCCAAGTGTGTTCTTACCACAAGAACACTCACAAGGATATATTGTGTTTGAATGATAACCAAAAATCAAGATTACAACTCAATAATGAATATTACAATTTGAGTGCAAAGTGTAATCAAGAAATAAAGCCTAGACCTCAAGATGTGAAAGTGAAATACTTAGGCTATAAATACAACAAGAGTGTTGAATATGAAAGTTTGGAAATTTGCAGATTTCTTGTTGTGTATTTGCTTGTGTTGTTTCTTCTTGTGTCTTCAATTCATCCTCTATTTATAGGGAAGTCTTCACCAACATAGGCTCCTCTATCTTCACTTTTGTCTACAAAAAGAAGATCACAAGATGTAGAAATATTGTACAAAAATCAAAAGTAAATCTTGTCATCAAGAATTTCAAACAAAGATAACTTTGTTGTCACAAAATAGCATAGGGCGACCGGTTGCCCTGTTGAAGATTTCGACCGTTTGAAAAAATAGTGCGATCCAGGTAGGGGTTGCAGGGGGGTGCGACCGGTCGGCCCTCCCCTGGACCGATCCCCCTCCCTCTTTTTTCAAGACCTGCATGTTCTGTTTCGTGTTTACTTTCCTTCAGGTACCGGTCGATGCTTTGGGCGACCGGTCGACCTCCAATTTGAAATGTTGTCCGATTTTTATCAAAAATAAACTTCAAGAAATACTCCAAAAAAATTAGTAAAAACATTTTAAATCATTTGGGAGTATTTGGACAACATTTATAAACATAGTTTTGGTGTAAAAACCAATTTAAACAAAACCATCAAAAGTGTTGTCCAATTTTTATCAAATTAAAAACTCTAAGAAATACGCCAAAAATTAGTAAAAATATTTTAAATCATTTAGGAGTATTAGGACAACATTTAGAAACAAAGTTTGAATGTAAAAACCCATTAACATGAAATCATCAAAAGTGTTGTCCAATATTTTAGTCGAAAATAAACTTGAATAAATACTTCGGAAAATTAGTAAAAACAATTTAAATCATTTAGGAGTATTTGAACAACATATAAATAACATTGTTTTGGTGTAAAACAAAATCATCAAAATCATGATAAAAATATTTATCTAACATCCGCCACTGGATTGTATGCAATCCATAAATCAGAAAGGACTTTGCTTTTGGTTGTAATGAAGACTCTGTGAGTCCAAGTGGCTACAATAATCTAGAGGGGGGGTGAATAGATTATGCCGATTTATCGCAAATCACCCTCTTTTTCGAAACAACGAGTAGACAACAAAAATGTAAATGCGGAAAATAAACAACACTCGTTGATTTAAAGAGGTTCAACCTACCTAGGGCCTAATCCTCTACCACCCTAGTATCTCCGGGATGGATTTTAAAAAGAAAAAAAGATTTTATTAATTTACCAAAAATTAATACAACACCTTGAGGATTACCACAACCCTCTTTCACCACCTTGAGGATTACCACAACCTTCTTACAACACCTTGAGGATTACCACAACCCTCTTACGACACCTTTGAAGATTACCACAACCTTCAAACACCTATCACCTAGATCACCCAAGTGTATTCTTACCACAAGAATACTCACAAGGATGTCTTGTGTTGAATGATGACCAAAATCAAGATTACAACTCAATAAAGATTGATACAATATGAGTACAAGTGTAATCAAGAATTGAAAGCCTAGACCTCAAATAAGTGCAAGTGAAAGTGCTTAGGCTAATACAACAAACAAGATATAGAAGTGTTTGCTTTGTATGCTCTTTTTGCTTGTAGTAAGTGTTGTGTCTTGTTGCTTGAATGAAGCCTCTATTTATAGGAGAGGACTTGACTTTCATTTCCGGACATTGGCTCCTCCTGGGGAGTGATTTCTTTAAAAAGAAACCATTTAAAATGATCAAAATAGTGTTAGAAATCAATCCCACAAAATAGGGAAAAGTTGTCCGAAAATGCAACGGATAGTTTCTTTGATAAACATGGGGTTCGACCGGTCAAGAGAGATAAGATTGAAATTGAATTCTGCGAATTTTTACATAGGGGACGGTCGAAGAAGTGCGACGGTCGCCTTCTTAGTGTGACGGTTGCCCTTGAGCGATTTTATTTAAACAGAGAAGTCCGGAACAAAATCCAACTTGCAGTGCAAAGTCGCCACGGCCGACCGCACCGGCCGCCCTATCCGGTCGACCGGTCGCCCCGCCTGTTTTTCTTATGTCCCATTTTCTGTTTCTCACTCAACTCAGTACGGGTTGCCCCTATAAGGGGCGACCGGTCGAGCTGAAACAAATGTGTTGTCCAATGTTTTATTGAAAATAAACTTCAAGAAATACTCAGAAAAATAGTAAAAACATTTTAAGTTGATCGGAAGTATTTAGACAACATTTAGGGACATAGTTTTGGTTTAAAAATGTATTTGAACAAAATCGAACATAATCATCAAAATCATGATAAAAACATTTATCTAACAAACTCCCCCTTTTTGATGATTACAAACCAAAACAATTTTCTTGAGGACGATTTGAAAACCAAATAAAATTATCGGTTTTACGAGTAAACTATCCGTTAGAAGTATTTCATACAAAGCTCCCCCTATTTATGAGCATATCAACAACCGATTTTTATAAGTAAGAAGCACAAGCTATAACAAGCTTATATAGATTGCATCATGATCTAAGAAGCTCTCCCTGTCACAAAACTTATAAACAATTTCATTCAAGTTCCAAAGTTCAAGCCATGGACTAGGTATTAGAGTCCACAATACTTATTGCGAGCTTTTATTAGCTTCTCTTGAGCTAACGAGCCAATATCCTGTTTCTCCCCCTTTGGAATCATCAAAAAGAATGTTAGAATGGTGAAAACACCATACAATAATATCAAAGTGCGCCAAAGGGACGGTTTATTAACCGTTGATCAATTAAAGCATAATAATCCAAGGAAAATAGGAGAAATGTAATATGAAGAGTTCATACGCTTGTTTTGTTTGTCAAAACATGATCTCAATAAGTATAGAAAACTTTTGAAAGCAAGAGACTCATGTATAAGTTGAAATTTTCATTGCGACATAACATCGAACACCTTGTGTGCATTAAAAATAAAAAGAGGTTGTATATAACCTTTGTAAATGGTTCAAGCCAAAAATTTTCAACATCAATTCAAGTCAATCATCATACATAACAACACAACAACCAAGCTCATCATGATCATACAAAAATTACATCAAAAAATTTCAAGAAACTCGAAAACTCAAGGGTTCCACCCAATTGAGTAAAAGAAGCGAAATTCTTACCATTTGATCGGAAAGAGTGAGCCATAATGATGATGATCATGCTATATAATGTCCATGTTGTGTAAGAGATGCATGAAATCCATTTTTGAATGAAATTTGAGTGAATTTGGCAAAGGGGACGAAAAATGGCCAAAAATTTGTTAAAAAGAAGAATCTTTCAACATTTAACGTTTAAA
This sequence comes from Rehmannia glutinosa, assembly GCA_016081115.2. Classification (NCBI taxonomy): domain Eukaryota; kingdom Viridiplantae; phylum Streptophyta; class Magnoliopsida; order Lamiales; family Orobanchaceae; genus Rehmannia; species Rehmannia glutinosa. The sequence continues at coordinate 93,007,152 of CM071937.1, read as the reverse complement.
AGCCAAAATATAGCTTAGGGCGACCGGTCGAGGTTGAGGGCGACGGTCGAGGTTGAGGGCGACGGTTGCCCTCAACTCCTTCAGCCCACCATTTGTTTTGTCGCTTTTTCCAAAATCCGAATTTTCAACCAAAAATCCGATTTTTCGCCCCTAAGTTTTAAAAACGTGCAAAATGCAAACGTAAGCTTCATTCAATATGCATTATGCCTAACCGAGCTCGTATTGAAGAAAAAGTCTCGGAAGATAGCGGTTTTGTAAAAATGTCCGCTAATTGATCTTGAGATGGTACAAAAGATATCTCAATTTTACGTTTTGAAACACAATCCCTTAGAAAATGATGTCGAATCTCAATATGTTTAGTACGGTTATGATGAACCGGGTTTTGAGCAATATTTATAGCGAATATATTATCACAAAAGATAGGTACATTTTCAAAAGAGCATTTGTAATCCGCTAAGGTTTGTTTCATCCAAAGAAGTTGAGTACAACAAAATGCGGCAGAAATATATTCGGCTTCGGCCGTTGAAAGAGAAACACAGTTTTGTTTCTTTGAAAATCAAGAAACTAGGCAATCGCCTAAAAATTGACATGATCCGGAAGTGCTTTTCCGGTCATCAATATTTCCCGCATAGTCCGAATCACTATAACCTTTAAGAGAAAAATTTTCATTCTTTGGATAAAATAAACCATATTGAATGGTGCCTTTCAAATATCGAAAAATCCTTTTAACGGCACTCATGTGAGATTCTTTGGGATTGCTTTGAAAACGAGCGCATAGGCATACGTCATGAAGAATGTCCGGTCTACTAGCGGTTAAATAAAGTAAACTACCAATCATACCTCGATACTTTGATTCATCCACGGACTTGCCTTTCTCATCTTTGTCAATTTTGACATTTGTTGCCATAGGAGTAGAGACGGTTCTTCCTTCTTCAATGCCGAACTTTTTCAAAAGTTCTTTTGTATACTTTGATTGTGAAATATAAATACCTTCTTGACATTGCTTAATTTGAAGTCCAAGAAAGAAATTAAGCTCCCCCATCATACTCATCTCGAATTCTCCTTGCATTAACTTAGAAAATTTCTTGCACAAAGAATCATTAGTAGCACCAAAGATAATATCATCAACATATATTTGCACAAGTAAACAATCTTGCCCTTTTTCAAAAACAAATAGAGTTGTATCAACTTTACCTCTTATAAACCATTTTGTAAAAGAAAAGAGCTAAGTCTATCATACCATGCACAGGGTGCTTGTTTTAAACCATACAAGGCCTTTTTAAGTTTATAAACATCATTAGGCCTAGAAAAATCTTCAACCCCGGAGGTTGTTTTACATAGACTTCTTCTTGAATAATACCATTTAAGAAGGCGGATTTAACATCCATTTGGTAAAGTTTGAAATTTTTAAAACAAGAATAGGCAAGCAAAATACGAATAGCTTCTAAACGTGCTACGGGTGCAAAAGTTTCATCATAGTCAATACCTTCTTCTTGACAATACCCTTGAGCTACTAACCTTGCCTTATTTCGAACAATGTTGCCTTGATCATCAAGTTTGTTCCGGAATACCCATTTTGTGCCAATAATGGTTTGAGAAGGAGGACAAGGTACCAATTCCCATACATCATTTCTTTCAAATTGATTCAACTCCTCTTGCATCTCTAGAAACCAATCCTCATCCTCAATAGATTCTTTAACATTTTTAGGCTCTTTTTGAGAAATAAGAGCTTTTTCGGCAAATTTTCTCCGAGTCATCACTTTGTCAAGGGGATCACCAATAATAAGATCTTTTGGGTGATCTCCCTTAAATTTCAATGCAACGGGAAGATCCGAAATGTCACCTCTATCTTCTTGAGGACCATTTGAGGTGGACGATTGATCATTTGATGTAGACGGTTGATCATCAATTTGAACAATTTGTTCAATAATATCCTCCTCATCACTATCATCATTAGGAATTCTTTCAACTCCCGAAGCTTCATTGAATTTAACATGGATGGATTCTTCAACAACTCCACTAGTCTTATTGTAAACCCGATATGCTTTGCTTTTTGTTGGATATCCCATAAATATCCCTTCATCGGCCTTAGGATCAAGTTTATCCAATTGATCCTTGGTATTCAAAATAAAGCATTTACAACCAAATATCTTGAAATAACTAATATTTGGAGTTCTACCTTTCCAAAGCTCATATGGAGTTTTATTCATTTTAGGACGAATATAAACTCGATTAATGACATAGCAAGCGGTACTTACGGCTTCGGCCCAAAAATACTTTGGAAGTGAAAATTCATTGAGCATGGACCGACTCATTTCTTGTAATGTCCGATTTTTCCGTTCGGCTACTCCATTTTGTTGAGGTGTCCTTGGAGCCTAGAAATTATGAGCATATCCTTTGGTTTCACAAAATACTCTAAATTCACCGTCAAATTCTCCACCTCGATCGCTTCGAATAGACTTGATAGTATCTTCTTTTTCATTCTCAATAAGTCTACACAACTTAACAAACTCATTAACGGCATCGCTTTTATTGGTAAGAAAAAGAGCCCAAGTATATTTCGAAAAATCATCGACTATAACAAAAGTGTAATGTTTCCCACTTAGACTAGCCGTACCAATGTCCCCATACAAATCAAGGTGAAGCATTTGTAGGGGTTTGGTTGTGGAAATTTCATTTTTGGGCTTAAAACTACTCTTAACTAATTTGTTCTTTTGACAAGTGTCACATAAGCCAAGATTTTCAAAATTCAATTTGGGTAGTCCTTTCACATGTTGGTTTTTGTAAATATTTTTCAAATTCTTGTATCCAACATGTCCAAGTCGCATATGCCATAAACTAGTTAAATCATTATTGGCGACTAAACAAGAAACATTTTGACTAACCAAATCACTTGTACAAATTTTGTAAAGATTGCCTTTTCTATTTGCTTCACAAATAATTTCACCATTTTTAAGTATAAGGCATTTTTCTTTATTAAAGGAAACATCATATTTAGAATCACAAAGTTGGCTAACACTTATCAAATTAAACTTAAGCCCTTCAACTAATAGAACATTACTAAGAGAGAAAGAAGAGTTACCAATTTCTCCATTTCCAAGAATTTTTCCTTTGCCATTGCGAACATGACCATACCCTCTTCTTGGAGTTTGATGTTGGTAAAAAGTTCTCTCCTCCCGGTCATATGGCGTGAACATCCGCTTTCCACGAGCCATTTTGAATCTTCCATTGTGGTTATAGCCCCTATTACCTACAAAAGAATTTCTTTTAGGTACCCTATAATTTTGGGGTCCATGGGGTTAGTCTTGAGACCTTTGGGTCTCCAAACATGTCTTGAGCTATTTCTCAATTTGCAATTATTAGCATAATGTCCAACTTTGCCACAATAAAAACAAGTAGGAGTATTATAATTATTAGCACGTACAAAAGTCGGACCTTGGTTGTTTTTCTTAAAAACACTTTGAAATGGCTTATAACCAAGTCCCGTTTTGGAATGCTCACCTCTTTGTGCATCTAAAATTTTTGTGACTTTATCCGTACTTATGTTGAAACGATGCACATCATTTTTCAAACATTCAATTTCTTTTGTGAGCAATTCCTTTTCGGTTTCAAGAGAATGAATTCTAGTAAGAGTAAGAGCATGAGCTTTGTCTAGAGATTCATAAGAGGTAAATAATTTTTCCTTTTCAACCTTAATCTCCTTATGCTCCTTTTTCAAATTTTTGTATTTAACGATTAAATTTTGAAACTCAATTTGCAATTCATCAAAATCACATTGCAAGTCATCAACTATGGAGGAAGTAGAGGAATTTGAGTGTACCTCATTGTTTTCATCGTCTATAGCCATGAGACCGTGTTTGGTTTCTCCTTCCTCATCGGTTGTTTCGAGTAGTTCATCCCATGTTTTGACTTCCGCATTTAGAGCCTTCTTTTTTGTGAAAGGCTTCATTTTCTTTTGCTCCTCTTCGTCGAGCTTCGGGCAATCCGAAATGAAGTGCCCGGGTTTTCCGCATTTAAAACAAGCATTATCTCTTGGTTTTCTTGATTTATTTTTATTCACAAATTTTGCAAATTTTCGAACAAGTGCGGCCGTCTCCTCATCATCATCATCATTATAATAGTATGCATTATTAGAAGTAGAAGCAAGACCTTTAGGAATAATTTGCATACCCGATTGATTTGTGGATGGTTTGGAGTTTTTCTTCTCCTTGAGATAGACTTCATAGATGAGTAGATTTCCAATAAGCTCATCAAACTTGAGTGTCTCAAGATTTTCTGCCTCCGTGATTGCCGTTACTTTTTCGGACCATGAGTAGAGAAGTGCATTTAATACCTTGGTCACCTTGTCTTCTTCGGAGATGACTTTGCCGAGGACCACAAGAGGATTAACAATATTGTCAAGCCTTTCCACCATTTTGGAGATGCTTTCGCCATCATACATGTTAAAGTTTTCGAAGTCTTTAACAAGCATGGTCTTTCTTGCTTGCTTGAATTTCTTAGTCCCTTCATAGATTGTCTCCAATTTTTCCCAAACCTCATGTGCCGACCTTATGCCTCTTATGCGATTGTACTCGGTGGTGGTAAGAGAACAATGCAAAATATTTAAGGCCTTACCGTTTAGAGAATAAGCCTTTTTGTCGTTTTCATCAAACTCCTTGAAAGGTTTAGGAGCCAAGGTGCCATCTTCCGATTTCTTTGTTGGTTGATCAACTCCTTCAATGACCACATTCCAAATGTCGAACCCGCACCCTTGTAGGAAGCACTCCATAAGGTCTTTCCAAAATGCGTAGTTGTTGGCGTCGAATAGTGGTGGCTTATTGGTGGAGGCGCTGTTCGCCTTATTTTTAGCTTCACCGCAAGTATACGGTGTAGTTTATAGAATAGGGTAAGCAAGGTCGTATCCACAGAGACTAATAAATTAATGTGCTAAGTATTGAACTAAGATAGTCTTATTTTTATTTAGACGATCGTAATTGGATGATTGTTGTGGAGGTAAAGACAAGAATAACCACAAAAATACAAAATACTAAGAATAATGGAATTATCAAGAGAATGAAATGGATTCCCGGATTATGGTTTCAATTAATATTCCTCTTGTTGTCCGATTTAATCAAAGCCAAAGTTATTATCCATACACCTATAAGACGATCACAACGGTATTTTATCCTCCCTCTCGAGATGTATATAAAGTGTAGATTGAAATATCTATGCTAGCATCTCTACTCAACATAAGATACACAACTCCCAAATGCACAAAAGATCAAATGTCCTCACAAAAATCTACAAACCTCTCGATTCATGCAAATATTCGTGTCAAGTACTCAAGATCTAATATTGAAACTCATCTCTCGAATTATGAATCAATATATCAAACATGTTAAATCATTGGCCAAGTGATAAAACAAGAATAAGCTCAAAGTACTCAAATAGACTTCAAGACAATAACTTCAACTAAGATTAAAACATTCAACAAGAGTTCAATTAATCTACTTCCAAAACCCGGAAATCACAAGAAGTTTAGCTACTCATTAAAAATAAACAACTCATAGACAAATTATTCATATTCATGACAAGCTAAAATGAAAGATTAAAGCACAAAGAATGAGAAAACTTAGGAAATGGATAATCTCTCGATTTATCTTCAATCCTCAAGCTCCGATTCGACCCGATTCTTCTCTTGATTCTTCCTTGATGAAGTTGAGCTATTTCTTGTGTTCTTGGGTCTTTTCCGGACCTTTCCTCCCTCGGTGTGCGCCCAAGAAGTGGTATTTATACCCTTTTTGAAGTCTCAGTCAATTTTCTTTGTCATTTTTGGAGTTTTCGCAAAGACACGCACGGTCGTCGCGCCCACGCACGGGTTACCCGTGCTCAAAGCCGTAGGAAAACATCCAGTCTCTGTAGGGCGCACGGGTCGTGCACCCACGCATGGGTTACCCGTGCGCCATCCTGTAGAAATAATCCTGTCTGTAGGGAGCACGGGTCGTGCGTCAACGCACGGGTTACCCGTGCGCCACCCAAATGTCCGAATTTGCTTGCAGGGTCTTCAGAAGAGTTGTAGCCCTCTCTCTTAGCTTTCCATAGCCACTTGAATCACCTCAATATCAATTTTGTAGAGAGAGTTATGACCAAAATACTAAACCCCGCCGGTCTTTGGAAATTCCATACGCGTTTGGATGTTCCTTGAGATAAATCTCCTTGTTGTTTGATCATCCATGCTTCTTTTGACACACGACTCATCACTATGACTCTAGAATCCATATAGTTGGCTTCCAATTGGGTGTAATCGCTCGATTCTTGATGATTCAAGGTTGCAATGCTCGTATTTGTCATAAAATCACTCCAAATATCGTTAAATTCCTACAAAACGAGCAAAGCGTAATATCTTTCCCACAAAGAGCGAATATATACCATTTCATACACGTTATTGCATGTTTATAAACAATTATAGCCATAAATATGCCCTAAAATACATGCAAAACTCACACCTATCAGGCGCCGGTGGTGAGATGAGCATCATTTGTAGCCATGGATCTTTCCTCTTTACTCGTAACGAGCTAGCCAAAGAGTTTGGATTTGATACCACTTGTGAGTCCAAGTGGCTATAATAATCTAGAGGGGGGGTGAATAGATTATGCCGATTTATCGCAAATCACCCTCTTTTTCGAAACAACGAGTAGACAACAAAAATGTAAATGCGGAAAATAAACAACACTCGTTGATTTAAAGAGGTTAAACCTACCTAGGGCCTAATCCTCTACCACCCCAAAGATCTCAGGGATGGATTTTAAAAAGAAAAAAAGATTTTATTAATTTACCAAAAATTAATACAACACCTTGAGGATTACCACAACCCTCTTTCACCACCTTGAGGATTACCACAACCCTCTTACAACACCTTTAGGATTACCACAACCTTCTTACGACACCTTTGAAGATTACCACAACCTTCAAACACCTATCACCTAGATCACCCAAGTGTATTCTTACCACAAGAATACTCACAAGGATGTCTTGTGTTGAATGATGACCAAAATCAAGATTACAACTCAATAAAGATTGATACAATATGAGTACAAGTGTAATCAAGAATTGAAAGCCTAGACCTCAAATAAGTGCAAGTGAAAGTGCTTAGGCTAATACAACAATATATAGAAGTGTTTGCTTTGTATGCTCTTTTTGCTTGTAGTAAGTGTTGTGTCTTGTTGCTTGAATGAAGCCTCTATTTATAGGAGAGGACTTGGCTTTCATTTCCGGACATTGGCTCCTCCTGGGGAGTGATTTGCTGCAAAAGAAACCATTTAAAATGATCAAAATAGTTAGAAATCAATCCCACAAAATAGGGAAAAGTTATGCAAAACGCAACGGATAGTTTCTTGATAAACATGGGGTTCGACCGATTCGCGCAGAGATAAGATTGAAATTGAATTCTCGCGAATTTTTACACTGGGGGGACGGTCGAAGGGTGCGACGGCCGCCTTAGCCGCGATGACAGGTTGCCGCTTTGAGCGATTTTTTTTGAAACAGATAAGTCCGGAACAAAAATCCAACTTGCAGTGCAGTGTCGCTCACGGTCCGCCGCACCGCACCGGCCGCCACCTGGTCGACGGCCGCCTCGCCTTCTATTTTTCTTACATCCCATTTTGTTTCTCACCAACTCAGTGGCGGGTTGCCTATATGCGCGACCTGGCCGAGCCTGAAACAAATGTGTTGTCCAATGTTTTATTGAAAATAAACTTCAAGAAATACTCGAAAAATAGTAAAAACATTTTAAGTTGATCGGAAGTATTTAGACAACATTTAGGGACATAGTTTTGGTTTAAAAACGTATTTGAACAAAATCGAACATAATCATCAAAATCATGATAAAAACATTTATCTAACAGACTCTTTGGTTAATGTATGGAAATATGGAGAAAGTGACTCAAACTCAAGCGTATAGACTGGTAAGCACATCATTTTCTCAATCAACTACACTCATTCAAATCAAACATGCTCCCCCAATCACCTCTTGTTCATATCACACCTTTCTTTTCCCCTTTGTTCATACAATTCACTTTATTTCACCTTACATCATACTTCTCAACCTATATGTTCATTTACAACCAACTCACTTATGAATTCTTTTTTTTTTTCCGGTTTTTTTCATGTTTTTTTTTTCTACTCTTTTGTGAGTATATCCTCATTTTCTTCTTTTATCCCCACATCCAACATGCACACCATTATCTAAATTCTCGATATCTTCTTATTCAACCTTTATTCAATCCCCTTACTCAATGTTATACGCTCAAGCTTAGGGTAATAGATATATCAAGTTAAGGCTTGAAATGTGGCTACCAAAAAATCAGGCAATAGGCTCAAATTGGCTAACTAGGGAAATTAAATATCATTAGGTAGACAAAAGGCTTCAAAGGCTTAACAAAAATGGCCTAAAATCATTTTCATAAATTGCATACAACATGTGACTTCAACAGAGATACCAGAGCAAGTTTTAGAATTCATATCAACATGAATGACACACTCAATCAACAAATAAGACTGCATTTAATGAAAACAGTAAAGACTTAAAAAGCTCACAGGCTTGCAATTGCGTAATTCAAAGCATATCAACCATGATTTCAATATTCACATGCTCCATATCATCTATTCTCAACCCGATCAACTCACGCTCAACACCCAATTCAAAACAACACAAACTGTTCAAGGAATGCTCCCAAGATCATAACAAGCACACAATAGCGGTCAACTCACTCCCTAAAAATCTAACAAAGCAGTAAACGTGCTAAAGCAATAAACGTGCTAAAATCATAAATAAGCATCTAATGCAATGCAACCTATATGCTCTAAATGCAACTATATGAATGCAATTTTTTTTTCGCCACACCCTTAAAATCAAAATAACTATCTCTCCCCCCAAACTTAAATGAAATTATATCGCATACAAGGAAAGATAGAATTTTAATAAAGAAAAGTGTGGATTGGGAATGCATACCTGAATTCGTGACCTAATAATGCTTCAGCGAACTGACGCACGGGCCGTGCCTATGCGCACGAGTTGCCCGTGCGTCCCTGCGAAGGCCCTTTTTCAGTTTTTTTCTTAAAGAAATGCAAATAACTCCTAACTAATAATGGGAAAAACGAAAATTAAACAACAAATCATTGGGTTGCCTCCTAACAAGCGCTAAATTTAACGTCTATAGCTTAACGCTTGTTAATCCCGCATAAATTTATGCCTCCTTTGAATGCATATATTAGCTGCTTTGGGTCATGGTCAAGTGCCAAATTTACATTGTTTGCACCTAATATTGCATACTTGGGATTTCCAAGTAAGGATTGGAGTCCTGGTGATGGAACTTTTTGATTTGAGTTACGCGCATGTTGTCGTGCGCGCGCGCACGTATAGTCCAGGCTCGTCTCATTCTCGAATAGTTTTCTTATGGCATCTCGCACGCACGCCGGGCATGCACGCACGATTCGTGTGTTCCTTGTCTTGTTTTTGCTCCTTTCGCACTCACACACGGGTTTAAAGTGCATAGACACACAGTCCGTGTTTGGTCCCGAATTTTCTTGCTTTTCCAGGATCTTCAACTCCTCGTGTTCGGTACCACTCCTTAGATGAATGGCACTATATTGTTCCTTCAGGTTGACTTCAGTGTTGCTCGAAAACTGGCCATTTTGATGTTGTCCACCAACGATCGTGGCTAATTGGTTAATCTGGGTTCCAAGATTTTCCAATTGTGTGCCCAGAGTGTTAGCCAATTGTGCGACATGTGCCTCAATTTTATCCAGCTTAGCCTCATGTTTGTTGAACCAGTTCCTTGTTTCATTCATAAATGCGGTAGGACGTCCTCCATAGATGGCTTTGCCTCCGGATAATAGTACGTAGGAGTAGGATTATTCCAATAATTGTAGCAATTCCAGTTATTGGAATAACTGACTTCCTCCATCAGAGCAGATGTCCGTGCACTACCTGAATCAACTCAAAGAAACAAATCAAATAATGTAGGAGTGGGAATAAAAAAAATGTCTAAATTAAAAATAATTCTATTCATCGCAATATTAGTACTAAAAATTTAATTAGTCCTCGGCAATGGCGCCAAAAACTTGTTCGCCTTATTTTTAGCTTCATCGCAAGTGTACGGTGCAGTTTATAGAATAGGGTTAGCAAGGTCGAATCCACAGGGACTAATAAATTATTGTACTAATTACTGGATTGTAATAGTTTTATTTTTATCTAAACGGTCGAAAGTTGATGGATTGGTTTTGTAAACTAAAACGAGAATTTATCCTAAAATAAACAATGTAAAGATTGATTGAAAGATCAAGGAGATGACTGGATTCCTGGGTTATGGTTTCAGTTAATATCCCCTTTTATTATCAGAATAATCAAACCAAAGTTATACGTACTCTTTCCTATAGAACAATCACAAAAGTAATTTACCCTCTCTCTCGAGATGCATGTAAAAGCGTTGATTGGAATATCTATGCTAGCATCTCTACCCAACATGAGATATCCAACTCCCAAAAGCACAAGATTAAATATCCTCACAAATATTCACAGACTTCTCAATCATGCAAATATTCATGTCAAGTACTCACAGATCTAGTATTGAAACTCATCTAGTCGAATTATGAATCAATACATCAAACAAGTTTAAACCAAAGGCCTTTTGATAAAACAAGAAGTAAAACAAAGTACTCAAATAGGGTTGAAAAACAATAACTTCAATTGCAATTAATCATCAAATAAAAGTATCCATTAACCTACTCCCAAACCCGGAAATCACAAGATGTTTAGCCAAACATAGATGTTTAGCCAAACATAGAAAATAAATAATTCATAGACAAATTATCCATGTTCATGTCTAACTAATTCAAAATAAAGATACTATGGAATGCGAAGACTCAGGGACGTCGATGATCTCTCGATCTATCTTCAATACTCAAGCGTGTTGTTGTGCCTTGATCGATCTCTCCAATTCTCCCGTGGAAAATTGCTCTTTTCTCTGTGTTCTAGGGCAAAAGTCAGTGTTTTTTTTGTTTGTGGCCACCCCGTCTCTATTAGTACTCTGTTTGGGTCACGGGCCGTGCGCCTAGCGTACGCCCAGCCCGTGCTAGGTGCCGCAGAAACATGCTAATCGCTGAATGGCGCACAGGCCATGCGCATCACGCACGACCAGCCCGTGCGTCACCCAAACGTCCAAATTTTCTTATGGGGTCTTCATAAGAGTTGTAGCCCTCTCTCTTATCTTTCCGTAGCCACTTGAATCAACTCAATATCAATTTTGTAGAGAGAGTTATGGCCAGAATACTAGACCCTGTCAGTGCTGGAAATTCCAAACGCGTTTGGATGTTCCTTGAGATAAATCCCCTTGTTGTTTGACATCCATGCTTCTTTTGACACACGGCTCATTACTATGACTCTAGACTCAATATAATTGGCCACCAATTGGGTGTAATCGCTCGATTCTTGATGCTTCCAGGTCGCAATGCTCGTATTTGTCACAAAATCACTCCAAATATCGTTAAATTCCTACAAAACGAGCAAAGCTTAATACATTTTCCACAAAGAGCGAATATATACCATTTCATATGAGTTATTGCATGATAAATAATTATATCCATAAATATGCCATAAAATATATGAAAAACTCACACTAAACAGCGTTATGCCTCAATCTGCCGCCCAATTAGTGTCCTACGCTCTTTAGAACACTGATTCAATATAAGAGGATTTGGCCTAAAATGCGGACACGTGAATTTTTTAGACAAAATTTCCAAATTCCCAACCAAAAGGACTTAAAATGAGAGCTTTTTAAAAGTTTCATGACTTTTTAACAAATCATCATTTCTGCATGACTAGTATTATTGCAAGTTTCCAATAATTACAAGACTAAAATTGCAATTTACCATATAAGATGAGTTGGGTAGCTAGAGCACAATTAATGATTTGTGGTCTCATCCAGGAGGAATAATAAGTGGAAAAGTGCAAGAATAATTTGGGTTCCATTTAAATTCTAAGGGAAAAACTTAAGAAAAAAAATATCAAAAAAGCACAAGGATAGAATCCAGCCAGAAGACTGGCTAGCTACCTTGACTAAGAACCCTACCACTACCTCCATTCTAATCTCACAACTCACAATTACTATCAAGAAATCAATGCCTTGGGGCCTGTAAGCAAACTTAATGAAGCCCTTTTTGTCTATAGTTTATGGTATTTGTCATTTCCATCAATTTTCTAAGTAGATGCCCCTTCACTCATGGTTATGGTTTTTAATGAATGACCAACTAATCCAAAAGCTTAATCTGTTAGAAATGTGAGCAGTATTTAATTCGTTGTTATATTCAAAAAGAAAGTGTTATCTCATTAAAATGTCATATAGAGTTGTCAATTCCGGCCCAGTCCGGCCGGCCAGACTAATATTTTTATCAGACTGGGCTGTAAAATTCTAAGCCGAAAAAATCAGGCCTCAAAACTCGGCCTGAAAAACCGGGGCGGCCCGTAGCTTTTAGTGAATTTTCATTAATTGGGGCCGGCTGGATCTAAAATCAGTGGCCCGGCCCAATCCAAAATTTGCTACAAGCCCGTCGGACTCGGGCAGGACCGGGCCGGTGATTTTGACAACTCTAAGCCATCATCTATGAAGCACCAATAAGGGTATGGAAATACGCCATATTTTAAAATTTTAAGGATACGAGTACAATATATATATACATATAAAATTATATATTCTTACTTTATTGAAAATATAGATGCACTTTTCTCAACAAAAAAAATATAGATGCACTATATACAATTGAAAAAACAGCATTTCAAGTATAAAAACTGGAAATTCATAAATATTTAAATCTGAAATGTGATAACTCACACAAACACACAAAAACATGTTGAAATTAGTAGCGTAAGAACAAATTTGTTTCTATGGAATATCGGATAAAATATCGTATCCAGTACGAATATGTCGTCTCACTGAAGTGTCCGTATTTCCTAGAACATCATCCATCAAGCTGGCTAAATTTAGGCCTTTTCAATAAGTTTTCAAGCCCAAATGAGCACGCTGACGTAGTAACAATCTTTCATCGTAAACGGCCAATTTAGTTGTTAAAGCCCAAATTGTTGCATGAAGCCCAAAAGTCGACAAATGATGCGTTTGAAAGGAGGGGGGGATTTTTTTTTTTTAAATGGTGTTGAATTGTACAATAAAATTCACTTAAGAGGTTAATATAAGTGTTTATTACTTATAATATGTATATGGTACTAATTTGAGAAATAGATACTCTCAGAGTCAAATACTCCTATTATTAGGACAAATAACACTTATATTAATAGTAAATATAATTGTTTACTCTAAATAGTAATTAACAAAATGTTTCGGGATGAAAATATATTTTGTTATAACAATATTTGCGCTACGGAATTAGAATATGCTATTCACCACCACCACCGCCATATGCTCCAGTCTCCACCATGTCCCCCCGAAGCGTGGGCGTAGCCAGGAATTCCGGCAAGTACGGGCATAATTTTTGTCGTTTTGGCAGAATGAAAAAAAGAGGCGAATATAAATGTCGTACCTAGCAACAATTATTTGCGGGTTTTCATAATCTCCAATTCCGATTTCTCTAGAAGTGGTTTGTCCAAAAGTTTAATCTAAATTAACTACTAAACAGTAAAAACTATTATTATGTTTTAATAGACTTTTAGATCCAAAAATTCATTCGAAAAATGCTCTAAAAAAACTGTACATTATCAAGTTTGGAACATATCTCTTTATCTACATAAAATATTTATTCATCCACGAATATATCTTAATTGGCTCGGGTAATTCTCAAAAAAAATATTTTGGGCCAAGACCGTAAGATTTGTTAGCTTTTAAAATTTTAACTCAATTTTTTCACATGAACTAAATATTCGGATGAATTTCATCCACTCCAAGATCCAGTGCGGTCCGCCGACCGCACTGATCCTAATTAAGCTAGCTTCGCCACTACCCCGGAGGGGGCCATCTTCATTTAGCACCACAATCTTTTTATAAACCTCGTTCAAGTTCTGATCAAGCACCCATAGCAAATCGTTCAAATCCTCCCCCATTAACACTTGGGTCTGGGTCGTACTCGGATCCATCTAAAATAAGACTGGTTTGGGATTATCAAATGGGTTTATGACAAGTAACTATTGACATAGATATATCTAACACTAATTAAGGTTTGTCAATTTCTTAAGCTTTATATTAATGTTTATTTGACAATGACTTTCATATATAATTTTACTCCAGTTCACTATTCACAATTATATATCTTTATAAAAAAAAAATGTCTGGTAGAATAATAAATCAATAAGAAGGTAGCCTTTTCATAGCTATCTTCACAACTTAACATGAAATATCTTATTTGGTAGGATTCAACTTGAAATAGAATATATAAATTCAATGTACATTGAATTATTTGTCACCAGAACTATCAGAAATTGAACAAGGCAGATAACATATATGCCGATAACTCTTGGTATGATTTGTGGGCCCACTGTACTAATAATCACTAACTATTTTCCTATAACTTCATATGACCAATTTTTTTTTTTTTTTTGGCTTTTGCATAAACTTTTGGTTACAAACAAAATTATGAAATCCATTTTTCCATTTAATAATTGTGTTGAAAGTTTATACTTGCTGCTGGCAGAGGTAGTTTGGATATTTGACACCATTATCCTGCTTAATTATTGATGTCGAATAATGAACTAAACTATGAAAATTATTGATCTCAATCCTAAACCCGAAACACAATATTATACAAAATTACACAAATAATGAATTGTAATCTCGTTTTCTTTTTCTATTCTCCTTTAAGTTGCACCGACTCGAATAGATGATTATCCATTTTATTCTTCTATTTTCATTGGCAGTTTGTGCTCACTCGAAGTAGTGCTATTTTAGTCGTATCATTATATCCTAAATCCGCAACACAATATTATATAAAATTACATAAACAATGAACAATGCAACTGTATCTAATTTTAAATATTTAAACAATATCTAATTTTAAATATCTAATTTCAAAAAGCATTAGACAATGGGCCAATCCAAGAAATTAAGATAAATCAAATCATTTGCTGACACATTACAAACCTGATAAAATAAATTCAGAACAAGACTAAAATGCTAGCATTCTAAAAACCAATACACCAATTCAACCACAGGAAATTAAAAGACTTCACAACCCTTTTTTCATCTTCACCTGCAAAACAAAAACAAAAACAGGAAGAATATTACACCTTCTTTTCAAAAATTTAGGTTAATTAAATTACTTCTCAAGAAATCTCCATTCATCAAATCAATTAAAAAATGTGCAATTATCAATAATGATTAATGACTGACAAAATCAATCATTAAATTAAAAATTGGTGAATAATAAGAAATTAATCATAATGATAAATCATTCTTTTCAATTTTAATTTGGAGGGTGGTAGTAATTAAACTTTATATCATTAACTAACATAGTTTTTTATTATTAGAAAAAAGATTAAATAAACTATCATATATAAGTTTAGAGCTATCAAATGGGCCGGGCCAAAGGGAAAATCGGACCGACGAGTCGGCCAAAATAGTAATTGTACCACTGATTTTAGAGGCCAATCCGGCCCTCCCCATGAAAATAGACATAAAATTTCGGGTCAATTGGAGGGCGACACCAAATAGGTCCGACTTATTTCGGGTCTCTAAAAATGAAGCTCAGTCTAGACCGGACTCTGTTTTAACAGCTCTATATATATAACCAAACTAAATAAGAAGCGATTTTTTTTATAAAAAAAGGAAATAAAATAAAATTTACCATTGAAAAGAATCTCTATTTGGTGATGGCATAAACAGCATAGATTATTCCAGGGATGTAACCAAAGAGTGTCAATAGCAAGCAAATCCAGAACTCAACCTGCAACCAAAATTTTAACATCGAAATAAATTATTTCCAAACCAAGAAAATCATTTAAATCCCACAAAAAATTAAAAACACTATACTTCTAAATTTGAAAATATATATTTATGAGAAAAAAAAAGAAAATAATTAGAAGTTAAAAAGAAAAACATAAAATAAATACCCCACAGCCAAACTTGAGAAAAACACCAAGAGGGGGCAAAAGAATGGCCACGAGAATGTCGACGCAATTTGCTGTTCCATCTGCCATTTTTTTTCTCCTTTCTAATTTGATATTTCCAAGAAGAATTAACGAGAGAAAAATAATTTTCTTTTTTCAAAAATAAAATTATGAAATTATGTACAAGGTGTATGGGTGGAGGGGCTTAGGCATTTATAGGAGAAAGGGTGTAAACGTAATTTGAATGCGCGTACCACGTGGCTACACCTGATTGGGTATGGTTTTGTACGTTGGAGCTCTTTAAAAAGGGTTTATCCGACCCCATTTATACCATAGGCCCACGGCGGAGCTAGACATGTACGTTGGGGGGGAGGGTTAAGTAATTTTGGAGGAGCTAAATCAATAAAAACTAAATATTTAGTACTAAAAATTAATATTTTAAAATGAAAATATACATAAAAATGATTGATTTTCAAAAATTTTGGGGGGGTTAAAGCCCCCCATGTCCGAGGGAGTATACGTCTTTGTACACGAGTGACAATCCTGCAAGAAAAAAGACTAATAAGACGCAGACCCAACAACAATTCTTATAATATTTCAATAAAAAACTGTCTAACATACAGATTCAAAGTCGCGACATCGAAGTGATGTCACCTCAATCACATCACCACTTATCAACTTATGAGGAGGCTAGTGGCAAAAAGGGATTTCTTTTTTTTTTTTTTTTGTGTGTTTGCTTAATCCCTTGAGATTTAATATTGTTTCTCCTTTTCTCTCAAAAACTTTCTCTCTCTACTTTCTCCTCTCTACTTGTCTTCCTTATCTAGCCTTCTTCCCTCATTCTCTCCAATGGAGAGGATGGGAGAACCCAAACCATATAAACCATTTTTTTGCTTTGTTTTTCTAGTTCCCCTACGTGGGAATGATAGTTCCCTTTGTGGGATTTCAGTCTCCTTTCATGGGAGTGTTTTAGTTTCCTTTGTGGGAATTTTTTTCCTTGCTTTTTCTTTAGATCCGATCATTTTAACACTAGATCTGACCGATCTGACATCAGATCTAGTCATTTGGGTGTTTGATTGGCTACGTGGGGAGGTTTTTCATGGTTTACCAATGGAAGAAAATTACGCGAAGAAGCTAGATTCGGGTTTAATGTGAAAAAGACGAAGAGTTTGTGATAAATTTGGAGCTACTAGCCTTTCATGGAGTTTTAGTTGCTTTTTTGGAACAATTCATCTTTGTATTTATGTAATTTTTCTATTTGGTGTATGTCTTTTCCCCCTTTGTTTTGTAGCCTATTTTGTTTTGGGATTTTCTTTTTGGGTTCTGCCCATGGATTATCTCTCCCCTCTAGTTTGAGATCTTTGCTCGAGGGCTTTGTAGCCAGTAGGCTTCAATTTGTAATTGTTTCTGTGAGTTTTCATTTATGAAATATTATTCTATCGTTTGAAAAAAAAAAAAAAATCCCTTAAGATTTCCTCTTTTGTATTTTTTAGTAATTTATTTTATTGATTTCTTAAGGGATTCGAATAAGATGCCATTACCGTGTACAGCTCACCCCTCATTAATGAGGCCACGTGGCATGTGCCCGCTTTTGCCATGCGGACCAAACAGGATTGGTCTAATCCCATGAAGTAAATCTGCTTTATTGAATTCAAATTTGTGAACAGTGAATGTGGCCAACTATATAGGCTAAATTGCTAATTAAGTAAACCCTGTAAATTAGACATTAGTTATTTAAGGGAAAAGGTCTAATTCGATAAGACTTTCTTGCATATGTAGTGTCACTCATTATCTTATGAGTTTCGAGTGTTGCATATTCGTTTACTCTAAATTAAATAGGGAACAAAACTATGAGTTTGTAACTCTCTAACCTTTTTTCTCCCCCTTCTCTCTAACCCCTCAAAAAAACCCTAGCTTATTTTTCCCTCCCTTTCCTTTCTGCCGCCTCTCCCCTCCCTCCCCTCCCTCCTCCCTCCTTCCCTCTCCCCTCTCCATGTTTTCTATTGGAGGGATATCAAAAAGCGGTCCCTGCTGGGCGTATGAAGGTGGCGAAATTTTTGGTCCGGGCGAAAGTGGGTCGGAGCTTCACGGAGGTGTCTCGGAGCGGAGAAGACGATGGGTTTTACGGGTCATGCGAGATTTGGGAGAGGAGATGCAATTTTTTGTTTTTTTCTCTAGTTTGTTAGTAAAGTTTTTTTTTTTTTGTGTTTTCTTTTCTCGGTTGATTTTGCGAAACTCGTAGGCGGATCGTTTTTTTTCTGCGCAAAGTATGTAGTGGTTGCTCGTGCCCGATTTTGGTTTTCTTGGTGTGTTACGTCTCCTTTACAGTCTTTCAAGTCTCCCGGCCTTGAGTGGTTAGTTTGGGGTGGGTAGTTTTTAGTCCATGTGAATCAATTGGTTTTACCAATTCCCCGCAACTCTTAGTTAGTCTTGTCTCTTCTTAGCCCGTTGGCTACGATTGTAGTTGTAATTTTAGTTTTTGAGTTGTTATAATAAAATTCTATCGTTCGACAAAAAAAAAAATTAAATAGGGAACAATTTGATTTAATATTCTTTCACTAAAACGGGAAATTCATCGAGTTAATTGGTCTCCATCACTACAAACAAATTCCGGTTTGACTGACAAAATTTACTGACAGAAATGATTTTGTTACTAAATTTTACAATTACCTACAGAATAAAAAATATCATTTTCCTCCAAATTATACCGACAGTTTTTTAATTACCGACAAATTCTTTATAGGTATTTACTAACAATTTTAGATTTTGTAGGTAAATAATTTACCTACAATAATTTTACCTATATTTTACAATTTTTTTAATACTTACCTACAAATTTATTGTAGGTAAACTGGTTTTTTTCTTGTAGTCGTCATCATAGTTATTAATTTTTTTATTTCTTGATCGTTTATTATCATGTTAGTTGTTCATATGGAGGTGGATGAAACAATGTATTATAATAGCACGACATGCTCATTGGTGGGATCAAACCCTAGCTGACGGGAGTAAGGGGTTGGGGTTATTACTCTTTCCCAAATGACTAGGACTATTAATGGAATGATAGATGTCTCATAGGTCGTAAAGGAAGTATGAGATATGGGTAGACTGTAAAGAAAGTATGCATGAAATATGCGCTCCCAACTAATGTAGGGATACCTTTGGGTCCGGAAAAGAAAAAAAACAAGTTAAACTTTTATTTAACTTGAAATTGAATTTACGCAATCACGCAACTACTATATTTTATTCGTTTTCTTGGAATAGAATATGTTAAACAAATAAAATTATTATATGTATTAGATGGAACCCACATTAATAGTTGGTCGAAGTTTAGCCAAAACAAATGTTATAAATCAAATTTCTAGAATTGTGTAGGTCTCCTTTCAAAAAAAAAAAAAAAAGAAAGAATTGTGTAGATCTCTGAGACTTTTATTTCATCGATCTCTAAAATGGTTTAATTTAATGTGATTTGGAATGCGACTCAATTGAGTTAAAAACTAAGAAAGCGTGTGAATAAAACAACTATATTATTCAAACTCCACATATTTAGTTTCTCAATTACATATCCACACCAAGAAAACAATCAAATTCAAACGAAAAAATTCATATGGAATAAAAAACTGTTGGAATTTTCAAAATTCTAATGAAAATTCTAATACTACAGTATACCATTGGAAAATTTCAACATAAAGTCCAATAATAACCAAAACCATTTGTTACTGTTGGAATATTTTTTCCATTGGAATTTTGTCATTCCAACGGCCATTATACCAATGGTGCCTTTTCATTGGAATTTCTGTTGGAATTGATAATTCCAATGGAAATTGGCCAAATACCAACGGATCTTTTTCGTTGGAATTCCCTTGTTTTCTTGTAGTGATGATTTATTTCGTAACCAAATAAAAAATTTAATACAGTTTTATATTTTTCAACTCATTTTTGTTTTACCACACTTTATTGCTTTAAAATAAGGTTAATTAATGTCGACCTTACACGTGACCAACATAATATTTAGTCGTACTTGGTTGACTTAATTTTGTGATGAGATAACCATAACATTTAATCGTAATGAGTATCTCATTTCTTATAAATTAAAACAATATTTATCATTCGTACATATAAACAGTGAGACATAATTTTTGTCATGCATTTGCCAATGCATCAAGTTCGTATAACATTGATAATATCCCGTCCCCTAATCAAGATCAAATGGGCAGACTTATAAAAACCCGGCTAAACACATTCTGTAATTTAAAAATATTTTAACATATCGACAAGAAACCATATCACGGGCTATTCCAGAAACCATATCGACACTATTGTTAGTGATGAATCGGATTTTAAATGGAGGCTTACGGGATTTTATGGATGTCCGGAAACCGCAAGGCGAAGGGAGTCGTGGAATTTGTTAAGGCATCTCAAATCATTATTTACGGATCTGTGGTGTTGTATAGGCGACTATAATGATATACTACAACCGGAGGATAAAAAGGGGCGAAATGAACATCCGAATTGGATTTTGCAGGGGTTTAGGGAAGCTGTATTGGATTGCGACCTTCGTGATCTTCATTTGCATGGATATCCGTATACTTGGTCTCGAGGTAAAGGAGGGGCGAATGCGGTGGAAGAACGCATTGATCGTGCCATGGTTAATTCAGAATGGAGTCAGAAATTTCCTAATGCTATTTTGAATAATACAGTAGCCGCATTGTCTGATCATTCCCCACTTGTGTGCTAGACACGTGTGTGGTCTCTCGTCAGGAAAATCGGCGGAAATTTAAATTTGAGAATTGCTGGCTTCGGGAAGAGGGGTTGGCGGAAGTAGTCAGAGGGGTTTGGACGATGACACATGGAAATCCAATTCAAAAACGATTATCTTCTACAACCCACAGTTTGCAGGTTTGGGGGAAGAACATTAACAAACATTTTAAGGAGGAAATAAAAAAGTGTAATGAATTGTTACTTGTTCTTCGAGGAAAAAATAGAGAGGAAGATGTGTGTCGGATGAATGTGATTAAGAAGAGATTGGGAGCGTTATTGATTCAAGAAGAATGTTATTGGAAACAATGGGCCAAGGTCCATTGGTTAAAAGAGGGAGATAGTAATACTCGTTTTTTTCATAATCATGCGAAGGCTCGAAGGAATAAGAATTGGATTTACAAGTTACATGATTCGAATGGGGTCTGGTGTGATAATCAGGAAGGAATTTGTGGAATTGTGAAGAGATATTATACTAATATTTTCGCACAAACTTCTTACAACTTGGAGCCGGTCATTGAGGTTGTTCGGCATTGTGTTACAGAGGAGCAGAACCATGAGCTTACTTCTGAATTTTCAATGGCTGAATTTAATAGGGCGGTAAAACAGATGCATCCAGACAAGTCTCCAGGGCCCGATGGATTTAATCCTGCCTTTTTTCAGCGATTCTGGCCTATGATTGGATGAGGTTTTTAAAGTTGCATAAATTGGCTTCGGAATGGATCTTTCCCAGAAGGTATTAATGATACGAATATCGTTTATTCCGAAATGTCATGAGCCATGTAGTCTGAAAGATTGGAGGCCAATTTCCTTGAGTAATGTTATTTATAAAATTTTGGCGAAGATTTTGGCTAATAGAATCAAGAAAGTGATTTCGGGGTTAATTTCTTTAAATCAATGGCTTTTGTACCTGGGAGATCGATTATTGACAACGTGCAGATAGCCTTTGAGACTATTCATAGTATGAAGAGAAAGGTGAAGGGTAGATTTGGAGATGCAGCTTTGAAAATAGATATTAGTAAAGCGTATGATAGTATCAATTGGAGGTTTCGGAAGCTATGATGATAAAAATGGGGTTTGACAGAAGATGGGTGAATGGATCATGATGTGTGTGACGTCAGTTCGGTACACTATTAGTATTAACGGGGATGATGTTGGTCCAATTATTCCGTAACGCGGGCTAAGACAAGGTGATCCTCTTTCTCCATATCTTTTTATTTTATGTGCGGAAGGTCTTTCCTTTTTAATAAAGGATGTGGAATCTAAGGGTAGGTTGCATGGGGTGAGAGTGTGTAGACGCTCCGTCTATATCGCACTTATTTTTTGCAGATGATAGTCTCCTTTTCTTTCGAGCTTCTATTGATGAATGTATTGCTATTAAAAATATTTTGGAGGTTTATAAACAAGCTTCGGGCCAAGGAGTTAATTTTGATAAATCTGGGATAATGTTTAGCTCGAATGTTCCGCTTGATACAAAGAATTTTTTGCGTCAAGAATTGGGTGTGAGACAGAATTTAAATACTAGAAAGTATTTGGGTTTGCCATCATTAATTGGTAGAAAGAAAAAGGAAGTGTTTCGCCATGTTAGAGATAAAATGTGGAGATATATTCAACAATGGCAAGGCCAACGGCTTTCTAGAGGAGGAAAAGAGATTTTAGTAAAAGCTATAGCACAAGCGGTTCCTACCTATGTGATGAGTACGTTTCTACTTCCTACTTCTTTATTGGAGGAGCTTGAAAGGATGTTGAATTTGTTTTGGTGGGGGAATGGTAAAGATACCTCGAAAGGTATTAAGTGGATGAAATGGGGTAGTATGTATGCTCGTAAAGAAGAAGGTGGTTTGGGGTTTAGGGAATTTTTCTGTTTTAATATGGCTCTTTTGGGTAAACAAGGATGGAAATTTATTTCGGAACCAGATGCGTTAGTTACGAGGGTCTTCAAAGCCAAATATTTCCCGAATGGGGATTTTCTTGATTCTAAACTAGGATCGTGTCCTAGTTTTATTTGAAGAAGCGTCTGGAGTTCAATTGTGGTGCTTAAAAAAGGGGTGAGATGGAGAATTGGTGATGGTTCCCTTATTAGTGTGTGGGGGCAACCATGGTTAAGGGATGAAACTAATTTTTTTGCTACAACCCCTGCTCAATCGGAATTGAGTAGCATTCGAGTTCATGATTTGTTAATCCCTGGGAGTCGATGTTGGGATACTGAGCTGGTGGATGACGTATTTAATAGCAGAGATGCGCAGTTGATCAAAAACTTACCTATAAATCAGGTGGGAACTATGGATCGAAAAGTATGGCATTTTTCTAAAAATGGACGGTATTTGGTGAATAACGTCTATCAGGTGGTGTTTAATGAAGGTAATGCAATTAGAGAAGATCAGGCTGGGATGTGGAGGAAGATGTGGAATTTGAATATTCCCCAAAATGTTAAGCATTTTATTTGGCGGTTATGCAAGGATTGTCTTCCAACTCATAGTAATCTTTCTAGGAAGCATATTGCTGTTGATTGTAATTGTGTGCTGTGTAATTCTGATTTAGAAACGGGTTGGCATATTTTTATTCAGTGCAGATACAACAAATCTTGTTGGGAGAAGGCAGGGTTGGCAGATTTAAAGGAGATTTGGGCTGAGAATGTTGAATCCTTGCAAGACTTTATGGGAAATATGCTTAAGTTCAAAGATCAGTGGAGGGTGGCCAAGTCAATCATGCTGTTGTGGAGTCTGTGGAATGAGAGAAATGATGAGGTATGGAATAAAAAACATAACTTTGTGGAAGGAGCTGTTAGAATGGCCATAAATGTGATTATGGATTGGTGTTCTGTTAATGCAGTGGTTGAATCTAATAAAAATGACAGCAAACTCAAACAGCAAATGGAGAAATGGAATAAGCCTGAGTTTCCTTTTTTCAAATGTAATGTTGATACCTCTCTTTCAATGGTTGAAAATGCAACTAGTGTAGCAATGGTTGTGAGGGATGATAATGGCGAATTTGTTGTTGCTCGATCAGTTGTGTATCCGGGTTTATATCAAGTTCGGGAAGCGGAAGCGATCGGGGTTAGGGATGCGTTATCATGGACAAAGAGCTTGGACTGAAATATGTGATTATAGAGACGAATGCAAAATATGTGGTGGAGGGTTTGGCTACTATGGAGATTGGAATTTCTGAGTACGACAGTATATTGAAGGAATGTCGTATTTTACTTCAAAGTGAACCTGCCTTTTCGGTAACTTTTGTTCGTAGAAATGGCAATAAGGTTGCTCATGCACTAGCAAAAGAAGCTTCTTCTTTTGGTAGTCCATCAGTGTGGAGTTTTCCACCCCTTTGTATTGTGAACTTTATCATTGATGATTTGTGCTATTAATAAAATTTCCTTTTTACTTCAAAAAAAAAATATTTTAACATAATATTTTTAATAATATTAATACTATTACAATTATCTAAAAATATATCGTTTTAAAATAAACTAACATAAAAAATATATATATAGGATATGGATCAAATAGGTCCTCCTACTTGGGGTGAGTCCATGGGGACACATCCTAACCATAGATCAACAATTTTGGGTGGCCCATATTTTTAGGGCTTTTTTATGTTTATTTTTTGTTTCATCAATTAAAAAGGGTAGAGTGGTAATTTGGCACTTTGAAATCAGTTACTAAGATTTCATTCCATCTTTCACGCAATTTCACACACTCTTCACGCATACTCTCTCTCCAGCGTTTCAGTTTCAAAAAAATTTCTCTGTTGCTTATGTAGTATAGGATTGTTGCTTATGACTTGCTTATGTAGTTAATGTATATGTGGTGCATGTGTAGTGTATATTCGTTGCTTATGTAGTATATGTTTATCGCTTATGTAGTATGGGTTTGTTGCTTATGACTTGCTTATGTAGTTAATGTATTTGTGGTGCATGCGTAGTGTATATTTGTTGCTTATCTAATATAGACTTGTTGCTTATGTAGTATGAGTTTGTTGCTTATGACTTGCTTATGTAGTTAATGTATCTGTGGTGCATACGTAGTGTATATTCGTTGCTTATGTAGTATAGGCTTGTTGCTTATGTAGTATGTGTTTGTTGCTATGACTTGCTTATGTAGCTAATGTATTCGTGGTGCATACATAGTGTATGTTTGTTGCTTATGTAGTATATGATTGTTGCTTATGTAGTATGGATTTGTTGCTTATGACTTGCCTATGTAGTTAATGGTATATAAAAACACAATGACACATCTACACAAACAACAAATTACATTTTCATAAGCAAACTTCGAACTGAAGTCAAGCTCTAGCAACTATGACAAATTGTCTGCAACTTTTTTCACACAATGCGTTGAAGAAGAAGGATGAATGATTTCTCACAGTAGTGAGTTGAAGAAGAAGGATGATGATTAAGGAAGATGAGATTTGTTCACGTTGAATTTGATGTGAGATTTGGATAGATTCTGTGATCATAATGTGAACAGAATCCCATGAATATTGGGTAATTTTGTAGGATGACTAATTTACCCTTTTCTCTAATGACCAACATTTAATCTGAATTTTTAGTTCTAAAATCACAACCATTGAAAAATCTAGATATGTGGCTAGATATAGGGGTTATATGAGACCATCTTATAGGGCAAGTCCATAGGGACTAATCCTAGCCACATATCTAGATTTTCTAATGGCTGTGATTTTAGAGTTAAAATTACAAATTAAATCCTGGAAAATAGAGGAGGGGTAAATTAGTAATCCTACAAAATTACCCAGTTATCATGGGATTCTGTTCACATTATGATCACATAATCTCTCCAAATCTCACATCAAATTCAACGTGAACAAATCTCATTCTCTTTCTTCTTCGAACGCTCTTCATGAGAAAAAACAATCATTCATATTCTTTTTCAACGCACTACTGTGAGAAATCATTCATCCTTCTTCCTCAACGCACTATTGTGTGAAAAAAAGTTGCAGAAAATTTGCCATAGTTGCTAGAGCTCGACTTCAGTTCGAAGTTTACTTATGAAGATGTAATTTGTTGCTTGTGTAGATGTGTCATGGTGCTTTTATATACCATTAACTACATAAGCAAGTCATAAGCAACAAATCCATACTACATAAGTAACAATCCTATACTACATAAGCAACAACTATACAATATGTATGCACCACGAATACATTAACTACATAAACAAGTCATAACAACAAACCCATACTACATAAGCAACGAATATACACTACGTATGCACCACAAATACATTAACTACATAAGCAAGTCATAAACAACAAACTCATACTACATAAGCAATTAATATACACTATGTATGCACCACGAATACATTAACTACATAAGCAAGTCATAAGCAACAACCCTATACTACATAAGCAACAGAGATTTTTTTTTGAAACTGAAACGCTGGAGAGAGTGTGCGTGAAGAGTGGGTGAAATCGCGTGAAAGAGGGAATGAAATTTCAATAACTGATTCTATAATGCAAAATGACAACCCTACCCTTCTCAGTTGCTGAAACAAAAATAATAAACATAAAAACCCCATAAAAATCTGGACCACCCAAAATTGTTAAATTATGGTTAGAATGTGTCCTCATGGACTCACCTCAAGTAGGAGGACCTATTTGATCCATATCATATATATATATATATATATATATATATATATATATGCCCCTGGGGCATAGCTCAACTAGTAAAGGACTTGGGTGATTTGATGTCTGCTTGCTGGCACCCACAGTGTGGTTGTTCAAATCCCTCTGGTAACGATTTGTAGGATGGAGGAGAACTTCTTGTGTGGTGACTCAGTCTTCGGCAGCCCAACGACCCTGACTAGTTGAGACATAACCCGCGCTTCACATCCTCCACGAAACTCTAGGACAAGGGCAGTGGGGGCCATCAGGGATGGGGTTCATCCTTATATATATATATATATATATATATATATCATAGGTTTGTAAAGATAAATAAAATAAATGAATTGGGTTTGGATGGTGTCCACTGTCCAATGATATATTCAGTGGAGTGCACGGAATATAATTTATATATACTTAATGGAAAAAGAAACTTAAATTCCCAAGAAAAATGGGGTGAACCTCTTTCCTTTTCTGTGCGCAATTCCACTTTTCTACTTGCCATGTGATGAGAAACTTTTGACTTTTGATCCCTCTTTCTTCTTTGAATGAATTACGTGTTATTATTATTGTTGGGTAAAATATATGGTGGAAGGTTTCTGTTTGAAGAAAAATGGCTGGAATTGATTGACACGCATTTTGCATGTATTTTGGGCTTAATCTTGACTATAATATGTTGATATTCATGCATTATATGAATAAATAAGGTTATATTCTTGTTTTGTGGAAAATGATTACGCTTTGCTCGTTTTGTAGGAATTTATCGTTAATTGTAGCACTTTGGCAACAATTCGGAGGATTGCAATCGCCAATATTTAATGTGAAGTACGATGTTTGGAGTTGAGTCGAGAAGAAGTTAGATGAACCGTGCAAAAATCGGAAGAAAACAACCGAGTACGCATTGCTACATGTGAGCACGGGCAGGGCGTGCTCCCTAGCACGGCCCGTGCTCAACCTAAAAGTGAAGACCCTGAGTTTAGCTACCAGCACGGGCAGCCCGTGCCTCCTGCAGACTTTTGACAACCCGTGCGGCACCCATCACGGGCTGGGCATGCCATATGGCACGACTCGTGCTTCACTGCGGGAAAAACAGAGTTTGACTCGTTTTCAACTAGGTTTCGACCCAAATGAAGTACAAATAGACCCACGGAGGCCACAAACAGGGACACACTGATTTCTACCCTAGAAACCAGAGAAAAGAGCAGTTTTCCACCGGAAACTTCGAGAGATCGATCAAGACTGCAACCACACCTTCAAGGATTGAAGATAGATCGAGAGATCGTCATCATCCCCGAGTCACTCATTCCATCATATCGTTATTTCAATTAGTTAGATTTTTTATTATGAATAATTTGTCTATGAATTGTTTATCTTCAATATCTGGCTAAACATCTTGTGATTCCGGGTTTGGGAGTAGGTTAATAAACACTTTTATTTGATGATTAAGGATAACTGAGGTTAATGTTTTCTTTCTCTATTCAAGTACTTTGATTTAATTCTTGTTTTATCAAAAGACCTTTGATCTAAACTTGTTTGATGTATTGATTCATAATTCTAACCGATGAGTTTCAATACTAGATCTTGAGTATTTGACACAAATAGATTGCATGATTGAGAAGTCTGTGAATATTTGTGAGATCTTATAATCTTTTGAACTTTTGGGAGTTAGGTATCTCACGTTGAGTAGAGATGCTAGCGTAGATATTCCAATCAACGCTTTTACATACATCTCGAGAGAGAGGGTAAATTACATTGGTGATTGATCTATAGAGAAGAATACGTTTAACCTTGGTTTGATTAATCTGAGAATAAAAGTGGGATATTAACTGAAACCATAACCCAGAAATCCATCATTTCATACTTGATATTTCAATCGCTTTTTGCTTTGTTATTTTTAGGATTAATTTCTGCTTTAGTATTAACAAAACCAATCCATCACAGTTCGATCGTTTTAGATAAAAATAGGGCTATTATAATCCAATACTTAGTATTTATTAATCCCTGTGGATTCGACCTTACAAACCCTATTCTATAAACTGAACCGTACACTTGCTGTGAAGCTAAAAATAAGGCGAACAAGTTTTTGGCGTCGTTGTCGTGGATTAATCAAATTTTTAGTACTAATATTGCGATAAATAGAACTATTCTTAATCTAGACATTTTTTCTTTTCTTTTTAGTTTGTTGTTTAATTCTACTTTTATTGTGGTTGACTTATTTTCTTTAGTTGGTTCAGGTAGTGCATGATCACTCATTCGAAGCAAGGAGAATTAGCACCGTTCATACCGGAGGTTGAGGCTTTTGCTAGGTGAAATAGTGTGGCTACTAAACGGGCAGAAAGACTGCAAGAACAGACTATGGCATACATAGAAGGTAACAACGGAGGAAATAATGGGGGCAAAAACGGAGGTAACAACCGGGCCAATAGGGTCAATGTCGAGTTACCAGTACCATAGGTTCCAGTGGCTCCGGCAGTCCAACAACAGGCGATTCATGATTACTTTCGCCCAATCAATCGCAACTATGGTGGAATTGCCAATGTCCCAATCAATGCGAATAATTTTGAGTCAAGCCAAGATCGATATCGATGGTGCGTTGAGAATCAGTTGCTGGGGGTTTCCGTCTGAAGATCCCAATTCTCATCTTGCGAATTTCATACAGATTTGCAATACTATCAAGATGAATGGGGATCGATGATGCTATACGCCGCTTATTTCTTTCTCTTTAAGGGATAAGTGTTAGAATCGGCATGGCACCCTAACTCGGGAAGTGTGAACAATTGGGATGGTGAGCTAGAGGTTTTGTTCAAATATTTCCCACCAAGCAAGACACTACACTTATAAGCGAGATCCCCGATTGAGGCAGTTTGACTCACGAGCCTTTATACGAGGCCTGGGAGAGATTAGGGATTTGTTGAGGAGGTGCCCGCAAAGATGATTTCTCGAAGATCAACAACTCTGCTTCTTTTACAACGGGTTGATGGGACAGACTAGATCATTTGTAGATGTTGCAGCTGGGGGTGCGCTACTCGCAAGGTTTCCGGAGAATGCGTTCAACTTGTTGGAGGATATGGCCATGAATAGATATCAATGGCCCTCCGAGAGGACTAATGTGAAAAAGGTAGCCGAAGTCTCTGATTCGGACCCAATTAAAGAGTTGGCAGCCCAGATGGCCGTATTGACAAACCAGTTGAGTGCTTTGACTAAGGCAAATGAGGGAAATACGGGTGCAAGTAATGGGGGTGTTCCTCTAGATCTAATAGAGGAAGCAAATTATGTGAATAACCGGAATTTTAACAATTTCCGGAACAATCAAAATCCCACTCATTACCATCCGAGCTTAAGGAACCACGAGAACTTCTCTTACGCGAACACGAAGAATGTGATGCGACCACCGCCGGGGTTTAACGTGACAAATGGTGTCATTACTGCAGATCCTAAGCCAACCATGGAGGATATGTTCACCTCATTTATGAGTGAGACGAGGAACAGGTTCAACAAGGATGAGGCAAGGATGGATAAAATTGAAAATCATGTCACACAATTGGGGTCCCAAATGAAAAATCTTGAAACTCAAATAGGCCAAATAGCTACGATTATTGGTGGGCAGCATCAAAAAGGTCAATTTCCGAGCAACACTGAGGTTAACCTGAAGGAACAGTGTAACATCATTCGTCTGAGGAGTGGTACGGAATATGAAGGGTCGAAAATACCAGGAATTGTTGAATAGACACAGTGGAGCACGACCCGTGCGCCCTGCAGGGGCAGCGATCCTTACACCGACAAACGCGGAAACTGAAGCAAATGGAGATGTTGAGGCCAAGGAAGGAGTTGGGGATCATAGTGCTGAACAAAAAGGGGCTGAGAAGCTTAAATCTTTCTCTAACTCTGAGCTTTCAAATTTTTCTATACCACTTCATTTCCCTCAACGTTTTAACAAAAAAAAGTTAGACTCCCAATTTACTAAATTCTTAGACATCTTTAAGAAACTGCATATTAACGTACTGTTTGCAGACGCATTGGAGAAGATGCCCAATTATGCGAAGTTTTTGAAAGAAGTGATGTCAAAGAAGAAAAAGTTGGCAGAATTCGAGACAGTCAATTTGACCGAGGAGTGCAGCGCGATCATTCAAAGGAAACTACCACATAAGCTCAAAATCCGGGGAGTTTCACTATCCCTTGTGCTATTGGTGGTGTTGTATTTAAGAAAACACTTGTGATCTAGGAGCAAATATTAATCCAATGCCCTTGTCCATTTTCAGGAAACTTGGATTAGGAGAGGTGAAGCCGTCCATGGTCACCTTACAGCTAGCGGATAGATCACTCACATACCCCAAGGGAATCGTGGAGGATGTGATCGTGAAGGTAGACAAGTTCATATTCCCTGTGGACTTTCTAGTGCTTGACATGGAGGAAGATCGAGACGTCCCTCTAATACTCGGGCGTCCATTCCTAGCCACTGCACGCGCATTGATAGATGTTCAAAAAAGAGAGCTCACATTACGAGTTAATCATGAGCAAGTGTTGTTCTCCATTTATAAGGTTGGGAACCATCATGATAACATGGAGTATTGTAAATCAATATCTGTCGTCGATTTAAATGCTAATACTTTTAATCCGAGTCATTGTGTGTGCTAGAGATCATGTGCAAGGCGTACTAAATGATGAGAAAGCAAAGCACACGATAAAGACCAGCAGCTCGGAAGCACGCGTATATTACCGCTCGAACGATGCAAACGAGAAGAACATGGCATTTGACCGACGGGTGACCTCTACGCTAGAGGCATTCAAAGGAGGTTCAAATCTATGCGAGTTGAATTGGCAAGGAGAAGAGCATGAAGAAGTGACTAGCATCACTTGGCTGGAACCATGATCGAATAAAATAGGCGTCAAGCTATAAACGCTAAATTTAGCGCTTGTTGGGAGGCAACCCAATGGTTTTGTTGTTTTATTTATTCCCATGTTTTCTTGGTTTGTTTTTTTTCCTTTTCTAAGTTAGGATTTAATTGTTTTCATAGGTTAGAAGTTTTCCCTATTTTTCTAAAACAAAAAAGTGAAAAATCGAAATAAGGTTCGGCCCCTAGCACGGGCAGCCCGTGCTGTACCCGCACCTGGGAGTTTTTGTTCAGCCCCTAGCACGGGCCGCCCGTGCCGTTTGTCATGGCCTGTGCTCCTTCAGACTTTGGGGCTCTATTCTTCGGCCCCTAGCACGGGCCGCCCGTACCGTTTGGCACGGCCCGTGCCCCTTTACGCTGGGGCATAAATTCAGTCGGGCAGAGGCTAATTTTTTCACAAAAATTCAACTCCCCTCGCGCACAGACATACAAGAAGCGAACCCCCTCAAATTTTTTGAAATTTCTCCTAGAATATCAACACTAATCACCTCCCACACTACTCTAAACACAAAGCACACTTGTAAATTTGCTTGGAAGCAAGGATTTGGGGTAGAAAGCACTTAGGGTTTCAAAATCCAACTCTCTTCAAATTCTCGGGATTTAAGGTATGAATTACACTTTTTATGTCGAATTTCTTGAGGATTATGGATTAGGGTTGATATATGATGCTTGTTTGATACTTTTGCCATGTATTGATTGAAATTTTCTATTAGGCATTTTATCGAACACCTTGTGGGTTGATGAATTAGGATGATTTTGGGTTGATTGCTTGATGGATTATACATGAGCTAGATTGTTTAGGGTGTTAGTGGCTAAGATTATGGGCAATTATATTGGTATTTGCGTTGAAAGCTTAATTGTGGATTAAATTGTTGAGATGAGACACTATACCTTTGTTGAATTGTGGATTTTACTTGGCACATACGGATTCTCACGATTGTTTTGCCAGGTACTAATTCAAACAAATGGCTGAACCACAAAGAGGTCGGGGTGGACGTTAGAGGAGACCCGCTCAGGAGATTGATCTAAATAGCCCCTTAGCGTATGGACTCACCTTCACCAAGCCAGAATTGATGGAAAAATGGAACCGGTTGATCACTCGTACATTCACACCTTCACTCTATGCCGACGATGAGTGTACCCGAGCTCTCGGGATACATGAGGAGGTGTGGCTAATGTTTGAATGAGTAGGATGGGCTGCCTTCAAGCAAGGGCGGTGGTCGACATTCAAAACACCCGCCCTCGAGTTCTTGAGCACAATATACGTTACAGAGACGCGAGTAAGGAATGAACCTCACAAAATCAGTTTCAGATTGGGCAACATTTGGAGAAATGTCACCATCACCGAACTGAACCAGATTTTTGGGGTACCATAAAATGCCCCGTACTAACCTATCGCAAATTACAACTCGCGAGAATTCTGGCGAATGTTGACTGAAACCCCAGAAACCGGCCTAACGCAATACGCGGCGTGCACATCCAAGGCCTTGTCACTCCGCAACCACATATTTCGATACATTCAGAAAGTGACGGCACATTCCGTGTTTGCTCGCCACAACAACGGGGGTATGAAAGCGAGAGAGCTATACTTACTTTGGTGTATGCTCACCCGCATCCCTTATAATATGGCGGCAAACTTCATGGACAATGTCGTTTATATCTCTCAGCAAGACACAAGGATAATCTTAATTGGGGGAATGATCACCCCCATTGCTCGACATTTTGGGGTTGACATGAGCCACATGGAGCCTATAGATGGCAGTCGTTGCGTCAACATGCAAGCCCTCCGCACCATGAAGATTATCACTGAAGATGAGCATATCCTCTGTTTTCAACAAAAAGTCGGGTTGCTTTTCCCTAACCCACAAACTTCATTTGTTGTGGTAGACAACCAAATCAACTGGCTCATGTACTCGGACGAACATATCCAAGCCATGGAAGGTTTGACAACATGGAAAAGGAGAAGGGTAGTCGGGTTACCTGACGAAGAGGACTTGGTAATGGAGGCACATGAGTATGATAGGCATGAGAGGGGATTCGAGCAGGGCTTCCAGCAGGGAGGCTTCGAGCAGGGCGGCCCACATAGGCGAACCGATATTCCAGAGAGCTCCCACCAAGGTGAAGAGCGTGGGGGACAGTACGATCATGATAGATTCTGTGCCTTTGAGGAAAGCTTGCGACAGCATAGAGACAGCTTCAGTGCTTTTAAGTCCAGGAGCAAAGGTATCAAGCTTAAAGATTGTGGTACCAAGCACAAGAGCAGCGAAAGTTGGATATATTGCAGACATTGCATCAGATTGAGAATTGGCATATCTCCCAGGGCCACTTTCCGCCGCCACCCCCACAGTGATCCAGGTCCTATCCACACTTTTCTTTGAAATTCTGCCTTCTCTTTCATGTGCTATAATTTCATTCAAGTTTGGGGGAGAGGTAGTATTTTTTTATGGGTGTGGCGTTTGCATTCATTTAGTTGCATTTAGAGCATATAAGTTGCATTGCATTAGATGTTTGAATTTTTTTTATGGTTTTAGCACGTTTATCGCTTTAGCACATTTATTGCTTTCCTAGTTGTTAGGGAGTGAGTTGACCGCTATTGTGTGTTTGTTGTGTTGATTGTGATCTTGATCTTGGGAGCATTTGCGGATCGATTTGTGTTGTTTTGAATTGGATGTTGAGTGTGAGTCGATCGGATTGAGAATAGTTAATATGGAGCATGTGATTATTGGATCATGGTTAACATACTTCGAATTATGTACTTACAAGCCTGTGAGCTTTTGAGCATTTACTGCTTTCATATTATGCAGTCTTGTTTGTGATTGAGTGTGGCATTCATGTTGATTTGAATTCTAGAACTTGCTCTGGTATCTCCGTCAAAGCCATATATTGTATGCATTCATGAAGATGATTTTAGGCCATTTTTGTTAAGCCTTTCAAGCCTTTTGCCTACCTTATGATATTTGACTTCCCTAGTTAGCCAATTTGAGCCTATTACCTGATTTTTTGATAGCCACATTTCAAGCCTTCGAACTTTATGTGATATATTTGTTACCCTAAGCTTAAGCGTATAGCGTTGAGTAAAAGGGGATGAATAAAGGGTTAAATTAATGGGTATCAAGAAGTTAGAAAATGTGTAGATGTTGGTTGCTTGGGGGATAAAAGAAAAAAGGAGGAAAAAGTGGAAAAATACTCACAAGGAGTCGGAAAAAAATCGACTGCAAAAAAAAAAGTGAGTCGGCCAGAAGTGAAAAATAGGCTGAGAATTGTGATGTAAGGCGAAGGGGAATAATTTGTATGGAAAAAAAGGGAGAAATAGAGAGGTGATAAGATATAAGGCGATTGGGAGTACATAGTTGATTGGTATTAGAATAACTGTTTGAGAAAAACGATGTGCTTACCAATCTATACGCTTGAGTTGAGTCACTTTATCCATATTTCCCTACCTTAACCAAAGAGCCTTCATTACAACCATAAATAAAGTCCTTTATGATTTGTGAATTGCATACAAACTAGTGGCGGAGATGTGAGAAAATTTGCAAGCATATGGTAATTCTTCAACATCGATAAGATTTGAGCGAATACACGTCCCTTATCATTCTAGTGAGTATAGTATACACTTTATCCCTGAGATGCGTGATTTGAAGTATTTTACCATAATTTTTATAAATTTGTGCTCCATGTTAGCTCTTTGAAACTTGGTTGATTTGTGCTTGATGTCTAGGGATAGATGACATGAATTGATTGTGATGCGGTGTTCTTAAGTTGCTCTTCTTTACTCCATTTGTGTTGTCTTCTTTATAAAGTGTTGACCGGGACTGTCAACAGTATAAGTTTGGGGGTTTGATTGACACGTATTTTGTATGTATTTTGGGCTTAATCTTGGCTAGAATATGTTGATATGCATGCGCGCATTATATGAATAAATATGGTTATATTCTTGTTTTGTGGAAAAGGATTACGCTTTGCTCGTTTTGTAGGAATTTATCGTTATTTGTAGCACTTTGGCAACAATTCGGAGCATTGCAATCGCCAATATTTAATGTGAAGTACGATGTTTGGAGTTAAGTCGAGAAGAAGTCAGACGAACCGTGCGAAAAATGGAAGAAAACAGCCGAGTACGCATTGCTACATGTGAGCACGGGCAGGGCGTGCTCCCTAGCACGGCTCGTGCTCAACCTAAAAGTGAAGACCCTGAGTTTGGCTACCAGCACGGGCAGCCCGTGCCATTTGGCATGGTACGTGCCTCCTGCAGACTTTTGACAACCCGTGCGGCACCCAACACTGGTTGGGCGTGCCATATGGCACGGCCCGTGCTCCTCTGCGGGAAAAACAGAGTTTGACTCGTTTTCAACTAGGTTTCGACCCAAACTAAGTACAAATAGACACGGGGCGGCCACAAACAGGGACACGCTGATTTCTACCCTAGAAACCAGAGAAAAGAGCATTTTTCCACCAGAAACTTCGAGAGATCGATCAAGACCGCAACCACACATTCGAGGATTGAAGATAGATCGAGAGATCGTCATCATCCCCGAGTCACTCATTCAATTGTATCGTTATTTCAATTAGTTAGATTTTTTATTATGAATAATTTGTCTGCGAATTGTTTATCTTCAATATCTGGCTAAACATCTTGTGATACCCGAGTTTGGGAGTAGGTTAATAAACACTTTTATTGATGATTAAGGATAATTGAATTTAATGTTTTCTTTCTCTATTCAAGTACTTTGCTTTAATTCTTGTTTTATCAAAAGGCATTTGATCTAAACTTGTTTGATGTATTGATTCATAATTCTAATCGATGAGTTTCAATACTAGATCTTGAGTATTTAACACAAATAGATTGCATGATTGAGAAGTTTGTGAAAATTTGTGAGATCTTATAACCTCTTGAACTTTTGGGATTTGGGTATCTCATGTTGAGTAGAGATGCTAGCATAGATATTCCAATCAATGCTTTTACATACATCTCGAGAGAGAGGGTAAATTACATTGGTGATTGATCTATAGAGAAGAATACGTTTAACCTTGGTTTGATTAATCTGAGAATAAAAATGGGATATTAACTGAAACCATAAACCAGAAATCCATCATTACAAACTTGATCTTTCAATCGCTTTTTACTTTGTTATTTTTAGGATTAATTTCTGCTTTAGTATTAACAAAACCAATCCATCACAGTTTGATCGTTTAGATAAAAATAGGGCTATTATAATCCAATACTTAGTACATTAATTTATTAATCCCTGTGGATTCGACCTTGAAAACCCTATTCTATAAATTGAACCGTACACTTGCGGTGAAGCTAAAAATAAGACGAACAGGAATAGAGTATTTAGGCGTCGAGGCATGATTTAGAATCAATCACCGCAAGACGAAAACGCCCCGTATATCGAGTGCTTACGATTCTGACGGTCGCATTTAAGATACAACGAATTTATTCAGTTTCGGTTAGCAGCACAGCAAAACCGGAACAACAGCGAACAAGCGAAGTGTTTGACAACTTTCAAGCTTTCAAGGAGAAAATGGGACAAGATGCAAAATGTAATGCTCGATTTTTAGTTATCTGATAATTTTGTATTTTTTTTTCATTAGTAGGGTCGAGTAATTATAGGCCACAGGTGCCTCGTATGGAAATATCGCGTCTTTTGGTTCGAAAAGAGACCTTTTGCACTGAACAGTCGCACATGCGCAGGGGATCACGACAAGGCGCACGGTCGTGCGCATGCCCGTGCTTGCAGACGCAAAACTTCGGCCCCTAGCACGACGCTGACGCACGGGCCGTGCCCCAGCCCGTGCACTGGCTCGCAACTCTGCGGCAGGTAGCACGACCTGTGCTCCCGCCCGTGCGTGGGGCCGAACCTTCTCCCAGGTTGAACTCTTTTAATTAATTACGAAAATTAATTAAATCAATTTAATTAATTATAAAAATTAATTAAACATTTAATTTTAAAGGTTTTTGGTCCATAAAGAATAAGGGCCTTAAATCCCAAACCCACGGCCCGCGACCCAGACCTGGGCCGGGCCGGATCGAGCCGAGCCGGCCGGTGGGCGGGCGGTGGTGCGCGCGCGGCGTGTGTGCTTTAAACCAAACCCACAAGCATGTAGGTCCTCACCCCTTTAGAAACTTGGGTGCCCCCAAGGGCCCAAACCCATATGTTCAACTTGGGATATATTAAGTGTGCAACTTAATCCTCTTTTTCCTATGTGGGATGGAGCATCTCTCCTTCCCCACATTTTTCATTTTTCATACAATTTATTTGTATTAAGTGGCTAATTTCTAGCATTAATTTCTCATTCACCCGGAATCGGTTTTGAGAAATTCCAAATGTTATTCTCATCTACTCTCTTAGTAGAATTTTACAAATAATTTAATTCTATTTTTCACTAATGGAAACCACTTAATTATTTGGTCAAAATTGGGTCAACACCCAATTCATCAAGAACAAAATTCCAACAATCTCCCACATGAATGAAATTAATGCATGTGTGTGTGCAGATTCGCTTGAAAGTCTCGGTGAATCGTTATTGCATCAGGATAGGTAGCTTGTGGCTTTGAACCTTCATTAGTATAATACTATCGGATTTACTAGTTGCTTAGTGACGCGATGTCTTGAACTACTCAGCCGTTTGTGTAAACCAAGACACCAGTACTTACACAATAACAACTCTAACACTTGTTGTTATCACGTTGTGTCCATTTCGGAGGACCATATCTTAGGTTCATAAGTGTTTCTTTTGAAGCGACCATTACTTCTCACTTATATAGGTGATCTCCTATTGAAGAGTATCCTGCAATACTCCACCTTCCGGTATAGGAATCATTAAAAGTCTTAAACTTAACCTCACCACATTCAGCAGGTTTACATACACTTGGATGTATCGAGAATGAGCTAACACATTTTCCAAGTGTTCAACTGAACATTCATAACTTAGTTGTCTCATTGAACCAAGGTCTTGGGATCTCCAATTCACAAGGTTGGGTTACCGCTATGAACATTCTTTAAGTTGTGGATTTTTAAACCCATTCACCTTAACAATTTATACAGTTGATCTCGATTTATGCCTTTCGTAAGCGGATCCGCAAGGTTTTCCTTTGACTTCACGTAGTAAACCGAAATAACCTCATTTCGAAATCATCAACTGTTTATCGGTATTATGTCTACGACAAAAACGTCTAGACTTACCTCTTTTCTTTCCAAGAAATGATACCTTTAATATATACAACATTTCTTGATTTAATGATCGTACCATCACTTATATCATAAATGCTGAATTTATTACTTTCGGCGCTTCTACTTTTTCCAAAGCACCCCCACATTTCAAGGCAATCTCCTTTATGTGGTTTGCTAAAAGTACAACTCCCCTTTCAACTTTTGATATCTTGTTTAACACAAGATCATCCAGAATTCTTATGGCTCTTGGCCATTTTCATTTTATTTTGTTAGAACATTGTCCCGACAATCCAGTTAGAAT
This sequence comes from Rehmannia glutinosa, assembly GCA_016081115.2. Classification (NCBI taxonomy): domain Eukaryota; kingdom Viridiplantae; phylum Streptophyta; class Magnoliopsida; order Lamiales; family Orobanchaceae; genus Rehmannia; species Rehmannia glutinosa. The sequence goes on along the minus strand of CM071937.1, from coordinate 92,968,323 downwards.
CTCGTTCTACCAGATTTCAGATCTTAGTTCCAACAACTCCATATTTTACAAGGTGTGTAACCTTTGATGTTATCACATCTTTAGTAAGACTTCAGATTTAACTTGTTACGGTGTCTGTCTTTAGTGTTACAACACTTTTGACTACACCTCATGCAAATGTGGTTTCGCTGTTTACAACACTTTTGGCAACACCTTCTGTTACATTTAAAATGCAAACGAACCTCCACTGGTGTTCCACAAAGTATGATAATACCCCCACATTTGTTGATTTTCATTTGGAATCCCGGTTGTCTTCCTCAATCCGAAGTCGAACTATCAAATCCTCAAGCCCCATTTTCTTTCGCTTGTGCTTGAGGTGGTTCTTAAAATCTTTCCACGAACGCGGCAATTTTTCAATAATCGCAGCCACTTGGAACGACTCACTCAGAATCATCCCTTTAGACACTAAGTCGTGAAGTATTATCTGAATTTCTTGCACTTGGCTAATCACCGTCTTGGTGTCAACCATCTTATAATCTAGAAATTTACCGACTACAAATTTATTTGCACCGACATCTTGTGTTTATATTTCTTCTCCAAAGAGTCCCATAACTCTTTGAACGTTTTGAACGAACTATAGGCGTTGTAGAGTGCATCGTCCAATCCGTTCAAAATATAATTCCGACAAAGAAAATCACTGTTATGCCAAGCATCCACAGCGATTCTCCGTTCATTGTCGGATTCTTCATCACCAACAGCAGGGGGTTCCTCCTTCACGAAACGAGACAGTCCCAAGGTTGTCACGTAGAACATCATCTTCTGTTGCTATCTCTTGAAGTCGGCACCAGAGAACTTGGGCGGCTTTTCACCGTGAGCGGGAGCGGCAGCCATAGGTGTGAAAGATATCGAACTGGATGCCATCGTCTTCAACAGAAACGAAATTTTCGTCTTGCGATTGTTGGGTAAATTTCTGGTGGAAAAGGTTTCTGGTTGGAGAAAAATGGATAAAATAGAGTATTTAGGCTTAGTTGAGGCCTGATTTAGAATCAGTCTCCGCAAATGAAAACGCCCCGTATACCGAGTGCTTATGGTTCCGGCGATCGCCTCTAAGATACAACGACTTTATTCAGTTTTAGTTAGCAGCACAGCAAAACCGGAACAACAACGAACAAGCGAAGTGTTTGACAACTTTCAAGCTTTCAAGGAGGAAATGGGACAAGATGCAAAATGTAATGCTCGGTTTTAGTTATCTGATAATTTCGTTTTTTTTTCACCAGTAGGGTCGAGTAATTATAGGCCACAGGTGCCTCGTATAGAAAGATCGCGTCTTTTGGCTCGAAAAGACACCTTTTGCACTGAATAGTCGCACTTGCGCAGGAGAGCACGACCAGGTGCACGGTCGTGCACCTGCCCGTACTTGCAGGCGCAAAACTTCGGCCCCTAGCACGACCCAGACGCACGGGTCGTGCCCCAGCCCAAGCCCAAGCCCACGGACCCGGCCCGCGACCGGACCGGCCGAGCTGAGCTTGGCCGGGCGCAAGCGGGCGCGGCGGCTGGCAGCGTGTGCTTTGAACCAAACCCACAAGCATGTAGGTCCTCACCCCTTTAAAAACTTGGGTGCCCCCATGGGCCCAAACCCATATGTTCAACTTGAGATATATTAAGTGTGCAACTTTATCCTCTTTTTCCTATGTGGGATGGAGCATCTCTCATTCCCCACATTTTCCATTTTCCATACCATTTATTTGTATTAAGTGGCTAACTTCTAGCATTAATTTCTCATTCACCCGAAATCGGTTTTGAGAAATTTCAAATGATATTCTCATCTACTCTCTTAATAGAATTTTTACAAATAATTTAATTCCATTTTTCACTATTGGAAACCACTTAATTATTTGATCAAAATCGGGTCAACACCCAATTTATTAAGAACCAATTTCCAACAATTATTATTATTTTTATCTTAAAATATAAAATTCATTTTTTAATTACACATAAAATATATAATTATGTGAATATATGTGTGTATATATATATATATAAATTATGACTTCATTTGGAAGAATTGGTTTGAAGGTAAAGATTTCAAATCAATATATAGTCACAAATTCAATGATTTTGTTTGTATATGATGTTACTTAAATCGCCATACCACTCAAAGTCGAGGATTTTGAATAATAGTCCAACTTCTCCTCCGAAGCTAGTAGTTCTTTTAGTTGGGAACTTGTTTGCAACAATTCACCAAACGTGAGACGGACTCTGAGATTGTCCCAAGGAGGTCCCTCCGATGCTCAAGTTAGTCCCAGTAGGAGAGAAAATACAGAGCAAATGACATAACAATTAATAGTATGACATAACAATTAATAGTAATTAATTCTGAATACTTACAAACATGGAGCAGATCCAGGAATTAGTAGTAGGGTGAGCTAAGAAGTAAAAATTTCATTAAGAAAATCATCTATATATAGGGATGACAATGGGGCGGCGCGGGACGGGCCCGGCCAAAATAACAAGAAGTCAATAACTAAATATAAAAAAGCTAAAAAAATAGATAATTTTTTAATTTCATGCTTGATGATGGCACTCAGGGGTGATAAATCGCTCGTGTCAGCCCAATAAATAACAACTCGACAAGATAAGCTCAAGCCCGAACACAACACAATGACCTTATTGGGCCTAAAATTTAAACTCAAACACGATGCACTAAAAACACGAGAAAAAACATGGTACGACACGATAAACACAATAAGTAAAACTGTTAAGTTGATTTAGTTAGGACCATTAGACCATTAACTAATAAAATATATGACTTCCTTAATATATTTGATACTTAGATACATACTCTAATAATTACCAATACAAATAGTTAGGTACATTTTAAAAGTAATGACATGATAAGTGTACAAATAATAAATAAAGATCACAAAAATAGTAAAAAATCACAAATATATTAAATATAACATCAATTTCATGATAACACAAAAAGTTTTACATTCTTCATTCTAGATTTTTAAATTGAATTTAGACTTCGGTTTGGACTTGGGTTTTACACTAAATTTTGGGTGGGCTAATTTGAATATTGTAAAATTTATAATACTAAAAAATATAATTTTTGAAAATTTTGCACTGGGCTTGAGCCAGTGCTGGCAATGCATGGCTCCACCCATGCTTACAAATAGGATAGAATGACCTTTTTATCCTGGGTTGATGGGCGCATAGGCCTTATAGGGTAAACTGGGTTGTGTGGGCCAGTATGGACCTCATGAGGCGGATATAGCGAATTGAGCCTCATGGACTGTTCAATAATAACGTGGGCCTTATGAGTCAATTGACAGTATTCAAATCTAATGATAAATATTCGTAAATGAATAATAAAATAATAATGTAATTAGATAAAAGAAAATATAATTATGACTTTACCGCCTAACGGTATACAATGAGTTTCAAGTCCTTAGGCTCCCATTAATTTTGAGATCTTTATTAAGTTGGGTTTCAAATCTATATTAATGACGTCATTTGATATTAATTTTTTAAATCCAAATTGTTTAATCCAATGATCCAAATCCAAGCTATATTTTTCTTTTTTTCGGCGTAGACATTTAACATGTGTTGTCCTTTGTCAAAAATTCGTATGAAACGATTCCACTAGGTATTAGTTATGTGACGATTCTACATATAATTAGAATTCTAATCCAAACTCAAATCTATAAAAAAATGTCATATTTTTTTATGTTTCCATGAAATCGTCTCACATCATCACATACCACCTCTTGTCCTTTTCTCCACGTTTGCTAGACTGTCAAAGTTTTGCTTCGCACGTGACTTCAGGGTCTCTGAAACTACGTCCCTATCGTCGCCCCACGTGCGGCATAACCGCACTTTCCGGTTCAATCATCCACGTGTGCCAGATACATGTCGTTTTGTGGAACAAAAACAATCATAATTCAATTTAGGGATAATTACAAAAGCAACCCTAATGTTTGTGCTAGATAAAAAACTAGAGATATTTTAAAATTACAAAAAAAAAAAAATCCCTCAAATTTGGTTCTGATATAAATTTAGGATGGTAATTATAATATTTTTATAAATATCAGGAAGGTTTTTAAAGTATTCTTTTCTTCTAAAGGGATAAATGTTAGACAAATCAAACCTCAATGATTTTTTGCTATTTTTAAAAATCTTTGAGGTTTTTTTATAATTAGCCCTAATTTTAGTGGTGTTTTTTTGTAATTTTTCCTTTATTTAAGAAAATCTAGAAAATTGTGGACATTAAGTAATTCAACAATTTGGTGAATTCGTGCTCATGTATGAAATAACTTTTATTTGGTCAAATGAGGGATTACTAAAATAGATAAAATTAAATAAAATTACTAAACATAATAAAATTACATATGTAACGTGTTTATCAAATTATAAAATAAAATAAAAAAATGTTATGAATAAAATAAAGAAATTTATGACATATTTCCTTTCAATGTAAAAATTGGTGCAAACTGTTGGAGATTGAGTATTGGAGAGTTTGCATCGAAATACTACAGATTTCGCTCTAAAGTTTTGCAGATTATTGAAGATGGTTTAAGAAATTTGTGAACATTGTAGTGTGTAAATTCACCGACACGTCCTCAAAGTCGTGCAAGCTAATTATATTCACGTGCTTCCCACCACATTCCATTTTTTTTTTCATCAAATCGAAATAAACTTTAAATCCCTGCTCCATCAAATTGTTTGTGTGGTGGAGGTCAGGGGTTTATATCCTCGCTTCCAACAAATTGCTCCCAAAGGCATATGCGGTAGTGAAGATTTGGTGGGAACTCATCTTGAATAGCATCCGTGTGGGTTCGATTCGGGAGAGATCGTTATTAGTAGATTGGGGGTCGAACATAATTGTTTTCTTTACCCAGGAGGATCTGGTTTGCGTCGCCAGACACATCGTCGAACACTAGTCGGTGCGTGCACATCCGCGGTTTACCTTGGCAAAGAATGTTGAGTCGGAGCTGTTGTCCTCAGGCATAATCAGGCGTAAGCCTGGAAGCTGAGTTATCAAAAAAAAAAAAAAAAATCAAATCAAAATACATCGTTTAAAACATAAAGTGCTTTATAAAAGGTCTTATTTTATATAGACAAATAACGAAAAGAAATAGAACGACTTCAAGAGTAAATTGACATTTTGCACCCTCGAAAATAATCTACACCTTAACAATTTTTTGCTTGTATGCTACCAAGAAAAATGTGAAATTATACTGTTGAAAAAAAATAATATATCGCATAAATAAGTAATTACATAATAGGACGACGTGGACTTGGTATGTCTATTAGCAACAAAATTATGTTGATCAACGAATTAATTATTACTAGATCGATTACTTAGATCGTGTTGGGGATTTATCACGTGCAATATTATATTCCGAAATTAAATCAGAAGACTTATTTGCATTCCCGAAAAAGAAATTATAGAAAATGCAAAAACATAAATCAGACTTATTTGCATTCCCGAAAATGAAATTATAGAAAATGCAAAAAATTAGACCGAGGCTAGAGTTCGACTCTCTATGTCTTTAAGACGAATTGGCCCGCTACGGTACCCACGGTTGAATAGCAAACGTCTCCCAAGATACAACGGTCTCCTCTTGCTGTAGTAGCACTCTAAACAACAAGAGACGACGAACTTCGAATGTTATGTACTCTCTTTTTTATCGAAAAAATTTTGACAGAAATATGTTTATGAATGTATGCAAAATTTCTTATGCTCAGAATAAGGGGAATATTTATAGATTACCAAAGGCCACTATTGAAACAACACAATTGTTTGAATAGACACGTCCATTTATTCGAACAGACACGTCAATAGTTTCAAACGAAACAACACAACTATTCGAATAAACTTTTTCAATCCGAATAGTTTCAAATGAACAGTCACACCTTTTGGCAACAATTTCTCATTCACCCGAAAATATCTATAATATTTCCAACAGATCGATCGGTGTTCTAAAAATTGTTGGTAAAATATTCTGGAAGAAAGATTTCTGTTTAAAGAAAATGGTTGGGATATAGTGTTTAGGCAAAGTCGAGGCTTGTATTTAATACGCCTCCGCAAGTCTCAAAAACGCCCGTATATACAAGTGCTTAACGGTTGCGGCGCCGCATCTAAGATACAACGACTTACTATTCCGGTTTAGCAGCACTTGCAAAAACCAGAATACAACGAACATGAAGTGTTTTTCTGACTTTCAAGCTACAAAGGAAGAAATGGGCAATATGCAAAATGCAATGCTCGATTTTATGTTATCTGATTGATTTCGTATGTTTTTCAGTCACCAGGGATCGACTATTATAGGCCTTAGACGCCCCGTATGGAAAGAACATGTCTTTTGGCTTGAAAAGATACCTTTTGCACTGAACAGACGCACATGCGCAGGGGAGCACGACCAGACGCACGGCCGTGCTCCTACCCGTGTATAAGGGCCTTGAAGCCCAAGCCCAGGCCCACGACGGGACCGTTGGGGCTCACGGCCGACGGGGCTGTGTGCTTTGAACCAAACCCACAAGCATGTAGGTCCTCTCCCCTTTAAAAACTTGGGTGCCCCCAATGGCCCAAACCCATTTGTCCAACTTGGGATAAATAAGGTGTGCAACTTTGCCTCATTTTTCCTATGTGGGATGGAGCATCTCTCCTCCCCCACATTTTCCATTTTCCATACCATTTATTTGTATTAAGTGACTAACTTCTAGCATTAATTTCTCATTCACCCGAAATCGATTTTGAGAAATTCCAAATGCTATTCTCATCTACTCTCTTAGTAGAATTTTTACAAATAATTTAATTCCATTTTTCACAAATGGAAACCACTTAATTAATTGGTCAAAATCGGGTCAACACTCAATTTCTCAAAGACCAATTCCAACAAAAATCACCGGCTAACCTCGATTAGTCACCGCTTAAATGCTAGGACCACTTTGTCCGCCTTGGCTATTCTTTCGGTTAGATCCCACCTAACTCTATCTAGGTCCCGCCTAACTCCGTCCAAACTCTGCCTAGACGATGAGTCCCAGTTTACCGCCTAATTAGCTTCTGTCAATTTTTAGAACATTGCTTAGATGTAGCCAAATAAACATTGATCAACTTATAACACATGGCTATATTGGTGTAGTCAGTAGGTTTTTGAAGCAAGAAAAATTCTCCAACTGCGACGAATCAGCAATATTTGCCGCTAATTACACGTTGTTTTTCCTTAACAAACTTTTTCCCATTCATGCACGTAGTTATATTGCATGTTATCCAAAACTACAACTTCCTAAATTCTAGGTAGCAGAATGCAAGATCCCATGTGGTCAGGCAGCCGACATTCCTAATTTCCTATTGGCCATGGCCACCCCACTTAATCTCATACATCTATGGTTTTGTTTTTCTTGTACAACGGGGGTGGAAGAAGACGATGGATGATTGATGGCCCTAGGTGGCACGATCGAGTTGTAACTACAATCATGTCATTGCGCTATATGACATGATGGCACGAGTAAAGTTATAATTACGATCGTGCCTACTGCCTAGGGATGCAATGGGACGGATCGATCCATTCTGCTCTATTTTTAAATTAAATTAAATACATTAAATTAAAAAAATTTATAAAATATATTTATAAAATATAAATATTATTTACAAAAGTTGTTATTATCAATTTATAAATATTAGATATAATATAATAATACATTAAAATTATATTATAATATATATTATATATACAAAATATATATTAAAATATATTTTAAAAATAGAAATTCTATGCGGGGCCGAAAGGTATCCCCGAGGTGGAAGAGATACCCACACCCACCCTGTCGCGGGTCACGGGGGCGGGGCGGGGCTGGTTCCCATGAGTCGAGTCAAAATTGTCATCCCTATATAATCGTGCCACTTGGCACGATGGCATGAGCGAAATTGTAACTACGACCGTGCTACATGGCATGATGGCATGACCAAGGTTGCAATACAATGATGCCAAGTGTTGCACATTTGTTACTCAAAAGCAAATTTTAAACTGTAAGAAACGAGTAAAATTGAAAAATAACACACTCTAAGTTATAAATTAATTAGGAGATACTATATTATTCGGCAAAATTAATTTTTTTATCGTCCATATTTCCAACAATGTGGATGTTGGAAAATCTATGGTTTACAGAAGAAAAAAAACCCAGCTTTAATTTTGCAAGAATATAGATGTGGATGTGAGGAAGATATGGTGTATTTAGAACTTCTTTATGTGCGCAAGAGTATCATAGTTTTTTAAACTAACGATATTTTTTAAATTATATAAAAGTAAGTGTATTCATCAATTTTGGGAGTGGATCAATAGCGTCACCCTTTGAATATTTCATTAAAGAAACAATCTTAAAAAAGAGAGGGGGTTGGAGGGAAGAGAGGAAGCCCAAAAATTGGTGATCTGTTCGGCCCAGAAACATTCGAACCCATCAATGTTCAACTGTCTGTGGCCTTTAGTGATTATTCCTTATTTTGGATTTAAGCAGGCCCAATATAATAAATGAGAATACAATTGTGACATGGGTTTGATGTGAATTAAAATGGCAAGTCCGAAACAATTATTTTAAATTCATTGATAATTGAATTTCATTAATTAAAGTTATTCATTAAGTGTTAGAGACTTAATTAACTAGTTTACAAAATTAATTTAAGTGAAACTTGATTTGTGGAGAAGGTGAATTGAGAATTTGTACGATTCAACAGGTATAGCTTGCTATCATTTGTTTAAAAAAAAAGGGCTTGCTATTTGCTGGGGGGAAATATCCTTTAATATATAATTCAATTTATATATTGAAATAATATTATTAATCGCTCAATTATCAATAGGCTACAGATGGAATAATCCGGCTCAAAGGGTCCAAGACTGACCCACATGCCACTTTTTCTTACAAGGCCAATAATCATTTCACTAATTTTTTTAACCCTAAAATGCAGTTGCTTATGAAAATTTTAAGAAATATACTATTCATTCACGTTCATTTTTCTCTCCATCAATCTCTTCTACTCAATTTTCAGAAAAAACTTTAAATCATCAATCATATTACACATTTCTCACAAATTATACTATTCACTCACTCACATATTTCTAACTACCAATCATATCCAATCATTATTTTATTTTTTTCATATCATATCAACTTTCATTATTATATTTTCATCTCATATTCAATCACACCATCAAAATTAATTCTTCTTTCTTTAAAAAAAAATCACCATATTCTCTACAGGGAAAAAAAAAACATAGCTAGGAATATCTAATATGGGAAGTATGGAAAATATTATTTAGAAGAGAGAGAATGAATTTAGACCGTGAATTGAATACATGATGAAAACATGATGATAGTTGTTGTGATAACCTTTTTAGTAAAACGGTGATTAGATGTATATGATGATTTGAAAAATAAGAGATAATGAATACTATATTTGGATTATGATTGTTTAATGATAATAGTTGATGCGATTTTTTTTTTGAAAGAATAAATAAATGAGGTTGATGACTGGAAATGTAGAATATGAATAGTAAATATTTTAAAAAATTTCACAAACAATCACGTGTTGATACAAAAAACCAAAAGAAAAAAAATTGCAAAAACTTTTCACATCCAAGCATAGCATGAGCATTGCTTTCTTGACTAAATGAGAATTGTGATACTTCATTTAGTTTAGTGGTGCTTTTTACGTGTGACGAACAATCACTTACTAATATTTATTTATCTTAAATTTACTACGTTTATTTATTGTTTTTGAAATATTTTAACATAAACTTATTTTTTTAATATAGGGTTCTTTTTCCACCAAAGCTTCTTACTTAAAATGTAAGATAATTTCTATTCTCAAAAAAAAAAAAAAAAAATGTAAGATAATTTCGAGTTCCCACTGCTAACATTTCATGACATTGTATATAATTATTGATAATTTTTGGGCTGGTTCGTCTTTTAGGGTAGATCTTGCTTCTCCCAATCAACACTATGTCTTTTCACATAAAAGAGAAAAATTGCAAATATTTTTCTCATATATATTATCTTAAAGTCCACAATGATTGGAAAGTAAATTATTAAAAGCCATAACAATGAGTAAAAAGTGATTGACTACAATTGGTACTGAATTAACCCCACCATTATTAAAGGGATAATTAAAAAACTACCCTAGAGGTATGGGTTAATTAAAGAAAAACCAAAAAAGATTTTGGAAATTAAAAAAAGCCCTTAAAATTTGATTATGTATTACATTTTACCCACTTTATAAGCAAGAACATTTCAAACACACCTTACATTTGTAAAAATATCGCAATTACCCCTTACAGATCAAACCTCAAGATTTTCTATTTATAATTTTCAAACATCTTTAGTTTTTTTTCTTCTTCTCCTGAAGCTTCATTCAATTTAGTCTGTATTTAACCCAAACTTCAGGGGTAATGTCTGTAATTATTATCCTTTTTTAAATGCTTAAATCATTAAAGCACAAAAGAGAACCATTCCCCACAAACACAATGTTGTGGACACCATAAATAAATATATTTTCACAATATTATATTGTCTAAAAAACATGGCATAGAATCAATTACTGTGCTTTGTGTAAGCACAAAATCCTGTAGGATAACATATTTAAAGAATTGTAAATAAAGAAATCATAAAAGATTAGCTTTTGCTGAAAAGAACTAACAGACAACATATACCAAATTGATTGATTGCCATTAATCCTATGTAGTTTTTAAAATGAGCACAACACTTGTCAAAGTATATATTTGTATAATTATTGACCTTCTTTTCAAAGGTATTATGGGATTCTTTACATAATTTTATTATAATTTGTACTCTTATAGTGTACTTGTTTTTTCTTCCACGATCTCTTTTTTTATTTTTTTTACTAAATAGAAATATATAAAAGAAAGGAAAAAGTCCTGATTACAAACCGATCAGGTAGCAAAGAAAAAAAAATGTTAAACTTCAAGAAAAGGAAACAACAAAAATAACTTAAAAATACAATTTAAACGAAGAACGTCTATTCTAGAATATCTTCCACGATCTCTTTAGCATGACGCTAATTTAAGGTAGTAGTAAGTCTCGCTTATTTAATATAAGGTTAAAATTGAGTATGTAGTGGTTGTAGTGAATCTGACTTTTGTAATACATGTTTGAAAATTAACTATTATAAGGGTGAGAGTTGAGAATATAGAATTGAGAAATGTTTTTGGTGAAAAATGAGAAGTTAAAAATGAGATATTTCTAATGAAATTGAATAAAATAAACATGATGTACAAATCTTTTTTTTTTTTTTTTTGTCGCCCAGGGATGATCCTAATCTCTGGGGGAGGAGGGGCAAACCCAACCCCAAAACTCCGCGTTAGTCAGGAGTTGAATCTATGACCTCAGGGTTGCAATTGCAACCCCTCAACCAACAAGCCAACCCCTGGGGTTGATGTACAAATCTCAAATAGTTAAAAATGAGAGTAATCTCATTGAAACGAAAACCATACATACAAGGCCTTAGCTTGCCTTTCCCATTGATTGCTTCTCCGATCACGATGTTAACTTGCCTTTTTTTTTTGTTTTTTGCCTCACAAATTGCAAACTTGATTATTTTTTTAATAAATAGTGAGCAGTGGTTGGAGGTGAATGGATAAATTTTAAGAAATTAAATGAATCGGGATTCAAATCATGATCAACACCCTTTTAAGGGTTACCAATACCATTCATTTTGTAACGATATTTCATTTAAGAGTTTTTCATCCTAAGGTTATCATACAAATCTTGTACGCAATTTTGAATCTTCTTGTGTTTCATTTTTAATATCCATCGTTCCATTTTTATTGTGGTTTGTGTTCAATATATATAAGATTTGGGCCCTTTCATTTCTTTCAATTGGTATCAAGAGCTTATGCTTCAAACTACTAAGCGTAATCATGTGTGTTGTATTGAGATTCTCAAAAGGGTTAATTACACTAAACCCTCTAAATAAACCAAATTTTTGAACTGTGTCCCTAACATTTTTTAAGACACTTAGCCAGGATTGTCGGTCATTGCGGTCATAAATTTTATAGTTTCGGCATAGTGGATTTTGGGTCGAAATTTTAAAAATAAAAAATATTGTTACAAAAATAAGCAAATGTGAAGGTCGTATCTTACAACAATTTTTGTGGGTTCTTATATCAAAACCACTTTACAGTGACTTTATTATTAAGTTTGAGACAATCATTCATCTATTCACCACTTATTCGATTGCGTAATTTATCATTGACAAAGCTATTTGCAAACATTCTTTCAACTGTAGTAGTGAAAATCGGTAGAACTAATGCCAAAGTCAAAAGCTTATAAACTAAAGAATATAGAGTAAAACAACAAAATTCTCTACTATTCTTTTTGTCTAAATCTTGCAATCAACCAACCCATGATAAAAAAAAAAATCAATACTCACTTCAAATATGAAACAAAAGAAACCAATTGATAAATAATCACAATACCAATAATCAATTAAACACAAGATAATCATGAAAATAGAGTGAACAACAAAATTACAAAAGGACCTCCAAGAATGATGATCAAGAGAAAATAGAACAACAAAATTCTAAATTATCAGAGATTAAAATTTAAATCTAAATCTTCATCCCTCAGCTTTACAAAATCAACCAAAACCCTTTTCAAATGTAATTTCTTTTCTTCATATGGGCTGCCTGAATTTAACATTTTTTTTTGTATACTTTAGTACTTTACCATCTTATAGGGTGTGTGTCAGGAGTGTAAAGTGTTAAAAAAAAATTAGGGGGCAAAGTGCAAAAATTCGTATATTTTAGGGGTTTAATGTAATTAACCCATTCTAAAAGTGTGAGATGAACTTAGGACCGAAAAACGAACCAAGCTACTCGATACTCGATTCGAGATCAATCGTTAAAAGCTCGTTTGAGTTCGATTTGTTAACATAACAAACCAAGCTTGAACACGATTTTTTCTTCGATAAGATGTAAAAACGACTCGATTCGATTAGTAAAAAATAATAAAATATGTATAAAAATATCAAGCTACTCGAGCTTGATTTTCGACTAAAGCTCGTTCAAGCTCGATTCGATTAGTAATCAAACCAAGCTCAAACACAATTTTTGAAGTTCGATTAAAATTCAAACAAGATTGAACAGTTATATGTTCGGCTCGACTCGTTTACAGCTCTAGATGAACTCTTTGCTGATTTACAAGCTAATTTCATAATTGGGCATTTTCGGAAACAGAGCCCTCTGCATCTGCAATTTTTGTAGCAAGAATCGCCATTGCTTTTGGCTCGCCACGTTCACATTTTGAAAACCTTACACCGCCTTCTACGAGTCTATATCTTCTCTCTATATCTAAAATCTCTACAAAATAAAATGTAAATTAGATTATTTCACGTTTCAAGAAATAGAGGGAGCTAAAACCCAGAGTTCCCGGCTGTTGAAATTTGAAATATTTATAGCTTTTTAACCAAGAAAACATGTGGGATGCATATGGATAAGCAAATTATTTTGGTGGGTTCAAGAAAAATCATCATCTCTTCTCACAGTGGAAGAAGAAGAAAAAAGAAAGGTAAACTCTTTGAACATATTATATGTTTTTGGATATATTTAAGAGGTGGGTTTTGTTTTCTTGAAGGTAATTTCTTGTTTAGTATTGTTTTTTTATGGTGATTACTGATAAAGAATTGTGGGCTGTTTGTTAATTTAAGAAATTTTTGTGGGTTCTCTTCTAAATAATTGAATTTGGATAGAAACAAGTTTCAAGCTGTTTTGAATTGAGAAGTTAAATTCTGTAGGTTTTTAAGTGTTACTATTCTTAGTATTAATTAATTTAAGAGGTGGGTTTTGTTTTCTTCAAGCTAAATTCTTGTTTAGTATTGTTTTTTTATGGTGATAACTGATAAAGAATTGTGGGCTGTTTGTTAATTTAAGAAATTTTGTGGGTTTCTCTTCTAAATAATTGAATTAGGATAGAAAAAAGTCTCAAGCTGTTTTGACTTTAGAAGTTAAATTTTCTAGGTTTTTTAGTGTTACTATTCTTAGTATTACTGTTTTGGGATTTTTAACTTTACTGATTAGGACATAACTTGCTTACTCAAATTAACTATTTGTGCCAGTTGGAGTGTATTTTCTTTTTACATACTAAATTTGCATATATCCTCAAACTTAGCTGGAATGTCATAAATGGTGCAGGTTTTCATTTGACTGTCATTTTGTTGATATAATTAAGGTTCACACAGTTAACCATGGCATATCTTGTTTCAACAGTGGATCTTGAGTAGTGTACCATGTAATAATACTCAACTGCTCGATTTTAAGTTATTTTTGTTATTTTTCTTTTTTATGAAGTTTAGCATTGTTTTCCTTTGCTACTTGATCACGGCGTTTTCCTTTCGTTTTATATATTTCCATTTATTTAAAAATGACACCTAACTGCTCGATTCCTCGCCAATTTTGCGTGCAGTTGTATTAGTTTCCCATCATGCCACTATCCGAGTTTTTGAGATTAGCTATAGAAAAGCTTGAAGCTGGCAAGCAGAAATCAAGTTCAGCTGATCCCTCTTCTAGGTAGGCCTACTTTTACTATAGGGATAATTACAGAAGAGCCCCTGAGGTTTGGGATAATTACAAAAAAACCAGAGATGATTCGAAATTTGCAAAAGCCCCCTGAAATTTAATTGTGCCTTAAATTTAAGGTGTGACTATAATATTTCTAGAAATATCAGGTAGGGTTTTTGAAGTGTTTTTGCTTAGGAAGGGGACAAATGATCACGAAATCAAACTTCAAGGGATTTTTTTGCAATTTCCAAGCCTATGTTTTTTTGTAGTTAGCCCAAGTCGATAGATTTGTGTTGGTATCGACAATATTCCGGTCCATTTGTTATGATGTTAAAATATGCTGGTAAATTTGCATGCAGAACCGAGAATGATACGGTTGAGCTTGTATATGAGGACGGCCAGATTACGATGCAAGGTTCGGAAAGTAGGGTTAAAAGAAGCCCTACTCTTCACAATTTGCCGTCTAGAACACGGAATGGAACATTTGGAGAAGTTGAGTCTATTCCGAATGATAGTTCACCAGCCGTGCCATCAGGAGACTTCGATTTAAGTCAAAAGGATGAAATTGTTCCTTGGTTAAGTTATCCTATAAATGATGGTCTTCAAGATTTACCTGAAATATCTGGTGTTACAGTTAATGAAATGTCGGCTCGAAATAGCTTTGTTGACAATGGAAGTAGTCGCGATCGTGCAGAAAGTTTTTTGGATAATGGCAAGTTTTCGTCTAAAGCTTGTCCATTATTTTCATGGCCGCCTCAGCAAAGCCAAACGTCGGAACCTTCCTTAGGATCGGGAGTTTCCGACATTGTTAGCAATAATACAAGAAACGGGATGGAGCCGGAAAATATAGCGGTTCCTTGTAATAATTCAAGTTTGTTGAATTTCTCCGGTTTCTCGAGACCTGCAAACGCGATCAAGTCAAGATTAGTGGCTAAACGACCTAACGATTCATTCCTTTCTGAAAGAACCGAGAATTTATGCCAAGAAACTCCGACGAAGAATGAAAAAGTTCTTATTCAATGTAATAGTGACGGAGCTGTTGAGCCTATTGGTGCTTCGTCTTCTGTAGGCTCTGGTAACAGCGCTGATAGAGTTTCTTACGAACAAA
This sequence comes from Rehmannia glutinosa, assembly GCA_016081115.2. Lineage (NCBI taxonomy): Eukaryota > Viridiplantae > Streptophyta > Magnoliopsida > Lamiales > Orobanchaceae > Rehmannia > Rehmannia glutinosa. Next base: position 92,952,663 of record CM071937.1, on the reverse strand, counting down.
CACATAAGTTGAAAAGAAAATCGGGTGATCTTGAGGAGTCTGAATGCCATAATGAGGTTGGTAACTATTAGGGGTGGCACATCGTGTCGTGTTCGTTTCGCACTATCGTGTTTTTGTGTTATCTATCTCATTTGATTTTAAATATAACTTGTAATTTTAACTTAATTTACAAGTCGTGCTTCCGTGTCGTGGCGTGCCTTATCTTGTCATTTTTCTCTATGTTTGTAATCGTGTCGTGCTATCGTATCGTCAGCCCTAGTCATTATGCAACGCAAGTTTCAGACTAAGTGTCGTTTTATTTATTATTGATTTCTCTTTCTTTTATTATGGATAGAATATAGAAACCGAATCTTTTGGTGTCAAAAAACCAACTCCTGCTCGAGCGGTTAGTGGATCAAAGAGAAGCCGAACAGCGGAAGTGCATAATCAATCCGAAAGGGTGAGAAAGATTAATCCAGTGTGATTAATCTCATTGACTTGCATTTGCGGCTCTTTTTTCTTTCCACCGTATGTTTATGGATCGGCAATTATGATGTGTAAACAGAGGCGAAGGGATAGGATCAATGAGAAAATGCGTGCTTTACAAGAACTTATACCCAATTGCAATAAGGTAACGCATCGTGAAATTCATGCTCGTTTATAAACTGAAACAGGATTTCGTATCGTGGTTTTAATGAATTTTTGAATAGTGCCAAAAAATTCTCCTTTTACTTGTCACTTACTTTGTTTACGATATTCATTGCTTCTATTTTTTTCCGATTACTCTCAGGCAGATAAAGCTTCTATGCTTGATGATGCCATTGAATATCTGAAGAACCTTCAACATCAAGTGCAGGTAAGGTGAAGTTTTAAGTCATTCCCTTTTAAGCCATCGAAATATGTCTTTTCCTTTTTCCCCCCTACACAAGTATTGTTATTTACAGATTGATTTAGCTTTCTTTGAACATGACACAATCAGAAGTATGTTACTTTAATTAAGGGATAATTAAAAAAACTACCCCGAGGTGTGAGCTAATAACAAAAAAATCCAGGGATTTTTAAAAATTATAAAAGTTCCGTTGAGGATTGATTCTGTATTGCATATTTGCATTTCACCCCCTTCATAAACAAAAACATTTCAAACACCCTGACATTTGTATTACAGTTACCCCCTTACATTTAAGACAAAATCAAATCTTAGGGAGCTTTTTGTAATTTTGAAACTTGTTTGGGTTTTTTTGTAAAAGGAAATTACACTAAACCCCTTATACTATTCGTGTTTTTACACTTTATTATATAAACTATTTATTGTTACATTTTACCATATAAATTATATAAATATTTGCACTTTGCCCCATATGGACAGTTTTACCCCTAAATTTTATTTTTTTTAAAATAATAAAATGGTTCATTACGATCATATCCAACCCATCATGCTTCCGAATAAAAAATTAATAATCTCTTAAATTCATACATTGTTTAACTGGAATTTAGTTGAGTATTCCTTTTTAGTGACGAATATTTTCATTGATAATCGACGAAAATTATATTTTTTTTTATTTTTTAATTGGTTAGTGACGAATACTTAAGATTGTTTGCTAATGTTTAAAGTTAGCGGCAATTTTTTCGCTGCAATTTTTTGCTTTTTTTTGTTGTGTTCATACGAACCATTCGTTGCCTGTTAAGGTTGAGTGTAAGGAGCAGTAATAAAATTTTACGTGTGACGAGCAACCCAAAAATCGACTAAAACTATCTAGCTACATTTTGTTGAAATAATGTGTGAATTTAAGGAAAATATATTAATTTTATGTATGATAATATGATAGACCTGATGACTACAATAAATTATTGTCATTATTCTATGAAAAATAAAAATTTGGGGCAAAATTGTCCATAGAGGGCAAAGTATAAAAATTTACATAGTTCATATGGTAAAGTGTAACAAAAAATAGTTTATATGGTAAAGTGTGAAAATGCGAATAGTACATAGGGTTTATTGTAATATCCTCTTTTTGTAATTACCCCAAACCTCTAGTGTAGTTTTTGTAATTATCCCTTCGATTAATATGGTTTATGGGCATTTAATTCCTCTTAGAAGATTATTTATCCCTACCTCTTCTTCCGATGCTTCCGTCGTCGTGTAGATTATGTCTATGGGAGGTGGTTTCTATATGCCACCAATGATGTTTCCCCCCGGAATCCAACATATGTATCCTGCGCATGTACCTCATTTTTCGCAAATGGGTGTCGGAATGGGAATGGGCATGAACGGTAAATCTCCTCAATGTCCTATTTTTCCTGTACCTCCCATGCAACGACTACATTTCCCTTCTTCAACAACGGCCCCCACCAGTTTCCCAAGAATTCCTGGTTCTAACATTCCAGAATACGGACATCCTAGTCGAGGGATTCACAGTTCAGTCCCTAGAGCACCTTTGGTTCCTTTAGCTGTACGGCCTCATGTTACTTCGGCCATGGGTTCAAGGGCGGTTAGGGGATCGAGTCATAGTGAAGTACCAAGTACATGTTCGAAGTTGAGTTCTGAAAATCTATCAACAAAAAAGAATTCAGAGTTTATGCACGATGCTGAAAATAGCAGCTCGATCAAACATGGATCAAAACAGGTTCGTCTCGCTCGTTCTATTATATTTCACGGTTCAGTTATATTCTTAGATTGGAAATTTTCGATTCAGCCGTATTTTTTTTTCTGGCTACGAGTTGACATTTTCCCCTTCAAATATCTATTATGTTCGTCTTGTATTCGTTTATTTCCAGTATTGAGTTTCTATGCTCTTTGGGGGTCCACTGCGGATGTAAGATAAATACGTGGAAGAGAAAAAAAATAACACGTGATAAGGATGTGGTTGAAAATTATGGGAGTGTTTGCAAAAAACTTCTGCTTTTATAAGAAGTTATTTATTGTAAGAAGGAAAAGTAGTTGAGAATCGAAATTGTTAATATATGCAAATAAAATCGAGTCGAAAGTGTTTGGCTAAAAAGAATAAAAGTGCTTATCTCGCTTGTCGAATCAGAAATCTAAGTTACCCATCTCCCGCTTTTAAATTTTAATTAAATGAAGCAGTTGCAAACACTAAAAAGTGATTTTTTCCAGCCAAAATCAAAGAATCACTTTTTTTAGTGATTGCAAACATTCCCTGTATAGGCCCTCCTTTGATGTTTCTTCTATTGTTTGTTAAAAAAAGTCTTCACAATCTTGATGCTATTTACCCGTATTTACATGAGTGATTATGTAAAACCTTATATAAGTTGTGTATGCGTAGAGAGTAAACAACTGGACTCTAAAATGCTTCCAAATAGAATAATATGAAAATTTAAGCATGATAAATGCCCTGCTGAATGTGTAAAAACCTTGTCAAAGTCGTATGTACAAATAATAAACCGTAAAACATTATATTTGATTCCACCTAGCTCTCTCCCCTGTCCCCTCCCAGGATTTGTACTAGGAAAATAAAAAGAAAAACAGTTCGCCCCCTCAAAACGAATAAAAACATAGGGATAATTACAAAAACACCCCTGAGGTTTGGGCTAATTACAAAAAAAAACCAAAGATGTTTCAAAAGTTCCATACAAAAAAAAAAACTCAGGGCCCATTTGGATGGAGGAATTTGAAATTCCAAGGGATTTCAAATGAATGGATTTCAAAGTCATTGGATTTGAAATCCACCTATTGTTTGGATGATGTGGGTTTGTGTAATCGTAAGTTTTGATAAAAAATTTAGAAGCTCAATTTATTTTCTTAATTGATATTTAATAAATAAAAATAAAAGATATAATCTTATTATTTTTTTTGTGTGTGTGTGTTGTGTGTGTAAATGTGTCCAGTGTGTGTAGTGTGTGCAAATGTATGCAATATGTGTCCAGTGTGTGTAGTGTGTGTAAATGTGTGCAAATGTGTGCAGTGTGTGTAAATGTGTGCAGTCTGTAAATATGTGTGTAAATGTGTGCGGTGTAAGTGTGTGTGAATATGCAAGTGAGCATAAAGAGGGAAAAAAAGAATGATTTCAAATGACTAGGTTTTGGGAGGGATTTGAAATCCTTTGAAAATGAACTAAAAGTTAAAGAGGGATTTGAAATCCATTGATTTGGATTTATATGTCAAACAAGGGTGTGGATTTAACTAAGGATTTCAAATCCCTCCTCCCAAATCCCCCATCCAAATGCACCCTCAGGTTTGATTAACATCTTAAATTTAGGGGGTAATGTTATATTTTTATAAACGTCACAGGGATTTTTGAAATATTTTTGCTTATGTGTAAGATGTAATCAAACCTCAGGGTTTTTGCAATTTTCTATAACCTCTGTTTTTCTTTTTTGTAATTAGCCCGAACCTCAAGGGTTTTTTTGTAAATATCCCTAAAACATAGTATGCATCACTTTCATCTACCTTGTAACTTCCTAGTTCAAATAATCCTGTATATATTCGACGTTCGTTTAATTAAGTCATTTCGTTTCCATTTCGTCTCTGTGACGACAGAGAACTATTATTATGTTCTTGATTTACTCCACTTTGATTTTCATTGCAAAATGCAGCTTCCAGAAGTAGTTTTAGATCAGTCTGCCACGGTGCAAGAGAAAAATCAAGCTACAGATTAACGGCGCAAAATGTTGATTGTACTGAAGAGAATGAACACAAAGGGACACGTCCGTTTATCGTGCCTGATAAACAATACGAACAGATATGAAGATTCGGGTGTATCGTAGCGTTGCGAGTAAGGTGAGAATTTAGCGATAGCCATCTGTTGCTACAAATTTGCACAGGTTTTGCCAATTTGAAGAGAATCACAATAATCTTTCCTTTCGGCGTTTGTATATTTATATAGACGTGACTCGGTGTGGGTCCCACAGTTTTACGAAGAGTAGAACCTTGATGTTATGCATAATTACAAAAACTACACCCAAGGTTTGGGTAATTACAAAAAAAGGTCAAGAGGTTTGATTCTGGATTACATACACTTTACCTGTTTCATTAGCAAAAGCATTTCGAATACACCCTTTTACTTTTGTGAAAAAATATTTCAATTACCCCCTTACATTTAACACAGAATCAAACCTCAAAGTTTTTTTTGTAATTTTCAAATGTCTCTGGATTTTTTTGTAATTAACCCAAACCTAAGGATAATATTTGTAATTATCCTAAATATAATGTCGCAATGTTGACAAAATTTTGTTTCCAGAAAACATACCAATGTAATTTTAATATGAAAAACTCTTTTTCCTTTTTGTAAGTGCAACAAATGTGAATGCATGAGCTTGTCGTAACAACTGGCCGCCTAAATGGACCAAATTTAAAAAAAAAAAATTACGAGTAGTTATAAAAAAAAAAAAAAAAAAAGAGAAGTTTTAGAAATTACAAAACCTATACTAAGATTTGATTCTCTCTTACATTTTGCCTTCAGAACGTCTTATATTTTGCTCCAATTGTTAGTTGACTTGATGGAATTTGCCGATATAATCAAATATTTTACAATTATATCTCTCAACTTATTTTTAAAAAAATGTAGATAATGTAATTGTAAAATGTTTGGCGAAAATATTTGATCTCCAATAATACTCTAAATGACAATGCCATCATACTTAGGACTCCTAAAACAAGGCTAAAATAATAAAAATCTGATTTCCGAATAAAAGGTGCCTTTTTTGGCAAATCGTGCAGGTGTCTTTGCGTGCCTACGCCTTATGCTGAAAGGTATCATGAAACCTAATAAGCCGTGTCTCTGTCTTATGCCAAAAGTTCTTCTGGTTCATTCAACTTCAACAAATTTATCTGGCCATTTTGATAAAGGAGCCAAGGTTGCCCATTTTAGTCAATTTCCCTCATTCTCTTACAAAATATAAGATTCAACTAAGATCCACAAACATAAAAAACATGGGAGAAAAATGACAAGTTCTATGTCATTTATGCAGTATATAAGTAATTTTTGTTAGGGATAGTTTCAAAAACACCCTTGAGGTTTGGACAAATTACAGAAAAACCTAGAGTTCAAAAAAAGAATTTCAGATTTGATTATTTCTTACATTTTTCCCGGTGATTTTCAAAAATATTTCAAAAAATCCCCTGACATTTACAAAATTATTACAGTTACCCTTCTTAAATGTAAGGCAAAACGAAGCATGAAAGAGTGTTTTGTAATTTGAAACATGTCTGGGTTTTTTTGTAATTAACCCAAACATCAGGGGTGTTTTTGTAATTATTCCTTTTATTAATAATGTTTCCTGGTTGTCAGTCGTACCAAAAAGAATCTTTAGTAATTATTGAATCATAAGTTTTGAATGCTGATAAAAACAAGTAGAAGCTTTTAATGATTTGGACAATTGGCTTATCATTCAAAGTAAGAATATATGGTAATATACTAATATAACAGACACAGATACAATCAAGATTAGCTGAAGTTATTGTCGATACTAGAGATTTTGGATGAGCATTGAAAAAGTATAGGCATTTTCCGCTTCTTTATGTTTTTAAAGAGGATAGTATGAAAAAGTTTTGGGAAATAAGATTGAAATTTACGATTGTGATTTGAGATATGAGACGAAAATGTAACCATAAATGTTGATGAGACGATTTTTTTGTGAAATGGTGATTTATGATTGGAAAGGTAAGAGAAATTGATTAATATAGTAGTCGATGTAATGTTTTTTCGTTGGAATTATAATTGGATGTGATTGATGATTGAAAAATGAGAATCAGTAAATAGTATATTTTCTGGAAAAAAGTCTCACAAGCAATCTTTCCGGTTCTCTTTTTTTGTGTAAACACCCTAGTTTGGGTGTAGGGATTGAGGTAAGATCCCCAACCTGTCTATAAAAAATGAAATGTTTAGAGTTGTATTTATATTCTAATCAAAGGATGGATCAACCAAAAAAAATTACATCAAAATCAAACTAACTAATTAGGGAGGCCATGCTGATCAATCTTCACGGTCCTCTCGCACTAGGGAAAGGTCCTCTCAATGCTCTAACGTCGATCGTATGTTTGGGCCATAAAATTTTTATAGTGAAAGTTCAACGCAATTTTCTCACAATCAATCACAACTACCCCTCCCTCCCCTCTCTCTAACCTTTTTTTTTTCTCTTCCCTCTCTCTACAAACCCTAACACAAAAACCCATTTCCCCTCCCTCCCCATCCTCAGCCAACCCTCCCCTCCCCTTCCCTTCCCCTTCCCCTTCCCCTTCCCCCTCCCCCTCCATGCTTCATGGTGGAGGCCAGTGAAGGCCGATCTCATGTGTTGTCTGGAGGTGGTCGAAAATTCCGGTCCAGCGTGGAGGTGGGTTGGAGCTACATGGAGGCGAGTTGGAGCCGGGTAGGTGATGGGCGGCGACAATAGATCTGGGTGAGGGAGAGACATTTTTTTCTTTCTTTTTTTTTTTTTTTCCGGCTTTTGTCTATGTTTTGTTGTTATTTTCTTTTTTGTTGGAGTCTTTATTTTCCTGGTTGATTTGTGAAACTCGTAGGCAGTCAGTAGTTTCTATCTTGCAGTGCGTGATGTAGCTCGTGCCCGGATTTGTTCGAGTTGGTTCTCCCTTGAGGAGTGTCTTAGTCCTCCTTTTGAAGGTTTTTTGGATTTTAGTTGTTTCTTGTTTTGCTCCCTCGAAAAACGGTGATTATACCTCTCGTGCGGAGTTCTCCCCTTGACATGTATTGGTAGTGTAAATTTATTTTGAGTAATATATATATTTCTATCGTTTCGAGAAAAAAAATCACAACTACAAGTTTTGTGTCCTTTTGCACTATTGTCCTTAACAAGTAATACTTGAGAGTTAGTCTGTCGCGTAATTACTTTATTTAATTTTAGGGCCGTTTAAAAAAAAAAAACGAAAATGCAAGTTATAACAATTTCAAACAATCTTATGATGAACCATTTTAATCTGATTCGGTAATCGGTATGGTAAAATGATGTTCCAAATTTACAAATTTTACTCAAATACACGACTCTTCTCAGCATAATAGACAATAGATAATAGTGTACAAATACAGCTAAGATGAGAAAGGTAAAAACAAATTTATAATACCATAAAACCCATTACTATTAGATCAAGCAAGATCATGAGCTTTTATTTAGTACATCAAAATTAGGTTAAAAACCCTACACCATAAATCTGCATTGGTAAACTAAGGATGAAAAAGGCAAGATCGCAAAAAATGACGAAAAGGCATCAAGCTCAAACTCCAAAGGGGGCCGATTCTGTCAGTTCTTAGACCAGCCTCCTCAGAATAAGTTCAGATGTTTGCATTTTCGCACCAGACACTTATGTTTTCTGCTGTAAGAATATCTACAGTCGGGATAAGGATCTGTCGTCCCAGAAAGGCACGCACCACATAGCCAACAGTTAGAAGCCATCTTCTGAAGCAATAACCATATCAGGATAATGGTTATTTGGCTAAAAACACTGGGAAAAACAAAATGACAAAGTCGACTTAGTTTGAAACCGAAATTACTAATTCTGCATAATAAAAAAAATACAGTTGCAAGAAATATATAAAAAAAAAGACGGGCAATTAAATTTTCTACTTCGTAACAAACACAGATATATTTCAATGTATGCTAAATCTAAGAAATATTGAACATAGAGAGAATAGAAAAGAAACAAAACCAGAACTTTATTCATCATCTCAGGTTGTATATATATACACAGCAGAGTTGGTTAAGAAACTGAAAGTTGTTAAATGTCAAAACTACCCTTAACCGTCTTAACTAACTTCTGTTAGGTAGTTACAATCTGTTACACTAATAATGTAAAACATTAATATAAAAAATAAGTGGGTATACTACAACTAGATGTTACAGGAAACAGAGAACTAAGCATTCCCCAGAGCTAATGTATCTTAAAATTCAAATTATAATAATTAAAAATCGAACTTTCCGAAAGTTGAAATCTTTACCTAATGCAAATTATCTGTTTCATACCTCTAAATGCTTATAAGAATGCAAAACTAACAGGTGAACCACATTGAGCTACAGTTGTTTATGCCCATCACTTCTTGGTACTCACAACGATACTTCAAACCTAAAAAAATCATTGATTAGACTGAAAAGGACTAATCATTGTCATGACACATAATCTCTTTATGTTGTAAAAGACAAGGTTAATTTATTTCCAAATTCTGTATAATAGAATAAATCTACAAAGATTCCAGTCCCAATCTAGTATACGATTTTAAAATATGCACAACAGGAAGAACAGAGCAATCATCAGAATGAATTCATATAAAATCTGAGCACAATTAAATATTCATGTTCAATAATAAGCTGTGCCTATGTGCTAGTACTTGGTGACCAAAGGAAAAGAAAGTCTGTATGAAGGATATAAATCCATAAACAAGTACGATGATTTTTCTCTAAGTAACTTATATGTTAATTGATGTATCCATAATTCACAGGCTGTATCCATGAAAATGGTATTTGCAGCTAATAACAGGAGTTGGAAGCATAAAAAGCAAAAGTTCAATTTCTAGAAGCACTTCTGGATTCAATTAGACTAAGTGACATATCATATTGCTTCATGAATATTATGTTACACATTCCTGGCAAACAAATCGAGTCATTAAAACAGAGGTAAATTCGACTCAGGTAACCGGATCGAAACTCTAAAGCAGATTCATCCCAACAGGAACAAAATTTTCCCCACATTATGCATCATCAAAACAAAAGAACAACTTCCCATTAGACAATAGGTAGATTGAGTTGAAAATATAGAAATAAAATCTCCATTTCAAAAATCGATTCAGCAAAGAGTTTATAATCATACAGCTAAAATTAGTCCTCCAAACATCAGCTACTATTTTATTAAGCATTGCATGGAAAAAAACACTTACAGGATTTTAGGGATTGGTATGTTTCAGAAGTTCACATTCTACTGCCATGAAGAATGCTTATGTCTGAAGGGGTCATTTTCCCGGCCTCCCTCAGGCTCCTTCCTCTTTAAAATACCACCCGAAACCGAAAACATTCTTGCATGCTCCTCCGCTAAAGCTTGCAAACTGGCAACAGAATGTTGGCCTGATGTGAGAGGCAACATGTCCTCCTTGACTTCACTTTCCATAGTTCCAGGGCCGGCATTGAGGTCCAGACCCTGTCGGCCCTCCAACCCACCGTTACTGCTAATGTCGGGAAGGCCAACCACATACGGCCTCTGAAATTGGGACGTGACTGTACCAATAGGTCCCAGATACTGTGAATTTACTGGAGGTGCAAAAAGTCTTGCACCAGACGAGGAATCTGAATAATCAACTGAAAAAGAGGCTGATGGGAGAGGAAAAGTAGTCCCGAAAGGAAAGACAGGGAACTGGAAAGGACTAGAAGGAAAAGGCACTGCAGGAGATGACGACAACACTGATCCACGGTACATGTCCGGATTAAATTGGGTAGGGCCAAATGTTCTCTGGGGTGCACCAGGCGGAAAAACTGGAAAAGACCGCCGCCTCGATCCGTTAATATTGATGGGATTGCTACTGTTGAGTAAGTATTCCCAGGAGAAAACCAAGATGAGAAACTGCTCAGCCCTGGACTGTTCATTGTAAGGCCTGCTACAGAAGGCAGCTGTGAGGCTACACTACCTTTGACTAGGTGATTAATCGAAAACTGCTCCGCACTGGCATCATCAACCGCAGGCCCATTGTTGAGATCAAAGTCCCTCCGAACATGTAAGTTGTCTAAGGAATTGACATGCAAAATGGAAGCCTCTCCATGATGATTACTGCTGGTTGAGCAGTGCCCAGTATCATTTGCTTCATCAACTCTGTTCAAATCAAGATCCAGCCCTCCAGAACCACGAAAAGGCATAGAATCACAATTACTTGCCAAGTCAGTTGTCGATTCAACAGCCAAAGTGGAGCCTCGAGAAGCCATTTCCTCAAGAACTCTTTCATCTGGCACATTTAAATCAATATCCAAAGGAAAACGGTCATGTTTACTGGTAGACGCAGACAAATTTGACGGATCGATTGCCATATCCAGAACTTTTCTGGGCTCAGCAGGACGAAATGCACTAGTGGCAGCAGATCCCTTCCATCCAAGTTCCACTTTACTTCTCAATAAGTCCTCTGGAGGAACGAATTGGCCTTTGGCAACAGAAGCTACAGTAATGCAGGCAGAATGGCCACTGGGAATAGATTTCACGGGAAACGGTAACGAATTAATCATTTGAACAGTTGTTGAACCAGCGGATGTTAAAGTAACAGACTGCCCATACTTCTCTTCATCAGCACAATAACCTTCGTTTAAGTCGAACTTCATTTTTGCACATGGATCCGATGCTCCAGAAGCGGAGGACGAAGACCCAGCACTAGTGGATGTACACTTGCCTGCCTCATCTGGCTGAATGCTTGCAGATCTGGATCCTGTCAATTCAGCCTCCTTAGCTTCACGCTCCACCGAACCAGGACACAGGCTCGCAGGAAGTGAAATATGCTCCGGAATCTCCTGGATTTCCACTTTACAATGTCTGTTCTGATCGTGAGATGTGGAACACGAAACAGCTGCACTATGGCTTTCACCAGCAGCAACATTTCTCTTCACATCCTCGTCAAATTTCAAGCTTTCTGACTTGCTCGTGCAACTCTTGGCATCCTTTTCACTGGGTTCTACTTTCACTACACCGCCAGCTTCTGACGCTGATTTCTGGCCAAATTCAGGTTGGTGCAGCTTTTCATTACTAGCGGTTTCTGCAAATTCAGACTCCACAATTGCAGCAGTCAGTTTCTGAGGTGAAATGGTTGTCCTGTTCAATCCTTCATTCTCATACTTGTTGCAGTCACCTTCATCCAATGGCTTTGATCCTGCATCTTCAACAATTAGCTTACACTCAACAATGCTCAAATGATCAATATTGCCCTTTCTTCAGTCGCCATGACATCAACTCCATCACTTTTACAGTTTGAAACACTATCAGCAATAACATTAAAGGAACTGCCCTTCACCTCATGGAATCCTCCATTTGATTCACCATCTTTTACTTTCTCTACAGAGATGGGAAGTGCCTTAGAAGTCGTACCTGTCTTATCATTAGACTTCTCAGTAATCCCCACTTAGGGTCAATATTGCTTCTCAAATCCAAGTTGGAAGAGCCAAAGTCTTTACTGCCCTCTCCAGCTGGCATACCTTCAGCAGAATTGGATGGAGCACATAATCTGTCACCAGAGAACTCAAGGGGTGCATGTTTCGACAAACACAACCCATCATCCGACTGTGAACACCCATCTAAAACCACCTTTTTCTTGCCATCACATTCAGCATCATTGCAAAACTGATTCTGCACTACTGTAGGGCAATCATCAGGGGACGACCTAGATTTTGCCTCTTCACCAGTGCAAACTTCCTCAACTGCAGGAGTACTTCTTTCAGTAGAATCAGCAGGAGAAACCACATTAGATCTGGACATTTCTCCAGCAGCCACACTAGCAAGTAAGTTCATTCCAACATCATCTTCAAGTGATAATGACGAAGTTGCTTCTGAATATTTAACACAGCTCTCAATTAAAGCATTCATGGGGCTGAACGAAGAAGCATGCAACTTTACTGATTTCGATTGATTTGTTGGAGGACCCTCAATTAATCTCTTGGAATCTTCAGTGGTTAAGCTTTGCTCTTCATCGGGACGAACTGCAGGTGACCCAGCACCCTCTGACCCAGTCGGTACATCTTTTGGATCATTGCTTTGCCACGTGTTCATGTCTGATGCAACATTACAACGAGTTGCATCACTCTTGTCCTTTGAAACATGATCAGACTGCTCATGTTTGTTCAAAAGCACAGGAGAAGCAGCCCGGCTGCTCATAACGGAGGGGTCTTCCAGAGAGCCACCACAGACACCTTGTGCAGGACTTCTTGCGCGGTTTGGTATCTTAACAATTAGCTTATGACTGCTTCCTTCACTGATTGGCCCCTCAACAACCCTATCACCATTTAATGCAGAGTGAGACAACTTCTCTAAAGCAGCAGTACTTCGGTGCGCTGGAGAACTTTTGCTAGAGCCGGTTTCTTTCTGACTTCCAGTTGCTGATGTTCCCGGAAAACCACTACTTTTTCGACTACGAGTACTATTGCTTGATGTCTTATTAACAGTCACTGAACCTGAAGCAGAACTCTTCAGGTCATCCTTCATTGAAAAAGACTGACCATAACTATGAGACTGATTAGAACTACTACTCCTGTCCTCCCTCATTTGAGGGACATCAGCAGGGCCTCCCACAGTAGTTCTAGGCTGGCCCTCCTTTCCAGAAACAAGTGTTGGAGCTGGTTTCGCATGCCCAGGAGATGAAGTTGCATACTTTATGCCACTTTCCCCAGGAGAAGACCTACCTGTAGTAGTTTTTGCTGCAGAATTCTGAGTAATCGAGCTTTTCATAGCAACATCAGACCCACTTGGAGTTCTGTTCGCACCATGAGAAACCTCTGGAAGGCGTGATTTGGAAGGCCACGCAGATAGAGCTTGGGTTGAGCCAGACTTTGCATCAGTACTCATCATTTCTGCTTCAACACGTTTCTTCCACGTGTCAACTAAAGTTCGTGCCTTTCTCTGAATATCTATATTTTTATGAGATCGTAATTGATTCACAGATCTGCCAATGTTGCACATTTGAAGGGCTTGAAGATTAACTGGAAGTTTATCCAATGCACGAAGTAAAACCAAAAGAAATTCCTCCACTGATTTATCACCATCCTTTATATTATTACCATCACCAATCTTGCCCTTGTGAATATCCTGCAGCCATTCATCCAGTACAAGCAAACCTCTTAGCTTCACAAACTGTTTGAGGCAATCAACCTTATCGGTGGAAGCTATTACACTGGCAAGCATAGCACGGCTAACCAAATCCATTTTTCTCTCCCTTCTATCTGGTTGCATAAGCTGGACAAGTTTCTCAACCCCTTCCAAATCCATTACTCCACCATTTTCTGTTATTCGTGCGATCTCATATTTTAAATTACCTTCGGTTTTGCACTGAACAGAATCACCATCATCAAGCCTAGAAGAACGTTCTCGTTTGACAGGATCAGCACCATGATCACCTCTTTCCCTCTTCTTTCCCTTGGCTTGAGAAGGAAAAGAACTCCCACTATTTTGGCCACTATCAGAAGCTGGTTTCGGTTGTGAGGTTGAAGTCGGACCATTAGCTTGCTTTGGAGAAGCGACCACCAGGCTGCAAAGTCACATTCATTTCCGTCCTAGTTTTGTATAGAAGCTGGTCTACTTCTTCTTGCTGGTCCTGAGAAACCATATGGTGTATATGAGTATCAAAAAAGGTACGATAATCAATAATCAGTTTACAAAAAATATAAGGTTTCACACTTCCCCCTTTCTTTCCATACTCTCACCTCCCACCCCACCTCCTCCCATATTTAAGGGGAAAACAGAAAGTAAAAACACAAGAACAAAAACATACAAACAAACAAATACTGGGGGAAGGGGAAAAGGAAATTTTGCTGACAACTAACATTAATGTGATGTTGATCAGTTAGCCACCGTAAACTCTTGTTTACAATGTCATAGGCACGTCGACAAACAAAAGAGGATGTCCTGGTGGGAAGTTCAACACCTCTAGGAAGAAACGCTACTTTGCATGGATGGAGTAGAGATGCCGCAGGAATTTCGTGCTTTTGAAAGGAATAGAAAATCTCGTTTGGTGCACTGTCCACCAGAGTTCCTTTTTCGAGCTTTAGTTCGGATGATCGATAAAGCCAATTCACACCTAGCTGCAATTTATTATCCTTGTTCAATGCCAACCAACGAATTAAACCAATGAAAGGTGGAGAATCCTTTGGCGGCTTGAAAAGAGCACAATCGCCGACACTGATTTCGCGACCGTCCTGCAGTACAGAATTTTTAATCTCAGAGAAAGAAGTTGCTAAAGAATAAATTACAAACTAATTTCAAAGTAAGTAACCAAAATGACATGGTAAACCCTACAGGGAAGGGAAGGCACAAAAAGAAGTGCTCACTCAGCCAAAAAAAAAGAAGGGCTGTAAAAAGTTAAAACACAAACTTTAAGTCAAAAGGATTTGATAGTAGAAAGGAAGAGAGAGCTACGGCCTTATTGTCAATAACAATGGCCTACAAAATCACTTAATTTCTCACCAGTTGTTTTCAGTTTAAGACTCACTATTATTCGGATGAGTCCATATTTGCAATCGAAATATATATTTCTATGTATTTATTAAGACAAGTACATAGTTGCAGTTCAGAAAGAGGTGCCTAAAAAACGGGCACACAGTAAGAAGAAACAGTGTCTTTTATTTCTTTCTGGTGCACAAAATTCCATTTTTCAATCAATGCACTCCTTTTGGGCAATTGCAAATTATTACTCATAAAGAAATTATTAGCCAGATTATTTTGGATATATGCACATTATATTTATACCCCAGCATTTACTACTCATAAAGAAAAAAAAAATATAGACATCATTGATTAGGTTTGAAAGAGTTAGCAGTGACACAAGTATGAATTTCAATAAAATTGTAGTTACTTAGATAAATAATTGTTGGAATCACCCCTCACAACCTATTGCCAAAAAAATAGCATCAAACACACCAAGACAACAGTATAATCATATGGATGTATAACCATTGCTTCAACTATTCATACACAAAATGTCACCACATAATGACAGTAATATTTATTTGGGAAATGTATGTAATTGCCTCAGAAGTTACTATACAGGGGAAATTAATGCCAAACACATGTTGATAATAACATTTTATGAGACGAACGTCATAATGACCCCGGCCACTTCCATACATGAAAAGGCAGAGCCAAAAACACGGTAATTAAATTGTTTTTGGACAACTATGCCTAACCATATTCCAATATTGCTTCAAAAAAAGTATAAAGGTAGATTGTCAATAAGAAGTTTTGGACAGAAATGCATTTACACCTCTCTGCCTTTAATTAGCATTGAAATATTTCTGGACAGATGCATATCATTAGTCAGAAAATGTGGACCGAACTCTTGCCCCTATGAACACATTAAAGCAGTGGCACAAATAGAGATAAAAATCGAGCATAATAACAAATTGAACTTCCATGAATTGTCACTCGAGGAAAAATATTGACATAAATGATTATTCAAAGTTTGACATACATATTAGTCTGCAAATGTTAACAATGGTACTAATGGCCCAAAAACTATTCCTTCAAAAGCTTAACAAGGTTGTCAGTGACTCAGTTGTGTGCCTACCATAACCCTTGACTCACACTAAGTGTACCGATATTCTTTTACCCGGTTTTCAAGTGCATTAGGTATTTGGATGAAGTGTCTATAACTCCACAAAGGTTATAATAGGGAACATCTATCTTGCGCTCTAAATAACTAGGAAAAGAGCACCCTGTTTTTAAAATAGAAAAACCTCCTAAATGGAGAAGGTGAGTGGAATGCACCCAACATTATTATTGCGACCCTGTTTTGACTATTTTTCCATTCAAACCAAATCATGTACCAATTGCAACTGAGAATGATGTCAAAGCCACTGAAATAGGAATCTACATCCTTTTCTAGAATGAATGAAGTGCAATCTATGTCCACGTATATTTTCAAACATACATAATGAAAAACAAGTCAAACCAACAACATAGCTCAAGTCACAAGAATACTTTATTTACCCAAATTAGCAACATTAATTATTTGCCTCCAGTTGCTGCAGCAAAAGAGATCAATTTGATTTCTTCCCACCCTAATCCCCCAAAAATAAACAAAAAATAAGAGGATAAGACAACTCTACTTTTACACAAATACATCCACCAAAATAGAGCGACTAATTCCATCAGAATCAATTCAGCTTCCATTCACCTAAAGAAAGAGAACAGCAAAGACCACTTTGACTCACTAGTATGCCAGGATCAAATTGATATTGAGAAGATCTAGCTCATTTTAGCTTCCTCATGTAGACAAAAACAAAAACACAAGGCAGTCAGTAAAGCTTAGCCACTTTAAACTTAAACATTAACTTTCCACTCCAACAAATCGTAATAATAAATGAACAACTCCGTGCTGACGAGTAAAAAGCCTTGAACTAATAATATCTCCTCATCAACAACAAGAAGATATCATTACCAAACAAGGTAATATTTTCTCATTCATCACCACACCAAAACACTAAAAACATTTTAACCTCCCAACAGAGCATAGATAAAAAGAGGAGAACAAACAAAAGACATTAATCAATGAGAAGGAAATATAGAAAAGCCCACCAAGTCAATACCTTGAAGAACGAATCACTACCCGTGGAGGTGGTGATAGAAGAAGCAAGATGATAATGATTATCACCAGTGAGAGATACAGAATCGTTGATAGACGCCAATGGTAAGAATGACCGCATGTGCTGACTACAACTCCTCCCTAAACTCCTACAGCTCCCGCTGCCTCGCTGAACCCTTCCATGCATAATAAAATATGGTATTTTGCATTTTCCCCAATTTTCATACCACCCAATAGCCCAATTTCAAGCATCAAATCCTTCCAAATTCCCCTCAAGCATCCACCTTTATAAACCGCAACTCCTATCACATAATAATATCATTTCCCCCAATAATTCCAATCGCCAGAAACTCTACGTTAACTTATTGTAAACCCTGACAACTCATCATTCGCCCAAAAAAGAAAACCCTAGATCGCTCCAATTCCACGAATTACCTTATTTATCGTGCTTTATTTCACATCTAGGGCTTCAATTCCCGAATCAAAAACCTATCAAACACAAGTTCACAAAATTCAGATCAAAAAATTAACCACGTCAATTAAAACAATTACCAAAACGAAAGATTGCAAAACGAGAACAACCGTCGCCAATATTTAACAAGCGTGTACGACGTGCGGGTGGGTATATGAGCGTCGTGTGCATAAACGAGAAAGGAGGAATTGAGCGAAACCTGCGATGTTTCCGAAAAACCCGATTCACAGAGAGAAAAATGAGAGATTTTTAGAGAGAGAAAGCGGCGAGATATATAGATACGGGAGGGTGTACGTATAGACAGACAGAGAGAGAAAATAGGAAAAGCGATGTCGTGAGGATTCGTCAGAAGGCAAAGGAAAAGTCAAAAGCGGGTGTCATTTATACTAAAAAGGGATAATTATAAATAGTACCCCAAGGTTTGACCTAATTACAAAAAACCCAGCTAACTTTTAAAATTATAAAAAAATACCATTGAGGTTTGATTCAGGTGTTAAAATTGAGGGTAATTTGCAATTATTTTACAAATATGAAGGGGATTTTGAAATATATTCCAAACCTCATGGGTATGTTTTGTAGATTTTTAAGTTAGTTGGGTTTATTTGTAATTAGGTCAAATTTCGGGGTTTTTTGTAATTATCCCTACTAAAAATGTAAAAAAAAAAAATGTAAACGAATCCTATAGAAGCAAATATAATATTAATTTATTTTTATGTTTATTAAGTTTCACAAATAATGTTTTAATTTGATTCGATTATTAATTTTAATTGGTTTGAATAAGTTTTAGTTGAATCAATACAAATTCAACTCAAGTAATCTGATATTGTTCTATATATAGTTTATTATATTTTTATTAAATGAGAGGAGCTTGAACTGAATTCTACGTTTTGTGACTAAAAATTTGTTTTTCGTTATCTTGAAAAATCAAATTTTCAATATTGATATTAAATAGCAGTTTGATTTGTCAATCTCGTCGTTTGAGGCACTAGGATGCAGCGAGATATCGCCGAAGATTACTAATAATTTTGATAGATCGCATATATGACATGGAAATTGTAATGTATTTCCATATTTTTTATGTTTATAATAATATAATTGATCTTAACTTTTGAATATTATTTGATTATAGGTTACAAGTTATGTGATTGTTCGGGGAAAGCGATGCTTAAGTTAACAAATTGTACGAAAATAATTCAAAGCATAAGAGAATTAAAGAAATAAATTGTACTTAATTAATAATGATTATGAATTGACTATTTAAACTCGGATTGGGGGCCTCATGGGCCTGAAGTAATGAGTAAAGCCTCAAGAGGCTAATAAGTTGGGCCTCATTGACCTCTTTTTGATGACGTGACCCAATTAACATATTTTATTTGCTGGAAATTAATTAAAACTAAATTAAATATAAATAATAAATTGGAAAATTATAGTTTTACCCATCATCAATTTGAAAAATCAAAATCAAATACACCCAAATCCAGATCTTATGTGAGGTGGCAATTCAGCTCATCAAGTGGTATTCATGTTTAGTTTTGGGTCAATTTTAGGTTATGCTTAAAATACATCAAAAAGTAAATAAAATATATGGTATTATGTTTTAAAACAAATTGGTAACATCATGTTATATTCGTGTTAGTCGTTTTGTGTTGTGTTTCTTGTGTTCGGTTTGTGTTTCTCTCGGAAAGCTTCGAGAGACGATTCATGTCATGTTTATTTGTGTCATGTTAGGGATAGTCACCCATAATCTTAGGTGGATCCGTTAGACGTGCTAAACTTGTTTTGTTATCTAAAAAAATTGTTTATAAAAAATAATATTAAAACATTGTAAAAATATTTTTGAAATAAAATATGTAATAAGTTTTAAAATAATAAAAGATTAAACACGTTAACTCTCCTTTTAAACATACATTATAGTGACCATGTTTTGACTATTTTTCTATTCAAACCAACTATTCATAGAATTTGATTCATGTTTATTTATAAATTTTCCAAGACACATTTCCAATTTTCAACTATTCATAGAATTGGAATCATGTTTATTTATAAATTTTCCAATGGAAATCATCATTTTCGCTTTCCATTTTTTTTTTTTACGTAAAACATCATCTCAAACCTATAATTTCAATTCTCAACCCTATATCTTATCCTACATCACCTATCCATCACTTTTTACCCAATTATATATGTTGGATCCTCATTACCAACTTTATCTACTTAAAATATTATTATTTTTTTAATTATATCTATCTAATGGGACCCACCACCTATAATCTTATAAATATAATATTATATATTTAATTAAAATATTCAATCACTATCAACATTTCAAATTATTATATACATAAAGTATTATTTCAAAACTAGTCAACCAAACATAATCTAATTTCCAAACCTACATAAAACTCATTTTCATTCTATCATCCAAACATAATTTCGGTTTCACTAAAACCAATAAATTCTCAAAACTCACTTTCCAACACCAGAAATTGGAAATGATTCATGGAAACAAAACCATACCAAGACCTAAGTAATCGAGCTTTTTATAGCAACATCAGACCCACTTCGAGTTCTATTCGCACCACGAGAAGCTACCAGAAGGCGTGATTAGGAAGGCCGCACAGATAGAGCTTGGGTCGAGCCATACCGCGCATCAACACTCACATCATTTCCACTTCAACGCGTTTCTTCCACGTGTCAACTAAAGTTCGTGCCTTACTCAGAATATCTATATTTTCATGAGATCGTAAATGATTCACAGATCTGCCAATGTTGCACATTTGAAGGGCTTGAAGATCAACGGAAGTTTATCCAATGCACGAAGTAAAACCAGAAGAAATTGGTCCATCGGTTTATCACCTTCCGTTATATTACTACCATCACCAATCCTCCCCTTGTGAAAATCCTGCAGCCAACCATCCAGTACAAGCAAACCTCTTAGCTGCACAAACTGTTCGAGGCAATCAACCTTATCGGTGGAAGCTATCACACTGGCAAGCATGGCACGGCTAACCAAATCCGTTTTTCTATCTGGTTGCATCAACTGGACAAGTTTCTTAACCCCTTCCAAATCCGTGACTCCACCATTTTCTGTTATTCGTGCGATCTCATATTTTAAATTACTTTCGTTTTTGCACTGAACAGAATCGCCATCATCAAGCCTTGAAGAACGTTCTCGTTTGACAGGATCAGCACCATGATCACCTTTTTCCCTCTTTCTTTCCCTTGGCTTCAGAAGGAAAAGAACTCTCACTATTTTGGCCACTATCAGAAGTTGGTATCAGTTGTGGGGTTGAAGTCGAACCATTAGCTTGCTTTGGAGAACGACCACCAGGCAGCAAAGTTACATGCATTTCCGTCCTAGTTTCGTATAAAAGCTGGTCTACTTCTTGCTGGTCCCTGAGAAACCATATGGTGTATATGAGTATCAAAGAAAGGTAAGATGACTAATTATCCGTTCACAAACAAGGGATAATTACAAGAACACCCTAACGTTTGGGCTAATTACAAAAAAAACCAGAGTTCTTTGAAAATTACAAAAAAAAAAACCTTGAAGTTCGATTCTGTCTTACATTTTTCCCGTGATTTTGAAAATATTTCAAAAAAAACCCTGACACTTGCAAAAATATTACAGTCACCCCACTTAAATTTAAGACTAAACGAAATCAAGGATTTTTTTGTAATTTTGAAACATGTCTGGGTTTTTTTGTAATTAACCCAAACCTCAGGGTGTTTTTGTAATTATCCATACAAACAATAAAAGATTTTCACGCTTCCCCCTTTCTTGCCATGCTCTCACCTCCCACCCCACCACCCCAACAAGGAGGGGAGAAAACAGATCATCATCATCATCAATCAAACCTTATCCCACTATGTGGGGGGTCGGTGGTGTGAAGTTTATAGTGTCAATTAATTGTCTAAAATTAGTTAACACTACAAATTCACACAAAAAACAAAGTGGCAAAGTTTTACGCCGGATGCCTTTCTCGACGCAACCTTCATACGAAGGAGAAATGAGATGAAATTCCAAAACCATCATCATCACAAGTTTTTCCACTTGCATGGAAAATACGATGAGACGGCGATGAGTTGAGATAGTTGCTCTAGTCATATCCCATTACATAATTGATATAGTAAAATCAACATGTATATCATGGAACATGACCACAAGGAGGGGAGAAAACAGATAACAAAAAAAAAAAAAAACCTCGCATATTTAAAGGGGAAAACAGAAAAGGAAAAATACAAGAACGAAAACATAAAAACAAATAAATATTGGGGGAAAAAGGAAATTATGCTGACAACAACTAACATTAATGTGATGTTGATCTGTTAGCCACCGTAAACGCTTGTTTACAATGTCATAGGCACGTCAACAAACAAAAGGGGATGTCCTGGTGGAAAGTTTAACACCACTAGGAAGAAACGCTACTTTGCATGGATGGAGTAGAGATGCCGCAGGAATTTCGTGCTTTTGAAAGGAATAAATAGAAAATCTCGTTTGGTGCACTGTCCAACAGAGTGCCTTTTTCGAGCTTTAGTTCAGATAATCGATAAAGTCAATTCACACCTAGCTGCAATTTATTATCCTTGTTCAATGCCAACAAACGAATTAAACCAATGAAAGGTGGAGAATCCTTTGGTGGCCTGAAAAGAGCACAATCGCCGACACTGATTTCGCGACCGTCCTGCAGTACTGAATTTTTAATCTCATAGAGAGATATATTTCTATGTATTTATTAAGACAAGTATATAGTTGCAATTCAGAAACAGGTGCCTCAAAAAGGGGTACACAGTAAGAGGAAACAGAGTCTGTTATTTCTTTCTGGTGCATAAAATTCCATTTTTCAATTAATGCACTCCTTCTGGGCAATTGCAAATTATTACTCCGGCTATTATAGCTCATAAAGAAATTATTAGCCTGATTATTTTGGATATATGGACATTATACCCCAGCATTTACTACTCATAAAAAAATGTAGATAGGTTTGAAAGAGTTAGCAGTGACACAAGTATGAATTTTAATAAAATTGTAATTACTTGGGTATAAAATAAATGTTGAATTAACCCTCACATGCTATTGCCAAAAAAATAGCATCAAACACACCATGACAACAGTATAATTAGGGGTGGGCATTCGGATCAGTCGGGTCACGATCTGACCCGATAGGATCGGGTATTTCTAGGGGAAACGGGTTACAGATCCACACTACTCGAATTATATAAAATCGGGTCGGGTATCGGGTAGTGAAAAAAATACCCAAATAACGATCAGGTACCCCACTGTAATTTAAAAAAAAAAAAAAAAAAAGAAATAGAAAGGGATAATGGGATAGTCTCCTCTCCTCCTAGGGCTCAACATTTTCAGTTTTCTCTGTACTTATTATCAGTTCTCAAGCACACAACAACATTCTGGACACCAAATCTGAAGGTTCATCACACATCTCTTTGTAAAAGGTAAAACCCACATTAGTTTATTTTTGGGAGTTTTGGTAGAGGGTGAAAGACATTTAATTGCAGCCTGCCAAACCCCAACCAATTTATTTACTTTGATTTTATGTTGTTTAAATATATGAATCTTGAAGAAAATTTCTTTAAGCTGCTACTTTCGACGCTATGGTATCCAACAGAAGAAAAAAAAAAAAAATGTACACTGGTCATAGTAGACTAGCAGCAGGTTGGGAAAAAAAGAAAGAAAGACCGAAACCCGATTCAGTGGGTACCTGCTTTGCGCGGGTACCCGATATTTTCGGGTAAGAGTCGGGCAGCCATATATGCCACCCGACTCGACAACCGGAAAACCCAACTAGATGCCCACCCCAAGTATAATCATATGGATGGATAACCATTGCCTCAACTGTTCCTACACAAAATGTCACCACATAATGACAGTAAACTTTATTTGGGAAATGAATGCAATTGCCTCAAAAGTTACTATACAGGGGAAATTAATGGCAAACACATGCTGACAATAACATTCTATGAGACAGACGACGTAATGAACCCGGACACTTCCATACATGAAAAGGCAGAGCCAAAAAAAGGGTAATGAAATTGTTTTTGGACAACTATACCTTAACCATATTCCAATATTACTTCCAAAAAGTATAAAAGGTAGATTGCCACTAAGATGTTTTGGATAGACATGTAATTACACCTCACTGCCTTTAATACACAAAATATTATCGGTACTTGTTAGCATTAAAATATTTCCGAACAGATGCATACCATTATGCAGAAAATGTTGACAGAACTCTCGTCCCTGTGAAAACACTAAAGCGGTGGCACAAATAGAGATAAAAATCGAGCATAAGGACAGAACAAACTTCCATGAATTATCACTCGAGGAAAATATATTGACATAAATGATTATTCAAAGTTTGACATACATATTAATCTGCAAATATTAAGAAGGGTACTAATGGACCAAAAACTATTCCTTCAAAAACTTAACATGATTGTCAGTCTGTGCCTACCATAACCCTTGACTCACACTAAGTGTGCCGATATTCTTTTCCCGGTTTTCAAGTGCATTAAGTATTTGGATGAAGTGTCTTATAACCTATAACTCCACAAAGGTTATAATAGAGAACATATATCTAACGCAGCTTACGCTCTAAATAACTAGGAAAGAACACCCTGTTTTTAAAATAAAAACCTCCTAATGTGCTGACTACAACTCCTTCCTAAATAAGGTTTTTGCATTTTCCCCAATTTTCATTTACCACCCAATAGCCCAATTTCAAGCATCAAATCCTTCCAAATTCCCCTCAAGCTCCCACCTTTATAAACCGCAACCCCAGTCACATAATAATATCATTTCCCCAATAGTTCCAATCGCCAGAAAGTCTATGTTAACTTATTGTAAACCCTGACAACTCATCATTCGCCCGAAAAAGAAAACCCTAGATCGCTCCAGTTCCACGAATTACCTTATTTATCCTGCTTTATTTCACATCTAGGGCTTCAATTCCCGAATCCAAAACCTATCGAATACAAGTTCAGAAAATTCAGATAAAAAATTTAACCACATCAATTAAACAATTACCAAAACGAAAAATTGGAAAACAAAAACAAGCGTCACATATTTAACAACCGTGTACGACGTGTGCGAGGGTATATGAGCGTCGTGTGCATAATAAACAAGAAAAGGAGGAATTGAGAGAAACCTGCGGTTCTTTATCTATAGATTGTTGAACATATTTTTCAGTAAAAGAATGATTTGAGATTTTGGTTAAATCTAGTTTTTGTTATTTGTTCTTCTTTTCGCTGTTATTTATATATCTTCTTATGATTATTGAATATTGTTGTTGCGTTTTCTTTAAGAAGAATATTGTTGTTTCGATTGATTGCAACAAAAAGAGATATTTGTTCAATTGTTAAAGATAAAGACTTGAATTCGACTGTCTAATGGGTGTTTTTCGACGTTTCCAACCCACTTCAGATTTTTTTTTGTAATTTTTTACGACCGATAACATTTTTGTAATATTATGGGACGGTGATATAGGATCTCGAACTAGTGGCATTTTTGTAATATTTTGGGACCTTTAAAAGTATTAATTTTTCCCGAAAAGTATTAGAATCTCCTCAACAATATTTTTAGTAGATATATGAAAAATATTGTTTTTTTGCCTCAAAAATATTAGTTATCCTTGAAAAATATCTTTCGAAAAGTATTAGTAATTTTCCGGAAAAATATTAGTAACCTATTGAGCAAACTTTTTTAGTAATTCTCATGAAAAATATTGTATTTTCCTTAAAAGTATTAGTATTCCCCCTAAAACGTATTAATAATCTTATTGAAAAGTATTAGGGTTTCGATTAAAGGTATTTTATTATTTCTCCTTAAAAGTATTAGTAGTCTACCAAAAAGATTAGTATCCCTCCCAAAAAGTATAATGTGTGCCGCCAACGAACGTTGTTGTTGTGGTGTTAGTGGTTGTGGGAGTCAATAAGTGGATTGATTGAAACAAATGGGATATTTGGATCCGTCTAACGAATTAGATCCGATTAGGCAGCCTCGACAAAGACTAACCCATTGTTAAATATAACAAATTGTCATTTAGAATGCTTTTTTTTTTTTTTTTTTTTGAGGGGAGTCATTTAGAATGCTAAATCTGTAATTGTTTATCTATTCTAATACGTGTTACAAATAGCATAGTTTATAACATAGATGGTTTTGAATTTATGTTATGGAGATATATAATCTAGTCCAACAAACCTATATGTGTGTTTGTTGGCTATAATTGGTAGTCTCTCAAGATTTTAAAGTTGTTGATAAATTAAAGTCTAAGATTGTATCTAGAATTATTTATTAGCTAGAGAAATAATAGAGATTGTATCCTAATTGCTGAATAAGTGAGGAAAGATAAGTTGATATGTCGTCGTACCAATAACCCTAATCAATTTGATAGAGAATTGAAGGATTCAATTTTGACAGTGGTCAATTCCAAAACCACTAAAATTATTCATTGGTTGGATATTCGTTAGATCGATTCATTTAACTTAATTTAGTTAATGATTCTTTTCATTATTTACTTTGTTAATTCTAAAAATCTAAACAAAAACTCATATTTGTGTTTTTTTTATTACTTTTGTGAATTGCATCAAACTTAGTCTAACAAATCTTTGTGGATATGATCTTGTTCATCATTGCTACAAAACAATTATCCTTAAGAGCGAGTATGTTAGTTTATACAACCATCAATTTTGGGTGCCATTGTAGGGGATTGATTTTTCTCAAAAACTTATTTGATGTTTGTTGTTTCTCGTGCAAGAGAATTAATCTCATACAAAGATTGAAAAGACAGTATGACGATTAAGAAAATAAACTAAACCCCAAAATATGCAAGAATCATCATCATCACCCCCAGATTGAATTTTGATTCATCTAGTGATGCTGAGGTTGAGCAAGACATGGACAACCAGGAACAAACATTGAGACAACCAACTACTCGAATTTAATTAGGAATGGCAACCGGACATGTTTAGGATTGGGTTTAGCCAAATCGAGACCTACCTTGCTAAGAAAAATAAATCTCGATCCTCGCCCCATCGATAACCCAGGCCCGGTGGATCCAAACCCATTGAACCCGCATCCTTATGTTTATCCAAAGACATTCAACTATGTTAAACAATTTTTGGCCTAAACAAAAACTTATACTACAACCAAGCAAATTCATGTATATGGGCTAGCCTGAGGATGGGTTGAACTCTATTGTAGGGGATGGGATTTATGAACAAATTGAGAATTGATTCGACGATCACTTAAAAAAATTGAGTAACTACATTTAAAGCTAAGAAAAATATATAAAACTAGAATAACATAGTAATTGAGATCAATCTTGCTTCAAATGGTAGAAATTTGTATTGTTAAGATTATTTGACTCAAATTCGATTCCATATCGGTGTGTGTCATCTCCTCTAATATCCCCATCGTACTAAAAAAAAAATGTAGTAACTAATTGTTATGGAACAATGGTAGTTAATTTCCATACTACAAAATGCTTGGGCCTTATTTCCATTAGTCAGGCTGGCCTAATTCAAAATGATCCATAAACTAGTTGGGCCTTGAATTCGATAAATTAGTTTGGACGCCCTCCCTTTCGCATAAGCTTTGATACATTTTTATGTTCCCCTTTAATTAACATCACGAATACCTCTTATTAGTCCATCTCTTATTAGTCCATTTAATATATATCAATATCAATTTAATATTTATGGTAATATTTGGGTAGTAAATAAAATAATTATCAAAATTTGGTATCACTGAAAAGTTGTGGTATACTAGTTAGACCAATTAAAAAATCAATTTATGTACTTGACACTAAACTAATTTTCACTTGTTTAACTTATCTATCCAAAACAACGAAAGTTGAAATTTGGAATATGGCATATAAATATTTATGCTTGAACAATTTTTTTTAAATTTGATATAACATGAGGTAGATCATTGTATGAAGTAATCAATTAATATTGACATTATTAAATAAATTATTAATTGAGTACAATTAATAATCATGTACAAAGGCATTGCTTTGGAAAGGAATTTTTAGCTTTACTTTATTTTTCCAAATTACATATGCTTAAATGATAGACCAAAATATATTTTAAATACAAATCTTGTTTCTTTATTTTTTATAGGTCCAGAGTTGAATAATGAAATACTAAAGTTTAAGTAGAACATTCCAATATAAATGTTCATGGCCCAAGTTCAATTCCAAGTGGGCCTTCGTCGGAGGAGAGGGCCCTTGTCGATTTTCTAACAAAGTTTAATGGGTCTGATAAATCCAAATTCATCCAAGGCCCAACTCCATTTTATATTTTTTTCTAATTTTGGAAAAATGATTAGTTGCCCAATAGGCAATGCATTTGTACAATTATTGACTGAGACCTCCAAAAAAAAATAAAAATATTTTGGGTTACCATTTTGAACAAACGAATTATATTTCTTCAATCATTTTCAATTAAAATAATTTTATATATGATATAAGATTAGAAGTCGAATTCAAATTTTATTAGAAACAACCAAAGATAAGTGGAATCCGATCAAACCTCCTATAATTTAAATTAGGGATGACAATGGGTAGGAGGTACCCACCGATCCGCTTAAGATTGTGTAGCTCACTCCAAGTCAATGTACCCCCGAGGCCGAGTTAAGGTATCTGTTTTTTCGATTTAATGTTCAATCCACATGTAGAGAACCAACCCGCAACACACAAACAACGTAGGTCAAAAGTCGTTAAAGCGTTAAGGAAACTTAACAGTTAAAATGCGCTTAATGAATAATAATTAGGGAGAGACTATTTATACCTAGGACTTGTGTGTTGCATGGGTTTGTTGTAATGACGGAGAATGAAAATGATTCCCCATCACCGCGGAGATGCTCTAAGTTACTAATCTTCGTAAATGTTAGAATGCGAATCAACTCTACTCACTTAATTGGTTTAGAACTCTAGATGCTAATAGAAATGGATTTGTAGTAGGGATGGCAAAAGGACGAGTAGACGCGAGTATTGAAAATGAAGTTTTTAGCGATTAAAAAAGTGTGATTATGTAATTATTATTTTGCCATGTTGACTTATCTATGATGATATAAAATTACTATGTTACCCTTAAAACAAATTAAAAAAATCTAAATATCTAAAAATAAATTTTCAATTCGGGCCATTAGAAGTTACTCTCCAACGGATATGATTTGTCGTTACGTACTCACCCCAATAGGATGGTCTCGTTTGATCCAAATACTTGGATATAAAAGTAAACTGGTAACGCATTTACGAGGAGTTTGGAGTGGTTACAAAGAAAAAAAGTTCATATCTGTAGTCGTGGCCAAATTCTATCAATATAATTTGTAGGTTTATTACGAGAGATCAGAAAAGGAATTTCATTAAAAGCAAAAACTTATATGAGACGGTCTCATGGACATTGTTCATGAGACGGATCCTACATTAAACTAGAATTCTAACCCAAACCCAAATCCATATAAAAAATCTATTTTTTTTTTTTTTGTGTTTTGTAGGATTCGTCTCATGAATCTAAGTCGATGAGACCGTTTCACATAAGACCACCTCTTCATTAAACAAAGAAATGACAAGAAATGAAAAATGAATTTAGATGACTTGGCACTAACTTTCAAATAATTTTAGAAAATTTTAAATTTTAATAAGTTTTCTTCTTTTTATTTCCTATATTATACATTTATGCTAACCTCATTGTGTATTGCATTCTGAAGTGTTAGTAAATAGGGGTCGAAACATACATCACATATTTGCACATATAAGGTGGATCAAGTATACCTATTTACAGCGGAACCATCGATCCACGTAGCTAGGATTGGGCCCATCTACAAGCCTCCTTTTGATCCACGATTAAGCCATCTACAAGCCTCATTGCAATTGAACCACGAACAACGAACGAACTTCATAGATTGGTTGAACCACGAGGAAACCACGAGCAAGATCACGATCCATCTTTCGTTGGTGCAAATAATTACTAAAATTATTTATTTGGATGTGCACATCTTAAACCCTTGGAGAACTTTGGTGATGCTCCAAGAAGAAAACAAGAGAGATAAATTTTAGGAGAGATTTCGATATGCCGATATGCCGTAGGAGAGAGATAATAATCTCTACTACTTATAATTTAGGAGAGAATATAAAACGATATATCTCAATCCCTATTATAATTGGATCTTTCCATATTAGATGCAATTTCAAGATGCATGCTAATCAATTAGGATCCTCAATATCTTTTTTTTATTTAAAAGATATGGATGTAATGTAATCTCCAATATGTAGCAAAGCAAGCAATGGACACGTAGCGGGTCTTGGGTCTTCACAATGATATAGTTAGCCCACTTTTGTGGTGTACCGATACGTAAAAATGAAGTGGGTGAATGAAAAATTCATAAAAAATCGTATAAACTATAACTTTTTTAATAAAATTAAATAAAAAAGTAAAAAAAAGGAAGGGGGCAGTTGCCCCCTATCTCGCAATTGGCTCTATATTTCTAAAATCAGCCGGATTCGGGCGGGTAACAAACCCTATGACCCATACCGAGAAAAAAATCATTTTAAGTTTTAAATATTAATCACTTAAATATTATTTCCACTGTTTTAGTCACTTAATTATATGATAAATTACCCTTTCTATTCCAAAGTATTATAATTTTGTGTTGCAAATGTAGACTTTTTCAAGCCTATGCATTTCACAATTTATGTTATATCTTTGTTATAATTATATATGAATTATTGTAAGTTTGTTGTTTTTCTATGTGTGAGTAGGGGTGTTCGTTTACAAACCGAATCGAATCGAACCGAACCGAAATTTGATTAACGTAAAATTCGGTTGGCCAAAATCCCAAACCGAATCGAACCGAAATTTCGATTTTTCGGTTTAAAACCGAACCGACCGAAATATTTTAAAAAAGTTGTATTCGTAATTTAATGCGTGTACACTAAAACATTAAATATCTATGCATACATATATACATACAAAACACATATCTCGTATATATAATTAAAATAGGAAGAAAAATTAGTAAACACACAAAATCGTAAACACACATCTCGTACAACTTCCAGCAATTTTGTAATTTTTTAATTTTGTATTTTTGTAATTTTGAAAATTAGTTGGATTTTTTTGTAATTAGGTCAAACTTTAAGGGTACTTTTCGTAAGTAACCCATAATTTAAATAAGTTTCATTTAGTACAAATGGAAACCTTTTGGTTAAACCTCCGTAGTAGTCGAGTTCAAGAAACTCAATAATCGATGAATAAGAAACGGAAGCCAAAAAGTGAGTCACTTTAAATATAAAAAATTTACAAGTAAAAATAAATATATAAAATTTTAAATTGAAAAACAAAAAATAAGATGAAAAAATCATTTATTCTGTAAACTAGAAATAATTGAAACATTTTAGTTAACTTTGAATTGAATATTGTAAATCGTAAGAAAGAATCGAGACCATTGCATTTCATCCAAATTGAATACTAAGTAAATTAGAAAATTCGGTTTTTCGGTCGGTTCGGTTAATCGGCCTTCCAAACCGAACCGAACGAAAAACCGAAATTCGAAAGTATGAAAACCGAAAATTTTGGTTCGGTTTTTGTTCAACCAAATTTCGGTTTCGGTTCGGTTCGTAGGTTGCTAACCGAATGAACACCTTTATGTGTGAGTTATTTATTTTGCTAGCTATAAATAAATACAAACAACATAAAAATTAATTTGAGTGGGTCTAACGGGTTGGAAACTTGGATTTGTCGGGATTTGGATTCGAGCGGGTGGATCCTCTAGCAAGACATGATGAGGTAGGTCTTGAGTCCAAAACTTTCTTAACGGAGCAAGTCTCCTATATAGCTAAACTCTAGAGATGGCGGTTAGGCGGAGAATCTCCATTCTCCGCGGGAGGATCTGCCGAGGGGAATCCCCAAAATTTTCTCCATGGAAATGGAAACGGGATGAGGGAATCTTTCCATATTTGTCTCACAGGGGCAAGGATTCCCAGACGCGCGATGACGAGGATGTGGATCGCTTCCCGCCCCATTCTGCTCTATTGACATCCCTACTTAACCCTTCCCACACTCAACCCATTGCCACCCTTAAAAGGACATGTTATCCCCCTTGTCGAATTATATTTTTCTATTTAAATATGGATGGATCAAGTGGTGATGCATGGAACACGTGTTGTAGATAATAAATTTTATTTTATTTTGTTTTGAGAAACAAGGTGGAGGAGAAATAACCGGCAGCCCTAATGATAACCGATATTAGAAGTCAATTAAAATACTTATTACAAGTTTTCACTTCATTCTTTTCCCAGCTATAATGTAAATCTTATCCCGAGACCTTTGGGGAAAATTCCCAACTCTTCTTGATCAATAAAAAAACGACAACTATAAAAGGGATAACTGATTGACATGACTCAATTACTCAAAAAGGTGCCCCCACCCCGACCAAATTACAATCTCAAATACTCAATTTAGGATCTTCAAATAATCCCATAATTAATTGAGGTAGTTTTCGATTAGACGGATCTAGCCAATTGGATCTATCCGACCAGTGAATCCAACGATCCATCATAGCCCAACGACCCAACGGAATGTCTAATACCTTTTAGGATACTTACTAATACTTTTCAATGAGACCATAAATATTTTTTATTAGAAAAACTAATACTTTTCGGAGATATTAAAAATCTTTTAGGAAAAACCAATATACTTAGGGTAACTACTAATACATTTCACGGGGGACGATTAACACTTTTAACGAAAAACTACTACTTTTTAGGGGGACTATTAATTTTTTTTTTTTTTTTTAGAATGATAGGGTAATATTAATCAAGAGACCATCTCCAAAACAACTTGGTTCGCCACGTGATCAGGGAAAGAACCCATCATCGACTCCGTACAAGAAATTGAAAAAACATGACGTGCTAAAAGGTGGGCGACAGATTTCCGTCCTTCTAACTAGACTAGGACAAATAAAATCAAAAGCACTAAACAACTCAATAATTTCAGAGACTAAGTTTCCAAAATACGATAGATCATCGGTCTTGTTTCATAGTTTGTGAAAAAGGTTGTCGCTTATCCGTCTCCACAACCACAACATTCGAGTCCCAAATTGCGCGCAAAAAATCAGTCCTTCCCGACAAGCTATGGCTTCCGCTATGTCAATTTCGTGACGCATTCGACATAAGTTGAACAACATACTAATAATTTCGGATGAACTACTAATACTTTTTAGATGAAAATCTAATACATTCCAGCGCCCTCGTGATACTATATCACTATCCAATTTTACAAAACTAATACTTTCAAGTGAACTATATACTGAGACTTTTCAGATAAACTGCTAATACTTTTTAGAGAGACTATTAATACCGATCCTGAATATTACAAAACGCTACCGCTAACATTACACAAATGCCGCCGAGCTGATTTTGAGACTCGTCTAATAGATTTTAGCCCGTTAAACCGTCTGACAAGAGTTTTTGTCTAATTAATTTCGTTAAAAAAACACCATAATTACAAAAACTACACCGAGGTTTAGTCGATTACAAAAAAACTCATGTTATTTTTCAAAAATTACAAAGAGCCCATTAGGTATTACAAACACTTCATTGATATTTGTATTTATTTAACAAACATATACATCTCTCTTGAGTAGACACTATAAGAAACAAACAGTTTACCTATAGGGATGACAATAGGCGGGGGTCGGGGTGGTATGGGACATACCATCCCCGCCCCCGAATCCCATTTCAAATACCATTCCCATATCATTCCCCGTTTTGGGCATAGCACGGAGATGGGGAACGCCCATTCGGGAAGGGGGTCCCCGTTTTGTATTTATTAATAAAAAAAAATATTTTTTACATAAAATAATTAATAATTAAAATAGATGAAATATTATGAATCACTAGCTAATCTTATAAAAACTCCATAATATAAAATACTTTAACAAATTGAGTTAAATACAATAATTTTTAAAATACAAAGTCTTGTAATTTTAAAAATTAAAAATTATTACAATATAAAACACATAATTTTTAGGGTTTAATTTTACAATTTAATAAAATAAAAAAATATATAAACATAAACCCTTCTCACTAACAACTATTTTTAGTAGACTATTAATAATTTATATAAATATAATATATATATATATATTTCGGTGAACGGGACGGGAGGGATGGGGAATCCCGGCCCGTTTCATCTAATCGGGGGCGGGGACGGGGACGGGGGATATAAATACCATCCCCGTCCCATCCTTGGTTTCAGAAAAACGGGAAATCCCCATCCCCGCTCTCATCCCCTAATTAATCGGGGATTCCCAGTCCCATATTATTCGGGTACCAACGGGGATGGTTCCCCGCGGAGATTTTGCCATCCTTATTTACCTACGTAAAAATCAGAGGTAAGTATTAAAAAAGCGTAAAGTGTAGGTAAAATCATTGTAGGTAAAATATTTGCCTACAAAATCTAAAACTATTGGTAAATACCTACATAAAATCTATCGGTAATTAAAAAACGCATTGTAATCTTTCGGTATAATTTGGGGAAAAATGATATTTTTTATTCTCAGTAGGTATTCTCAGAGGTAATTGTAAAATTTAGTGACAAAATAATTTTTTCGGTAAATTCGTCGGGTAAAATGGAATTTTCTTGTAGTGAGAGTGCAATGTAAAATGGGAACAAATATATGAATTAGACTGAACATCCAGGGTATTTTGATGAATTAGTGATCAAAACATAAAAGAGTTGTCAAATCGTTATCTTAATGTAAATCATAGTGTTCCGGATTTTTTTTTAAGAAAGCCTGGATTTGTGAGATTAGATTAGAGGGGAAAAAAATATATTACATAGCTATCATATTTATCTAGAAACTGAAAAGAAAGCCCTCCATCATTTTCCACTCCAACGCAAAAAAAAAAAAAAGCATGTATGTAATTATTCAAGGTTGGGTGACTAAAGGTGCAATTCAACGACAAAGCTTTTGGATATATAATTGATTGGGTTAAAGGCCTAATCAACCTTTATATAAGATCTTATTAATTATAATGCTATCTTCTTCTTAAATTAAAGTCAATCCCATTTATAATTTTATGCTACTTTTACTACATTAAAAGTAGTTAAGCCGATTTTTTTAATTATTTACGAGCGGTTAAGGTTGTTAATCGTCATCTTTTTAAAGACAAATAATTGGTTAAAAGATTATTAGCTTTCCTTAAATGGTATATAACACTCACTAAACCTCATGGTTTCGTTGTCATGATGATTTAGGGTTTGGACAAGATGGAAGATAATTAATTAATTAAGTTATTTTTATATATAATTATGATTTAACTAACACTTATGAGATATCCATGTGGTTATGTTTCCTAATAGTAATGTTAGGGTCCAGCTTAATAGGATGTAGATATATTAAGGTCATCGGAAAAGGGACCCTTAAACCTAAAGTCTTTCAATTTCGGTGTTCCCCACGAGTAATGTGCCATGTTTCAATATATTAATTAACACTAATTTTCCTTAAAGATATCTCTGTCTCTGTTAGA
Source organism: Rehmannia glutinosa (assembly GCA_016081115.2). Taxonomy (NCBI): domain Eukaryota; kingdom Viridiplantae; phylum Streptophyta; class Magnoliopsida; order Lamiales; family Orobanchaceae; genus Rehmannia; species Rehmannia glutinosa. The sequence goes on along the minus strand of CM071937.1, from coordinate 92,917,444 downwards.
CGGCCTAACGATTAGATGGATCCACCAAATGGATCTACTGGACCTACATGCACACACGGTGGCCCAATGGAAATATTAATACTTTTAGAAAGCCTACTAATACTTTTAAGTGGAACTACTAATATTTTTATTAGAAAAACTAATATTTTTGGGGATCAATTAGTGAAAATCTTTGGAGGAGAAGTAATATTTTTCAGAAAACTATTAATACGTCTCACCAGGACTACTAATTAATTCTTTTGACGGAGAAAAATAATACTTTTTAGGAGATTATTAAATATTTTCAAGTGAACTACATAATAATACTTTTCGGATGGACTACTAATACTTTTCGGATGGACTACTAATACTTTTCGGATGGACTACTAATACTTTTGGATGAAAATTATCTAATACTTTTTAGCGCCTCGTGATAATATATCATTGTCCAATATTACAAAACTAATACTTTCAAGTGAGTTACATGCTAATACACATAGAGACAAGACGACTATTATTAGGTCCGGCTAATAAAATAAAAATATCACCGGTCAGTTTTTTTTTGGGATTCGTCTAACAAATTTTGGCCCATTAGACCATCCGATGGAGTTTTTCTCTTTCTTAAAAGTTATTTTGAGAAAAATTCACTTTTGGTCCCATTAGATTTACCCCTCGATGATTTTAGTCCATGTCTTGAAAATAGTCCCATAAGATTTTTCTTGTCTCCTAACGGTCCCACCGTTAAAAATTAATAGTCAAACATGTCAAATCAAAAGTCAAACATGCGATTTGGGACTAAAAGTGAGAACTATGGGACTAAAATCATCGGACTTTCAATCTAATGGGACCAAAAGTGATTTTTCTCTAAAAACTAAATATATCTAATATCTATGTTAAAAAATATATTATCATTTTAGTTACTATTTTTTTATTTATTATAATTAAAAAATTGACAAGTAAATTAAATGATAAAATTTATAACTCAAATTATATAAAATAAATTTTATGGAAAATAATTTTAAAAATAGATATTAGTTATTTTTTTTTGTGAATGTGTAATTAAAAAAAGATGAAATACATATATCATTTATTTTAATTAGAAAATTAACAAAGTAAAATAAATGATAAAATTTATAACTCAAGTTATAAAATTTAAATTTTCTAAAAAATAACTTTTAAAAGTAGATGCTAATTAAATTTGTTTTTTTGAATGTGTAATACAAAAAAAGAGAGGATCAAATACATGCATATATAACACAATGCATGTATGTGTATATATATAATATTTTTATTTTTTTGGGGGAGGGTCCCTATGTTTTTGCCCTTGATATCTGGTCTCATATAACCCAAAGTGTATGTATATGTAAAGTTTGATTGTTTTTTTTTTTGTGGAAATGTAAAGTTTGATTTAAAAACATAAAAATAAAAATATAATATTTGAAAATAAAAAGAAAAAAATGAGCTAGGTTAACATTACTAAAATATTTTTAATAGTATTTATAATTTAACTATCTTGAATATTTTTAATAGTATTTTTCTAAATTTTTTAAAAATAATTCCTATATTTAAAAGTTATGAAATTATTTAATATCATAATTTTTTTATTTATTGATAGTTGAACTACATATTTCCAATACGTAAATGTGATTTTTGTAATTATTTGTATTTTCAAAATCAAGAAGTGATTTAAACTAAAAACAATATAGGAAAAATCATTTATTTTCTAAATATTTTAAGTAAAAAATTTGTTTTAGTGAAATAAAATGCACTGGAAAAAGATATTTCTAGAAAAATATTTGAAGGACAGAGATTTTTTTAATTTTCAAGTGGGACATTCACAATATTAATTTAAATAAATAACTCAAAATATAAAATTTAAAATAATTTTTATCATCAATAATATTAAATTTAACCAAAAAAGAATAATGAGATCATTTTTGGTTGAAAATTTAACTTTGGTGTCCTAACTCCTATGAGACTATTTTTGTTGTTAAAAATCTAATTTTGGTGTTCTATGGGACCATTTTTGTCTTGATGCGGTTTAGTTAGTTTTTTTAACGGAGTTTGAGCTTCCAAGTCCTATGGGACTATTTTTGGTGAAAAATATCGATTTTGGACTAAAAGTGAGTCTAATGGGACTAAAATCATCAGGGGTAAGTGTAATGGGACCAAAAGTGAATTTTTCTCGATTATTTTGGTACTGTTATACAATAATTTGATGGTAATTAAAATTAATTAGGTTTTACGTCTATAGATCTCTGTTCTAAAAGACCACACCTAGTTCGATTAGACCTAAAATCAAGCGCTAGGCCCTCCTTGTCCGCCTATGTTATTTTTTCCAGTTAGATCCCGCCTAATCTCGCTCAGTCCCGTCTAACACCGCCAGGCTCCGCCTGGCGCTAGGCCCAAGTCTATCGCTCGCCTAGCGCCTAACGACTTTTAGAATACGCTATAGATCATTCTGAACATTGTGATTTATTTGAAATAAATATTTTACAAGAGAGCTAAGAGCTTAATTTTTAATCATAATTAGGTTTAATTAGGATGAGATTGTATTTTTCTAAAGTTAAAAAACTACAGTTTAAGAATTAAATTTGGACATAAATTAAACATTAATTTAATATAAGAATGAATAAACAAATTCAGTTGGGTGTGAACCCTTGAACATGAAATCATCCAAACTGTATTAATTTACGAGAAATATATCTTAATTATTGGTACACTAATATATAGAGTTCTGAAAATAAAAATATTGATGTGGCATATGAAGTGAAGAATGAAGCTAGCCAGAGTCAATTTGGTCAATTTTTCCATAGAATGAAAATTATAGACTTTTCTATAATAATTTGTATTTTTAGAAGAGTTATTGATTTTTAAGACGACTCCATGTAGACATGACTTTCTTTGGTTTGACTGACATTTCTGAGTTACCAAATTAGTATCCATACTTCACATTTTTTTATAAATTGGTACCTATTCACTTTTAAGGACGAAAATCCCCTAAAATGTTAAAAAGTTAAGTTTTAATTAGAATTATTAAGTTTAAAAATAAATATAATTAAAAAATAACATATTATTTAAATTAAACTATTAAATTCTTAATCGTAAAAAATAGAATAATTATTTTTTAAATTTTGATTAAAAAACCAAAAATTAATATATTAATAAAAAATTGCTATAATTTTCTTATTTACTATCTTAATTTTAATTTTTAAATTATTTAATTTTCATTTTAATTTTGAAAATTAGTTAACTAAACTAATTTTTCTTTTTGATTAATTAAATTTTAATTTATGTTTATTAATTTACTAATTTAATGTAATTAATTTTATTTTTTTCTAAAAATTCATTAATATTTTTAGAATCTTCTTTTTATTTTTTATTAATTAAATTAATTAAAATTTTAATTGATTTTATAATTTAAATAAATATACTCAAAAATTTATTTTGAGTACACTTGTTTTTCTTGGGGTATTTTCGTCTTTAAAAGTGAATAGGTACCAATTTATTAAAAAAATGTGAAGTATGAGTACTAAATTGTTTACTCGGAAATATCATGTATCAACCAAAGAAAGTGCATTTATATGTCGAGTACTAAAAATCAATAATTCTTTTTAGAAATACATGAATATATAAAATAAAGAAGAAGAGAAGAATCTCAAAGTACGATCATACCAAAATACTTCATATGTTGGAGAAGAAAAAGCTCTGAGAAATTTCCATTACATGTATATTTGTGAAAATCGTTTTTCTCTTTTTGATATTTGATACTTTTTTTTGGTTATGCATCAAATTACTTCGACCCCATACTTTTATTTCCTAGAGCTGGCATCACGGTTTAAGGCTCGCCTAACTACTAGAGGACCTCATCAACCCCGCCACCGAGACGTGATATAGAGAAGATAAATCATGGAATGTGCATCAATAGTCCAAGGTTCTCCAATAGGAATATCACTAGTACGCACAAAAGGTCAAATCCCAACTAAATATTGCCCAAATGCCCAACATATTCGAACACTCACCTGCCGACAGAGTGACAAAATTGGCCCGACCGGATTTGGATTGGGTTAGGTTTCATTTTTAGAGGTTTGAAAAAGACTAGACCAACTTGGTCCGACTCACGGCTGCAGACCTAAACGACTTGACCAAAAATACACGTTTTAGGTCAATGGGGTACAAGAAAATGTGGTTCGATAAAATTTTGGGTCGGGCCGACCCTAATCAATTTCATGATTTGGCCCGTTGGGCTCAAGACAGCCGACCTAACCCATTGTCGGCTCTACGTTCTGCCGCCAAACATGCACTTACCACGAATTGGCGGACCATTAAGCTATGGAGTATTCATTTTCCTTAAGGAGTAAGCATTAATGTGCGCAAAAAAGCTCAAGTCTTTGCCTTAAACTTTATACTTATTTGTGTCTTAGTCGATAGTCGAAAAGTCTTGAGACTCTTCTCTAAAACAACCTCTAATAAGACTAGACATCAAGTATAATCCCATTATTAGTATGAGACATTATTGCTTTTTGTTGTCAATTAGTTGTCCAACTTAGGTGTAAGAAAGACCTAGATTAAATGAATTGATATGAACCATACAATGTTTTCAAAGACACATAGATTGTCCCTTTGATTCAAATTAACAATCGATTATAATTTTTGTTTATAATTAACATAATCTTAATTAAGGCTTAGGTTCGGTAATTATGACATCATCTTCTTACTTAAGACATTGTAAACCACACAAAATTGTGATTAAATTATGTCTTCTTATTGATGGCATAGCACTATATTTTGAAGGTATCATTATGTATGATTAGTATGAGAAAATTAATGTGAAAATTGGGTTGAATCCATGCTACACCTAATATATATATGAACATGGTGCATTATATATACGCAGTGTGTTTTTTTAGGTCAAATATTAAGGCATTTGACATAAAATGCATACAATTAATATATTATAAACACTACCCCTGAGATTTAGCTTAGTTCCCAAAAAATTCAACTATCTTTTAAAATTATAAATATGATCTTAAGGCATTACAAATACCTCTTGAGGATTGTGTTTGTTATACAAACACTTACTACAATAGGTGAAATTTGTAAAATGAAAATCTACGTTGAGAGAATATTTATAATTTTGAAAAATAATTTTTTTTTTTGTAATTGGTTAAACCTCAATTTAGCAACTGTAATGATCTCTTTAAAATATATCCTCAAAATATAAAAATATGTATACTTATATAATAAGGGAAAAAGAAAGGGAATTTCCTATCGAAATGAGTATTCATTATTATTTCAAAATGAACATTAATACAATATAAATTGATCACACTTAATTACGTGAGTGTTGAATATGTTACTAATTAAGTTATGCCGACTGGAAATTTTGTAAGACTAGGTTTGGCCGACATCTTGCACAAATATTTATTGTTCGACATATGTAACTAGTTATTTACCCATTGGACCAGGCAAAAATATCCAAACTTTATGAAATAATAACTAGAAGCTATTTGGTATTTTCTTCATAACAAGGAGAAAGCTCCGAAGCTTGGTAGGACGTACCAAACTTACACTATTTTATACACCAAATTGAGCTCAATATTTAAATACACAATCAATGTGGGACAATGCAATAAACGAGAGTGCCTAGCTAAGTGATGCAATCAATGTGAGACCAATTTAATACTCCCTCCGTCCCAATTATATAGTCCAGTTGGACTTTTCACACTGATTATTGGAAATTACAAATATACAAAACAATTATTTGATTTGCCCTATTTAATGAATAGTGGAAATTAACGAATGTGTATTAAATAGGGTTATAATAGTAAAAGAATGGAAAAATTACTATTTAATATAGAAACCTGGACTATATATTTGGGACATCCCCAAAAGGAATACTGGACTATATAATTGGGACGGAATATATATATATATATATATATATATATAACAATGTCAACCAAAGTGACGGCCTTTAAACTTCGTTTAGCAGGGCCCAACTAACATTAATATTAAAAATAAATACAATACATTAATGTATTAATTCAATTATATCTTAATATCAAAATTTTAATAACACAATATAATTACAAAAATTATCCGAATATTTTGAAATCATTGCATAAGCTTCATTGCTATTATTTGAAAAGAAAACATTGGGGAAATATGTAAAAATATTTGTTGAGAAAAAAATGTACAAAATTTGTGGTAGAGCAAAGGATAATGTACAAAATTTTCAAAACGGATTACCATGACTCAAAGATTTTTCAAGATTAACGTGTGGGAATGAGAAAAGAAGAATGAATGAATTAAAGATTTGTTTCATTTTTCATATTTTATGTATTTTTTATTATAAATCGAAATTACCAAAATACCCTAATTTTTTTCTTTTCAAAATTTCGGGGGTGGGGGCATGACCCCTTGGCTCCCTTTAGCTTTGTCACTGATGTCAATAATGGTGACTCAAACCTAAAACTTACTAGCCGGGCGCTCCATCTTACCACTACGCAAAGGTCCTCATAGGCAATTATACTACACCTATAGTACATAACTACATATGATATGTTGTGTGATGTCGTGATTCTATTGGGCCATGTTTGGACGTAGTATTAAATGTTTTTGCACTCTCATTACATAATTAATAACACACTGATATCAATAGTTCTTCCTAAAAGCCCCCACAAATCTTTATTATGCAATTTCTATTTATTGTGCGTATAAACGTTGTGATTCTGTTTTCTGGCGCACTGATAAATTAGAGATTAGGGACCTACATCTCTAATATCATTAATTTCATGTAGCAGAAATATTCATTTTCATTTAATGAATGCAGCTAATCATGAATCTTGTTATAGAAATAAATACCTACTATAAAATCAGGAATTTATGTATACTGAATCGTGCCTTTATATATATATATATATATATATATATATATATATGCGTGTACATGTTTGGCTAAATGAATTTGTTAGGCCTCTCAAAAAACAAAAAAATGAATTTGTTAGGAACTTCATTTTGTTCTTGTTTTTGGGATTGAAGTGCATATTTAGACAAAAATTTAAAAGAAGGTGATTTAACAAGTGACAAGTGACAACCACCTTCATCTTTTTCCATTCGTATCCTTTTTATAATCAAAATGAATTCGTTCATTCATCACAAAAACTTACAACTCATTATAATAACGGTGACAAACAACCGCAAACCCTACATGACCATAAATCCATACAGGATCTAAAACAAAAATTTCAAACCTAACTAGATCTAATCGATCCATAGAATCATAACTTCACAACGGAGATTTGGACACAACACGCACCAAAGATGATATCGCTTCGTCATGTATCGTTGGGTAATGACTAATCGATCTTTGAATAAAATCTCACATATATAGAGACAAACTTATTAAATGAGAAAAAATCACCTATTTTGGACAAATAAGCCACCTTTGAGGACAAATAAAACCCACCTATTGGGAAGAAATTTATTTAGATTAAAATCAATAAAAATTATTTCTCCTATCCCCATAGACGGCTGAGGGGGAAAACTAAAGAAGAATAAGATGGAGAGCAAAAGCTACTATGGTTTTGAAAGAGAAATTAAAAAGAGAATAGTTTCCACTCGTATCTTTTGTTTCATTCGATGCTTAATTTATTTCATTGATGCACGTAAAGTGTATATGAACTCAAGCCAAATGTATATTTTAGAAAAATATTACATAGACTTATGCCATCTCCAATTCAAAATTTTATTTTATCGTTGCACTAAATTAATGGTGCAATTATATATGCAGCAAATTTAAAATATACCTCTAATCATTCTATTTCAAATTTAAGGAACATTAACATTTATTGAAAATCAATTATATATTAACATAAATTTTACTGTAAATACATTTTCGTTAATTAAAATTTTATAGTATTATATCTAATCTATACTATATTAAATTTTCAAAGAATCTATCAAAAAATAAATGCTGAATGGTTTACTATAATCGTTCTTTACTTTCTATAAATTTGATTTTATATGTTTTCATACTTTTCTAATTTAAATTATATATTGCATATTTTCAAATTTTAAGATACCAATTTAATCGTTTGAAAAAATAAAAAAATAACACCTTATTAGTTTTGCGTTATACTTTATATTATGTGATTCATACTTTCCTATTTTAAATAAATAATATTGATATGTTAAATAGCTTATACCACAAAAATCGCGGTTAAATACATAAATCAATGTATAAACATGAAAAAATTTAATGTCTCTTAATTAAAATTATATAAAAATTAATTTTTAATTTGTGTGTCTTTGCACTAATTATTATGTTTATTTTTTATTTCTTTTATAAAATTTAATAACCTTTTCATTTTGATCCGTTTTTGATGTATAATACATCAAATTAATAATCTTTTTACGATCTTGATTTGACATCTATATTGCATATATAAAATAAAAAATAATCATAAAAATAAGAAAAGTATAAGATATATTTACTTTTTTTTTCATAATGGGCTTTAAAAATTATTCATTTGGGCAATTGGACTTCAATATATATCCATATCTTTTGGCTATTGGTGATATATGTATAATTATTATTTTGGCTTAGCTCATTTCTTCATAATTATATATCATTGTGTTTAAGTTGATTAAATTCAATTAAAAATATTTATTTTAATTGAAGAAAATATCTCATTATATGTATCCAAATATTATTTATATTACAAATATTCATCATTAGCATTATATTATATTTATTTAAGAAGACAAATACATACACAATCTTGAATATATTTTCCATTATTCTGAAATATAATATTTTTTTTGTTTGACTTCATCAATAAAAAAAGATTAAATAGCAGTTTCCGTCAGTAGTCTCACTATATTTTAAAATTATTACGATAAAGAGAGATATAATTCATATAACTATTATGAAAATGCACATGTCATAAGCCTCACAAATATATACATTGCACGAAGTCACATCTAATAATAATTAATTAAAACTTATCTATTTTCGGGTATCAAATAAAGTTTGAAAGTAGAGGAATTTTGGCATATCCAAGAAAAATCCAAAATGACATTTGGTGGGTTAATTCAATTAATTGAGAAACTACAGCGAAGCAATGGATATTATATATATATATATATATATATATATTTTATAAAATGGATTAAGGAACAAGCATGCATTTTATGGCTGACCTGAAAGATCGAACAACTCACACCCTCACAGTGTTTATAAAATTAAAATAAGCTCACAAGTTGATGATTGAATCGGGAGAGATTATTTGTTACAACGCCCTGATTTGCGAAAAATGTTCGAAAGTTTTTTTTGAGGCGTTACTATTTTGGAGAATTTACAAGTTGAGATCCAAACCACATTGGTAATAAATCTAAAAAATTAAGTTTCACTAAAATGTCATCCAACACTACCGTTAGATATCAATATCAACAACTAATAATTTACACAAACTCCTCGCGCTCACATACGTGGCTTTATCATAAATAAGTAGTGGAAACAATTTCAATATAAGTTTCGAGTCATAGCTCGACATATTCATTTTACAAAATATATATAAGCATATGTTTAATTTAAACATAAAAATTAACTTCTTACATTATAAATAAAGAAAAAAGATGATCTTGGGATAATTAAAAAATATTGGAGCCCAATCGTCACGTATACTTTGCCTCAATGCTTTGACATGCTCAATGTTGATTACAGAGTGTTACAACAAGAAGCCTTCAATAATGGCTTTTACAAAAGAAAAGAAAAGTACATAAAAATAGAATCTATCTATTACAACTTGAATGGATGAAGTTTGAGTTGAAATGAACTCTTTCCACAAGACAAATACGTCGACTAGTGTTCACGAGACGACGTAATGTCCCCAAAGATAAAATAGTTTAACCTCTTTTGTGCAGTAGCACCACTAACACAAAAGCACCTTTCGAACTTGAAGGAGCGAGAACTGGTTGCTGGACACAAATGCAAAATGAAGTGTTCTTGGAAATGTTACAACACTTTTAACAACACTTTCGAAATATGCAGAGAGATATGCGATTTTTTAGTGTGTCTTCTGCAATGGAAACTAGACTATTTATAGCAAAGAAAATCCAACCTGCAGGAATTATCTCGACAGGTGAGTGGGAAATTACCATCCTTGTAACAACCATGTGTTAAAACCACCATTGATGACCACTTTCTCGGGAATTACAACCCATAAATGCCACCATCTGAAAGTGGGTAATGGGTTGGGTTGGGCCTTTGACCCGAGCCCGTCGGGCTTTTGCCAAATTTTTTGGGTCGGGCCGCGAAAATGCTTGGCCCCCAACCCATGCGTAAAACTTATGTACAAATTTTTGGCCGACCTAAAAAGGTTGGTGCTACTGCCCGTAGTCGGGGCCAAACAGCCCGACTTTTTCGCCTAAAATTTGGGAATTTCAAATTTTCACCCACCCCATACCCGGTCGGGTTTGGTTTACTTGGCCGAAAGCCGAGTTTTGCCACTCTACCACCATCCGAGGAGTTACTGAGACCAACAGACAATTATGAACGGATACACCGCAATGTCTCCAGGTTCATCAGCCCAACAAGTCACTGAATCTTGACCAAGCTCATTTCGAGTGACAAAAGTGTGGTGGACTGGACCTGTGCTCACCGAGGCCAAGCCCATGCCCAAGCCCACTTGTGATCGATCATCCACTTATGTTATAGTATATCCAACTAATAACATCTTTTAGTATTTATACTAGGATAAACTACGCTTTATATTCCATGGGATGAAGAAAAAATACATAATGCATATTCATGTGGTCAACTTCGTGTATTAATTTCCCACTCACTAAAATTTGGTTTTGAGAAATAAAATATACGACGAACATCTACTCAACGTAAATTAATAATTTATAATTTAGTTCCTCCAAAATTAAATGTTTAGCCAGAAAATTTGGCCAAAGTCGGTTCGACGCCCACTTTATCAAAACCCAAATTTCCAACAATCCCTCACATGAGTGAAAATTAATGCATGCATGAGTGCAAACACGCAAAACCAGTCCTCGAGAGATAATATTGCAAACCGTAAAGGTAGCTTGTGGCTCGACCCTTCCGTAGTCAATGCCATCGGTACACTGGCAAGCTTAACTGACGCAATGCTTGAACTATTCATCCACGGTGTATACCGAGACAACAATATTAACACAATAATAAGGTTTGATCAACTCCTTATGTTCTCACGTTTTGTGTCCGTTTCGACCATGGACACCTCTTTAGATTTATAAGTGTTACTTTGAAGCGGCCCACACTTCTCACTTACATAGGTGATCTCCTATCCGAGTCTCATCGCATACTCAACCTCAACGAGGTGTAGAAATCATTAAAAATCAAAGGACTTAGCTTCACCACAACTTTGCAGGTGTTCCAACACTTGGTATTGCTTTATCTAGGGATTGGTTGAAATATTGTTTCTAAGTGTTACAACATAACCTTCATAGCTTAGTTTTCCATGAACCAAGTTCTTAAGATCTCCGGTCATCATGGTTGGGCTACCACTATGATGGTTATTTTACTTTGTGGACTTTAAGCCCATTCTCTCTATCAATTTACTCAATTGATCTCGATTCAAATTGCACTTTTATCAAAGGATCTCGCAAATTGTCTTTTGACTTTACATAGTCAATGGACATCACACCATTTGAGATCAACTGCCTAACGGTATTGTGTCTCCGACGAATATGTCGAGACTTACCGTCATACATATTGCTATGTCACTACAAGAAAATTCGCTTTCTGAGCATAATTTACCGAAGCGTAAATGATTGTCACTAAATTTTACAATTACCTACATAATAAAAAATATCATGTTTCCCCAAATTATACCAACAAATTACAGCGGCGGTTTTTCAATTATCGACAAATTTTTGTAGGTATTTACTAATGATTTTAGATTCTCAGAGGTAAATATTTTACCTACAATGGTTTTACCTACAATGATTTTACCTACACTTTTTAATTTTTCTTAACATTTACCTATAGATTTTTCTCGTAGGTAAATTTTTTTCAGTAATGTGTGCTTTCTTCCAATAGTTGGTTGACTATCACAATGAATCATCACAGAAGATACATATTTTCTCCAATATGAAATATCTTCAAAAAGTTTCGAAGCATGCAATTTACAAAATATATTACCAGATATAAAGAAAATAATTAAATCACATGAGCGTGTTTGCTTATTTTGTTTTTTTCTTTCAACTTTTTTTTCATCCTATCAAAAAAATTTATTAAATGCTGCAGAAAGATTCCGATCTAGCCACTTTAATTAGCTGTACTTAAGGCTGCTCCAAAATTCAAAAGTGATCATTTGTTTTTTTTTTTGTTTTGTTTTTTTTTTTTTTTTTTTTTGTGTCAACGAACAAACAAGATAAAATTTTAACAAATTTTTGTTTGGTTTCGTGAATCCCAGGGTTAAGCTATATAGATTTGTCTGTATTCGAATTACAGAAATGCTAGAGGACAAGTGCATATATTATCGTGATTGTCGGCTGTGTTTAAACTAATAGATTAAATTATATATTTGTATTGAATATATTATAATATGTGTTGTTAGGTGTGCAAAAATATTATTCCATATCACTAGAAGTGAGGATAATCATGGGTTTATTTATAATTGTGGGATTAATAAATCCATTCGTATGAAGTCTTCTCGGTGAAATCCATAAGCAAAATTTATAAGGGTTTATGTTTAATGTGAACAATATCATACACATATGGACAATGGGGTAGCCGGAAAAACACCTGGGATGAGACGATACACTAAATCGGGATGAACATAGAGAAAATTCTTCAAAATTTTTACATACTAATATTTTTTAAATGGGAGCTGGGGGAGGGGCCCCGAGTTAGCCCCTAGCTCCGCCATAATTGGATATGGAGATAAATGATTACATGAGTTCACAATAATCGGTATCGTAGTCATGTCACTTAAGAACAAAGCAGATCCTCACAATAAACCAAGGCGAGATCTTTTATTTCAAATTAGTATTCCATTTTCTATTCCATTACATGGATTAATGCGATTGTCGTAGCTAGGGTTGTAAAAAGAATCGAATCGAATCGCATATTCACGAAGATTCGGTTCAAATTCACTAATAAATGAATATTCGTATTCGTATATTATTCGAATTGAAAAATAGATTCATATTCGATTCGACCAATATATTCGAATATGTTCTATTCGATTTGAATAGTCGTATTCGATTTTTTAAATTATTTTATATAGTTTTTCTTCCAATTATAATTAATTTATAATATAAATTAAAAATGAATAATATAAAACTTATCAAATAAGTACTAGATGATAATAAAATTAAAATAGATATTATGAAATGTATATAGTATCATTTACTAATATATATACATACATATATATGTATGTATTTATTAGTGATATATAATATGATATATAATATTCGAATAGAATATTTTGGTATTCTTATTCGAATACGAATGAAAAATATAATTCTTATTCGAATTTGAATCTTCATATTCGAATTCGAACGCGAATCGAATAAAGAATATTTGAGTCTTTTACATCCCTAGGTGTAGCTAGCCGCCTCAGCTACCCCTAAACTAATTATTTTGCCCTAGCACAACTATTATTCCCCTTAATAACATATATATATTTTTCCCCCTTACAAAAAAGAGATAAAAAAAAATTGGGGGTTGCCTGGCCGGGGAGGCCCCCTGAATCCCCCCTGGATTAATGCAAAATTACAAGGGCAAGAAATTCGGCAAGAAATTTTCATCCTTGGGAAAATGAAGAAGAACAACTATATAAAATATAAATATGTAAAATCATTAATCATGGATAATAAAGAAGCTTCCTCATTTTTTTTTGTTATCTCAATCAATGAGTAGATTCCTCCCAATGAATCAAATGATTTGGGTAGTTGGTAGGAATTGGGATAATTTCAATGGAGATGGAATTAATTAGCCTTTATGCTCCTGTCAAATATTATGACAGTTGTAAACTCATGGAGTGCTAACCTATGTTAATTATTTGAATATCTATTTATTAACTATTTAATTGGTTTGACTTTAATATTCGATCTTTTCTCAAGGAAGATTCCATTAAACTTTAAAACTCATCGAGGTTGTAGTTTGATATGTTTACCTTGTTGTTTTACGTTTAAATTCCTATTACATATATATTTAAAAGAACAAAAAATATTTTTATTACATCTAGCATATATCTATAATGTGAAATTAATTTAAAAAAATTTATGAAACAACTAATAGGAATGGCAATTTGGATCCGGCCCAGCCCGATCCACTTGGGTGGCCCGTCCCGCAACGGATCGGGTCTAGGTAGCCATTTTGTCCCAGGGGTACCTACCCCGCCTAGGTTTTTTTACTTTTTAAATATATTTTAATATATATCTTGCATATGATATTTATATATAGTTTTTATGTATTTTTATATTATATGCAACATTTATAAATTGATAATGACAACTTTTGTAAAGAAAACTTTATAAATATATATTCTTTCCTTTTTTAATTTTTTTGCATTTAATTTAATTTAAGATGGGGCAGGATGGTCGCCCCGCCCCGTTCTAGGCACGGGAAGGGTTTGAGTCTTTAAGCAACCGACTCGTCCCATTGCCATCCCTCACGACAGAACTATTTGCTACAACACGAGTCAATTCATTTAATTATAGGATATCTTATTATATTAATTCTTTGAGTATTTTGTACTAAGTTGCAACCCTTACCATATGTGTTATGTTGTTCAACAATATCTATTTAATTTTTAACTGAAGTACACATTATTGCATACCAAAAAATAGAGTAATGGGTGGGATCAACCTTGTCCTTCAGTGATAGAAGTTTGTGTTGTTAGAGGATTGATCCGGTTTGAACTCATATGAGTGCGTGTAGTCCCTCACATATTATTTTCTATGTACTAAAAAAAATAAAAAAATAAAAATAAAATAGTGGGACTGGTTAACAACAGTACTGAACATTTATCATACTCAGATTGAGGGCTTCAAGTGACGGTGTGAGAGACTGGAACTTGGTGGGAACCTGCGGCTGGATAGAGATGAGTCCATCATGTCACTTGGGGGACAACTCATCGTTGTCTTGTGATAGTTGAGGATATTAAAGACTCGTGGTTTACATGGGGCGATTCATGAGGGGTCGGAGTTGTTTCTTCAAGGACTAGTCATGCGAGAACATGAAATCTCGGTATTAAAAAAAACAATAACTCAATGCTCTAAAATAAGCTAAGTAATTCTTTACTATTATTTCAAAAAAACAAATGTCAAAACATCTTGAATAATAACAAATATAAGTACATACATGTATTGTCTAATTAACCGGAAAGAATAATGAATCCCTAGTGGTAAGTAGGATGTCCCAAGATTCTTGAGGTCCTGGGTTCAAGTCCATCGTGACACATTTCAATTGATTGATTAATCATCAATATTGTCTTACTTCCAGCGGCAGGATGGGGGTTCGAATCTCACTAGAAACCAACAGCTTCCTTGGGGGGAGGGGCTAGAAGGGGCAGTGTGACATTAGACCCTTTATGCACAGAAGTGTATATGGTTTGTTGGGAACGTGATGCTAGTTCAAGAACATCCTTCGATTTATATTCTTGCATAACCCTAGTGGTAAGGAAAAGGCCCAAGATCCTTGAGGTTCTGGGTCCAAGTCTCTTGAGGCACATCTCAATTGGTTAACCAATCAACGATGTTATCGTGCTTCCAGTGCCAGAGTAGGGGTTCAAACCCTACTAGAAATCAACAACTTCTTGGTGGGAAGGCTAGAATGGGGCAGTGTGGTATCTTGGTCCCTTGTGCGTAGAAATGTACAGGCCTTGTTGGGAACTTGAGGCTAGTTGAGATACATTCCATAATTTACATTCCTTCAGGACCCTATGGATGGGGGTTCTGAGGGCGCATAATTAGTCCGCCAAAGCTAAGAACCTGAGACATCAAAAAAAAAAAAAAAAGGCAAGGATAAAGAAACAATTGTTTGAAAGCATTTTTAAGCTAAATTAAAAGCTAATAAAGAAGACAAAACCCAAAGCAATATTATGATGTGGGTCTTAAAAAAAAAAGCATTAATCGAGTTACCAATAAAAAATTACCAAAAAGAAAAGACTAAAAAAATACTCATGAAATAATTAATACAAAATCCACCTTGTCTTAGAGGTTACTAGAAAAATAGGGTACAAAGAATTAATTATATGTAGTTTTTTTGATGGCAATTAATTATATGTAGTTTTTTTTTTTGAGGGAAAATTAATTATATGTAGTTGGATACAGAGACGGACCAGTGGGGGGTGGCGCAACCGCCCCCCCTCGTCTTGCGATTGAACCCCTATAATATATTATTTAATAAATTAATATAGTATATAAAAATGTAAGCCAACAAATTTTGCCCCCTCCCCCAAATTTTCATGTAATTTTGTTATAAAAGCTTGTATGTTTTATTTTTATTTATATTAGATTTGATTTTGCGTAACCGGTCCAAGGTTTGAGGGACCTAGAGCATTAAATAATATATATACAATCGTGGAGATAAGAGGAGGCCAATCCAGGGCTCGCACCCTCTTTTTAAAAAAATAAGGTACTTTTTTAAAAAATTAGTTAATAGTTATGTGTATTTTTAGTTTTTTTTTTATGCCCACTCAATTTCAGATCGGCCTACCAGAATAATTCTAGATACGCCATTATATAATGGCGTATCTAGGATTATTATTAATTGATACAAGAAATTGGGGTGGCAGAATAAAAAAATACAAATAAATATTAACTAAAAAGAAATTTGAAAAATTTTACCTAGTAATTTTTTAAAAAAAGAAAAGGAAGGGCCCGAGTTGGCCCCTATCTCCGCCATTGATTGTATATATACATATATAAAAAAAACTTGGGTCCTCGCCGGGAGGGCCTCTTGTCTTGGCGGCACCATCCGCGCCGCCTCAAGACCGCCCCGGATTTCGCCCCCAAGAACAATTTCGCGTCCGTCCCGGTTGGATAGGAAAAGAGAGGAGAATGTCCAACTCGAAAAGATTACGTTATAAGATAACGAATTAATTGCACATTTCTATGATTGTAAGCCATAACTAATCATGGCAATTCTTGTCCTCAAGAAATTCTTCACTACAAGGAATTTCATTGTAACAACTACTTCACGATGTCTAATCCCGATTAGTCCCTGCATAGGCGCTAGACTCCACTTGTCCGCTTACATTTTTTTTTTGATTAGGCTCCACCTAACCCCGTTCAAATCTCGCCTAACCCCGCCAAAATTGCGCCTAGGCGCTAGGCCCCAACATGTCGTCCGACTAGCGTCTAGCACTTTTTACAACATTGCATCACGATAATCTTATAATTTACGAAAATCAATAATTTAAACTACTACAAGGGTGTTGCAATATTGGTCCTGTAACTTTTAAAGTTGCATTTTAATCCTGTGATAATTTTACCCCTGGGCAAAATTAACAATCATAATATTGTAATTTGATAATTTTAGTCTTATACTTTCTACTTGTGGTAACTTCAGTCCTATTAGTTAAAATAATCATTTGTACGTGTTTTGTAATTCCTTAATTAGTAATAGTACATGTACAACTTGTATCTCGGATTTTGATCCGAATTAATAATTCTAAATGTTTTCTCTCATTAGGCAATCTATGTTATAAATGATAAATAAATTCAACTCATAAGTAAATAAAACACAGACTCTAAAACATTTTCTACTTGATCTCAGGTATATTGAATTTTTTGGTTGTCAATGACTTTTTGGGAATAAGCAAAATATTGAAATAGTCCACATGAACAAATTTCCATCAACTTAAAACTCATAGAACCGTAATTGATCAAATTCAAAATTTACGGGACCAAAATTAAAATAAAATAAAATAAAATATACATGACTAAAATTGTAATTTCAAAAGTTATAAGACTAACATTGCAACAACCTATAGATGTTGAACTAATTTTGCACTTTTCTCGTCTATTACATTCACTTATAAATAATATTTTTGATTTTTCTCACACAATTAATGTGAAATATGAGGTAAAATTGCATTTTTGTCCTTTAAATTGACTCGATTTCGCTTCTATTCCTTTAACTTTTATGGGTTGCGTTTGACAAAAACTAACTTTTCTAAACCCGCACATTTAGTCCGATTTTGAAATTTCGAGGATATTTTATTCCTAAAATTTGAATTGGGCCATTTTTCCACTAAAAATGACTATTTTGCCCCTATTTTTTTGGAGGAAAACTTGGTCATGTGCATATCATATGACTTGTTTAATATCTCAATAAAATTAAATAACAAAAATAAATATAAGATTAAATTGATGTAAAGAAAAATATGAACATATATTTATAATTTATACAAAGTTGACAAATATAAAATATATGTACGGATTTTTTAATTTAATTTAAATAAAATAATCAACATATATTCATAATTTTCAACAGTAAATAAATTTAAAAAAAAAAGAAAACGAAAAAAATAGAAAAAATCATTTATTTACAATTTTTAACTATATATAAAAATTAAAAAAATAGAAAAAACAAAAAAAAACATATATATCTATAATTTTCAGCTGTGAATTAAAATTAAAGAAAATAGAAAGAAAAAAATAGAAAAACCAAAAAAAATAGGGGCAAAATAGTCATTTCGTGGAAAAGTGGCCCAACTCAGCATTTTAAGAATAAGATATCCCCGAAATTTTAAAATATGACTAAATGTGCAAGTTTAGAAAAGTTAGTGTTTGTCAAACGCAACTCATAAAAATTAAAGGATTAAAAGCGAAATCGAGCCAACTTAACGGACAAAAAATATAATTTTGCCTGAAATATCACAATTGTCAATTGTCACAACACACGTCCAGTTAGATCTCCCGTACTGTCAATTTGGATCATGTATTACATGATATTCATTTCGTTTTTTTAATAATGTCATTATACGACACATGTATTGATGACATCATCTTATACATTTAACGTAGAATATCAATAATATTAAAATTCGTAATAAAATATTATTTGAAATAGATGATCCGACTTGCTACGCCTGTTGTAGTTGTTTGCTTGTGACTGTTATTGCATTAGGAATTGAGATAATTGCATTTTACCCACTATCGTGAGATTTGTGATTTACCTACTAAACTTTGAAAATTTCTCTTTTGCATGCTTAACTTTGAATATTTTGCACTTAATTTCCTGGAAGTTGATTTGGACGTATCATGAGTTGACACGTGTTAACTTTTGATTGATTTAGAGGTAAAGTACAACGAATCATATACTTCAGAGGAAATAATGTGAATTTCTAAAGTTTAGTGGGTAAAATGCAAAAAGTTTTATAGTTTAGAATGCAGAATGAAATTATCCCCAAGGAATTTTGGCTCAACTTTGTTTCATCACAAGGGCTTGCTTGAAGCTCAATACAAACTCATTAAAAAAGACCTTAATCTTGCATAATTCAGGTCCACTATGTTAATTAATTATTAAATAAACCTGTTTAAAATGTGTGGACTTGCTTCATCAATATTTGTTTATGCCCTTAATCATCACTGATTCAGGCTTTTAGGAAGAAAAAAAAAAACAAGGAAAAAAAAGAAAAAACACAAAATTTTCCACCAAATAAATATCTGTCGTTATGTCCCACAAGTGCTGTCAATCTCATTATTATTATCCTTAATACCTCTTGAAGAGACATTGGCAAGTCAATTCTTTTCCCCCATCACAACTTCACCCTGCTTAATTGCAAAATTGGTCCTGCAACTTTATATTAATGGCATTTTAGGATTTAAAATGTAATTTTGGGCTTTTAATTTCAAATATGACACTGATACGGCCTAAATTGGCCCTATTGAATTGGATCAAAGAATTTGGGCCTCAATATTAGAAATGGGCTCAAATACGAATATGGGACTTATTGGGCGCCTACTTGGTAGAATCTTATATAAAGGAGATTCTATTCTCATCTCTTACATATTACTTCTTTATATGGATTATTTTCCTTCGATAGAGTTCTGACTTGAGCGTCGGAGAGGGTACGCCGGAGCAACCCTCCGGCCCCCCTTTTGTGCAGGTCAACGATGGAGTTCAGTTGGAGCATGAATTCGGAGGAGCAGAGTAATTTTGGGATCAATCAGACACATTGAGGATGATTTTGGCCAAAAAATTTAAGAATTGGTCGGATTGCTGGCGTGGTATAGTGGCTACTTTATCATTAAAGATTGAGGATTTTCAAATTTCTAGAGGATGTTGATTGTTACACACATATTGACATGTATTTTTCATATGTTTATTACTTAATATTATTAATTTAAAAATAACTCAGTTAGGGATTTCCCACCAGAGTTTAAAGTCCCCAATTTGGGGTAGTAAGGTGACAGTCATGTCAGCAAGCTGACAATTTCTCGAATTTTATTGCCAAATTATCTTCCATATGCCAAAGTTTCAAATTAAAGCACTAAATTGTAAACTGTAAAACTCAAAGCCCTAAAATGCTATCACTCCAAAGTTACGGGACCAATTTTGCAATTAATCCAAACTTCACCACATTCTCTCAGAAAAAAATTATAGTCCCTAATCATGATTAAGAATACTAATTAAACCTAATCTAATCACAATCTTCTTGAATGTGACCTCCTATTTTAAAAATCTCCTCCCTATTTATTTCATTCCCTATATTGCAATTTCATTTTCAAGACTCTCTCTCTCTCTCTCTCTCTCTCGAATAATTTTCTCATATTTCCTTAATTTGTTTTAGCTTATTATACCAACAATATTGCAGAATATTTCATTTGTAGTGTCCACATGGGCAGACATTCTTGCTGCTACAAGCAGAAATTAAGAAAAGGGCTTTGGTCACCAGAAGAAGATGAAAAACTTATAAAGCACATAACTATATATGGCCATGGATGCTGGAGCTCAGTCCCAAAGCTAGCAGGTAACTGAAAAAAAAAAGAGATTTTTCTAGGTCTTTTTTGTTAGGTAAAATTGCAAAATTAGTTATGTAACAATAGGACGGGTGGTAGCAAAAAAGTCCAGTAAAAATTAAGTTTTACAAAATGATCCTGTAACTATATAAATATCTCGTTTTTGGTCCTGCAAAATACGGAGTTTGCAAATATAGTCCCGTAACTATATGAAAATCTCAAATTTGGTACTAATTTCACCGGATTCCAATTGTGTGAGTGACACATGTAGTTCTCAATTTCCGATGATATTAGGACCAAAATTGAGATTTTCATACAGTTACAGAACTATTTTGCAAGCCGTGCATTTTGCGGGACCAAAATTGAGATGTTTATATAGTTACATGACCTTTTGCAAAAGTTGAATTTTACATGACATTTTGCTACCACAATATAGTTATAGGACTAATTTTGCAATTTTACATTTTTGTTATTTTCTTACATTTTATGATGAATTGTTTTTTTAAAGGGCTTCAAAGGTGTGGAAAGAGTTGTAGATTGAGGTGGATCAATTATCTGAGGCCTGATTTGAAAAGAGGGACATTTTCCCTGGAGGAACAGAATTTGATAATTGAACTTCATGCAGTTCTTGGAAACAGGTATAGAAACTAATTTTAGTGTAAATTGCAATTTCAGTCTTGTAACTATAAGGTTGTGCCAGAATTGGCCCACTTTAAATTTCGTCTCGCAAAATCACCCTACACATTTTTTTTTAAAAAACAAATTAGAGTTTAATACTCAATTTGCCGTAAATTTCAAAACTATTCGGAAAATTTGACGTAAATTTGGGTCATCAAGTCGAGTTCGTGCTTGGTTTCGAGGTTAATTTCGGATTATGCTTATATGAAATTCCTAGTCAGCTTCAGCTACATTTTGACAAATTGGTCGCGATCGTGTCAAATTTGTGTTAGTTGTATTCGGGTTTTCGTCTTCGTGTTTGAGTGTCTCTCAATAACTTCAGGTGAAGTTCATATCGAGTTGTTGTATCATGGATTGGAATCTATAAATGACCAATTTTACCTGAACCATACAGTTACAGGACTAAAATTGCAATTTATCCGATTTTTGAGACCTAATTATAATCTTTTTTTCTTCTAAACTATCATTAGGTGGTCACAGATTGCTGCACAATTGCCTGGAAGAACTGATAATGAAATAAAGAACCTCTGGAATTCATCCATCAAGAAAAAACTAAGGCAAAGTGGCATTGATCCTACAACTCACAAACCTCTCTCGGAACTTCATCAAATTGAAGAAAAAAGCCCGGAAATTACAGCAGCAGAAAAACCCAAACCATCATCAAATCCAGTTTCCCGGGCCCGATATACCGGGCGCCCGGAAAATTTCCATCATCCAACCCAAGATTTCTTCATTGACAGTTTCAAGCCTTCTGATTTTTCCGGGTTCCTCTCATTTCAGAATCCTAATCACGGGCCTAATCATGGTCTTAATCACGAGCCTAATCACGGGCTTTCGACAAATCCTAATTCAAATCTTTTCTCCAAGTCTTCAGAATTGATGGTTTCTGATAATCATTTCAATGACAATGCTCTGCTTCACTCCATGTCAAGCCCAAATCTCTCTGTTTCGGCCCGAATAAAGCCCGAAAACTTCCCCTCTGATAATCCCATAAGCCCTTTTGGTGTAAATGGAATCAGCACAAGCAATGTGAGCAGTAGCAGTGATGATCTGCAAATTACAAACTGCAATTTCTTGGAAAATAATGATAATAATTCCTTGCCAGAAGATATAAAGTGGACAGATTATCAGTTTTTGATTGAAACAATATTTATAACCAAACAGCTGATTGGAACCCAATTAATCAGCAGCAACATCATTTATTACAAGATTTTCGGAGGCTTTTCGGATAATTCTTGAACATGTGTGGTGCTATATTGAGTTTTAGGCAAAATTGCGATGTTGGTCGTGTAATTATGGGGCGGTGGCAAAAGGCTTGTGATTGACACATGTTGTTCCTAAATTTTATTGAAATTAGGACCACAATTGAGATTTTCATATAGTTCATGCGCTATTTTGCAAACACTGATTATTGTAGGAGCAAAATTGAGATGTATTTATAATTACAGGACTTATTTGCAAAACTTGGTTTTTACAGGATCTTTTGCTACGACCCTATAATTATAGGACTAATTTTGCAATTTTACCAGAGTTTTATTCTTAATTTGTAAATAGGGACCATATACATTTTTCGATTTAAGAAAAAAAAAAAAAAAAAAAAATAGTGTCCTGTTTTATTACCTGGTTTAATTTCATGTTGGTGGTGATATACTTATGTTTTTTTCCCATTTGTTTCGGGGATTTTCAGGTTGTAAAATCATGTCTGTTAATTAGTTGAACAAATTATTATTTACTTTTTCTTCTTACTTATTCATGTTCTTGATCCAACTTATGAAATTCCTGTCAAGACAGCGACTGTCTGAAAACTTTTTTTTTCTTTTGAGTTTTCTGATGAAATTAAAATAAATCTCTTTCATTGCTGTCCTATTCCAAGAAAAATGTATAGAGCGCAGTAGAAATATTGCAAGGTGATCATATCCTTAAATGGGATGTCTATATATGTCTCCTGCTGATTGAGACAGTTTTCATTTTTTTTACACTCTTTAAGTCAATTGTTCTTTACCATTGCACTTTGCACGTCAACAATTAAAGGCTTAATTGCAAAATTGGTCTTGTAACTATAATGAGCTAGCAATTTTGGTCCTGTAAATATTTTTAGGTAGCTATTTTGATCTCGTAAGATTTTGATTATGTGCAATTTTGATCTCAGAAATTCTAATTTGTTCAATTTGGGGTCTTACAAGTTATGATTTTGTGCGAATTATGTCCCAACCGAGTGTTTTGAATTTTGTCCCAACTGAGTATTTCAATATTTCGTTTGTTTCACAATACTCTTGTACATGCACCAAAATAGCTAAAATACCCAAAATACATATGATGTTAAAAGTTATAGATGAAAGTAGGGGTGTCAATCGTCGTGTTTCGTGTTTTTACATAGGTATTACGGTGTATGATCTGAACCCGACCCACCCATTTATTCGTTTCAAGATACATGACCCGTTTATAACACGGGTAACCCGACACGACACAAAAAAACCTGTTTAATTTAAACTTGACATGAAAAAAATAAAAACAAATCAGAAAAAATTGAAATTATAAATAAAAAATATATTAAATATTAAAATTTATTAAAAATGCATTTAATAATTTTTACATCATCATATAATCAACTAAAAGTAAGTCAAAGTGGTTGGGGTAAAAATATAAATGAAATGGTTATTTTAGCACTTTTCTTTAGACAAAGTAGTCAAAGTGGTTTTTTCACCGTCTAGTAGTATCACATTAATTTTGTCTTTATTCTTTAAATTAGATAACAGTTTTTTTTTTTTTTTTTTTTTGGGGGGGGGGGGGGGTTTAGTATAAAAGTAAGTATTGGGATGTTCTTAAAAAAAATAAAAATGCCTCACATTATATTTCGAAAAATCCTCATAAATTAGTGTGGTCCTATGAACTCATGCATGCACATTTATTCATGTTTTATACTTTAATTCAGGCATATATGCATGCATATCAACAAACATTGAACATTTACAGAAGAGCAGCCAATTAATTGTCAGTCATAGGTCATTTAGTAACAGTGGCGTAGCCTGGATTTATATTAGGGTGTGCCGATACACGAAAATAGAGTGAGCCGGATAAAAAAACTAACTAAAAAACATATAAATTCTAACTAATTTTTTCTCCGCCAGGGCCCAGGTTTCCCCCTCCTCCCCCGCCACTATTTAATAGTACATACTATACTTGAAAACTAGATAGACTATGGAAGTGTTTGCAAACTCTAGGGGAAAAAGTGATTCTCAACTTCTAGGTGCAGAAAACAATAAGTGAGCAGCCTATTAATTGTGAGTCACACGTTATATGGTAGTATATTATACTTGAAAACTAGCTAGACTATGGGAGTGTTTGCAAATTCTAGACTCAAACAATAATAACCGAGCAACCCATTAATTGTGATCACGGATCATATAGTAGTATAGTATGCTTGAAAACTAGCTAGATTACGGGAGGTTTGCAAAATCTGAAGAAAAGAAATGATTCTCAACTTCTAAGCGCAAAAACAACTATTTTTTTCAATCTAAAAGCTGAGAATCAATTTTTTTTAAAGTTTGCAAACACCTCCTGTGATCACAAGGGGTGATTACAATTATAATATTATGTTGATATGCTTAGGTGTGTATACTATGCATTATCTTCATGAGAATCACTAGCAAATCATGATCAATTTCCTTATCAGATCTAAGGCTTCATTTGGATTGGTAGATTTGAAGCTAATGATTTCAAATCCATAATAATAACACATTGAGATTGTTTAATTTGGATGAAGTTTCTATAATGGATTTCAAAAATCCTTGGAAACAATTTTTGGGGTCATTTTGGAGGATTACAAATTCATCTTAAATAGAGTCATTTGAAATTCTTCCACTAAATCCTCTCCGCAAATCCAAATGCAATCTAAGTGAATTGGGGCTTATCCTAATTAATTGCTTGGTGACAGGAAATGTCACGAAAAGGATGAATTTTTTCCATTGTATGTGAATTTCAAGCGACAACGTGTTAATGTTATTGCAAAAGTTTTAGGCTGGGATTGCTTATGACAAAAGTTCATTTTCGTTCCACTAGAGAAATTTTGTTTATTCAAAAATGTTAATGTTTATGAAAATTTTCAGATAAGATTTGGACATGTAACATTATTAATTGGCTTGTCCTGGAAATAATTAACACTCAATGTTTTTAAAAGTATTACACTAAAATCTGAAAGAAAAGAATAAAATTATTTCAACTCATAACCACATTGTATTGAGCAACAAATTGTGAACGTACATGCAATTATATTCGTCACATAACTTTCATATACGAAACTTCAGAAATCCATTATTAATGTTCACTAACTTTCATATACGAAACTTCAGAAATCCATTATTAATGTTCACTTATACAAACTTTTGTGCACGAACTTTACATTAAACGGACCCAATTGCACCTTTTTCAACCAACTACTATACAAAAGGACAAATACAATTTAATGTATATTGAAGAAGACTAGCAATAATACATAGAAGATTTTCAATGATAGAAAGCTGTAAGGATTTTGAAGAATCAATGAAGGCCCATTCTGATATTATATGAACTACACCATATGAAACGTATATATATGTGGGGTATTAAGCAAAGGTCTCTTTTGTGTGCCCACGTGCACACAAGAAAATGAAAGACTACCCATCCAATGGTCATTGACCAACTGGTCAAGGTGAAATAACTCGTGGCATCTCTTTGGAGAGGTCAAGGGTTTAATTTCGAAGACAAATGATGATGGAGCGATTAATATCGCCAAACTGGCGGCGGTGTGGGGAGGCTAAAACTCGGTGGGAATGCGGTGAATAGAGGGAGTCAAGATGTAACAATCACTTGGAAGCGGCGGAGCCCCCAAAATTTCATTTTTCCCCTAAAATTTTCAAAGTTTTTTTTTAGTTAAAATAGATGACTTTGCCCCCCAAAATTTTGATAAAAACTTCAAATAGTTGTCTTTTACAATATAAAAGCCTATTAATTATGGTTAATATATGAGTATTTTTTTTTCATTGTTTAAATTTATATACTCGATCCGTTTTTCGTCCCCCAAAGTTAAAATCTGCGTTCGCATTGCTTGGAGAGGAACTTTGTGGTGGATAGAGGAAAGTCCAGCATGGAGTAATAACTTAGAGGACGACTCATTGTCTTGCGGTAGTTGAGGATATTAGGAACCTGTGAGTCATTGTGCATTCTCGCTGTTTACATAGGGCGATTCACGAGAGGTCGAAGTTGTTTCCCAAGAGCTAGTAGTCGTGTGGGAATATGAAATCTCGGTTAAAAAAAAAAAAAAAAAGACTAGCCAAATTAATTGAATATTATTTTTTTAAAAAAATTTCTTGGTGTCATTATTAGTTTATAATAATGTTGTTATACGATCAAATTTTATTGAATGGATATATTAAAAATGTGCAATGTTTAATTATATTTGTTGTGGCTATGGATGCATGTGAACTGGCCAAATAATTGGTGCCCTTTGTATTGACACTACATTAATATTATATGCAGAAGAAAACAAATTAAGATATAAGGATTATAGAATCGGCAGCCAGAAAAAGGGGAGATGGGAAAAATAAAAGTCGTAGTTTAATCCGTTATTAATTGCATTTGTGAGTCGTTAGAAGAATTATAAGATATTTAAAAACAAATATGAGATTAATTGGTCGTCATATCACATCAGTCATCACATGATTCACATGATCACATCCCACTAGACTCGTGTTTTTGTTTCGTATTAAATCGCAAGTTAATCGAGTATTTCTTTTAAAAACAAATAAATTAAATTACTCATCACAAATATGTTTAAATTATTTTAGGTGTCAATATCACATATCTACTACAAGAAAACAATTAAATTCCAACAAAATAATTCCAACGAAATAGAAAACTGTTGGAACTTTTAAAATTCCAACGGAAATTCCAATACTACATTATACCATTGGAAAATTCCAACGGAAATTCCGATACTACATTATACCATTGGAAAATTCAAATGAAAATTCCAACAATAAACAAAACCATTGGTATAAATGTTAGATCGAATTCCCGTTGGAATTTAAAATTTCAAAGAAATTCCAATACCACAACAAACCGTTAGAAATTTATGATAATAAAATCGTTGGAATAAACCGTTGGAAATACTATTGGAATTTTAAAAATTCCAAAGAAATTTCATCACTAAAACATACTATTGGAAAATTCCAACAAAAATTCCAATAGTAAACAAAATGTTGGAATTAATCGTTGGAATTTCCGTTGGAGTTTTAAAATTCCAACGAAAATTCCAATGGTACAACAGGTTTTGGAAAATTCCATTGGAAATTTTCAATAGATGTTAAAAGATTTAATTGTATTATTGATGCAGGGAAAGCGCAAAACAAACCAAACTATCGCAGGATTAACGTGAACGCAATATGAGAACAAAATCTCGTTTATTAATTCATGCAAAAACCAACGAAAAAGAATCCTAACAATGAGTTTATATACTGTGAAAATAAAGAAACCTAGTAAATCTATGACTCCTAGTTAAAAGCAAACTACTGATAAGGATAAAGAAATCTGATAACATTCCTAATCTGACTCAACAACTACTAACCATTAAAACTGAAACACTAACATCAAATAAAGAAAATTAAATTAACGATAACAGTAAAACGACTTGTTCACATAAGCTCATGCGATCTCATCTCCATCAATTATCCATATTGATAAAATACATATTCTTTTATGGAGTCAGTCATATTGAAACTACATAGTTAAACGTGTTTGACTTGTGACAAATTGATGATAGGTGACCTATTGGAAAGTTAAAGATATTAGATAATGAGATATAATGATTGAATATTCCAATAGATATATACCATTGGAATTACCATTGGACTAAATTCGATGGCATAACTCCGTTGGAATAACTGTTGGAGTTTTTTCCACCGATTATATATATTACAACGGTATAACTCTGTTGGAATTAGTGTTGGAAAAAAAGTTGGAGTTTTTTTCCAATGGTTGTATATTCCAATGGATTAATACCATTGGAAGTACCGTTGGAATATTTTTCCATTGGAATATCCATTGGAATTTTGCCATTCCTACAGCCTATTTTACCAACGATGCATTTTTTGCATTTGGAATCGATAATTCTAAAGGTAATTGGCCAAATTCCAACAGATTTTTTCCGTTGGAATTTCCTTGTTATATTGTAAGGATCATATTGAACCGAGAACCAATGTCGGACCGGTCCAGTTAGCCTCTAAAAATTGTTCAAGCGGTTGAACCAGTCAGAACCGGTAAAAAAAGTCGGTTGAACTGATTTTTGAATTTTTTTTTTAATTTTACTAGAAATTTAGAATTTGAATTTCACTATTTGTTATATTTATGTTATTATTTGAATTTTAGGTTATATTAGATTTTTTTAGTTTCTTATTTATGTAATTTTTATTTCAAAAATATTTTGCATTATTATTTAGTACAATATAACATAAAACTTAATTAATTTTAATTATTTCGGCTGAACCAGTCCGACCGGTTGAACCATGAAATGATAGCTAGACCAGTTTGTCGGTCCGATTTTTAAAACATTGTTGGTATTCATCCAGTGTGTATATAATATTATCCTTCATATAAAGTTTGTTTTTCCAAGAAAAATAATTTCATTAATTAATTCAAAATAGCAATACATCGATACACGACAGAAACAAATCTATTAAAAATCATAAAAGATAAAACTATGAAATGATTCATATCATCTAGGTTCATAACTAAAATAGGCTTAATGCCTACAACTTTGAAAAGATATATAATGCCAGAATACCTATGATTAGGATTTGCAACATGTTGAAGAGCATAATTTGATTAGTTATCACGTCGGATGAAAATTTGCTCAAATGCAATCGTCCTTACAAGAAAAAACATTGCAAGGTTGTACAATCATAAAGAAAAAAACAAATAAATAACTCATATTTATGTGGAAATCTTATTTAGAAAATAAATTAATAAATAAAGATTGTGATTTGAAGCAAAATATCACCCTTAAGGATGAAGGACAAGTGAGATAAAGTTAGAAGAATAAGAAAAACAAGAAAAGATAATTATATGTTCATACCATGTACTTGAAACAAAAGAAGAATATAATGACATTAATGATGATAATAGTGACAGTGACAATGATGATGGAGGTGATTTACAAAAGGAGTATAATTAAGTATTATTTATATTCAGATTCTATTCTATTAAAAAAATGCAAACAATGCGAGTTTTTTTTTTTTTTTTTTTTTTTTGAGAAGAAAACAATGCGAGTTTAGAAAATTAATTAGTTAATTAAGCATGGGGTTTGTAACTTGTGTCAGAAGTTGAAAACGAGCAGCCCATACCTTTTCAATTTTTAAATAGAGATATTTTTATTATTCTTTTAAATTTTGTCAATGCTCCATATAAATTACATGTAGTAATTAATAATTTATGGCAAAAACTCATATAGACCGCGTCTTACGGGTCTCAATCAAGTAAGACATATTCTATTTGACCCGCGGATCTACGGATCCTCTTGACCAGGTCCGTGGGTCAACAGCAGCTCCTGTCTTTTTTTTTTCTTCCTCAGTTAAATTAACAGTTTTATGAGAAAAATATCGGTTATTTTAGATAAAGTATCATATTTTTTAATATAGCCACAAATTATGATTACATTACATTGAAGGACAAATAAATGTATCAGAGTTAAAGTAACACCTTTATGAGTAAAAATATATATTTTTGAGACAAAATATCAAGTTTTAAGAGTAAAAATATCTGTTTTTTAAATAAAGTATTACATTTTTAATAATAAATACAAAGAAAGATGAATAATAAATATGATAGAGTTAAAGTAATAATTTTATAAGTAAAAGTATTTGTTTTTTTGAGATAAAGTGACATATTTTTTAATATAGTCACAAATTATGAATATATTAATATATATATATATATATATAATGAGTTAAAATAACACTTTTATATGTTAAAGTATCTATTTTTAATATAGTCATAAATTAGAAATGAAGGAAAGAAGAAAAATAAAAAATAAATATGATATATAGTTAAAGTACTTGATTTTATAAGTAAAAATATTCGTTTGTTGAGATAAAGATCGATTTCTTAATACTGATCACAAAGTAGGAACAAAAAAAGAGGGAAAAATAAAAAATAAATATGTAGTTAAAGTAACACCTTTATAAGTATTCATTTATTGAGATAATGTATCATGTTTTTTTAATAGACTTGCGTTCTATTCTTAGCCTTTACATTTATAGGTGTTTTTAATTTTTTTAATTACGGACATATTTATAAATGGGTTTATATACATTGTTATACTTTGATTGACAAGAAGACTAGTGGTGTAGTGGTAGAACACCACCTTGTGTCTCCATAGGCTCGCGAGTTCGATCTCCCACAAGTCTTTGAAGCACAATTTGTTTTTTAAAGCGGGTGGGTTGGGCGGGTCACGGGCGGGATCCGTCCGATCCGTAAGGCGGTACAAGAGACCTACTCTTTTTTAATGCTTATTTACCTTAATTTATCTAATTATGTTAAATATATTAAATATTCAATTTAATTAAGTTGAATATATTAAATATTCAATCTAGTTCAGTTGAATATATTAATCTAATTAAGTCGAAGTTCTAGTTAAAATATTTGTTTTTATTATGCGGACACATACAATAAATGGTTTATTGGATCATGTGATGAATAAGCAAACCCTCCCTATTATTATTTCTAAAATATATTTTGACCATAACAGCACTATTTAAAATTACATAATACGTACAGTTTAAACCTAGACTAATTTATGAGAATTTTGATTAAGGGGTAAATTAGTTATAAAAGGCATAATAATCTACATAATGTCAAAGTATTTTTTTTGAATTATTCTTTAATATAATATATCATTCAAATAATCCGATTGAGTAAATTTATGAAATAGTTTTTCTTAATCCTACATTTCAATCACAACCTCCATTAATCATTCATCATTGGATCCAGCTAATAAGTAAACGACGATTTGATTAGTCAGTCTCAAATGTTAATATAATTTAATTATATATAATGCTGTATTTTTAGGCCAAATAAAATATTAAAAAGAAATCAACTCTTACTAATAAAATATACTTTTATATCAGTGTTTGGGGCAAAAATGTTCAGTATTTATTAATATATAATTAAATTTATATATTGAATTAATCCCCTTAGTTATTCCTTTAGTAAAATGGGCTACATATGGAATAACTCGTCCCAAAGGGTTCGGGACTGGCTCACAGACCATTTTCTCCTACGCACACCATAGGCCCGCCATTCAGGTGTATAAAGGTATCTCCTCTTCATTTGTAAGTTAATCTCTCACAATCTCACTTAATTATTATTCAGTATTCATTTATTGTCTTATATTC
This sequence comes from Rehmannia glutinosa, assembly GCA_016081115.2. NCBI lineage: Eukaryota > Viridiplantae > Streptophyta > Magnoliopsida > Lamiales > Orobanchaceae > Rehmannia > Rehmannia glutinosa. The sequence goes on along the minus strand of CM071937.1, from coordinate 92,885,387 downwards.
TCTCTCATTCGCAGTGCTTACTTGAGCGTCGCATGAGCCTCGCTAGGAAATTTCCTCATTGACCTCAAGGAGAAGAAGACTTCCCGCTTGGGGAGAAGAAGACTTGGACTTCATCAGAGACCTTAACTTGGAGTGATTTACCCTAAAAAACAAAGATCAATCGGGAAAAATATAATTGAGGTTTTTTTATCATTCGGGATCATTTTTCCTAATTTTTAAGACCGTGAAAACGTGGTCTTCAATTTCTTTAAATTTATTTTTAATGAGAGCAAATACAAAGCTTTAATTATAAGCAGTACTTTAAAAGGTGATCCCAAAAAAAAAAAGCACCTTAAAATGTGATTAAAATAAATAATATTTATATTTTTGGCTGTCCATTGTTTGTGGATTTAGAATTTGGAAAAATAATGAAGGGACAGAAGACATTTTTCCCAGCTAAGATAGAAAATTTGAAAGATCTGTGTAGGATTTTTCATGGCAACTATTTTCAAAGATAGCTAGCAATGATTGAACCGCCTGCTATACAATGGCAACAAAACCTTTTATTAAATTTTATGTTTATATATATATATATATATATATATATATAAGAGTGTTATAAAAATCGACGTGGCGGCCGGCTAGGCGTTCGGGGCACCTAGCTAGTCCGAGGCGATTTTGTCCAAATCACTAAAAAAAATCGTCTCCACTGAAAATCGTGTCTAGAAAGTCTATGAAGCATGTCTGGGAAACTGAATAATTTCGAATCTTAATACAAAGTTTTGTATTCTTAGTTTTTTACTGAATATTTAATTCTCAATATCTTTTTGGGATAATTACAAAAACACTCCTGAGGTTTGGGCTAATTACAAAAAAACCCAGAGATGTTTCCAAATTATAATAAACCCCATCACGTTTGATTATGTGTTAAATTTAAAGGGGAAGCTGTGGTATTTTTATAAATATCATGGGGTTTTTGATATGTTTTTGCTTATAAAGAGGAAAAATGTTAGACGGAATCAAACCTTAAAGGTTTTTTTGTATTTTTCCAAAACCTTTGGGTTTTTTTTAATTAGCCCAAACCATAAGGGTTTTTCGAGAATTATCCCTATCTTTTTTCCTCCCCTATCCACAATCTTTTTCCAATCAATTTCTTTGAAATGGAGTGTGAAAGTGTTACATCATATAATTGCCTAAAAACTTCTATTTCCAAAACTTCTTGAAAATTACACAAAGAGAACAAGATAGAAAAAGAATATCCCATTATCATTCCAAACAAATATCTTATTTAGAAAGATTCTCATAATCTTTTTGTATGATTTCCAACTTTCTCCACATGAGGTTATGCACAGAAACTGATTCCACACAGTGGACTTCCAATATGAAATTTGACTTTTTTGGGGGACAAAAGTCATAAATAATTTTCATTACACTCATGATTTGCCATTAATAATAATAATAATAATAATAATAATAATAATAATATAATAATATATAATAAAAATAATAATAATAAAAGGGTTTGATATAATAATAAAAGAGTTTGATTCTTTGTCTGGAGATATTATGATAACAAATAGGCAAAATTGTAAAACTAGTCCTGTAACTATAGGGCGATAGCAAAAATATCCTATAAAAATCACGTTTTGCAAAAAGGTCCTCTAACTATATAAAGTAATTCTGGTCCTGCAAAAAGAATGGTTTGCAAAAAGAATGGTTTGCAAAATAGTCATGTAACTATATGAAAATCTCAATTTGGTCATAACTTCACTTATAATTGGATACTACATGTGCCGCTCACGTGACTAAAATTCGGTGAAATTAGTAGCAAAATTGAGATTTCCATATAATTACAGACTAATTTTCAAATTGTGTATTTTGAAGGACCAAAACCGAGAGTCTGGTATAGTTACAAGACTTTTTTGCTACAGCCTTATAATTACAGGACAAATTTGCAATTTTGCCTAACAAATAAAAACTGAAAGCCGCCTAAGGAGACTCTGCCTCATCATATACTTTCCTTCTACATATAATGACAGGCCAGAAAATCATAACAATCATAACAATCAATAGGGGTGTAAACAAATCGAATCGAGCCGAGCCGTTTGAATTTTAATTGAACTTCAAAAATTGTGTTTGCACTTGGTTTCATTATTAATCGAATCGAGCTCGAACGAACTTTGGTCGAGCCGAACACGAATCAAACTCGAGTAGCTTGATATTTTTGCGCATATTTTATTCTTTTCTCACTAACCGAGTCGAGTTCAAACCGAGCTTTACATCACATCGAGCGAGAAAAAGTGTTCAAGCTTAATTTATTATGTTAACAAACTGAGCTTTTAATGATTGATCTCAAATCGAGTAGCTTTGCTCAAGCTTAATTTATTATGTTAATAAACCGAGCTTTTAACGATTGGTCTCAAATCGAGTAGCATGGTTCAGTTTATCAAGACAAATTCATCTTTGTTTCCAGATAAATAAATGCAAAACAAGACTAAGGGACAAAAGAAACACAATGAAATGCCAGAAAATGAGCCTGTAAATTCTGGAGAATTGGTTTTCATTTTCTTTGAAGGGTCTTTTAATTTTATCTATTTTTTTTTTTTTTTTTTGAAAAATTATAACTTTATATATTAAGGGTACATCAAAGATTCATATATTTAGGCAATTAAGGTAATTATTGCCTTCAATGAATTGTCTAACAACAGCAGCATCAATTGGAGCTGAATCATTTATCATATATATAATTCAATCAATTGAGCTAAGAATAGAAGGTGAAAAGCTAGTAATCCTGGTTCATTTGAACACCAGGTTGTGACATGTTGTGTCGCAAGGATACGCACAGTCGATAGCCTTGATACTCGATCGATCGAAGAACCAATCTCCAACAGCAATTGCAACCGGCTGCATATATTAATTAGCCAAGTTAAAGAAACACGATGAAAGGAAGCACGATGAAAGGTACTATTCAGCACACGACGTTCTTAAAAGAGTGAAGGTAAAAACTTGTGTAAGAAGGCAGTAGCGGTGCGGACGGGTGATACTTTTTAGTTCACACTAAAAGTATCACTTTTTAACCTAAAATGCAATCAGTCGTACCATACGACCATCTTACAAAAGACCTACTCAAGAGTGAAACACGAAGAACATAAAATAGTATGTCACTTTATAAATCGAAAAAGGAACAGCCATCAAGAATCATTACATGTTACTACAAAAACTACCCATGCGGTTAAGTCTAATTACAAAAAAAATCAGTTATCTTTTAAAAATTGCAAATACCTCCTTAAAATGTTACAAACAACCCCTTGAAGTTTGTGTTTACTTAATATCCCCTCAAAATGTGCAATTTGTAAGATAAAAACAAATATCAAGGGGTACTTGTAATTTTGAAAGTTAACAGGGTTTTTCTGCAATTAGATTGAACTTCATTGGTAGTTTTTGTAATTAACCCTATCGGCACATTTACTTCAAAAACACTGCAACGACTCATGACCCATGGGAGAATGCTTCTATAACAACGATTTGATGGGTGTCCAGGAAAAACACTTTCAAAAAAATCATTACAGATATCTGCTAATTATTTCACGATGTGCGTATGGTTCGTTTATTGTATTTCTCAAGTTGATCAATCACTAGGTTTGACAAGAATACAGAAAAATATGAGACTCAAAAAAAGAAGACAAAACAAAATAGTAAATTACAAAAAACTACCTTGCAACAGAAAATCCAATTCTCTCTCAAGATTACAAATAACCCCTTGAAGTTTGTATTTGCTAAACAAGTACCCTCTCCAATAGGTGCAGTTTGTAAATTAGAATCGAATAGCAATGGGGTATTGAATAGCAATGGGATATAACTAATTAAAAAAAAACGAGGTTTCGGGTATTTACAAAAAACCCGGAGAAGTTTCAAAATTATTATTATCCCTTCATAAGGGAAACACATTTCAAATATGCCATATTAATTAGGGATAATTACAAAAACACCCATGGGGTTCGGGCTAATTACAAAAAGACCCAGAAGTTTTTGAAAATAGCAAAAATCCAAGAGGTTTGATCCGCTTATCATCATCATCATCATCATCATCATCATCATCAACTTCACCCGACTATGTGGGGTCGGTGGTGTGAAGTTTATAATGTCAATTAATTGTCAAAAATTAGTTAACACTACAAATTCACACAGAAAGCAAAGTGGCAAAATTTACGCCGGATGCCCTTCCTAACGCAACCTTCATACGAAGGAGAAATGAGATGAAAATTCCAAAACCATCATCATCATAGGTTTTTCACATGCATGGAAAAAATGATGGAACGGCGATGAGTTGAGATAGTTATTCCAGTCATGTCCCATTACATGATTGATATTGTAAAATGATGTACATCATGGAATATGATCATCAGTTTGATCCCGCTTATACAGAAAAAAATTCAAAACCCCCTAATATTTCTAGAAATAATACAATTACCCCCTTAAATTTAAAACATGATCAAACTTGATGGGGCTTTTTGTAATTTTGAAACATCTTTGGGTTTTTTATAATTAGCCCAAACCTTAGGGATTCTTTTGTAATTATCCCTATTAATTATAGAAATATTACAATTACCCTCTTACATTTTAGACAGAGTTAAATATCAAAGGGTTTTCTGTAATTTTGAAACCTTCTCTGGGTTTTTTGTAAATACCACAAACCTCAGGGTTCTTTTTGTAACTATCCCATCCTTTATTAAATAAACTGAACCCCGGGTATTTTTGCAACGAACACCAACCCAAAACTTAAAAAAAAAAGTAAAAAATAGTGTATCACAGACAGACAACCTAACACCAACTTATATGTTGCTTATAGCAATGGCAAAGACTCCAAACAGGAAAATATGACGCACCATTTACATTTCTCGATCGAATTATTTAATTAAAAAAAAAAAGCATTTCTTATAGTGTGAATATCAAAAGGTAAAATATTTGTTTACCTTGTTGTTAATAATGGGGAATCATCGGCGAACCACGTATCCTGCCTCTCCGACTGGCAGTGAGCAAAGCAAGAATTTAAGAATAACCCGTTCTGTCTCGAGGCTGCAAAGCCTTTTACTGCACTCAGCATATGATTCCTAAAACCTGCTCCACAATAAATTTTATCGATCAACTTCGGACATGCTTCAAAGACGCATCAGCAAGCTTAAAAACATTATCGAAGTACAAGTATATTTTACCTTGCAGAAAATGGATCTGTGATGCTGAACATCGTTCGTTGTTCAGTTTGCAATCACGCCAGTTGCCATTAGGATCAGCAGTCGGAGGAGCCAAGCTTTCTTGAACCTGAATAAAGAACAAACAGATATGAATTTTTATTTTATTTTTTCGGGTCAAAAATGGTCCCGTAACCATAGGGGCTAGCAATTTTGGTCCTCTAAATTATTTAGGTAATAATTTTGATCACGTAAAATTTATAATTTGTGCAATTTTAATCTCTTAAATTCTAATTTGTGCAATTTTGGTCCGACAACTTCTGATTTTGTAGGGGTGGCAATTCGGGTCATCAGTCTGGTTCGTGTTTGGTTTTAGGTTGATTTTGGGTTATGCTTACATCAAAAATTAATCAAAATATAAAATAACTATGTTTTACACAAATTGGTAAACATCGTGTTAGTCGTGGTCGTGTTCGGGTTTCTCATATTCGGGTTCGGGTTCGGGTTTCTCTCAGTAATTTCGTGTCGGGTTCTGTCGGGCCAGGGAGTGCCACCCTATGATTTTGTGCGATTTATGGTAAAACATGGGTGTTTCAATATTTCATTTGTTACCCCAATACCCTTTTCTTTAACCAAAATACCGAAAATAACTATGACCATAACGTTACAGGACCGGAATTGCTATTTTGATTAAAGGGTAAAATCGTTAAGGACCGATTGCCACCCCTAAAGTTACAGGACTAAAATTGCAATTAAGCCTTTCGGGTGCTAGATTGTATTATAACCAGAAGCAAAATATTGAAATGTCTCTTACCTGCCATGAATCATAGGCGGCATTCAAAATAAACATCGGGGTTTTGATGTTGGCAATTAAATTCTGAGGGAAGAAACACTGAGGAAATAGACGGAAGAAAGAAAATTAAAAATTAACAACAGATATAGACATTGCACGGCTCAATGGCGGACATAATTAAGAAGTAGACTTACGGAAGTTGGGTCGAGGTTGTTGGTACAGGTGCTCGGCAGGCATTTTTAACACCCTGTTACGATATGTGAAAAAAATTCAATGAAGGATTTTATACTGAGAATACTATGCAAAGAAGCAGCTAGGAAATGCTAACTCTTTTAAATGTTTCGACATGGTTATTTGTATATTTAAATTTAGTACTGTTGCAAATATTACTGGAAGGTTATTAAACAAAGATAAGATCATTTATTAAAAGATAACTTATGGTCATTAAACTTATCGATCGGTACCTGTAAATTAACAACGCCATCAAAGAAACCTCTAAGCGTGTGTCCACCAGATACATCGGCACTGCAGGAAATAAAACAAATAATCGTAAAAAAAAAAAACATGGGAAAAGACCACAAAAATTTATATGTCCAAAAAGCTACGATTAAGAAAATGTATATGGAAATTACGCGTCAAGAAATAATCCAGCGTCACTCAAGCACTTCACTTTGGTACTTTCAGGAAATAAACTTCGAAATTCGTCGCAATGCAGTATTGAAGCTAGACCACCAGCCGAGCAACCAGAAAGAAGTGCCTGACGAAAAATATATATCACGCTAAAGTTATTATCAACGAAGAAGAAAATAATATAGTAACACGAATCGAGTAATGACGATTACTTGGTTTGCATCGTGCATTCCCTTTGACATCAGTTCTTCCATTGCAGCTAGCCATATGCGTTGTCCTCTAAATTGCAACCCAGCAGCCTACACTAATATGTGCTTAAACAGGAAATAAAAAAGAATAAAATAATTTATAGGGATAATTAGAAAAACACCCTTGAGGTTTCGCTAATTTTAAAAAAAAAAAAAAAAGAGAGAGATGTTTAAAAATTACAAAAAGCCCCTCAGGTTTGATTATGTCTTAAGTTTAAGGGGGTAACTGTATTTCTAAGAATACCACGGGAGTTTTTGAAATGTTTTTTTGCTTATGAAGGCGGAAAAATGTAAGAGGCAATCAAAATCAAAACTCAAGTTTTTTTTTTTTTGCAATTTTCAAAATATCTGGACTTTTTTGTAATTAGCCCGAATCTCGGTTTTTTTTGCAATTACCCTAATTTTTAGGGCAGATAATGAAACAAACCTTATTTTCACTATCCCCAGCAAACGAAGCGCCATCACAATAGCGTATCTTTACTCTATTCCAGTTAAAAAGTCTGTACATAAAAAAATTGCAATGATATAAATGACGAAAACCGCCATCCGAAGCGGAAGAAAACATGAATGTGATTGATGTGATAAGCACAAGTTTCTTAAATTGGAACCTGGATTTTCCTCAGCCTTGTTGCTAAGTATCCCGGTAAATGGAATTGTTTTCTCAAAGTATGTCGACGATCCACGATGCGTCTTTTTGCGATAAATACACGATCTAAGACTGTTGCACCAGCCTCCACCCTGCCACAAGTCACAGAAGATGAGGTTCGTGATTGAAAAGGAAATATTACATAAGACGAACGAAAACTAGAATAAAAAAAATAGCTTCACTCCGACAAGTATATGACTGATCAGTGATTCATATGTAAATATTGTATACTCACATAAGTGACATGAATTTGATTTTGTTAGTTATAATAATTTTCCGGAACTATATCAATCTCAAGTGAATAGTGTAACTTACAAGGTTGGACGTCTAACTAAAGTATAAACCTTCAATCGAATTTGTTTACTTATAAATGATCTAAAGAAGAAAGAATTTGTGTATAAAAAAGTTAAAATCACCTCATATTTCAAGTACTAATTCCCAAGGTTGCAGAAATTGCTAGGCGCTAGGCGGGCAGTAGCCGAGTACCAAGCACCTATGAATAATACTATTTTTTTTTATTTTTCTAATATTGACCGATTTTTTGTCTGATTTTTGGCCACCTAGGCACGATTTTTGGCCGGGGCAATTTTTACACTGATTTGGACAAAATCGCCTCGGCCTAGGCGGCCATTTTCACTACACTTCCTACACTGTTGATCGTTTTTTTAATTAGTTGGGAGTAGTGGTTGGAGGAGAGGGATAAATGTCAAATAAACTAAATAAACTACAAGATACAGGGTTCGGCCGAACCCTGGTCAACACCCTTTATAAGGGTGAGCGATACCACTTCAGCTACAAGCTCGTGGTCCTGCACCGTTGATCTCAAGAATCCAAATTATCGACAACGTTGTCATGTGAATTCTGAGTATATATCAATCGACAAAATGCTATCATCCAACAGTTGTGCACAAACCTCTAACTGGATGAGCCAACTGTTTTCTCCCGTCCCAAACCCGCGATGCAAGTGGTAGCCGGGTAATGTTCCATCCAAACATACTGCAAAGTTATGCACAAAGAAAGATGTCAGATTTAGAAATACCACAAAGTTTAGCCTAATTTTCAAAATACACTTGGAGTAGTAGCATTTATTTGTCAACTAGCATTTCAAATTGTCAGGAATGCACACATCTAATAGCCTATATATAAAATTACACAAGTAACTCTTAAAAGGAAATTTTTACCTATAGCAATTATAAAAAGCCACCAGAAAAGATAGTTCAGCAGAATTTAATGCATATACCTGTACTGATTAATGATGAAGTGTAACATCAATACTACACAACAAAAAAGAGTCTCATTCAAGTTTACTCCATGGTGGACCATATCATGCATTAAACAACTGGAAAATTGAAAACAAAACCAACCCACTTATTACCCTCACAAAAGCATAACAACACATAATTATTTCCAACATTAAATCTTCCCACAGTACATAATTATTTCCAACACTAGATCTAGTTTTTTAAAAAGGATAATTACAAAAAGTACCCTTGAGGTTTAGCCTAATTACAAAAAAAAACCCTACTAAACTTTCAAAATTACAAAAAGTACGCCATATGTTTGATTCAGTGTTAAAAACAAGGGGCTAACTGTAATATTTTTATAAATATGGGGGGTTGAAATGTTTTTGGCTTATGCAGGGGTATATGTTAGAGAGAATAAAATTGTAATTTTAAAAGTTAGCTGGGTTTTTCTGTAATTAGGTCAAACCTCAAGGGTACTTTTTGTAATTAACCCAAAAAATAGTAAATCAAAAAAGCAAAAACAGGGCAAAACACAAAATTGAAGCATTCATCCCAACAATAAGTGCATCACAAAATCAACAAAAATTCACATAAAACAATGGAAATTAGAAATTTCAAAAAATAAATGAAAATCCCATAATCAAAGAAAAAAATTGAAGGTTTCATTGAACACAGAAAGAGCAGCATAAGGGCATCAGAGAACAGAACACCAACACAAATCAAGAAACAATGGAAACTAAAAAAATCAAACCATAAACAAGGATAAAACAGAATTACATTAAAAAAACCCATTAATATATAAAATACCAAGAAAACCCCAAGATTTTTACCAGCCCCTTTGGCAGCAGCTCCTTGAACAAGAGTAAGACCCACCATGAGAGCATTGGGTGGAACAGCTGCAGCAGAGACTCCATAAACAGACTCCAAAAGTGACCTAGACTCCAAGAATGACACATCTGAGCTATTTCTTCTGAAAACCTCATCAAGTTCAAAACTTTTAACACCCCATTTGCTCAAAACACACAAAACACAAATCACGACCCAAAATCCCATCAGCCTCACTTTCAAGACCAAATCTTGAAAAAGAAAGAAAAAAAGGGTTTGTTCTACTTATTGTACAGATTTAATGTGTCTAAGCTAAAAGCTAAAGACCAAATCTATACACCAGGCACAGATTTTGTGAATCTGGTAGATTTTTTTTCTTGGGGTTAAGGAAAGGGGTGGGAAGCAGAAAATATATATATAAGAAAAAAGAATTGTCCTTGAAGAAGTAATTATGGTGGTGGTATGATAAGTAAAGCAGTGTTTGGAGGAGTGAATAGTGGTGGGGTGTTTTTTTTTTTTTTGCAGGGCAAATTAAAGATTTTTATATGTGCATGTATGGAATATCTGTGTGTGTGTGTGTGTTTATACATACACAAAGGTGATACAAAGGTACTGTGATGAAGGCAAGTTTAGAATCTTTAGAAAAAGTTTGTGGAAAAAACTAGATTGACAGGTAGGGATGGCAAGAAAAGTTACAGGCGCTGGAAAAATTGTTTGATAGCTAAATGGGGTCAGTATGTAATATTCAATTTTGTGTTTTACCCTTTTTGAATGGCTTTTTTTTTTAATTCAGATATTGAGGCTTGTATTGACTAATTTTGGATCGAGTCAGTCTTGATGCCCTCGACCCAAAAGTAGTATGTAAATTGAGATATGTGCGCGAGTGACAGGTTTTTGAGGAAGAGAGCCCAACAGAAGCCTCCCACGGAAACCCATAATATTTCAGTGAGAATCGTTTACACGAGATTAATGGCTATTTTTAGTTCCATTTAATATTAAGTACATTAATAGTTGTATTTGTACAAATATTTATGTTTCCAATTAAAGCCAAAGAGAGTTTTCTTCTTTATTTCTCTCTCTCTTTTCTATATAATCAAGATCTAAACACACATTGTTGATCAAAAAAAAAAAAAAAGATCTAAACACACTAAAAGGATCGGATATACTTGTTTCCGTTTTTAGGAGAATTTAGTTGTCGTCGGGCCGCCTAACCCCACCAAAAATATTGATCAAGACGTATTATCTCGCGATTTACATTGGTGGTAGCGATAAGAGGCCTGAGACACTGTCTTAAAGTCAAAAAGTAATTTTGTTCCATAAAAAATGTCAAAAGGTATATCTTTTTGGGTAGAAAAAAATGATACCAAAAATGGTGACAAATCCAGAAGCCAAGTCATTAGGGTCATTGCGATTGGATATGAAATAAATTTCATTTTTGTTCGCTTAGAGAATTTTTTTTTCATCAAACATACGATTGTTTATGAAAATTTTCAGAAAATATATTATTCTTTCACTTTCACTTTTTTTCATTTTTCGTTTATCAATCACATCTACACATTTTTTCACAAAAAAACTAATCATTATTACACATTCTCCCACAAATTTCTCTATTCATTCACTCACACATTTCTAACTACCAATCATATTAAATCATTATTTTACTATTTTTGAATCAAATCAACTTCCATCGTTACGCTTTTATCTCACATCCAATCACGCTATCAAAATTCATTTTTCTTCTTCCAAAATTTTTTATACCACTATTCTCTAGGAAAATGAAAATTTTCAAAATAAAAGACTGCGATTGGATATGGTTTCATTTTGAAATAGTTAAATGCACTAACTAATAAATAATAATTTTTCTTACTATAATGGGACCTACAAATTGTTTAACAATTAAATATTCAACTCAACTTAATTCAAGTACTAAAGAAACATAAAGAAAAATAAGAAAAATCAGGGCGCGATTGGATATGCTTTCATTTTGAAAAATTTTATTTTGTTAGAGAATTGTGATAAAAGAAAAATTGGAAGAAAAAAGTTAAATTTTGATAGTGTGATTGGATGTGAGATGAAAAAGTAATGATGAAAGTTGATTTAATTTAAAAATAGTAAAATAATGATTGAATATGATTGGTAGTTAGAAATGTGTGAGTGAGTGAATAGTGAAATTTGTGGGAGAATGTGTAAAATAATTAGTTTTTTGTGAAAAATGTGTAGATATGATTGATAAGAGAAAAAATGAGAAAAATCAAAAGTGAGAAAATAGTATATTTTCTGAAAATTTTCATAAACAATCGAATGTTTGGTCAAAAATAAATCCAAATAAACGAAAAAAGGAATCTCTTCCACATCCAATCGCAACCCCTGGTAATTCATTCTTACGAAGGAAACCACAAGCACTATCCTTTGTGTGCGTTAGGTAAACTCTCGAGCTTAACGATAGCGCGTAACCATACAGGTCAAGTGTAAACCGCATGGTGACTCGACCAAGTAATGCAGATGTGAGAATTTCAACTTGACACATTTAGCTTCAAGAACCCACCAACTCCACTAAATTTTTTTGTTGTTGTATTAATGGCGACATAGTTATGATAATTTAATTAAAAGTAGTTTTAATAATTGTTTAGATGATGTGATTTGTGATTTGTTTTGGGAAAATATTCGCAGCATATATATAAATATATATGTTGAAATGTTTTCTTAAAATAACTTGCCAAATATTTTCTGATAATATAAAATAGAATTCAAAATATTTTACAAAAAATATTTCTTCTAAAATAATAATGAATATGAACACAATGGGGTTTTTAGCTAAGATAATCTTTCATCCGTATTGAAAACGGGTTTTTGTCCCCACCACCGCTAAAATCTTGGTGATGTGTGTTGACAACTTAGTGACGAATTGACGATAATCATACAAACCCGTGTTATTCGGTGCGGTGGTCTATTTACGGTTTCTCTACGGTGCCCTTCTCTAAGCAATCAAATTCATGTGAAAAAGTGCTTAAAAATAAACAAATTGTTGTGACATGACTTGACTGGATTTTCGCGATTTCAAATGAAGATTGAAATAATGTGCATCTTGCACGGACGGCAACGCTATCTGCAATGCACATCTAAGCTTATTTGTATATAGGAATCAAAATCAACACTTACAAAAGAATGATTGGGTTAATCGATGATACCCACCGACATCTATCTTTAGATCAACACACGCCTACGTATTACACATGGTGTGTGAATGCATATACTTGGGTAGCTCTGGGAATAATAATACGAGAGTGGGCATTAATTGGAATAATGTTGTAGGTGTAACCTCCATATGTTACAAGTTCGAGATGATTAGGGATTAGGGATGGCAATGGGTCGGGTAAGACTCGGACCCGAACCAAGCTTCGCCTTATTTGAGGCGGGTATGGGTCCAATAAATGGATATGAGGCGGGTAACATTTATTGGTTTTTAGACCCAGGCGGGTATGGGTCGGGTAACAGGTATGGTAGAACCTGATCCATACCGACCCATATAATTTTTATTTTATTTTTATTTATTTTATTTTTGTAGTATATATAAAAAATGAATATATTGTTGTTCAAGAACTCTTTATTTATATATGTTGTTGTTTATTTCATAATTCACATAATATCTACAAAATTATATAAATATCATAATTAGTTTTGAGTGCACTATTTTGAGTAAAAATCTTACAATTTTAATTTCGCCAATATATAAAGTTGGTCGGTTTAATGGGTCTAACGGATCTTACCCGCTAGAAACAGGTGTGGGTCAGGGTGGGTACGTGTCTAAGATGAGGTGTGTCGGGGTGGGTATGAGTATTGTATTTTCTTAATGGGTCGGGTCTCGGGTCCAGGCGGACCTAGTCTATACCCGACCCATTGACATCCCTACATATGACCCTTGTATTTCAGGAGTTATAACTCATCACTCATGATTGTTACATGAATCTAGATATCTGCAATGTTTAGGTTCACTTGAGCTACCAATGGTCACTTGAATATAGGTCGAGCCTATTTTTGAGTTGCAAAACTAGTTAAAGCCGCACACAAGTTGGCGAGAGCGCGCGAGCGTGTGACCCCGCTGGTGCTCATCCACATGTATTATATACTAGAATCTGGTCATTGTTCATTTTACCAAAACCAAATTTCCAACAATAAAAATTATTAAGATATGAATAGTTAGAAAATCAAGAATGAAACACCGAAAAATGAAAACAAACATGAGTTAGAATGTCAAATAAATACGTTCAAAAAGTTGAACCGTAGAACTGATTTTGAGTAAGAGTTTTTATGAAATAGAATCGTTAATAAAAATAATCTTACAGTTTTATGATTATTTGAGTAAAAATTTCTTGAACTAAATTAAATCTTTATATATACATATATGCAATTAATTTTTGTTAGTTGCGCAAATTTTATTATTTGAAAGAGACCAAATTCCTGCCGACAGATGTAAATTAATAAAAATTGAAGGGCAATAATACCCTCGTGGGCTAGATGGCCTTTTTGTACTCATAAAATGGAATATGGAAAACTAGTGCATTAGTATTGTACTCTAGCATTTTCACTTTTGGTTCCACCGTAGAATCTTTTTTTTTTTACTAAAAATATGATTATCTGCTAAAAAGTTAAAAAATATATATATATATATATATATATATTTATTCTTATTTCTCTTACACCATTCACATCTACCTACTTTTCAAAAAAAAATTATTATTATACATTTTTCTATTAATTTCACTGTCACACACATATTTTTCTGACTATCAATCATATTCAATTATAATTTTACTGTTTTTATATCACATCATCTTTTATTGTTACACTTTTACATTTCCTAAAAACTTTTTAGTCTCCCTAACAATTTTTTTCACACTGTCCTCTAGCATATATATATTTTTTTCAAAATAAAAGTATATACAATCGCAACCTAATGTACAAACATGGACAAGCGTGGATTGTATAATACGAGAATCGAGTGATAATTTATCAATCGCAACTAATTCCTTCCTAAGATTGAATCATATATATGCCCTAAACCAACTTCCAAACAACGGTAATAGGTTGAAATAAGCCTTATCATTACTTATCCATGTAGTCAAACGTCTCTAATTATCAATATTGTTGGGTAAATTTATGTGGAAAGGTTTTTTTTTCGAGAAAAATGGCGGGGATCGTGTATATAGGCTTAAGTCGAGGCTGCGAATTAGATTCTGTCTCGTAAGTAAGACAAAAACGCCCGTATACTAGTGCTTACTGTTCCGGCGCTCGCCTCTAAGATACAACGACTTTAAGCTAATTAGGTTAAAGACAACAAAAGGAACAACATCGAACAAGCAAAGTGTTGGACTACTTTCAAGCTTTCAAGGAGGAAAATGGGCAAGATGCAAAATGCAATGCTCAATTTAATGTTATCCGATTAATTTCGTATTTCTTATGTTTTTTGGTCACCAGGATCGATTATTATAGGCTTTAGACGCCTGCAGTATGGAAAGAACATGTGTTTTGGCTCAAAAAAGACACCTTTGCATCGAACAAACGCACTGCTGCAGAGAGCACGCATCGTGCGCCCGCCCCGACGTGTGTGCTTAAACCTTCGGCACCCAACACGACCAGACGCACGGGCGTGCGCCTCAGACACGCAAACTCCTCGGCAGTAGCACGACCCGACCGCACGATCGTGCTCCTGCCCGTGCGCTGGGCCGAAACTTTTTCCCGATTGAACTATATTTAATTAATTACAAAAATTAATTAAATATTTAATTTTTAAAGGTTTTTGGTCCAAAAAGAATAAGGGCCTTGAAGCCCAAGCCCAAGCCCACGCCCGCGCCGAGAGCCGTGTGTGCTGCTGCACCACAGAAGCTTTGACCAAACCCACAAGATGTAGGTCCTCTCCCCTTTAAAAACTTGGGTGCCCCAAGGGCCCAAACCCATTTGTCCAACTTAGGATAAATAAAGTGTGCAACTTTACCTCATTTTTCCTATGTGGGATGGAGCATCTCTCCCCCACATTTTCCATTTTCCATACCATTTATTTGTATTAAGTGGTTAACTTCTTGCATTAATTTCTCATTCACCCGAATCGGTTTTGAGAAATTCCAAATGCCATTCTCATCTACTCTCTTAGTAGAATTTTTACAAATAATTTAATTCCATTTTTCACAAATGGAAACCACTTAATTAATTGGTCAAAATCGGGTCAACACCCCATTTATCAAAGACCAATTCCAACAAATATTTCACTTTCTATTATCAATTTGTGCTCAACTACCGTCACATGTATACCATCCCCATGGACGTAGCTACCCTAGGGACGAGTACGGAAACCCAACAAAAGCCTCCCACTAAACCCATAATATTTCGGTGAGAATCGCTTTCACACGAGATTAATGGCTATTTTTAGTTCCATTTAATATTAAGTACATTAATAGTTGTATTTGTACAAATATTTATGTTTCCAATTAAAGCCAAAGAGAGTTTTCTTCTTTATTTCTCTCTCTCTTTTCTATATAATCAAGATCTAACAACACACATTGTTGATCAAAAAAAAAAAAAAGATCTAAACACACTAAAAGGATCGGATATACTTGTTTCCGTTTTCTAGGAGAATTTAACAGACGTCGCCTAACCCCACCAAAAATATTGATCAAGACGTATTATCTCGCGATTTACATTGGTGGTAGCGATAAGAGGCCCCGAGACAATGTCTTAAAGTCAAAAAGTAATTTTGTTCCATAAAAAATGTCAAAAGGTATATCTTTTTGGGTAGAAAAAAATGATACCAAAAATGGTGACAAATCCGCCAAGTCATTAGGCTGCGATTGGATATGAAATAAATTTCATTTTTGTTACGCTAGAGAATTTTTTTTCATCAAACATACGATTGTTTATGAAAATTTTCAGAAAATATATTATTCTTTCACTTTCACTTTTTTTCATTTTTCGTTTATCAATCACATCTACACATTTTTTCATAAAAAAACTAATCATTATTACACATTCTCCCACAAATTTCTCTATTCATTCACTCACACATTTCTAACTACCAATCATATTAAATCATTATTTTACTATTTTTGAATCAAATCAACTTCCATCGTTACGCTTTTATCTCACATCCAATCACGCTATCAAAATTCATTTTTCTTCTTCCAAAATTTTTTATACCACTATTCTCTAGGAAAATGAAAATTTTCAAAATGAAAGATTGCGATTGGATATGGCTTCATTTTGAAAATTTTCCATTTTGAAATAGTTAAATGTACTAACTAATAAATAATAATTTTTCTTACTATAATGGGACCTACAAATTGTTTAACAATTAAATATTCAACTCAACTTAATTCAAGTACTAAAGAAACATAAAGAAAAATAAGAAAATCGGTGGCGATTGGATATGCTTTCATTTTGAAATTTTTTATTTTGTTAGAGAATTGTGATAAAAGAAAAATTGGAAGAAAAAGTTAAATTTTGATAGTGTGATTGGATGTGAGATGAAAAAGTAATGATAAAAGTTGATTTAATTTAAAAATAGTAAAATAATGATTGAATATGATTGGTAGTTAGAAATGTGTGAGTGAGTGAATAGTGAAATTTGTGGGAGAATGTGTAAAATAATTAGTTTTTTTGTGAAAAATGTGTAGATATGATTGATAAGAGAAAAAATGAGAAAAATCAAAAGTGAGAAAATAGTATATTTTCTGAAAATTTTCATAAACAATCGAATGTTTGGTCAAAAAATAAACCAAATAAACGAAAAAGGAATCTCTTCCACATCCAATCGCAACCCTGGTAATTCATTCTTTACGAAGGAAACCACAAGCACTATCCTTTGTGTGCGTTAGGTAAACTCTCGAGCTTAACGCAATAGCCTAACCATAACCATGGGTCAAGTAAAACCGCACACGGGTGACTCGACCAAGTAATGCAGATGTGAGAATTTCAACTTGACACATTTAGCTTCAAGAACCCACCCAACTCCACTAAATTTTTTTGTTGTTGTATTAATGGCGACATAGTTATGATAATTTAATTAAAAGTAGTTTTAATAATTGTTCCGATGATGTGATTTGTGATTTGTTTTGGGAAAATATTCGCAGCATATATATAAATATATATGTTGAAATGTTTTCTTAAAATAACTTGCCAAATATTTTCTGATAATATAAAATAGAATTCAAAATATTTTACAAAAAATATTTCTTCTAAAATAATAATGAATATGAACACAATGGGGTTTTTAGCTAAGATAATCTTTCATCCGTATTGAAAACGGGTTTTTGTCCCCACCACCGCTAAAATCTTGGTGATGTGTGTTGACAACTTAGTGACGAATTGACGATAATCATACAAACCCGTGTTATTCGGTGCGGTGGTCTATTTACGGTTTCTCTACGGTGCCCTTCTCTAAGCAATCAAATTCATGTGAAAAAGTGCTTAAAAATAAACAAATTGTTGTGACATGACTTGACTGGATTTTCGCGATTTCAAATGAAGATTGAAATAATATGCATCTTGCACGGACGGCAACGCTATCTGCAATGCACATCTAAGCTTATTTATATATAGGAATCAAAATCAACACTTACAAAAGAATGATTGGGTTAATCGATGATATCCACTGGCATCTATACTCTTAGATCAACACACACATGTATACATGGGTGTGTGAATGCATATACTTGGGTAGCTCTGGGAATAATAATACGAGAGTGGGCATTAATTGGAATAACTGTTGTAGGTGTAACCTCCAGATGTTACAAGTTGCAGATGATTAGGGATGGCAATGGGTCCAGGTAAGACTCGGACTCGAACCAAGCTCGCCTTATTTGTGGCGGGTATGGGTCCAATAAATGGATATGAGGCGGGTAACATTTATTGGTTTTTAGACCCAGGCGGGTATGGGTCGGGTAACAGGTATGGTAGAACCTGATCCATACCTGACCCATATAATTTTTATTTTATTTTTATTTATTTTATTTTTGTAGTATATATAAAAAATGAATATATTGTTGTTCAAGAACTCTTTATTTATATATGTTGTTGTTTATTTCATAATTCACATAATATCTACAAAATTATATAAATATCATAATTAGTTTTGAGTGCACTATTTTGAGTAAAAATCTTACAATTTTAATTTCGCCAATATATAAAGTTGGCTTCGGTTTAATGGGTCTAACGGATCTTACCCGCTAGAAACAGGTGTGGGTCGGGGTGGGTACGTGTCTAAGATGAGGTGTGTCGGGGTGGGTATGAGTATTGTATTTTCTTAATGGGTCGGGTCTCGGGTCCAGCGACCTAGTCTATACCCGACCCATTGACATCCCTACATATGACCCTTGTATTTCAGAGTTATAACTCATCACTCATGATTGTTACATGAATCTAGATATCCGCAATGTTTAGGTTCACTTGAGCTACCAATGGTCACTTGAATATAGGTCGAGCCTATTTTTGAGTTGCAAAACTAGTTAAAGCCGCGCACAAGTTGGCGAGAGCGCGCGAGCGTGTGACTACTGGTGCTCATCCACATGTATTATATACTAGAATTTGGTCATTGTTCATTTTACTAAAACCAAATTTCCAACAATAAAAATTATTAAGATATGAATAGTTAGAAAATAAGAATGAAACATTTGAAAAATGAAAACAAACATGACCTTAGAATGTCAAATAAATAAATACGTTCAAAAAGTTGAACCGCAGAACTGATTTTGAGTAAGAGTTTTTTTATGAAATAGAATCGTTAAAAACAATCTTACAGTTTTATGATTTGAGTAAAAATTTATTGAACTAAATTAAATCTTCCTATATACATATATGCAATTAATTTTTGTTAGTTGTGCAAATTTTATTATTTGAAAGAGACCAAATTCCTGCCGACAGATGTAAATTAATAAATTTTGAAGGGCAATGTCCTAAAAGAAATAATAAAATTGAAGGGCAATAATACCCTCGTGGGCTAGATGGCCTTTTCGTACTCATAAAATGGAATATGGAAAACTAGTGCATTAGTATTGTACTCTAGCATTTTCACTTTTGGTTCCACTGTAGAATCTTTTTTTCAAAAAAAAAAATCTTCTTTTTTTTTACTAAAAATATGATTATCTGCCAAAAAATTTAAAAAGAATATATATTTATTTATTCTTATTTTTCTTACACCATTCACATCTACCTACTTTTCAAAAAAAAAATTATTATTATACATTTTTCTATTAATTTCACTATCACACACATATTTTTTCGACTATCAATCATATTCAATTATAATTTTCTTGTTTTTATATCACATCACCTTTTATTGTTACACTTTTACATTTCCAAAAAACTTTTTAGTCTCCCTAACAATTTTTTCACACTGTCCTCTAGCATATATATATTTTTTTCAAAATAAAAGTATATACAATCGCAACCTAATGTACAAACATGGACAAGCGTGGATTGTATAATACGAGAATCAGAGTGATAATTTATCAATCGCAACTAATTCCTTCCTAAGATTGAATCATATATATGCCCTAAACCAACTTCCAAACAACGGTAATAGGTTGAAATAAGCCTTATCATTACTTATCCATGTAGTCAAACGTCTCTAATTATCAATATTGTTGGGTAAATTTATGTGGAAAGGTTTGTTTTTTCGGAAAAATGGCAGGGGATCGTGTATAGGCTTAAGTCGGCGCGCATTAGATTCTGTCTCCGTAAGACGAAAAACGCCCGTATACTAGTAGTGCTTACGGTTCGGCGCCGCCTAAGATAACGACTTTAACTGTTCCGGTTAAAGACAACAAAACCGGAACAACATCGAACAAGCAAAGTGTTGGACTACTTTCAAGCTTTCAAGGAGGAAAATGGGCAAGATGCAAAATGCAATGCTCAATTTAATGTTATCCGATTAATTTCGTGTATTTCTTATGTTTTTCGGTCACCAGGGGATCGATTATTATAGGCTTTAGACGCCCAGTATGGAAAGAACATGTGTTTTTGGCTAAAAGACACTTTCAGATCAACAAACGCACTACAGCAGAGAGCACGACCGTGCCCCGCCCGACGCAGCGTGCTTAAACCTTCGGGCACTAACACGACCCAGGACGCACGGGCGTGCGCGCCAGACACGCAAACTCTCGGCAGTAGCACGACCCGACCGCACGATCGTGCTCTCCCCCGTGCTTGGGCCGAAACTTTTTCCCAGCTTGAACTATATTTAATTAATTACAAAAATTAATTAAATATTTAATTTTTAAAGGTTTTTGGTCCAAAAGAATAAGGGCCTTGAAGCCCAAGCCCAAGCTCACGCCCGCGCGAGCGGCTGGCATGCGCTGAGCAGCTTTGACCAAACCCACAAGATGTAGGTCCTCTCCCTTTAAAAACTGGGTGCCCCCCTGGCCCAAACCCATTTGTCCAACTTAGGATAAATAAAGTGCAACTTTACCTCATTTTTCCTATGTGGGATGGAGCATCTCTCCTCCCCCACATTTTCCATTTTCCATACCATTTATTTGTATTAAGTGGCTAACTTTTTGCATTAATTTCTCATTCACCCGAATCGGTTTGAGAAATTCCAAATGCCATTCTCATCTACTCTCTTAGTAGAATTTTTACAAATAATTTAATTCCATTTTTCACAAATGGAAACCACTTAATTAATTGGTCAAAATCGGGTCAACACCCCATTTATCAAAGACCAATTCCAACAAATATTTCACTTTCTATTATCAATTTGTGCTCAACTACCGTCACATGTATACCATCCCCATGGACGTAGCTACCCTAGACGAGTAGACGGTCCGGACCACATTGGATTTTGAAGTGATCTTGTTAAATTTGATTTGACCGACCGAAAATTCAACCGTAGTAGTCTAGTTCATATATAAAAAAATTAAATTAAAATTTAAAAAGCCAATAAATCTTTTTGTCGTGGCTCAAAATATTAGGAATTATCCGGTCCAATTAAGGTATATGAGTGGATAAATAATAGTCTTGTTTGTTATATATAGATGTATGTCTTCCAAACTTGATAATGAACAATTTTTAGAAAGTATTTTTGTATCTAAAAGTCTATTCCATAATAATAATAGTTATTTGGTCGTTAATTTAGAATATATTTTTGGATAAGTCACTTATCCAAAAAGTTCATTTTAGATAAACTATAATTGGAGGTTATAAAAACCCGAAAAAAAATTATTGCAAGGTACGACATTCATACCTCTTTTTCTATTATTTTTTCAAATACCGGTTCGGCATCCGTCCTACTACAACGAAAGAATTTATGACCATACTTGGCCGGAAATCCGGCTACGCCCATGCCCGTCTCAGGGGTGGCCACGCTCCGAACCGCCGCGGTTTCGGTTCCTCATTCTAGGGAACCAGGAACCATTGCCTCACTGCCAGGTTGCCCGAACCCGATTCTTTCCGATTCAATTCGATTTTAACCTAACCATTTGTTTATCTTTTGATAATTTTTAATTTTCTTAAAATAGCTTATCAATTTCAGTTAAAAAAGGAAAAGAAAGAAAATACTTGGATTTAATATTCAATTAAGTTTTATACTTAATATTAATAATAATATTAAACTATCTATGCATACTATTATAGTATAAAAGAATCAAAGTTCACGTAGTTCGCTTACAACATTTGGTCTAAAACGTGTCTCGTGTAGTTACGAATATAAAACATCATAATAAACATTTAACATTTCTTCTAGTATGTGTTTACCAAAACAAAATTGTTGGTTTTAACCTTTAAAAAAATGGTTCCATCATAGTTCCCACGGTTAAAACCGCCTGCCCACGGTTTTTTTTGAACGGGTAATCGAACCGATCTATACGGTTCCGGTTCCGATTCCGGTTTTGGAACCATTGACCATGGTTATGGTTCAGGAACCGTTGACTGCAGTTCCGGTTCTGATTTGGAACCCGGTTTCGGTTCCATTTGGCCACCCCTATGCCCATCCCATCTAATTAGTTTCATGATACATAAGTTTCGCATTTCATAAGTTAACATAAATAACTTTCTTGTGCCTTTGAATTTTCAGTAAGAATCCTACTCATGTTACACGCTACACCATATTATCATAACGGATTTCATTTTCTATGCATCACAATCTAGAAAGTGAAACTTACTAACTTAGCCGTTTTTATTGAATTCTGTTTTGTTTTGTTTCTATTTCATTTTTTCTTTTTCAATTTTATTTTTATAAAACACCAAGAATGCATGAATATGACACAACAGAAGAAATAGTTCAACTAGTAGTGAAATTATGTACATGTCATTTTATTTTTGTGGGCACATAGTTCCATTGCAACTTGTCACATGTTGAGTTGTCAAATGGTCCATCTTCGGCCGGTGCCATCCCATATGGTCAAAGTAAAAAATCGGGTCAGGCTAAACCGGACCAAATAGTGATCTGATCAATATTTTCTCAAGCCCAATCCAATCATAAAAATACATGTAAAATAACGGGTCAATACATTATTTTTGGGATCAAATAAGTCGGTTCATTTCAAGTCTTCTAAAAATAAAGTCCGATCTAATCTTTTTATCGGACCAGTCAAATGCATGCTCATTTTAACAACTCTAATCAGGTAAGAAGTCCAATACCACCTAGTGGCCTTTGTCTCTTACGCGTTTTTAGCTTAAATGATTGCATAGAATAGATTAGGATAAGATATATTTGAAATATTAATTATCAATAAAATGCAAGATTGTGTTGGTTTGCGTACTTCACCGGATCAACATATGGTATAGGGGTGTTCATTCGGTCAAATCAACCGAACCGAACCGAAACTCCGGTTAACCGAAATTTCGGTTCGCCAAAATTCATAACCGATAACCGAACCGAATTTACTCGGTTCGGTTCGGTTTAAACCGAACTTTTCTCGGTTTTTTCGGTTCGGTTTCCGGTGAACCGAGTTTTGATGAAAAATACAATAAAATATACTTTGTTGTATTCGTTTGGTTCGTTTACTATTTGGTTTTTTCGGTTCGGTTTCCGTGAACGAGTTTTGATGAAAAATACAATAAAATATACTTTGTTGTATTTCTGTTTCAATTCACTGGTAAACTTAAAAGATTAAATCACATAGATGACCTCAAAATCAAACCAAATAGTAAACGAACCAAACGAAAAAAGGAAAAATAAAAATAAAACAATACCAAGCTTCAAGCACTCATTATTTTGAATCTGTTTTTGCCTTCTGCCTTTCATATTTTTTCAATTGGTAATTGCCTTATATATAAATTGAGACAAGTAGCAACGGGCAACTAAGGAGGGAAATCGCGACGCCTACTGGTAGGTGGTGCTCGAGCTCAACAAGATGGCGATGGTGGCTCTTGACGACGGATGTTGAGATGACGATGGGAGAACAACAGATTTTTTGTCTACTTTGAATTGAGCCCTTATTTCTGGGTTCTTTCTGGACTCATTAGCTTTTCCTTTCCTCTATAAGAGACGTGGTTGTACATAAAAATACGCTATTACTACTTGCTAGTTGCTGGAAATAAACCAACAATTTTTTCTTTTTTTTTTTAAAATTTCGGTTTTCGGTTCGGTTCGGTGAACCGAACCTTAAAACCGAAACCGAACCGAAAACCGAACTTCTGGAAAAAAACAAACCGAAAACCGAACCGAATTTTTCGGTTCGGTTTCGGTCTGGACCGAATTTTCGGTTTCGGTTCGGTTTGATCGGTTAACCGAACCGTGAACACCCCTAATATGGTATGCTTGCCTCAAATTTATGTGTGATGTGATAATTAATCTTTTTCAATTTTGTCCTTACAAGTTACAAATTGGGTTGTAAAAGAATCGAAATCAATCGAATATTCATAGTATTAGATTCGAATTCGACTCGTATTTGTTTATTATTCGAATTGAAAAATAAATTTGTATTTGATTCGACCAATGAATCAATATGTTCGATTCGATTCGATTCGAATATTCGTATTCGATTTTTTTTAATTGTTTTATATAGTTTTTCTTTAAATTATGATTAACTTACCATATAAATTAAAAAATCTGAATAATATAAACTTATCAATTAAGTAATAAAATTAAAATAGGAATTATGAAATATATATATATAAATATCATTTACTAATATATATAATATATATTTATTAGTGATATACAATATAAATATATATTATTCGAATATTCGAATCGATTATTGTGGTATTTTTATTCAATTGAAAAAAAAAAAAAATATATTCTTATTCAAATTTGTCGAATTCGAATCGCGAATCAAATAAAGAATATTTGATTCTTTTACATCCCTACTTACAAAATAGTAAAGTTTACAATTCTACGAAGTAACTTTTTAAAATCTTAATTTGATGTGATAATTTAATCACTTTTTTTAATAGAAAAACCATATTCATGGGACCGAATATTACATATATATATATATATTAAAATAAAACTTATTTATAATAATGACTTATGAAGTGGATCCTATGAATGGCCAAACGTGAAAATGACGCCAACAGACAACAGGGGTGGTCACGTGACAATGGGCACGCTATTACACGTGTGAGTTTTTGGTCCTCATGTTGGGTGATGGTGTTTGAGCCAAATACTTCACCAATCTCATTATTTAGATGTTTTGAGGGAACAAATCTTCCCTTGTTGTTCACTTGTTCTTCATAGTTAATGGGTGATTGTTTGTTATTTTTAGTTTGAAATTACTATATTTACATCTTTTTTACTAGTTTAACTTTTAAATAAGTGTTTTACTTTTTTCATATAGATTTGGATTATTTGTTTGTTTTTTTTTTATTTGTAATTTTACCGTCTGTTGCGGCGTTTGGATTGTTGTTGTCTTGATGCAGTGTTTTTTTTTGTGCGAATAATTCAGACAAACAAGTTTTCGATCCGATGTATCATAGGTATTCGGCAAGTTGCAGATATGAAATCATAGGTATTCTAGGCACTATAGAATTTCAAAATTGTAGACTTTAAGCCGATTTTTTGTTATTAACCTAGATTCTATTATGATTTAACAGATTTATTTATGTCTTCTATACAAAAAAATGTTTTGAAGGAACAACAAATATATGTGATTGAAGGTTATATTTGGATGAAATTTTTTGGTTGTGGTTAAAAACATCATTTCATAATAATAATTACTATTCATTTAAATAATTTATTTAATCTCATCAATTATCCAATATTATTTATTAATTATTGGGCTACACATAAAATCATCCGACCCATCAACTGAAATATAAAAAGGCCATTCCATCTAATTTGTATATAATTCACAATTCAGTACTTCAACTTTTGTCTTTCTACTTCAGATTTTCTCTCATTCACATGTTGATTTGAGCGTTGGAGGGAGCTCCCCGAAACAACCTCAGGGCTCCTCTAATATTTGAAGGTGTTGCAGGTAAGTTCCCACAACAAAAGATTTCCAGCTTTGGAGAAGAAGTGATGGAGATAATATATGGTTTATTATATTTTAGGATTTTAGAATATCTTATATTTTAGATAGTGATTTGTTTAGTATTCTATTTGAGTTTATCTTTTAAGTTTTCTAGTCAAATTAGGAGTTTTATTGTCGTAGGATTTTAATCCTATAAATACTTGTTATTTTATTATTTTTAGGGAGGTTGAATATTATTAAGTTTTGAGATTTAATCTATTTTGTTCATTGCAATTTACGTTTCTTCGCGAAGTTTCATATTGCTTTTGTTCGTTGCTCGTTTATTCGTGGCTTCCGCCTGCATCAGTTGGTATCAGAGACCAGTCTACGCTCCCTGAACCATGTTGTCCAGTCTCCAGACATGATCCACAACACATGAACGACATCGCACAGATCCGTCAACAGATCGACTTGTTGACACAACGGATAATCACGTTCCGCATCCAGCAACAGAAAATTTTCTACATCGTCACCACCCAGCTCATGGCCGACCGAGATCGAGCGTGCGAGGCAAGCAACAAAGGCAATGGTCGGAACTATCATGATGGATGTGGTTTCGGTTTTTATCCATCCCCACACATTTTGTCAAATGAGGAGGATGGTGGTTACGATGGACCACCAATTTTTGACGAAGAAAGTAGCGACACTATACCAGAGATTGGCTATGAAGAACCTCCAAACTTTGACGAGGAGATTAGTGGTTATGATGGTCCACCTATCTTTGATAAGGAAGGTGATGATGCAAATTCGACGTTTGGCTATGATGAGGCAGATGAAGACACTATTCCACAGGTTGGCTATGAAAATCCTCTACAATTTGACGATGATAATGTTGGCTATGATGGTTCCCCAATTTTTGACGAGAAAGATCGCAGTTATGATGACCAATCAATTTTCCATAAAGAAATTGGGATTGTTTGTGGGAGTCTTCAATCTAAAATAATAGAAGAAACAAGTAATGACAAGGCATCATGGATTAGGAATAAAATTAATGATGTATCTATTATTTATTCTATTGGTGTCCCTAAATTCCGAAATGAATGGCACGTTCAGGTTTGGTTTGATGGATGCACTAGAATTAAGTCGTTGATTGGGCAAATTGGAGATGGTTTTCTAGAGTTTCACCTGGATTATTTTATTTTTGATCCAGTTCAGACACATTTTGGTATTCACCTTATTTTTAGATCTCGTCCTCTTCGCGTCCCTACATGGTTTAACAATTCTGTTAGTCAATATATCCCTTCCGATTCGAGGACGAATCGTCTCGACCCCGGAGAGAATGATGGAGATAATATCTGGTTTATTATATTTTAGGATTTTAGAATATCTTATATTTTAAATAGTGATTTGTTTAGTATTCTATTTGAGTTTATCTTTTAAGTTTTCTAGTCAAATTAGGAGTTTTATTGTCGTAGGATTTTAATCCTATAAATACTTGTAATTTTATTATTTTTAGGGAGGTTTAATATTATTAAGTTTTGAGATTTAATCTCTTTTGTTCATTGCAATTTACGTTTCTTCACGAAGTTTCATATTGCTTTTGTTCGTTGCTCGTTTATTCGTGGCTTCCGCCTACGTCAAGAAGACTTGGTCTTTTTGAGAATCTCTAATTTGCTTTATCGAGCCACGTCATATCTAGATTTGATAGGAGGATTTAAGGTAATGATTTCAAATTATTCCAATTATTTTTAGAAATCCATCACAATAATTTAGAAAAATAGCTTAAATTGTGATTTCAAGTATTTGAAGCCTGCTGCATCACGATTCACGACATTATCAAAACAAATTCAATGTATTTGTTATTTCGGATTTGAAATGTTTACCCTCAAATGCATTACTTCAAATGAAGCCTAAATTTTAAACTCGTTAATTACGTTATATGAACTATTTTATCCAAATATTCAACATCATTAATAAAAATATATATGATAGTCTATAACATTGTAGAACTGAATCCTTATAGTTTATTTTTTGTAAGTCTCAAGTTTATTATTTAAATAAAACTTATTTCTTTTGGTTAAATTGGTACATCCGATCATATTTAAAAACAAAAGGGAAAAGAAAGAAATGCTAATCCAAGAGGAAAAATTAATAAACCTCCCAAACTATACGTGATTTTCTACATTGTCTTCTAAACTATTTTTTTTTTCTACGTAACCCCCTCAACTACATGGAAATTTCTACGGTCCTATCCCAATTTCCCCACCGGCGGATCTGATGGGAATATTCCGTTGGCGGGGAGGAGAAGAGGGCACAATAGAAAATTTTATGTAGTTTAGGAGGTTAAATAGAAGAAAATAGTTTAGGGGTTGGTTTCAAACATTGTGCATAGTTCGGGGGTACATTAAAATTTTCATAGATTTTTATATTTACACTTATTGTACATGTGTATACAAATAAAATATTAAATTAAATCATAGTTTTAGAATTTCACAAGTTATTATGCATGATTTCCAAACGAATTACTCGACTCGAAAAATATTTGGACACTAAAATAAATATTTCTTTAAAGCAAAATAAAGAATACAAGCTTTAAAAACCCAATCAAATATAGAAATGACATTCATCTCCACTATATGACTGTTTTTATTCGATGCATAAGCAATAGAATGGTCAAAAATAGGGATGACAATTTCGACACGACCCGCGAGTACCTGCCCTACCCCCTGGCCCGCCCCACCTATGTTTTTTAATATATTTAATAATTTTTGTAAAGAATATTTTAGTAGTATATTAAAATAAAAAAATTATTTTTTTTCTATTTAAATTTATTTAATGTGGGATAGGGGTCGACTCGATCGCCCGTGCCCACTGGCGGCGGGCCGGACCATCCCTAATCAAGAACCCAACAAACTGAAACACCATTTTGACAAAATCAATGAAATTATAACATATTATATAAGCATGCATACATATTTATAGGCACACATAATTTACAATTTGATGTGCATATGGGGAAAAGTCGAACCTGGTAAGCTAGTATATCTAAAATTGAGGAAGAATTAAATGAAATTTTAAAGTTGATTTAACTACTAGAGAAAATTTTAATATACCCCCAAACTATGCATGATTTTCACATTACCCTCTAAACTATTTTTTTTCTACTTTCCCCTGAACTACATGAAAAATTTTATGGTCCCATCTCTTCCACCCACATTAATCAATTTAATATTTCACGGAGAGGAGAGATGGGACCGTAGAAATTTTCATGTAGTTTAGAGGGTTAAATAGAAAAAAATTAGTTTAGGAAACAATATAGAAAATCGCGAATAATTTGGGGTTTATTAATTTTTCCTCCTAATCCAATCCAATCCATCTTTGTCATTAGAATTTAGCACTATCACTATCATCATACCAGATCCAATCAAACAAATCATTGATTAAATAATTTATGGATAACATGCATCCCCATTCAATTAATCTAACTACATCGCAAACACCAGCTGGAAAATGAACGTCATATATATATATATATAATATAAATATATTATATATGTGTAAGATATTGAATTTATGAATTTCAATAATAATAATAATTTATCGATCTTATTATTTTTAAATTATTGATTGCAAATTGTTAATTCAAATTTTTCTTTGATTTATATATGATATGAGGATATATTTAACTCTTCAATTAAAAAATTACTAATAACCATGAATTAGATTTCAACGTTTCCCATTTACTAAATGATTATGGGAGCTTTCAAAAAAAAATGATTATAGGACAACATAAACCTCGAGATTGATCCGATCTTAAATATCGGCGGATCTATTATGTTCTTTATCAATATCATCGGATGATGTAGATCTCAGATATCGAGTCATTATTAAGAGGTTGGACCGCATTTGAGAAAACAGGGTAGAACTAGCCTTAGTTGGTGGAACTCGGACGATATGTCATAATTTATTAAAATAACCCGCATTAGTAGATATAAGTTGTATTAAACGTGAAATATAACATATGAGCTCCTAAATAACCATGACTTAAATTTCTCCTTCTCCCATTTATTAAATGTTTATATTATAGGAGCTTTCAAAAGAAAAAAAAAATGATTATAGGACAACATTAACCACTAAGACCCTAGCTTCTTAATTTCCTTACCCCGTCTACGTAGGCATATTCTAGGTCTCCTGAATGTGTCGGTGTGATTTCACTGATTTTATATAGTTTTTCATTATTGGTTATTTGTATTTTTAAATTAAATAAATGAATTAGGACAAAAATTGTTTTGTTAAAAGAAATTAAGTTTGTATTAATGTAGCTAATTATAAATGATTTGTAGAGAGTGGACATAAATACTTTAAAATAGGTTCGTGTCTGCAAGCAATCCAATAATCGACTATTAATTGTTGCATTAATTATTTCCTTTGGTTGCATACTTACATAAATTAATTGTAATCCAATTTTATTGTCAAAAAGAAGAAATCCATCCATACTAAATTGCTTTCCTTTTTAAGTTAATTATGCCCAATTTCTCAAACAAACAAGTTTAATCATAATTCTTAATCCTTTCGAGAAGTTCTTAAATATACAATTTTTTGGATATTAAAACATTAATAATTGTTCTTTCATAAAAAAAAAATAATAATTGAAATCCCACTCACTTTATCATTATTATTTTTTTTTGGTAAGAATTTTGCAAAGTGCATCATACGCGCAACAAAGCTCTATCCCCCCCCCTCCGCCGAGAATGGTGGAAGATATTTTGAGTTCTAATGGTTCACAATTTAGATGAAATATTTGTGATATGATTTGACATTTACGTGTTGTTTATGGATAAATATTTTGTTTTTATGAGATTTGTTACATTATTCTAATATCAATGTACAATACATTAGTATTGAGAGTCGGATTTGATGTGATCCACGTGTCAAACAAAGAAATGGACCATGTGAGTTAACAATCTTTGGAAAAACAATAAAAGGCGGAGAAAAACTTCTTAATTGGTCGATCCGATAAGTTGGACTATTTTTTTTTTCTTTTTTATATCAAGTCGGCAAATAAATGCTCTAAAATGATTGAATTACAAAGTGGATGAACGCTTTTTCAACATTAAACGAGGGTATTTATAGTGGAGGAATTCCGTTTCAAGTCTGCGTGTAAGTGGTGCAAGTCGGCATAGATATAATCAATGATTGGAAACTAGATCGAATGACAAGGGAAGGCGGGAATTAGAAAGACAATGTGTTAGGTGACAAAGTTGGTGAGTAATGTGATTGTGCGCGTCACATCTACAATCTAACATTCATTAGACTTTGAACTTATCTTCTAATGAACAATCTCATCAATCTTGGTTGCATTCATCGAACAAGACATCTACCCCGGGCATGTCATCAATATCAAATCCTCGAACCATAAATTTTTCATGTCATACGATCCTGGATAGGTTTGTCCCAGATTTGGCTAGAGGGTCTCGAATGGATTACCCTTGTCCTTAGTTGGCAACCTCAGATCTCGACTGCGAGTTGGCCAGAACTCAAGTCAACTCGCTGATTTTACTAAATGAATCATTGATCCGTTGTGGTCATCTACATATCGATACACATTGGACCGGATACAATAATTGGGTATAACTAGAATTCCCAACAACCTCAAAGGATTTAATCATATTTCGTATACAAACTCGTCATTATAATTAAATACTTGGAAATAGCCGATTTTTTGCCCACCTATACAACATTTCACATCGGTGATTAGGTACAAAATGATGTGCTTTTGTGCACATGCTCTGAAATACGTAGATAAAGGATCTAACATTGGTAAATTTGGTAAAGATTTGGAGAGTGTTTGTCTAAACTTTTCAGTTCTCACTAATACAGCTTATAAATATTTTCAGAGCTTAGAAGATAATAGATTTTTTTTTATAAAAATAAAGTTATTGAAGTGTGTCGATAAATTAAGATAGTTGAATTTATATGTATGTAATGACAATTTTGTAATTAAAACTATCGAAATTAAAGTGGTTGTTAAAATAAATCCATTTTTGTTAGGAAAAAGAAGTTGAGATCTTGTTATTTTTTAAAAATAGCTTATAAGTTCCCAAACAGCTTTTTAAGGATCTTATAAGCTTTTCCAGGAAAAACTTTATCAAACACCTTTGTAGAACTTATAATTTATAAACTCATATAAGATATTTAAGAGCCATCCCAACACCCCGAACATTATGACTCAGTAATTGAGGCCAAACCTTCCAGCCCAATTCGTGATCAGGCTGATTAAAGATGGGCCACGCTATACCAATTGGTGGCCTTAAATTAGTTTCATGTGGGTGTATAACGCTTATTTATAATAATTAAATAAATAAAACCTAATATACCAAAAATTTCGAAAGAAAAAAAGAAGAAGAGCAAACTAAGAAAATAATTAAGGAAAATTCGGGAAATTGCCCCTCCGTAAAAGTGTATTTTTGAAAAATGCTCCCAAAGTATTAAAACTTGATTTATCTTCTATACCACCCCAATCGCT
Source organism: Rehmannia glutinosa (assembly GCA_016081115.2). NCBI lineage: Eukaryota > Viridiplantae > Streptophyta > Magnoliopsida > Lamiales > Orobanchaceae > Rehmannia > Rehmannia glutinosa. Next base: position 92,852,925 of record CM071937.1, on the reverse strand, counting down.
CACCTCTTGACCCACCTCAATGCCCACCAAAAATGCATTCGGAAAAAAAAATCTAAATTCATAATTTTTTTGTACATTTCAAGAACAATTATAATTATATACTCTCTCTATACTATATCTAACAATGTCAAATTATATCGATTTTAAAATTCCTAATCTAAGTAGTTTTGATGGTGTTCATTATATTTAATTGAATTTGAGTAAATTTTATTTGAAAATGGTAAATTGGCCAAATTTTAAGGATTTTTAGAAAAGCTAGAAATTGACATTGTTAGATATAATATAGAGAATGCATATATATTTGTAATTGTTCTTGAAATGTGAAAAAAATTACTTAATTCAATTTTTATTCGAACAAAATTTGGTGGGCAACGAAGTGGGCCATCGGATGGGCAATGAGGTGGGCGGATGGGGTATAGGGGTATAAATCAAGTTTTAATACTTTGAGGGCATTTTTCAAAAATATTCCCCAGATGGAGGGATTTTCTCAAATTTCCCAATAATTAATTGGCCAATACCCTGAAACATATGTCATGAAAAGCAAAACAATATCACACTAATGAATTATAAGAAATGTATTGGTGGGAATTTGTTTTTGGTTTTGAAGTAAATTCATAAAAAATGTAATGAAAATTTCATTTAAAGTAAATAAATCTAAACCATAAAAATATTTGTTCACAATCCAAAGTCTTTCTGTGTGTGAAGGAATACCTCAATTATGCAGGACTCTTTGTTGTGATATTGTGATAACTTTTTCTGTGAACACAAAAAAGAAAAATCTAATTACAAATCAAGTTATTTTTCAAAATTTACCATGTTCATGGTGTTTCACATTTGTCTTAACAAGTTTTTCCACAAACATCTTCACAAACAAAATCCATCTTTTTTTTTTAATAAGTTGGAAAGATCTTGGTTGGAGGAGAGGGGATAAGTTTCTTTGAAAGATAACGGGTTCGAACCCCGATCAACACCTTTATAAAGGGTGATACCACAACTACAAACCTTTTTGTCACAAACAAAATCCATCTCATTCACTATCTTGCAACAATAATTTATCTTCATTTCCTCGCAAGCCAATTTTACAGTTTTATTACATCTAAGTATGAAATCCAACCATATATCTCAAAAACCACTTCTCATAAGATGATCAAAAACCACACACACAAAAACTGATCAAAAAAAGAAAAAGAGGAAAATACAAAAGGATCAACACCACTATATATCATTAGTCATATATCCCTTAAAAGCTTCACTTCATCAGCTTTTCCCATTTGTGCCCTTAGACACATCTTCCCGGCATCCGCCGCCCTGAGAAACGGCACGCGGCTAACAGACCGCGCCTCAGGGGCCGCGGCGTCGGCCACAACATCCTTAACACCAACGACGCGTTTCATCGCTCGTTTTTGTACTTGTACCACATCGCCCAAAATAGGTAGTTGAAAAAATTAAGGCCACTCAAAACCGCCAAAAACCAATAGAACAGATTCAAATTATTTCGGTCCAAGTCCTGTCCGTGCAGCCAGCCCTGCCTGCTCGGCGCCACTCTTTTTGTAACCGAATTTATCGCGTCCACAAACACACTACTCAAAAAATACCCAAACGACTGCGAAATCCAAACGAACGAAGTCGAAAGCGACTTCATCCCAACAGGGGCTTCCTTGTAATAAAACTCCAACAACCCCACCAGGGTAAACATATCAGCAATCCCAAATATCCCATACTGGAAAGCAAGCCAAAAGAGACTAATGGGACTCAAAGGGCTCCTCAAAGACTGTTTCTTTCTCTTCACTTCCACTATACCGGCGACGGCCATCGACAGGGCCGACAGGACTAGGCCGACGCCCACACGTTGCAACTGCGTGACGCCCGACGGGTGTTTAGTGAATTTACGGATAAACGGGACGAATAACCGATCATAGATCGGAATGAGGACGATCATGAAGAGGAGAGGGATGACGGGAATCGAAGCGGCCGGGACTTGGAACGAGCCGAGACGAGGGTCCATTCGGTAGCCCTGTTGGACAGAGAAGGTTTGGAGCTGAGCCATACATGTGTTTAGTATGATGGTGGATGCTATGATTGGCATCATTCTTGTGAGGACTTTAACTTCTTCAACTTGTGTGACTGTGCAAACTTTCCAAGGGGATGGCTGTGTGTTTGGGGGAAGGATTGCTGCTTTGTCTAGCCATCTGGTTGAAGAGATATGTTTTAGATCAAATTAGTATACATGTGATGTGATGCATCATGAGTTCAACAACACCTATGGAGATACTTTTTTTTGGGATAATTACAAAACCAACCCCTGATGTTTAGCTTAATTACAAAAACCTCCCCGAGGTTCGGACTAATTACAAGAAAACCCATAGGGTTTTGAAAATTGCAAAAAAACACTTGAGGTTTGGTTCCATCTTACGTTTCTCTCTTCATAAGCAAAAAAATATTTCATAAAAATCCCCTGAAATTTAAGACAGAATCAAATCTAAGGGGCTTTTGTAATTTTGTAACATTACTGGGTTTTTTTAATTAGCCCAAACCTCAAGGGGAATTATCCCTAAAAAAACTCAGTTATCTTTCGAAATCACAAATAATCAACCCTTTGACATTTTAGAAGCCAATTTGTTAAGTAAATACAAACCTCAAGAAGGTATTTGTAAGAGATATTTTATAATTTTAAAAGATAACTAGAGTATTATAATTTTAAAAGATAACTAGAGTATTTTCATAATTAGGGGAAATCTTGGGGGTAGTTTTTGTGATCCAAATAATTGAGGTTTTTGGACTCATTCTGCTGCAAATTATTTGTGAGGCTTCATTAGCAATTTAGATAATATGTAAAGCAGAGGATTGTGCTAAAACTGTCACTTGACTCAGAATTTGGTGTTAAAATATTTCTTTAAATCCAATATAAGAGCTTATAAGTTCTCAAACGATTATGAGATGTTTGAAAGCTTATAAGCTCAGCTGAACGCCCTCTTAGCCGAAATGGGCTATAGCGTCTCACAAATATGACTACATTGCATATTTCATGATAAATATTAAGGATAATTACAAAAACTACTCCTGAGGTTTAGAGTAATTACAAAAAGCCCAGAAAAGTTTCAAAATTACAATAATCCCCCTAAAGCTTGATTCAGTTTCAAAATTACAGGAAGCCCAGAGAAGTTTCAAAATTGTGAAGGGGGTGTTTGGAATATTTTTACTTATGAAGGGATAAAGTGTACTATAGAATCAAATCTCAGGGGGAAATTTGTAATTTTCACAAAATCTCTTGGTTTTTTTTGTTATTAGCTCAGACCTCAGGGGTATTTTTGTAATTATCCCTAAATATTAGGGGGAAAAAACATTACCTGAATTGTTCAGTATGTGCAATTTTTGCTGCAGTTGAATCTGAATCTTTTTCATTGATCTCATAGAGCTCACTAGGGCTCTCTGGATGAGACAATCCACCATTTTTTATAGCAACAACTATAACCTGATAGGCAAAATAAATAAGAAAAAAGAAGTTAAATTAATATTTTAAATGTGTATTTACATAATACATAGGGTTAACTAAAGAAATTACCCTAAATTTAAGTTTAATTCGAAAAAAGACCATCTTTTGAAGTTACAAATTAATACTTGGGATAATTACAAAAAACACCCTGAGGTTTGGGCTAATTACAAAAAAAACCCAGAGTCTTTGAAAATTTAAAAAAAAAAAAAAAACTTGAGTTTTGATTCCTTTTACATTTTTCGGTGATTTTCAAAAATATTTCAAAAACTCACTCACATTTACAAAAATATTACAGTTACCCCCTTAATGAAACTCGAAGGAGTTTTTGTAATTTTGAAACATCTCTGGTATTTTATAATTAACCCAAACCTCAGGGGTGTTTTTGTAATTATTCCTTAATACTTTATTAATATTTGTTTCTATTTTACAAAACTGCACGAATAGAAAGGGCATATCTGTTATGTAAACATAAACCTCGAGACCTCGTATTTGTAATTTTGAAAGACAACTAAATTTTTCTGAAATCACGCTAAACTTCAAGGATAGTTTTTGTAATTTACGCTAGTGTACATACCTGCACGATTCTCGTAAGCGGACTATCTCTAATGACTTGAAGGCGATAGAACGGCTTTCCAACGACAAGAAAAACGTAATCGCGAACGCGTTCAAGGCGGTGATCAGAAACCCTTCCACCAATTATGATTGTTCTTATTAGTAGCAACCCAAACAACAATAGTAACTCCAACTGATCCACCAACCACAGAGCTAAGCAATAGCCAGTTGAAGTAGCTAGCAAGGCCCTTAGCTTCCTTTGGGTCCTTTGCATCGAATTGATCGGCCCCGAGCGCTGGAAGCGCGCCTCTAACGCCACCAACGCCGAGCGCCAGCAAGGACAACGACGCGTAGAAGTAGACGGCCACGCCGTTCTCCACGCAACTCGACTTGCCACATGGTTTTGGCAGCAAACTATCACTGTGTGCTTGAATTGTCATCATGGATAGAGCCTAATAAGAGGAAAAAAATAATTGCAAAATTAGTCACGTAACGATCGGATGGCAGCAGTTTTGGTCATATAAATATTTTTAAGTAGCAATTTTGAAACTATAAGATATTTATTTTGTGCAGTTTTGATTTCATTAGTTCAAATTTGTGCAATTTTGGTCCTACAACTTCTGATTTTGTGCGAATTTAGTCCTAATTAACTGGGTGAATTTTGTTCTCATTATACCTTTGTCGTTTAGTCAAATTACTCAAATACTTAAACACATATGACAATTAAAAGTTAGGTAAAATTGCAAAATCAGTCATGTAACTCTAGGGTAATACCACTCAAAAAAAAAAAAAAAACTCTAGGGTAGCTTACGTAAAATGCACAGTTTGTAACTATATCATGTAACTATATAAACATCTCAATTTTGGTCTCAGTAAAATGCACAGTTTGTAAAATAGTCCTGCACATGTATGAAAATCTCAATTTTGGTCCTAATGTCATCGGACATTGTGAATTACATATGTAGCTTACGTAATCGAAATCCGATGAAATTAGTACTAAATTTGAGAATTTCATATAACTACAAGACTATTTTGCAAATCGTGTATTTTGCAGGACCAAAATCGAGAGTTTGCTATAATTACATGACTTTTTTGAAAAATGTGATTTTTATAGAACTTTCTTTGCTACCGCGCTATAGTTACAGGACCAATTTTGCATTTTTACCTTAAAAGTTACATGACATAATTGTTATTTTGACCAAACAGAAAAATCATTAAGCGGTGAAACTGTTATATCAAAACGTTACATGACTAAGACTGTCAGTTTCTAAGAGTTACGGGACTAAAATTGCAAAAGCACATGTTTTGTTATATGAAGAGTATGTAATTGTGTATTTTATAGTTGTGTCATGTCAAGTGAAAAAAACATTCCATGGTTGGTTTATGGACTAATTATTATAAAGTTGTTGGAAGGAATATAATTAAGGAGGGGAAAAAAGATGAAAGGAAAAGAAAATTTGTGGACAGATATGTAGACATCAACATATGAGCATTTGTGGTAGAGAAAGATAATGTCTTAATAATTTCTTTGCTTTTCAACCCACATGGCCACATGATACACAAACAACTAGGGATGGACAGGTAAAGGAACTAGCTCGCCCAAACTACAAATAATTGTAAAGTTTTGTTAATTAGAAAATATATCCTTGAAATTTAATCTAATTACAAAACAACCCACCTATCTTTCAAATTACAAATAGCCCAGTTATATTTGGTCTTGTTTTGCAAATTGCACCCTAGAAAAGGTGCTATCTGTAATACCTTATGTCTAAACTGAGATAGTTTTTACAATTTACACTAAATTTTTGTTCCAAAATAATGTTTCACTTTATATTCGTCACATATAGCATATTACTGTATTAGTACTATTTAAACAATGTTTCACTTTCTGCACGTCAAGTATGTCATCAATCTACATTGAGCGCATATTATACTAGTTAAATATAGAGTAGGTTTTTTGTGAGACGGTAGCACCGTATGGCAAAAAGGTAGTGTAAACGGTAATACTTTTAGTGTAAAAAGTAATACATTATCTGAACATACTTTTTAAGTTGTTCAGACAATTTAATCGGGCCGGCCTTAAGAAAGTAGTCACCGAGGGCAACGACCAGGGCCCCCAATTTTGAGGGACTCAGTTTTACATAAGTCTTTATATATTTGTACACATTTTATTAAGCAGTTTTAAAGGGGCCTTAATTTTTTTAAAAATACCAAATTTGGCCTTTTGCTCTCAAAATTGTTCTTAAAAAATAATTTAATTTCTAAAATCAAAACAAATGAAATATTTTTTTTCCCTCAGACTATTTCTACACAAAACAATTCTATTAAATTATATACAAATTGTACATAAATGATTATATATTTGTATTTTTTTTCTTTTTATAGACCCCTTTTTTCTTTTGTCTATGGGCCTCCAAAAAGTCAGTTCCGACCCTCAATTTAATAATATTTACTCTAAAAGTATTATTTTTTACATTTATAAGTACTATTTTTTTCCGTCCTACAACTGTCTCACACAAGTATATTTATGAAAAACACCAATAATTTTTTTATTTCATAACTCAGAATCTTGGTCCTGTCGTCCTAGGAAACAAACATCAAAAGAAACACGAAAAATTACGTAAAAATGCCCAAAAAAGATCGGTCGATTCACGAAATTCGACTCACCAAGACTTCGAGCGTGCGAAAAATGAGACAACAGTTGAACCTGTTGATATAGTTGTCGGAAATGAAGCCACCAACAACAGAGAGCAAATAAGTTGATCCCATGAGGTTTGTGAGAGTGTTTGCCGAAGTAGACAGATCAAAATACATCTTGTAAGAAAAGTAGAGCACCAAGCTCACCATATTTGCAACCAAACCCATGTTCTCCAATCCCGTCAATGCTACAAAAACACATTCAAACATTAAAAACTCGAGTTATCTTTCAAAATTATAAATACCCGTTATAATGTCACAAATAACACTCATTTAATTTTGTATTTACTCTGGGTTACATAGAAACAAATGTCAGAGTATCTGTAATTCTGAAAGATAACTGGTTAATTTGTTTTTGTATTAAGCTAAATCATATGAGTAGATTTTACACCTTAAAGCTTTACAAACACCGATTAAATTTTGTATTTACATAATAAATACTCGTGATAGAATGTGTTTTGTTACATACAAACAAATGTCGGGGTATTTGTAATTCTGAAAGATAACTGGTTTGTTTTTGTAATTAAGCTAAATTTGACGATTAGTTTTTACCCCTTAAAAGAGAAACACCCATTAAATTTTGTATTTACCTAACAAATACCCGTGATGGTGTGCGTTTGTTACATAGAAACAAATGTCGAGGGTATTTGTAATATTGAAAGATAACTGGTTTGTTTTTTAATTAAGCTAAATCTTATGAGCAATTTTTGTAGTTATTACTCCTTGAAATAAAGGGATAATTACAAAAACTACCCCTGCATTTTGGGATAATTACAAAAAAAAAACCAAAGAATTTTCAAAATTACAAAAAATACCTAATGTTTGATTATGTCTTAAATGTAACACGGTATCCACTGTATTATTCTACAAATATAAAGAGGGGTGGTTGGAATGTTTTTGCTAATGAATGAGTAAATTAAATCCTCAAGGAGATCATATTTGTAACTTTAAAAAACTTCCGGGGTTTTTTTGTTATTAGCTCAAACCTCAGGGTAGTTTTTATAATTATCCCTTAATATAATGTACATCATTTTTTGCAAGAAAAAAAAAATCCCTGCTCACCATATATAAAAGAAGTAGCTCTAAATCCTCCTTTCCCTTTGTTTTTCGATGTGCTTAGAGTGTCGTACCCCTGTTCACCGTCTTCCCCCTGAATTTCGCATGACATAATAAACATCAGTTTCAAGAATTCATAATTAAACTGTTGTCTATTTATGAAAATGCAGAAACTCACCATGGCTGGAAATAATAAAATTGGCCAAGTTATAAAAACAGAGTCTTTTTTTATGTGAAAAAAATGAGAATGGCTTAAATGATAGATATAGGCAATAAGGAAGGTTGTATATGTATATAAATATAAACTCCCACTGTCATCTGATTGACATCACTTTTTTCTTGTTTCTCTCTGTCTCTCTTTTTTCTCTCTCAAGAATTCATGATTAGGACAGAATGGGATGGCAGCTGAGGTTTTTGCTTCACTTTCAGAAAGGAATTTTAGTGGGGAGGTGATGGGGTGGGGTGGGGTAGGGTAGGGTGGGGTTGGGGGGTGGGTTGAGGGGTATGGGCTTGAGTACAAAAGTTAGCCAAGTCATATGACCCTTAAGAAGATGCTTTTGGATCCTGGATTTGAATTTGTAGGCTCCTTTTTGAGACATGTCAATAATCATCAGATACAGCCATTCACATAGTACATGAGAGAAAAATTAATTTATAGAAAGATAAGTTTTACCAACTAAGAATATGTATGTGCATATAATTAATAACATCATATATGATATGAGAGAGTCAAATGTTTTTTCTAGTTTTTTTGAATCCAAGTTTATATATACAATTATATGCGTGAGGCTGCTAAAATCTGCGAGTCACTTCAAAGCTCGAGAAGCTCTATAGGTTAAGTCAGATTAGTAAATTTTTCTAGTTGAAGATTGCAACACGAATAGACAGTGGGAAGGGTCTTGAGATTATCCCACGAAGTCCCCTTAATTTAATACTTATGTTAGTAAAGTTCTAGAATATTATTTCAAATGTCAAAAGTAAAGAGAAATTATGTAATATAAATTGAACTTACTTACAAATGAATGGAGATGAACTATTTACGGTTGGGACTTGGGTGTCATGGGCTCATACAATGGATTACACCTCGTAGTCCTCATATAATGGACCATATCTCGTGGGCCATCAATTCAAGAAAAATTACAATTTTGGGCCCAAATGGGTTATTAGTCCAAGATCGGTTAATTAATGAATTATGAATAATTCAAAAATGATTAAATTCGAAATCACCCACATCATAAGTCCCCAACTTCCGGATTGCATAGAGGGATAAAGCAGTGTGGGAATTAAGATTTTTCTCAGAATTAGATTTTCTTGGAACTTACTTTTTTGGAGGAGATTGGGATTTTTCTACTAATGGTTCTTTAAGAGATTTTCTCCTTTCCAACCCTAAATGTAGGTTGTTTCAATATTCAAGGCTTGGAGATCATTTTTAATGGGATCAATGAGAACTCATAAGGAATTTCGGCTATTTTTCCATTATCGTCTTCTTTTTCTTTTTCTCTTTTGGTGGTTGAGAGAGTTCGATCAAGAGTTGGCCGGTCGAGGGCTATGAGATGGTTGGTCGAGGGATGGCATTATCCGACTCTTTGGTTATTTTTGGATCTTTTTGAGAATTGATCGTTCTATAAGGGACTTAGATATTTCTTGCTTTCAAGTAAATTCAAGGGATGAATTTCTCATGTCCATATAGGACTTGATCATTTCCTCTTTGACCAAGGATTGGAGTATGCAAAGGCTCAGAGCTTAGAGTCTACGAGGTGCGGAGCGATGCTTAAGTCAGTAATAGATTTGTGGTTATTCCAATAAATAAATATACTTAAAGTAGAAATTGCCATTACCTACAAATTAATGGAGATATACTATAATTGTGCCTAAACTTTGAACTTCAGTTTTCATGGATTTTTAAGTAGTAATTACATAATTTGGGCCTCTTCGTCAAGTTGACAATGATTTGACTTAGTAATTATGGAGCAATAAATTCTAATTTCATTAATTTAAAGGAAAAATTGCAAAATTGGTCCTGTATCTATAGGAATATTGCAAAATTAATCATGTAACTTTTGAGGTTGCGATTTTAGTCATGTGGCAATTTTACCCCTTAGCAAAAATAGCAATTTTAATTATGTATTTTTAAGATTTAACAATTTTAATCTTTTATTTTTAAGTTGTGGTAATTTCAGTCCTATTATTAAAAATAATCATTTTGGCATATTTTTACATGTTTTTTGTATTTTCATAATTAATAAATAATACATAGTGAACTCATATATCAAATTTTAACCTGGATTCATAAATTTAAAATGCTTCTTTCAATAGGTAATCTATAGTATAAATGATAAATAAATTCTCTCTTGAATTAAATAAAATATAGGTTGTGATACCATTTTAAACTTGATTTTAGGTATATTGATTATTTTGGCTATCAAGGGCATTTTGGGAATAATTGAAAATTTGAAATAGCCCTTAAGACCAAATTTGCATCAATTTAAAACTTATAAGACCACAATTGCACAAATCTACATTATAGATACCCCTATACATATAGGACTAAAATCGCGATTCAAAAGTTTCGGGACTAATATTGCAATAGTACCCTATAGATACCGGACTAATTTTTACATTTTTCCCTAATAAAAATTTCAAACAAATAAACGTTAGTGTAAAGTCGATTTTACCCCTCGTTATCCAATTCATAAACAAAAACTAATAATGAAAGCAGATTATAACCCAGAGAATTTAATTATTAGATTCCAACCAAAATGAAATTGACCTTTGTTCCTCTCATTAATTAAACAAATTTGTAATTTTGCATAACTCCATCTATTTTTAATTTAGAGTCATACTATCCAACTATAGAAAAAGTGGATGCATTTGGCTGGAAAATGACCTTCAAACCCTACCAGTGACATCTTTTGGAAATTGCCAACCAAATAATGAAAAGGTCTTTGGTGGTATGTAAGAAACAACTCTTTTTTTGCTTCACATGTGAAAAATTTTGGTGTGGCCCCAAGGAATGGACTAAGAAAAACTTTTCTAATTAATAACCTTTTGAAATTCATTTCCTTATTTAATAAAAAAGTTTATATTGAAAAGGAAGCCTATTAAGTTGCTTATTTGGGTCTTTCTCTAATTGTCATAGTAGTAACTTTAGTTAATAATTGGTAAGATCTATTATTGATAATTGATATTCCTAATATAATATAAGGTATTTAATTCATGTGACTTGCCTAACTAATATGTATTGATAGAGTAGGAATATTCATAGACCACTAGACTTGTTTTTTAAAGTATTGTAATTTTGGTCTTTGTAATCATTCGTAAGTTTCTTGTGCCGGATAAAACTGATTGATTCTAAAAAAAAGACGACCAGGATATTTAGGAAAATTAATTATCTGATGTTGTTTTTTAGGGCAGATCACTACAAAGCTAAGGTTTCGACAAAGTTCTTTTTCCCAAGGGGAAAGTCTTCAAGTCTTCTTCTCCGAGAGCTGGAAGTTCTTCAGATGGGAACTTGTCTGCACACAGACAAACGTTGGAGGGCCCCAGAATTGTTCTTGGGAGGCCCATCAGATGTTCAAGTCAGCACATTGATCGAGAGAGAATAATGCGCAAAGAATTAAATCTTGAATTAAATGCGACAAAGTAATTATGAGTGAATGTACTTACAAATGAAGAAGATGGACCTTTTTATACTTGACTCGTGGGCCGTGTAGGAGAAATCGGCCTATTAGCCAGTCTCGGACTCATTTGGGCCAGATTATTCCATTAATAGTTGGGTAAATAATATTAAAGTAATATATAAATCAAATTATATATTTAATCATTAAATGTCATTTTTGCCCCAACATTATTGATCACAAATTAATAGTTTTTCATGTTGATGTGGACAAGTTCAAAGTTAAATAAGTTCGAAATCTTGAGTTTGAGTTTTACAAAATTCTCTGTATTTATTTAATTTCATATTAATTTCAAGATGCTCTTATTTATTTTTCTTAACTAGTTGTCTGTGTTTATATATTCGTGGAGATTTTCTTTGGTTTGCCACACTAAAAATTAAATACATACCCTAAGTCAGTCAAAAGATTCACCTTTTTTTTTTTTTTTTTTAATATGGGTCTGATCCGATTGGAAATTTCAATTGTGAATGAGACGAGATAAGGTTTTTATCTTAATATGCTAGCCACGTGACCCAATACTATTGAACTGATCTTTTTTATTCTAGGAAATATTGTAATTTCCAACTACAATGTTCACTAATTTAAGCATTAGTAGAACATTTTGACTAGGTTAACAAGTCAAATAGTTAAATATTGTAGGTTAATTCAATTCCCACCAAAAGGTCCAAAACTTCTAGGTTGTTGAACCCAACTTCATCAAATAATAAATTGTAAGTTTGACTCCAAAACCAATATACTCCCCCTAGCTCATAATAACTATATAAATTTTTTTTCCCAAAAAAATGACCTTTAATATTTTCAAGATTAATGAGTAAATGTTTTGCCTAAATAACCCTTATACTTATTATTTTATTTCAAAAATGTATTTATGATGTATCATTTTTCAACTCATATTAATTAAGAGTATATAGAATTTTTTAACACTTTCTTTAATATGTGTCCATTTTCCTTAAATGACACTTATATTGTGAACTAAAAATGTATATAGTTGATAGTTTCGTTAAAAAGGGAAAAGTTGCACGTTAAACTCAATATTATTACTCATTATTTTTTATTAGAGGTGCCAATTTTAACCTAATTTAATAGACCACCTTAAAAACTGTGAAATTCTCATAAGATACAAGTATACAACTATAACACATGCAAAAATAAAACGAATCAAGCTACTTGATATTTGATTTGACATTGATTGTTAAAAGCTCGTTTGAGCTCGGTTCATTAACATAACGAACCAAGCTTGAACATATTTTTCCATTCGATAAGATGTAAAGTTCGTCTCGAGCTCGATTCGTATTCAGTTCGACTAAGGCTCGTTCGAGCTCGATTCGATTAATAATCAAACCAAGCTCAAACACAATTTTTGAAGTTTGATTAAAAATTCAAACAAGATTGAATAACTCTATGCTCAACTCGGCTCGGCTCGATTCGTTTACACCCCTAAACATGTGGTGTGGGGTACTATGATGTGGATTTTTTTAATAAATTAGGAGAAGTGGTAAGAGAGATAATAGATTTCAAATAAACTGAAAGACTCTGAATTTGAAGTCTGATCAAGTTCGTGGTATTAGTTATTTTTTTATACTTTCAAAAAATAAATGCTCTAATCTCTTATCTCTCTCTTTCTCTCTCTCTCTCTCAAGTGAACATAAGGAATCAGTGCGTTAAACTGAATACATAGGAAATAGGGTAAATTGCAATTTTAGTTCTGTAACTTTGGAATAGTTGCAATTTTAATCCTTTATCTTTAAAAGTTGCGAGTTTTGGTTGGACAATTTTTCCCTTATGGCTAAATAGCATTTTTGGTCATTTATCTTTCTAAAGTTAGCAATTTTATAGGGATGGCAATGGGCGGGTCCTAGAACAAGGCGCGGTCGACCGCTTCTATCTCATTTTAAATTAAATCAAATTAAAAAAATAAAAAATATATATTTATAAAATATTATTTACAAAATTTATTATTATCAATTTCTAAATATTAAATATAATATAAGAATACATAAAAATTAAATTATAATATATATTATATATGCGAAATATATATTAAAATATATTTTAAAACTAAAAATTCTAGTGATGGACAGTACGCTGGCAAAGTGATACCCTGGACAATATATTGCTTGTTTTTCGCATTGTCTCAAGGTTTTCCTATCGTCTCCTTTGAGTTCTTTTTCAACATATTGATTATTTCAATATTTTATCTTGTTTTCATGAGCATACATCGTCAAAATTTGATGATATCTCCCAGAGGGTATACACCTTGGACACTCGTCCATATCCATTTTCTTGGAGAAAATTCTCTCACCAATTGTTAATTACATAAAATAATAAAAATAACTTAAAGTTCTTAATAAACCTGGGGCCGTGATACCATTTTAGGCAAAACACTTAGTCAAATAAACCAATTATGTGCATAAGGGTATCTTGGTATTTTAAAAATATGAAATAACCCTAGGGGACCAATTTTGCAACAACTTGAAACTTACAGTGACCGAAATGCTTAGATATAAAATATATAGGACCAATTTTGCAAAAACATTCAAACTTAGAGGACAAATTTTGCAAACTCAATAAGATTCTGAGGACAAAATTGCAAATTGCTTATAGTTATAAGACCAATTTTGCAATTTTCCCTAGAAAATAATATCTCTACTTACAAAAGTATCACTGAGGTTTGGGTAATTACAGAAAACCCAACTAAGTTTCACAATTAGAAAAAGTACCCATGAGGTTTGAGAGATTACCGTAAAACTAATAGAATTTGTGTAAAATCGATAATGCCCCTGATGAACTCCCAAAAGGAAACAGAAAATTTGAAAAATAAAAGTGGACAAAATTACCCCTAGAGTGTTTAGACAGTTTTTGTAGCTAAAGGATAAGCAGAGGGGTGAGATTATTTATTCCTAACCAAATGGAGCAGGAGCAGAGCTAGGCATATAATTTCGACGAGACTAAATCAATAAAAAAATTACTAAAAATTAATATTTTAAAATAAATTATACATGGACTAATTGAGTTTTTCAAAAGTTTGAAAATTTTGTGAACAATAATGCATCAGCATATTCCGTTAAATCAACCAACGGTTGTGGTAAAATACTAGACAGAGATCATGCCCCAATACTAGTGCTCTCTGTAAATTTGAGATTTGCCTGCTTTTTTTGTAATTACCCCAAACCTCAATGGTGCTATTTGCAATTAACGCAAAATAATACATAAATACTAGTGGTATTTTGTAATAACCAAAAAATTGATTGCCTTATCCATAATTTTGTAGGAAATTGCTCTAATTGTAGGGTCAAACTTTTGTAGTGGATGCTAACATATTTTGGCCAACCTCTACATGGGATGTCTATTTTGCCACTAAAGCAACTTAAGTGTAAAGTGATTAAAGGGCCAAATTAGCTACAAAGCTAAACGACATTATTTCGTGGTCAAGCTCGTGTGCATGTCTTTTCTTTATCAACATTTCATTTTCGTTACATTCATGAATTCAATAATTAAATTCATTGGACATACATGCATGATTAATAAACATAATAGACTGAGTAATTGAAAAGAAGAAAAAGAAAAAAAAATTGGTATTTTTTGAAACATCAACTTCTAAAATGAATTCGTGTGGTCTAAAAAGAAGATTTGTGTGACTTGTGATTTTCATAAAAATATTGTTGAATTATTGTAAGAATTGACACTTAATCATTCTGGTCATCGTGGGGATTTTTGTGTTTTACTTATTTTTTGGATGAATTTTTGTTATTTTTTTATTAGAGTCGGTCGGTTGTTTGGTCATTGTCTGTCCAAAATAAAAATATTTTTAGCCATTTTTTTCAAACAAAGTTTTTTTTAACTATTTTTTAGTTCGATAGTCCATTTCGTCACTTTCTTCATTTCTCGGGACTGAATCATTTTTTGAACACAAAAATCATTTCTCGGTATCAAGAAATATACAACATCGATTTTTAATAAATGGCTCAAGCAACTCACAAAAGATATAGGAAAGTATGACTGTCATTTTTTATCAAAATAAATAAAAATAAACATATTTTTGAAAAACATGGCTATTATCCATTTAAATCTAATTTTTGCACTTCTAAAGTGAAGTGTACGACATCCTTTTCTTTTGGTTACAACTTACAATTACAAAACTATACCATATAAACTATTTTTTTTACACTTTACCATATGAAATATGTAGAGATAATTACATTTAACCACCCCAACTTTATCCCTTTTTATACTTCACCCCTAAACTTTCATTCGCGACACTTTGCACCGAACTATGAAACTTACTACACTTCGCCCCTTATGGACAATTTTGCCCTAGGTTTTATCCTTTTAAAAACAATAGTTCAAGTTATCCCATCAAACTCTAATTTGTGACAATCTACTACATAATAATAAATTTATTGCATTAATTTTTAAACATGAAAATTTTACTCCACAATCAATTTTGTTTTTGATTTTTCGAGAAACGAGAATTATTATTTTCTCGTCACTTGTTTTGTTCGTGGCATTGTTACACCTACTTAGATCCAGTCTCTATTCGAGGTTTTAAATGGATCATGGGTTTCAAACTTATAAACTTGGTGGCTCAAAAGCTACTCTAGAAAACCATGGCAAGTGCACCTATCGTTTTGTAGTATAGATTATTGAGTACCGAGTGTCATTCCCACGAGGATTGTAAGTACTAATAATTACCGTCTTTTTGTTATTTAATCTAGCAATTTTCAAAGTTTTGATTGTTTAAAAAAATGAAAAATAAAGAATTTAAAAATAATTGCAACTTACAAAAGATCAAATAAAAGTAGATTGTAGAATTAAGAAATCAAGAGCTAGAAATGTGTTTGAATGTAAATCCCTCTAGAATGTTTTTGTGATTTAACAAGATAAAAATACAACCATAATCCCTTAAGCAAAACCAACTCTTTTAGTAAAATCTCATGTTTCATGGATCAGTAGAAATTCCGATTTAAGTTAAAACCTCTATCGAGCGAATAACTTCTAATCTCAAGTTGATTAATCGAAATCTCTTTCTAGTTAAAACCCCAAGACAACATTATAATGATTTGTGAATTCTCATATTAGGTTTGACCCTAATCCGGAAGATTTATGTCGTCCATATCTAGGATTGCATGCAACTCTTTTCACTTATATAGGTCTATTTCACCATGAATCTCTCGATTTCCCGGATGAAAAATAAACTTCAAATCAATATGCGCATATACCAATTTAAATGAATGAAGCATAATATAAGTGAATCACACAAAACATGAAGATTTTATTAAAAACATACAAACCTTAATCACAAATTCATTCAGAGTTCATTACATTCAAACACTAGAAATTTAGCTACACATGGCTTTGTCAAAAGAGTATACTACACAAGAAGATATGAATAAAATGAACATGGTGTACTTAGCTCTTATTCAAGACCAATATAAGACTTCCTCCTTGGTTGATTGCAATGATGTTGAGCTTCAAGCCTTCTCCTCTATTGCTCTTCAACTTCCAACTCTACCTCTCTTTTATCCTCTCAATGTATTTTGCTTTGAAACTTAGAATATACAATGGATATACAATGAATCTCTCTATCAATGAATACTACATGAATTATATTCTTTTTCCCAACTCAAACTCTTGCTTTTATAGGCACCATCTTTGTGAAAGAACACATCAATAATGCTAACAAATGCTCCACTTCCATGGTTGTTGGTTGAATCATTGTGCAGGGCACATTCATGGTTGAGTTGGTTGAATCATTGTGTCCACATGACAATTGAGGGAATAATAGAGTTTGGTGCATCAAAATGAGGTGTAAAAGTTGCTCAAAGGTTGTCAAAAAGCAAGAAGAGAAAGTCTCCATAATTTCCGCCAAAGAAAAACACCGGACGAAAATCACGCCCGTGCTTTCAAAAGCGCGGCCAGGCCGTGTTCGCGGATTTTCCGAACACTACGGCCGTCTTCAAAAGCACGGCCTGGCCGTGTTTGGTATGCGTTTTTGCGAAAATTTGCTCGGTTTTGGCTCTCAAAAGCACGGCCGTGCTTAAAAACACACACCCCGCCCGTGTTTGTGAAAAGGCCCCGAAATGACGCGTTTAGCTTGGGATTTTGAGTGTTTTTGCATCCAAAACCCCGGGTATGTTTTGACATGAAACCATGGCCCAAAATTCACCAAAAAAACAGCTCCAAATCATCAATCTACATCAATAAAAGCACCTGAGTAATGTGAACTATGTACAATCAAATATTTATGAAACTAACAATAAAATAACTCAAATCATACTCAAATACACACATAAAACATGCATAAAAACACCCTTATCAAACCACCTCCAACTTTGAACTTTGCTTGTCCTCAAGCAAAACATTAAATCAATAAGAATGGTTCAATAAATTACAACACACAAGGATTTTTTTTTTTTTTTTTTTTCAACACATTGAACACAAGTCAAGTTCTTAGCCTTCTCAACCCGAATTAACCATTCAAGTAAAAACACGGTTTTGCAATGCGATCGATTGTCAAGAAAGATCAAACATCGCGAGGCATTATTCAAACTTGAAATCATCACTCCACAAATATTGATAGTTATGAATAACTTCAATTCAATAATGTCATGAAAATACAAGAATTCAATAGATCATTGTAGTTAGCCTACTAGTCATATAACCAAGCTTCTTGAACTTTTATTGGAATGAGAATTCAAGGAATATACATTCTCCCTTTCGATTTTTTTTTTTTTTTTTTTTGTAGGTCCTTTCGAGGCATTCTTCCACTAGGTTTATATTTTGAATTTTCGTTCAAACACTCCTAGGGTGGTTTCCCATACTCATATTTGTGTCGCCGTTTACGTAAAAAAGACAAACATGGGGCTCATGAATGCTCCTAGTTACTAAGCAACAACAAATAGAGGAGTATAACCTCGATTGGATTCCCTTTTTTTTTTTTTTTTCTTTTTTTTTTTTTTTTTCACAAGCTTGGTATAACAACTAGTTAACCACCACTAAATCATGAATTCTCAAACGTTCATAACACTAAGCTTTGTCGTAAATACCTTAACAAATCAAATATTATGGAGTTGGAAATCTCGTCAAAATTTAGCCCGCATCCACGTCAATCTATCTTAGACAATCAATTGCTTCACATTAAAACACAAATTAACAAGTTAATAAAGGTATAATTGGGCTAAGTTATTGACTAGCAAGCACTCAATTTGTTTTTAAAAAAAAAAAAATTATTTCTTGTCGACAAACTCAAAATAAAAACAAGCACACACATACTCGAACAAGCACACAAGCATTCTAAGAAAGTAATTGCACCCACCTCCAACTTTAAAGGTTCACATTGTCCTCAATGTGAAAGAAAGAGATGAACGAAAACAACACTCAAAAATCAACCACACTAGAAGAAAATAAAAGAGGTGGAAAAGAAAAATACGACCTTACTAGAAGAGTGAAATCGGTATTGAGCGACCATTGGGTTGTTTAAGACGAGACCTTCATCGGCATCTTCATACCTAATCAAGATACACAACTCGAATACCGTGAAATCATCATATATATATATATATATAATTTTTTTTTTTTTTTTTTGTTTTTGTTTTTTTTTTTTTTTTGAAAAAAAAAAATTTTTTTTTTTAATAAAAACACGGCCGTGCTTTTTAAGCACGGCCGGGGCGTGTTCGATGCATTTAATTTTTTCGATAAATTTTTTTTTTTTTTTTTTGGAAAACACGGCCGTGCTTGAAAAGCACTACTGGGCGTGTTCTGATTTAATTTTTCCTACAAAACCTTGGATTTTTTTAAACACGGCCAGGGTGTGTTCGCGAATTGAGTGATTTAACACGGCCGTGCTTTTTAAGCACGGCCAGACTGTTTTTTTTTTTTTTTTTTTTTTCAATTCCCAAGCAATAAAAAAAAAATTAAGTAAAAGAAAATGCACACAAAATGCCGGGTTGCCTCCGGTTAGCGCTTCTTTAAAGTCGTATACTGGACCGTTTACCCAAATGTGGATATTAGTCGGGTGGAGCTTTGGACTTATGAAAATCCCTTAGGTATTTAGTAGTATTACATCCAACTTTATGCTTCAAAATGTGCTCTTTGAACTTTAGGTCCCTTTTCGGCATAAGCTTCCAACATGGACTTTGAACAACACTTTTCTCCAAGAGATTTTTAGATTTCTCATCGTGCAACGAAATTGAATCGGCAAAAGAACAAGTAGTATCCTTTTCAATATCAATATGAACTTTAAAAATTACTTGTTCATCCCCACCCTCAAAGTTAATTTTCCTCATGCACATCAATGATTGATTTTGCCGTAGCAAGAAAGAACGCCAAGAATTAGAGGAACCTCAATATCATCATGCATGTCAAGAATAACAAAATCAACTGGGAATATGAATTTATCGATCTTGACTAACACATCATTAATAATACCTCAGGATGTTTAATCGATTTATCGGCTAAGTGTATGTCCATCCTAATAGGTTTGATTCACTTAATCCCATATGCTTGAATGTTTCATAAGACATCACATTGATACTAGCTCCTAAGTCGCCTAGTGCTCTATCAACAGGTAAACCATCAATTGTACAAGGGATAATAAAACTTCCGGATCATTACATTTTTGTGGTAGATTATTGGAAGAACATTTATCATTAAATTGCACATTTGATAGTTCGTTAAGCTTATTTTCATTAGAAATGATGTCATTTAGATCCTTAGCATGCTTTGAAAGAGGTTGAACAAATGGAATATTAGTATGTAGTTGCTTGAATGATTCAAGGTACTTACCAAATTTGTCCTCCCTTCTATCTTCTTCGGTGAGACTCCTGCAGTAAGGGATCTTGGGCTTGTATTCGGCGACCACCTTTTTCATGGGCTTTTCTTCGTGTTTGTCGTCCTCCACATATTTCGCATGGTGGCGTTGGCATAATCATGATCATGTGGAAAATCGATGGTGATTGCCTTTACGTGCTCCCTGGGTTTGGCTCGGTGTTACCTGGCAAACTTCCTTGTGGCCTTTCGGAAATCATTTTTGCAATCGCCCTATTTGGTTTTCAGATTATGGATAGATGCCTCTTGATTTCTCAAGGATGTTTCCACCGCCGGAATCGGTATCTGTTGATTGCACAAACTTTGTTATAAGATCTTCCAAGTTAGGCTTACCTTGATTTGGTGAAAACCGGGAGGCGTGTGTAGATCGGGATTGGGATTAGGTCGTGGTTGGCCTTGGTTTCCCCAACCGAAATTAGGATGTTGTCGCCACCCAGGATTGTATGTGTTGTTGTAAGGATTACTTGGGTAATTTCGCCTTGATTCCCAACGTAATTAGCTTTGTTCGGTGTGAGGTATTGTGTGTGGGGCGATCCGATGATTATGCAATCCTCCGCAAGTTTCACAAGATAAAACATGCGGTGGTGGTGGTTTAGGAGCCGCTAGATCGTCGATCTTTTGGGTCAAAGCTTCGACTTGTGCAAAA
This sequence comes from Rehmannia glutinosa, assembly GCA_016081115.2. NCBI lineage: Eukaryota > Viridiplantae > Streptophyta > Magnoliopsida > Lamiales > Orobanchaceae > Rehmannia > Rehmannia glutinosa. Next base: position 92,831,978 of record CM071937.1, on the reverse strand, counting down.
TTAGTGTAACCACTGCATCTGCATTATAAACACCCACTGTTCGTTAGGTTTACCTCAAATGACGGATTGCCATTGATAGCCATTCATGGCCATTCCTCTATCGATCTTGGGCGCCTTTGGTGTGTTTTATTGTTCAAAGTTCCCCACCCGCGTGATCAATCATTTGCCTTGTTGACGAGTAGCCCATTGTAAAATGTTTGGACTTGCATCAAATAGGAAGACCATGATGTGGGCATTTTCGCAAAGTAATTCTTTGAATCTCTCCCAAGTGTCATACAAGGTCTCGTCGTCTTCTTGAGTGAATGAAGAGATTTCATTCCTCAATCGTGCGATTTTTGGCGGTGGAAAATATTTCAAAAGGAACTTTTCGCCATGATGCTCCATGTTGTGATTGTTCCCTTTGGCAAAGTATTTAGCCATTGTTTAGCCCGTCCCCAGAAGAGTAAATGGGAATAGGCGTAAGCGGATGGCATCGTCGAGACTCCATTTATTTTGAAGGTATCACAAATTTCGAGGAAATTTGCGATATGATTGTTCGGATCTTCGCCTGCGGTAGGCCGTCAAATTGAACAAATTGTTGCACCATTTGAATGACATTTGGTTTGATTTCGAAATTATTGGGCAACAATGCCTTACGATACTAGGGCGACGTCATCGTCCATAGATGGCTTGGCGTAGTCGCATACATGGTTCTTTGTTGTTCATCCGCCATATCGGGATCCTTGCTTTCGTTAATATCCTCCTCGTAGTCTGTACTAATACTTTCCTCTCGTGTTCTTCCGCGGTCTCGTGACTTCCAAATTCGGGCGACGAGTAGGCATGCATCTGCGGTAAATAAGGAGGTTAAGTATAATCCAATACTTACAAAGATAGATACCTAGAAAGACAAATGATGAAATAAAAAAAATGATTAAATTAACAAAAATAAGGTGTTCTTAATATTACAATCCCCGAACGGCGCCAAAAAAACTTGGTGGCTCAAAAGTTACTCTAGAAAACCATAGGCAAGTGCACCTATCGTTTTGTAGTATAGATTATTAGTACCGAGTGTCATTCCCACGAGGATTGTAAGTACTAATAATTACCGTCTTTTTGTTATTTAATCTAGCAATTTTCAAAGTTTTGATTGTTTAAAAAAATGAAAAATAAAGAATTTAAAAATAATTGCAACTTACAAAAGATCAAATAAAAGTAGATTGTAGAATTAAGAAATCAAGAGCTAGAAATGTGTTTGAATGTAAATCCCTCTAGAATGTTTTTGTGATTTAACAAGATAAAAATACAACCATAATCCCTTAGCAAAACCAACCTCTTTTAGTAAAATCTCATGTTTCATGGACCGTAGAAATTCCCGATTTAAGTTAAACCTCTATCGAGCGAATAACTTCTAATCTCAAGTTGATTAATCGAAATCTCTTTCTAGTTAAAACCCCCAAGACAACATTATAATGATTTGTGAATTCCCATATTAGGTTTGACCCTAATCCAGGAAGATTTATGTCGTCTATATCTAGGATTGCATGCAACTCTTTTCACTTATATAGGTTCTATTTCACCATGAATCTCTCGATTTCCGGATGAAAAATAAACTTCAAATCAATATTGCGCATATACCAATTTAAATGAATGAAGCATAATATAAGTGAATCACACAAAACATGAAGATTTTATTAAAAACATACAAACCTTAATCACAAATTCATTACAGAGTTCATTACATTCAAACACTAGAAATTTAGCTACACATGGCTTTGTCAAAAGAGTATACTACACAAGAAGATATGAATAAAATGAACATGGTGTACTTAGCTCTTATTCAAGACCAATATAAGACTTCCTCCTTGGTTGATTGCAATGATGTTGAGCTTCAAGCCTTCTCCTCTATTGCTCTTCAACTTCCAACTCTACCTCTCTTTTATCCTCTCAATGTATTTTGCTTTGAAACTTAGAATATACAATGGATATACAATGAATCTCTCTATCAATGAATACTACATGAATTATATTCTTTTCCCAACTCAAACTCTTGGCTTTTATAGGCACCATCTTTGTGAAAGAACACATCAATAATGCTAACAAATGCTCCACTTCCATGGTTGTTGGTTGAATCATTGTGGGCACATTCATGGTTGAGTTGGTTGAATCATTGTGTCCACATGACAATTGAGGGAATAATAGAGTTTGGTGCATCAAAATGAGGTGTAAAAGTTGCTCAAAGGTTGTCAAAAAGCAAGAAGAGAAAGTCTCCATAATTTCGCCAAAGAAAAACGGTCCGGACGAAAATCACGCCCGTGCTTTCAAAGCACGGCCGGCCGTGTTCGCGGATTTTCCGAACACGGCCCGTGCTTCAAAAGCACGGCCTGGCCGTGTTTGGTGCGTTTTTTGCCGAAAATTTGCTCGGTTTTGGCTCCTCAAAAGCACGTAGGTGCTTAAAAACACACCCCGCCCGTGTTTGGTCGAAAAAGGCCCGAAATGACGCGTTTAGCTTGGGATTTTGAGTGTTTTTGCATCCAAAACCCCGGGTATGTTTTGACATGAAACCATGGCCCAAAATTCACCAAAACAGCTCCAAATCATCAATCTACATCAATAAAAGCACCTCGGAGTAATGTGAACTATGTACAATCAAATATTTATGAAACTAACAATAAAATAACTCAAATCATACTCAAATACACACATAAAACATGCATAAAAACACCCTTATCAAAACTCAACATGACATAATTTAAAAATTCTCATTCCAAGTATAAATCGTATACAAATTAGGTCTATAGATCGAAAATGAACATAGTCCATTACGACCATATCGGCCCAACATGCTTTCGTAAAATTAATAAATCCCTTAAAATTCATACCTTCTTTGACCGAAACAAAGACCAGGGTTAAATGGTTCGCAACACCACCATCGGAAAATTATCGCCCCCGGATCGTTTGACAAACAGCTCCTCATTGTTTAACTCACCTCGGGAAGATGATCCGCAGTTATCCGACTCCTTCTTAAATCATTTAGCAGACCTTGGTTCGTTTCCTACCCGGGCGTATAAGTAATTCTTAAACGGGATGAATTAATAGTACATTATGAACACATGTTGAAGCAGAAAGCCTCTTTTTATTAAGAACTTATAGAAATATTTATTACATTAGTAATCTCCTTTTGGGAGGAGAATCTTGGTTTAGCCTCTCATAGATGAGGCTTTCACTCGAAAACACATAAAAGTTTAAAAACTAAAACACTCAAAATATTACAAATTTTCTTTCTCGGACTTTATTATAAGAAAACTAAGGAAATGTTCGATCTCCTAAACCTTCCTTCAAATCCTCGCATTTTATAGAGGTAAGTCCAGGACTTCAAGGCGGACTTCAAATCTTCTTGATATATATGACGCCATTGCTTACGTCATATCCACATTATTGCCTCGCCACCTTTGGTTTTCTTTTTCTCCCGTGATCTCGGCTACCCATGTGATGTTTGTCGGGAATCTTTTAAAAATTTGGTTTACGTGGTCCCCGAGGATAACGCGTCTTGTGAGTGGGCCCTTATCCTTTTGCGCATGATCTTGTCGGTCGGGTTTGGGTGAATCCTTTCCCAAACTCGGGTTCTTTCCTGTCGGGGCATGCTTTGACAGATCCGATCGATCCAACGCCAACATGCGCCATGTTACGAATTTTCGGTAAGTTTCTTTGCTTTAGGAATCTTATTTTCCCGAGAGAATTCTCCTTTTGGTCTCGAAGAGTTCTTCCGCAAACCCCGTGGTTGATCCGGTCATCGTATTCAAAAGGAAAGATCCATTCGCCGACTGGAAGAACTTGAATGGATATTTGGCTTTGTCCATTTCGATTAGACAAACCCAAAGACCCATGCTCAAATGTCCAGTAGAAGCTTCGTCTTGAGAAAATGCTCCTACTAACACTTGGTCCTTCTTCCTAGGTGAAAGCGCCTTAATGTATTTTAAAGCATTTCCATCCGGTCTTCTTAGCTTGATGAAATGAAAAGCTTCATTAAAGCTTTTCTTCATTTGGTTCGGGAGCCGCTATTGACCGATAAAATCTGGTTCAAAATATCTCCTCCGGCCAAGTGTGGATTATTGGCCCAGGTCTCGTAAACTACTTCCCCAATCCATTTAGGTAATTTTGAAATTTCTTGGAATCTGGTGACACGGTATAGATTGAAGCTAAAGCTCCAAAAGTATACCATTCTGTACTTCATTTGGATGACTTCGGTTTCATCCAAACTCGGGATACTTGCCTCGAGATATCAACCATTGTTTTTTTCCGGGTTAATACCTTGTCTTGTAACTAGTTTCTCCCATTGCCGTTGATATACTGCAGAGGAGAAATCTTATTCTCGTCGATTTGAACCTTAGATTTGCTCTGCCTCGTGGCCTAAGATTCAACTCTTCCTCTTTACCCCCGCAGAAGTCCGGGGGTTGACTTGAAGACTCGGGTTGTGACAGGAGCTTCAACATTCGATTCGATTTGTACACCTCGGGGATGCATCACCCGCAACACTTGTGATTATGGTACTTGAATCCATAACCTCGGGTTAGAGCCCCGTACTCTCTCGGCCCCTTTTTTGCACCGTAGAGATGCGGCTGGAAGAGAGGCCCCTTGCATCTTGCTAAGAACAATTGTCCTCGAGCGAACCGGCATGCTCGTATTTGACTAGAAAGCATTTTTGGTCACCTGTTGAAGTCGTCCAAAGAACTTCCGCATTGAGACATAACGTCCCAAAATCTCGTTCTAGACTCTCCAGGTTTTCCCCGAGATGTCTTACTCGTTTAAGGACCTCGTCCAACGCGTCCTTCCATCTCGTGTTAAGAAATCGCAAGAATATTTTCATGAGATTTTACAATGACAATATCATAATCATAATATTGACATTCAAACTTGCCATCCGAGTAATCGATCCTTTTCTGGTTATGATTCAATTTTGTTTTTGAAAAGCTTCGACACTTGAATTATCAATTTTTAAAGTAAATTTTTAGCCGATAAAAATAGAGGCCATCTGTTGACATATCCTCTCTCGACCGTCTGTTGAAGAATTTCTTCTTCACTCGATTCTCGAATCGATTCACTTCCATCATCAGAATAAATCTCTTCTTCATAGATGCTTTCATCCGGGGATATCCTCAAATTGATAAACCTGTATTAAATCGATAATAGGCGAACTTCTTCGATTTCGGTGTAACCTCGAATATGTCGACTCTCGTTTTTGATTATGCGGGCAATCCGATTTGAGATATGCCCTCTTGCTCCACAAGTCCAAAGAATTACAATCTTTGAAACTTTCATTAGCTCTAGTGTGAGCACGCCTGAAAGTTCTTCTTCCCGGATTTCTTTGGTACTTGCTTGATTAGAACCCGATGATGAGGCTCTACTCCGCTTGAGTCTTTGGTCTTTGTCCGATTTATAACCGGGCTTTTGTTTTGACCAAAACCTTATAGGTCTCCATGAAGACCGCTTTTTTGTTGCTTCTTCCTCGGCGGTATGGATGGCTTCTCTCCTTCTTCTTCTTGTGCGCCTTGGTTGACCTCCCACAATTGTTGGGATATCATTATCCACGCAATATAGAGGAACCGCTTTGTTAATTCCTCTTAATCTCTTGTAATTCCCGTGCGGCAAGTGCTTGATAGCACCATTCGGATAACTCGCCTTTAGGAAAGACATTTTTAAGGCCACGTTTCTACTTGACTCCACCCTTGTATTCCCGATAAGCATTTCTCTCCAGGGGACGGGATTTTGGCAAAGAATAGTATGTGCGACTTCTTTTTCTTCAATCTTCGATTTCCACCGTATTATTCGGTGAACAACTTGATATATTCGTCAATATGACAAATATCCAAGAATTTCAAGCTATAGAGGGCTTGTTTATATTTCTTTCTTTTTCATCCTCTAATCCCTCGAAATAACCCGTGACGATGAATGGATTTTGAATAGTTTTGCCATACCATCGACAATTCCTTTAAGTGATTCCCCGATGTGACCGAACTTTTCGTACTAGCATCGGTCATATCCCTGCAATCTTCACCGATCCTTCAAGACTCATTTCAAGGAGTAAAATGAATGAATCCTTTGTAAGATCGAGGGTTCTTTTGAAATTCTCATAGTCAAGCCCATTCATCAATGAGAACTTCTCTGTTTTTAAAATGGGATATCCAGATTTAACATCAACCCATACGGATGTATTGGGTCGAGTGCGATCTTCCATAAGGCATCCGATAAACATTCGCCTTAGGTAGGTTGTGCAGTTCCCGCAAGAGGTTTCGACCTCCTGTTCTTGAAAGTGGATCACTCCCGGTCGTGAAATCCCCGACATGTGGCATCCTCTCGCCCCGAGCTCCATGATGTGAACCAAGATTTCTTCGACGTTAGGATTAATCGGTGGCGTGGTGGAGGAATTGGTCTACCTTGTGGGTCATAGGTAACCAAAGCGATTCTCACTGCGTTCATCTTTAAATCTACAATACCTAATCCCGCGAAGGATTCTGCCAGGTCATGTAGATCTTTAAGATTCATCTTTTCAATATCCATCTTTTTTAATTTTTGATGGATTTTCCTTTGATTAGGGCAATGAGCTTTTCCTCATCTGTCATCTTTCGTATAACTTCGGTTGGTTTCCTTTTTGGTGTAAATAAGGTACCGCCCCAAAATCAATACGTTTCCTTCCTCCGGATGAACTCGGCTGTCCTCCGGTTCTCGACTCGTTTCAATATCATGAAGGAGTTCAAGAGTTTCTTCGATATTTCACCATCGTCTCCATCCAGTTTCGATCGATGAACTTGTCAGTGCAGTAGATGAATATGGCGGTTGCCATAATTACTCGCACCGTCTTCTAGATTTCTCTAAGATCTTGGAGATCTTAGATTTGTCTGGGAAGTATCTCGTTCCACTCGGTACTCCATCAGAATCGTTGTTCGATGGGAATTTTCATGAACCGTTTCTTGTAGGTTCATCAAATGAACATATAAGTGCAGTTAAGCATCCGAATCGCTATAATATTATGCTCGCATTTTGCATTGCCTTAAGGTTTCCCGTCGGCTCCCGCCTGTTTTTTTTCTTCATGTTGGTATTCCCGATATGAAACCTGGTCAAGGTGTTCTTGTGCATACATCGTCAATATTTGACGATATGTCCTATGGGGTACATCTCGGACATCAGGATCCATAATCTTGGAGTAATTTCTCCTCACCAATTGTTAATTACATAAATATAATAAATTTAACTAAAAGTTCTTAATAAACCCAGCTCGATACCATTTTCAAGGATCGCAAGACCATGAGGAGTAGAGTTGAAAATTGCAATGAAATTTATATACTAGGTGGTAAAGTGCAACAACTTCAAAGTTTAGAGGGTAAATCGAAAAACCAACTTTAATGAAACTAGGGGTAAACGGAAATTTAGGCAAAGTGCAAAATTTCGTAAAGTTGAGGGGGCAAAGTATATCGTTTCAAAGTTTAGGTGGCAAAGTGTAAAAACTCGAATAGTTTGGGGTGTTAATCGTAATTATCTCAAATATGTAAATATTTGTACTTTGTCCTATATGGACAATTTTGCCCTTGAATTTCATTTTTCTTAGAATAATAATAATAGTTCATTCACATTGTGGTCATTAGGCCTATCATGTTATCGTATATAAAATTAATATTTTCTTAAATTCATACATTGTTTCAACGAAATGTAGCTAGGTATTTTTAATCAATTTTGGGTTGATCGTCACACGTACAATTTTACATAAAAATATTCTTCACTGGTCATGAATACTCAACTACATTCCACTCAAATAATGTATGAATTAAAGGTTTTATTATTTTTTATATGAAAGCATGATGGGTTGGATAGATAGATCTTGAACCATTTTTATAATTTTAAGAAAAATAAAATTTTAGGGGTAAAAATATCCATATAGGACAAAGTGCAAAAATTTACATAGTTCATATGATAAAATGTAACAAAAAATAGTTTATATGGTAAAATATAAAAACGCAAATAGTATTAGGGGTTTAGTGTAATTTCATCTTACAACTATAAAAACCTAAAATTTATCTTTGATAGCTATACAAGTTGCTTTCTAAATTAAAAGTAGAAAAGGAAAAAAATAAAAAGAAGAAGAAGACGGAGAAAAAAAAAAAAGCTCATACTACTTTCTTGATGACCACTCATTTTCATAAAGGGCATATATGTCACTCTCAGCCATAATCATTTTTAGATTCTTGGTGCTTGTTTGAGAGCATTTTGATCTAAACTTTTGGATCTAAAAAGTCTATTTCAATAAAAATTGGTGTTGTTGTTAATTAAGAATGAACGTTCAGGTAAGCCACTTATTCAAAAAGTCCATTCTAAAAGTCAAAATTCAATACTTTTTGAAAAGTTACTTATCGGAAGTTCTTTTCCGAATGAACTTTGTGATAAGTGTCCCAAACAAATACTTAACTGAAATTTTGAGCTATTTGTTACCCATAGTGAGTCTATCCTCTCAGTTACACAATGTGGAATTTTGATCATATATCTTGCTTAATTATTTTAGGGGATAATTAAAAAAAAGGTTTGGAGTAATTACAAAATAACCAATAAGTTTTCGGAAAATACGAAAAAAACTCCTTGAGGTTTGATTTGTATTTAATTAAGAAAATAACTGTAATATTTCTAAAATGTCAAGGAAGTTTTGAGATGTTTTTTTGCTCATAAAGGGGGAAAATATAAAAATAAAATTAAACCTTGTTTTTCGTAATTTTCAAAAATCTCTAGTTCTTTTGTAATTAGCCCAAATCTAAAGTTTTTTTCTCCTTTTTTTATCGATCCATTTATTACACGTCGTTTTATCTGACACACATGCACACAATAAGAAATGCTAGCAATATCATTTTTTATTTTTTTATGTGCACGACGAGAAATTAAAGTGTAAAAATGTTCGTAAAAACTAATAATCATAGTTAGCTTACCATTCGTGCAATACCTTATCGATGTGGATTATATTCGATTTTGAATATCACTGATGCAGACTGTTTTCTCATTTTTTGGATTTCAAAATGATAAGACAAAATACAAATAATAATTAAAAAAGACATCAAAACCTTGTGTTTGTTATGCATTATTGATGTAGATTAATTAAAACATGAAATAAATAAAAGAAGAAATTAATTTGTTCAACCTTCCAATCAAAATAACTATGATAATACCCTTGAATCCAATGAAAGCAACCTACCTACCCTGTCAAATTTTTCTTTAAGACCATTATGCTAATACTTCATTTCCTTCTGTCATCATATAGAATGTCTTGATGTACTTCACAAACAATTTGATTCTAGGAAAAAAAAATAACAAAACCTAGTGGATCGATTCTATTACTTGCTATCATATATTAGTTTTTAAATCATAAGGGGATAAAGGTAATTTTTTTAGTGCATTAGGGGAAACACATTTATCGTTCGCTCGAGGGTAGTCACGAGAGCAATGGCATGAGCTCCCGATTTTAAGGGACTCTTTTTTTCGTTTGGCCATGAACCCCAAAAAGTTAGGATCGGTCTTGAAGATATTTGATTTATGCAAGATTTACATAGTAAAATCACACTGAAGTCGAAACTTTAATTAGGTAATTGTTATTCGATGATAATGGTCAACCAAAATGATCTTTGGAAAAAATTGGCGGATCACTCAAAGTCGATGATGATCCAACTTCTTCTCCGGAGTTGGTAGTTCTTCAATCGGGAACTTGTCTCGCAACACCAACATACATTAGATGGGCCCTGGAGTTGTCCCAGGAGACCATTCTCGACGCTCAAGTCAATACAGGAAGTAGGAGAATATCGAGTAAAAGATAGTATTAATTAAGCGCATTAACTCGAGTTACGAGAATGTACTTACAAATAATGAGGAGAAACTCTTTTATATTTGGGATGATGGACCACGTGGGCTGTGTGGGCCACATAAGCCTATATGGGTTGTATAAGTCGGATAATTTTATCGGATTCAACAAGCATTAATAATATGGAATAATAAATTAAATAATGTGTGAAATAATTAAAATAAATAATATTGGAGAAAGTCATTTTTGTCCCCAGCACAAATATTTTCAATCATGGTAATCGTTTTATTTTAAAAAATAATATTTATATATGTAGGGATATATAATTCCAAAAAAGACTAACACTTTGGTAATTATAATAAATCTCCGAGAAGTTTTAAAATCAAAAAAAAAAAAAAATTGAAGTTTAATTATGTCATACATTTTTTCCAAATAGTTAGTTGCAAAACCATCATCAAATATTTTACAGGTACACCGCAACATTTCTAAATTATACAAATAGCTCATACTTTTCGTCTTAACTTTTAAGATTACATTTCTCAATTAATCTAATCATATAGTACAGAACAGAGTCACTTGATCCCATCTGCAGAAAGTTATTGCCAAAAATAAATGATCTATCTATATATATATTCTGATTCTGTCACATTGATACTTATATTTCTGTAACCTGAAAATGTCATTTCTGGCTTCAAAAGGGCAGCTCTGAACAAGGGATCAGTATCCCAAAAAAGCATGATATTGATATTTAAAGTGTAGTAGTGTGTATCCATCAACAACAAGTGGATAAATTTAAATCCCACGAACTTTTGAGCTGACCACTGATAAAAAATAAATTCTCTACTCTGAAACAGATTCATGTAACAAATTAAAATCATTTATTACATTTTTAAAATTATGCAATCAAAAAAAAGCAAGATTTTCCCCATTCCAAGAACATGCAAAGGGGTCCCTACATTCTCATAACATTTCATATTTGAGTCTAATCTTTCACACCTGGAATTCACTATCCCTCCATTCTAACTAAGCCCTTTTCCATTTATAGCCAATCAAATCAAGGATTCTGTAAATAAGTCAAGCAAATATATTAGAATTTTTAAGGAACTTAAATAATTTCTTTTTTATTGCTAATGAAATCGAATTTGAACGAACTTTAATTAATAAGTCGAATATTAACTAGACCTCTTTACACATTTTTTTCTTAAATTTTATCACTACTCGGGCTCGAGAAGGGGCGTATTCAGAGGGCCACACATTCCGCAAAAAAAAATTATCCCCTTTTTTTCTAAGGGAAAAAAATTATATATTTTTTTAAGCGCAAAAAATAGTTAGAATAGGGAGGAAAAAAATTGAGCTAGGGGTAACTGAGCCGATTGGCTGCACTCATGAGCTCAAGTTGCGTCAAATCTTATCAAGCGAAAAAGTATGTTTAAATTTAAGGGATAATTACAAATAGTCCCTCGAAGTCCGGGCTAACTAGAAAAAAACTAATTTTTTTGAAAATTACAAAAATCTCATTGAGGTTTGATTCTATTTTACTTTTTCCTCCTTCATAAGTAAAAAACATTTCAAAAAATCCCCGATTTTCGTGAAAATATTACTGATTTCTCCTTAAATTTAATCAAATATCAAATCTTAAGGGTTTTTTTCCTGAAATTTTCAAAATATCTGGATTTTTTTATTATTAGGCTAAACTTCAGTTTTTTTAATTATTTCTTAATTTAATTTAAACATTTAACAATCCAAAAAGACGATTTTTTATAGATCGATCTTAAATTAAATATTTAATAATTCATTTTGTCTTTCAACCATAAAACAACCCGCCTTTTTCAATGTCATTTGCAAATGAAGGAAACATCATAAATATTATATATGATGCCTAGATATAATAATGATAGCTCTTCACATGTGCGTTTGAAACTCAAATTCATGATGAACCAAACACGACATAAGGCTAATCATTTTTTTGTGCTTTGTTCGTTACCTCGAACACGACTAATTAAGGCCAAGTTAAACTGAGGATAATTGTCAAATCAATTGAAATAGCTAGAAAATGCCAAGCCAATGACGAGACGGGATATCAACTCAAGTTAAGTAACGTCATTTCAAATTTCAATCTTCTTCGATCAATAATAGAGTGACAAATCACTTGGATGTTAAGATAGGTTTTTTTTTTATTAGTATATATCCTAATTTGAATCGGTCACAAATCGTCGGTAAGCGGTTTAACCTCTTTGGATTGATTCAATCGCCAATTTAATCGATTCAATCAAAATTAAATATATTTTTTGTTATATTTGACATCGCACTTGTGAAAGCTCAAAGAATTTCATAAAGGAACATATTGAATCTTATTGAATTCTCAAAAATGCAGATCACTTCAAGTCAATGTGGTTGAATAAATAGTTTAAATTCCACTCCAGGGAACTATTAAATTCTTCGGGTGAGAATTTACCCGCAACACCCAACAAACGTTAGACGTGCCATAGGGTTGCCTCGGTGAGACCCTTCGACGCTCAAGTCAAGACATGTAGGAGATTAATTGTAAAGCAAAGGAGAGTAGTTAAGAGCGAATAATTCGAATACTTACAAATTAACAAGCAAAGACCTTTTATACCGAGTTGATGGGCCACATGGAGTTATAATGGAGCAGTCGTGCGAGCCTATATGATCCTCACACTACAAGAAAACAAGAAAATTCCAACGGAAAAATTTTGTTGAATTTAGCCAATTACCATTGGAATTATCGATTCCTACGGAAATTCCAACAATAAATGCATCGTTGGTAAAATGGCCGTTGGAATGACAAAATTCCAATGGAAATTCCAATGGAAAAATATTCCAACGATTTCCAACCGGTATTTATGCGTTGGAATATACAACTGTTGGAAAAACTCCAACATATTTTCCAACACTAATTCCAACATAGTTAAACTATTGGAATTTAGTCTAATGGTATATCTATTGGAATATATATAATTGTTGGAAAAAACTCCAAGTTATTCCAACGGAGTTATGCCATTGGAATTTAATCCAATGGTAATTCCAATGGTATATATCCATTGAAATATTCAATTATTTTATCTCATTGTCTAATTTATTAACTTCCCAAAGAGGTCATTCATCATCAATTTATCCCAAGTCAAGCACATTTAACTATGTAGTTTTAATATGATTGACTCCAGGAAGAAGATACATTTTATTGATGTGGATACTACTATCAAATCTTTTAACCCCTATTAAAATTTTCCAACGGTATTGGAGTTTCCAATGAATTTCCAACAACTTGTTGTACCATTGGAATTTCGTTGGAATTTTAAAAACTCCAACGGAAATTCCAACGATTAATTACAACATTTTGATTACCGATTTGGAATTTTTGTTGGAATTTTCCAATGATATGTTTTGGCGATGGAATTTCATTTGGAATTTTAAAAATTCCAACAAAGATTTCCAATGGTTTATTCCAACAATTTTATTACCGTTGGAATTGTTGTTGGAATTTTCCAACGGTTTGTTGTGATGTTGGAATTTCCGTTGGAATTTTAAATTCAACGAAAATTCCAACAACTTATACCAACGGTTTTCTTTAGCGTTAGAATTTTCATTGGAATTTTTCAACGATATAATGTAGCATTGGAATTTCCGTTGGAATTGTAAAAATTCCAACTATTTTCTACTTCGTTAGAATATTTTTGTTGGAATTTGATTGTTTTCTTGTAGTGTCATGGGCGACGAGTAATATGTGACCAAATAATAATTAATAATATCCGACAATTAATTAAATAATTTGGAATTCAATAAATACGTAAAATATTAAATTAGGAAAAATCAAGTTTTCTCTGTCAATATTGCATTAAATAATAATTTAATACATTTTAAAAATATTTTTTTATATAAATAAGCAACTAAAAAATCTAATATAACCCAAAATTCAAATAATCACATAAATATAATAGATTATCAAATTTAAAACCTATACGATTATAAAAATTCTAAAAGAAATAATAAATTAATCAAAATTTGGTTGAAAGCTATTTTTGTAGGTTTTGGCCGGTTCATCGCCAAAACGACTTTTCGAGACATTTAAGACATTTTTATAATATGATATATTGAGTTTACAAATGTAATCTGCTTATAAAATACTGAGTATAATATCAATGAAATTGTTTTCTTTTTAATAACCAATTTATCCTTAATCAATGGCTACGCATGTTCAATATTGTTTCACTCATTGCATCACATAATAAATACACTTTAGAGGTACTATTCTTTTTATTAATTATTCTTTTAACTAATAAAAGTTTAAAATATGATGTTAAATTATCAAGAGAAAATTTATAATGATAGAAAAATATAGCCTTAATTTAATTAAAATTTTCATGAATTGACTTTTCCCCACTCCAAAATTGTCAATTGGTTTGATCTCATTTTAAACACTATCCTTATATTAGTAAATTAACATTTAATAAATCTAAAATAAATAAGAATCAATATATAATTTTAATAGTTTAGAGAAAACACAGTAGGTTTTCAGAAAATATGCCACATAAATATGTGCTGCAACCATTATATATATTATTTTAGTAAGTATTAAATTTAGGCGAAATTGTTGGTTTTTTATTTTTATTTTTATGCAGGGTGCATATGTGTAGGTCAAATATATTAATTGACTAATCAAATCTCCACCTGTGGTTATTTATATACGAGAGAAAAATTAAAATTAGAAAATATTTATAAAAAGAAAAGAAACTTACAAAGTACAAATTTACTCTATCGACAATCAATATCAAATAATTTGATCCTAAATTTTATTTAACGCGAGTTTTACTAAAAATATATAATTTAACCTTTAACTAGTTTGAAGTAAATAAGTATTTAAAAATAGTATATATTTTATTTGAGAACACATTACTAAGCTTTATATTTTTTTAATTAAAAATGGTACCGAATTTATAAAGGGAGTGTTCGCATAAACTTCTGATTTTAGAAGAAGTGATTTATTGTAGTAGAAGTAAAATTAGTTAAGAATCAGACGTTAGTAGTATTTGCAAATAAAATCATAAGTTGAGAATCGAAGGTTGAAAGTATCATGTAAAAATTTGTAAAAGTATTTATTTATTGTAAAAGTCAAACAAGAAGCAAAATAAAAATCTAAAGTAATCATCTTCCGCTTTAAGATTTTTATTAGATGAAATAATATAACCATAAGTTGACATTTGTAACCACTAAAATGTGATTTTTACCGCCAAAAGTTGAGAATCACTTTTTTATAGTGATTGCAAACACTCCCAAAATATCGGATGGGATCTTTTATTCCAAAACCGAGTGTTTCATCTCCTATTCTAACCGTGTGGATGATTGACACGTGTATTACACTTACCATGTTTATTTTCAAGCATAAATCAAGCATAAATTGTGGGTTCTAACATGGTAAGTGTAAGACGCGTGTCAATCATTCATACGATTGGAATATAGATTAAACACGATTTTAGAATAGAAGATCCCATCCGAATACCTAAAAAGAATAATAGTCAAGTGCTTTTCACATGCCTTTTCCTGTTTTCCAGTATATTTTAGGAAAGTGACCAAACCTCCAACTTCCCTAATGTTAGGACAACATTACAACTTTCCTTTATAGCAGTCAATAACTTGTTCTCGTTTTTTCGAATGTGGTTACAGATTGGATCCAGTGATGCTATAAATTGCTTGCTTTTCAATTTGACAAATATTAATAATAATAAAATATTTTTTAAAAAATTATCTAAATATATATATAATAATTTGAGAATGTAAAGACATTGATTGGACCGGTTTGAACGGATCTAGCCCGACTGGAACCGGCCCAGGAACAGGCCCATAAACAGCTGTAGTGTTCATGAGCTGGTTATATACATGTAATGTGCAGCCCAAGACCGCTATAGGATTCAGCCCAGCTTAGGACTGTTTCATGCCCGAGACCTGACTGAGCTGGGCCTTTTTCTTTATAATTTTCCGATGAGTGTCTAAACATATATATATTTAGATGGCCAGAAGGCCCACCACTGACCACTCCACGTCACTCCCATCATAGACATCCACATTATATTTTAGCACAAATTCATTTTTCTTTTTCTTTTTTCATGTGAAAATGCCCATAACATTCAAATATTTGGTGTTTATTCACATTCTTAATAGTGTAATAATTTATTAGTGTTTATATTTTAATACAAAACAATAAAATATTACTTAAGTGATAACAAAATTTTCTGATGTGCTAAGATATATATGAGGAGGTCTAGTATGAGATTATCTCATGGATTTAAGTTTATGATTGAATATCAAACTTTAATTTTATACTTAGTACGTTCAACCAGTATTTAAGTGAATATAATTAAGGTACATTGTGATTGGCTGAAGAATTCAAATTAAACAGAAAATACATTTTAATACAAATATATCAGTATTAAGTACTAAACTAAAATGTTTTACTAAGTATACGAAACTAGATTATAAGCTTAGTTATAAACTTTATTTATTACGTAGGCTGCGGTTGAAAATCTTTTTTTTTTTTCATCCTTCAGGAAAAAAAGAAACACTTATAACTGATTACAATATCGAGTGATACAAGATCATAAACATATACAAATATAAATCAAAAGGTTTAAACCTAAATAGATCTTAGTAAAATCAGAACATTGCAATGAATACGTTGGACAAAACACATACCAGAGAAATTGATTCTGCTTATGTCACATATCTAGAGTAATGACTCATCTCATCTTCTAAATAAAAATTCTACATATAAGACAAACTTATTAACAGGAAAAAATCACATACTAGGAATAAATAAAAACTATATATTGGAAGAGCTGGCAATTTCCAGCCCGACCGATGATAGGACCGAATTGGGTTATATTTATATAGGTCCAAAATGGTTTAGGCCTACTTTGGCCCGACCAAGAGGCCCGAATCTTGAACAACCTGACTGGCTCGACTGGAGGCATAAACATGGAGTTTAGGCTGAGTTGGGCCATGGAAGTGGTGGCCATAGTATTTTTGGGCCAACTTGACCCGAGACTTTCATTTGGCTTGATGGACTGGCCCATTACCAACTCTAACATATTGGGAACAATTTTATTTGAGTAAAAGCAATGAAATGTCTTCCCGATGGTGGGAGAAAAGAGAAAAAAAATGGACGAGCAAAAACGGCTAGATCAATATTTTTCTTTCAATTACATCATGTTTAGTTGAGGTATAAATTTTATCCAAACAACATATATTAATTTAATTTGTAATTAGTATAAAAGAAATCATATTCAATTATTCATACATCATAGGGCGGGAAAGGATTAAACCCTACTTCCGTCAGACTGTTACTTCATTTTCCTTGTCCTTGAAACTGAAAAGACAGTAATTATCCAAAAAGAATAAAAAAATGAATAAATAAAGGGAACCTACACATATATGCTCCTTATCAGTTTTCTGCAAATCATCAAATGGGAATAAAGGTATCTATTACCTCTGTATTTCAATTTTCCTCTGCAGTAGCAAACTCACAATTAATGTGTGTTGCGGAATTTCTAGGGTTTAACGAAGCTATTGGCGGACAATGCGCCGAAGGCGATGAAGGAGCAGAAACTCGAGAGCTATTTTGGCCGGGAAATCGCCATTGACGCCAGCATGAGCGTTTACCAATTCCTTGTTCGTTTACTTTTCATTTAGCAAAAACTAATTTTTTTATCACTTTTTCTTGGGGACAAATGCTAAATTTTTTGGTTTACCTGTTACTTATGTTTGTATGTTTTTTTGGTTCATAAGAAAATGCATGGATATGTTTAGCCCTTTAGAATGTGTAATGAATGGAGTTGCAGAAAATAAAACTGTTTCTTAGGTAGAATTTCAATTATTAGATGATTTTTTGTGACCGATGATTTCAGATTGTTGTTGGAAGACGTGGTACTGAATTGCTCACTAATGAAGCTGGTGAAGTGACGAGGTATTCGGTCTCTCCTTACAAGCTGGTTTTTGTCATGAGAATCGACAATTAATTTATGAAAATGTGTCACAGATAAAGGCTTAATTTATTTAAGTACATATACGCCTTAGGAGCACTGTTTTATTTATATATTAGAGCTGCTCCTTTTTGAAAAATTTGTAAGGGTTTTGCTTCTGCATTTGTTATGTGGAGGAGACAACCGAACTACTTATTTGCATTGCCTTTTTTTCCCCTTAACTTTGAACTAGTCGAAATTCAATCTGAAAATTACGCCGTCAGAAGTAAATATAGACCCTATTCGTAAATCAATTTTGTGTCTAATCGGTGCTTTTTTAGTCATTTGCAAGGAATGTTCACAAGGACGATCCGTCTTTTGGAAGCTGGAATAAAGCCAGTGTAATGTGTTCCTTTGGATGTTATCTGTACTCCTAATTTCTGCTGTACTCATTCATGTTGTGAAAATCGTTGAGCTTTTTTCCTGAAAGAATTGGCCTTTGTTTAGCTATGTTTTGATGGGACGCTCCCGATTTGAAGAACCAAGAGCTTGCAAAAAGGTATTATGGTGCTTGTTTTGTATTCATCATTTGACCTACTTTCAATTATTGAGTATGGTTGGATGATTGCTAATGGGGACTTCAGTATGGAAAATGCAGAATCTTGAAAAGAGCTGATGCAACTAAGGATCTAAATGAGGCTCTAAAGGTTAAATATCTTAGTATAATGTCCTTGCAAACAAAATTTTATATCTATCGTCATTCTGGCATCACATTTTCTCCCCCTGACTTATCCCAATGACAGTTTTCTTCTCATCATTTTCTGGTTTAATGAATTTCTCACAGCACAATACTTTCATTGTCATTGCAGACCGAAAACAAGGAGGATATTGAAAAGTTTAGTAAAAGAACAGTAAAGGTTAGCTTGTAGAATGATTTGAATATTATGCCCAATAAATTCTGCAAGCGCTCTCTGACTATAGAAGTGGTTCTTAGTATAATTGGCTCCTTGATACATAAATATAGCCTCCATACGTAGTTGGAGGTAACTTTGAGCGGATAATTTCTGGAAAAAAGAAAAAAATAGAAAGAATTTGTATATCAGTCCTTACCAACAAATTTTTACCTTACCAAAAAGAAAAAGGAAAAACCTTGCAAATCAATATGAGTAGAGAATGTGCCCAACTGCCCATGATTAGAAAAATTATTTGGTGGAGATTCTCATTTGTTTAACCAATAAACTGATTAAATTAAATTTTGTCAAAATACAATAATACAATCAACTGCATTTTTTGGTTCCACTAAAGGGCATGGACCCTTTTCTCACTTTTAAGAAAATTAATTCCTCGAAAGACATCACTAGAAAGATACTTAGAGTTGCTAGGATAAGAAAAACCTTCTAGACTTGTCCTATTCTACATTAGATCTCATCAGTACTGTGTATGTACCGAAAATTGTGTCTGAATTTTTATCTGGTAGATGGAAACAACCTTGTTTCTCTAAGTCAATGGAAACCAAGAATTCAGCTTGACATCAACTTTGAAGTTCAATTAGTCAAATATGTCCTGTGACATTGGAGATATGTGTAATGCAACACTTCAGTTGTTGGTTTCTTGCTTTTTTTCCTTTTCAATTTTATAAGCTACAATGCTATACATTTGGAAGCAATTTTGGGACAATCACTTTTTACACAGGCTACAGAGCAACATTATGAAGACTGCAAAAAGCTTCTTAGACTTGTGGGAGTACCCGTGATTGAGGTGATGCGATAGAATAATTTCTTTAAATTTCTCTGCTTTCACGTGGTAATCTTTACACTAGTACTTTGGCTTGGGAAATCTTCAGTACCCTTTTCTTCTAGAGGAAAGATTAATTTGCTCCTTTGTCATTTTTCTGGTAACTCCTTAGGCTCCTTGTGAAGCAGAAGCACAGTGTGCCGCACTATGCAAAGCAGACAAAGTAAGTATATCGCGTGATTATGTGGTAAGACATAGTGCCATAAAATTCCTCGGAAACCGCAATGCATATTTTTCACGCCAGTATTGCCATAAAATTATTCGTAGAGATTTTTGTGAAATTTTAGACATCTATTTACATAGAAAGCTATGGGCTTTTCTTTTATAGAAAGAAGTTATTACTTCTGCATGCAGAGCACCTATAGGTTCATGACTTTAGACTGTACCCTGGACAAAAAAAGGATGCACTTCAACCTATGCGCTTATGCTGTGAGTGTTCCCAATGCACTTTTGAAATATTTCCATACTTTATTTGCATATCAGGTTTATGCTGTGGCCTCTGAGGACATGGATACCCTAGCTTTTGGAGCTCCACGGTTTATCCGCCATTTAATGGATCCAAGTTTCAAAAAGATCCCAGTGATGGAATTTGAAGTCTTGATGGTATTAAAAGATAACCTAGCTTTTGAACAATTCTAAGTGCACACTTTTCTGATTCTATGATATGTTACAGATTTTGGAGGAATTGAACCTCGCCATGGATCAATTTATAGATCTTTGCATTCTCTCTGGTTGTGATTACTGCGACAGCATAAGAGGTAATTGCTTGCTGATGGTGTTTGCTGTCTAGGGAATGGGACTTACTCATCTAGCTCTATACAAAAGCAAATAAAAACTGTATAAATTACGAAGCATGTTTTTGGTTATTATGAGAAAAAGGTTATCCCCTGAATTTGAAGTACATATTTTTGTCCAGATTAGGAGAAAAAATTTCACATATATGCCCTTTAATTGTGTATTGGCCCGTTATTAATTCATTGGATTAAGTAGAAAGTGTTTGTAGTGGTAGCGGCTGAATTTTGCTTTCGCTTCTGCTAAGAATTAGATAGAAAACTAACATTTGGATAACAGTTCCGGCTAATATTTAGCTCGTGTGGAGTTTGGGATTACATTTATATTTTGAAATATGTTATCACTGTCAATTCACCCAAACACGCATGTGCCAAATACCTTGTTTTACCCAGGCTAATATTCCCTTTTACGTTACAGTTGCACTGATGTCAGGATAGTTGAATGATTATTGTGTTTATCAGGTATTGGTGGAGTGACTGCTTTAAAACTAATTCGCCAACATGGCTCAATCGAGCGTATTCTGGAAAGTATTAATAAAGAAAGGTGCGTCATACATTTATTTTTAATAATTCTTTTTGGCAGCACTTACATTATGTTTTCCGGAGCTATCAATTTATCCATCCCAACAAGAGTTAAAGTTGAGTAGAATACAATCCAAAGATGTTTATTATTTCAACTTCCAATTTTGTATGTGATGTGATAATGAAGAATGACTCCAAAGGAGTTATAAAGAAAGTGGTTAAATAAGAAATACTATTGGAATAAAGAACTCTTTGAAGCAGGCCCTGGATCCTATTTGTATTCCTTTGATTTCTTTATTAATTAAGTTTTCCCTTTAAATTTTAATGAACTAGAGTTTGGTGCCCTTTTGAGATTCAACTCCGCTGGGTAGCTTAATAAACCGTGTGTAGCTAGTTTTATTATGTCTCGTCACTTTGCTAAGTGACTTCTTTGCTCCTTCCGTTGCTTTAGGCATGCTACTGTCCAACCATCAAAATAGTTGTGGGACTGATTCGAGTTTTGACCGACAATCCATTGAAGGAACGCGATCATACAACCGAGCCTGCATACATATATATTAAATGTTAGTTCATATTTAAACAATATATAATGAAAATCTTTTGTAAAAATTCACTTACCATCAGGTATTCAGGCCTATTGTGCATCCATCAAAGTATGTCTTTTTGTCATATTCAACATGCCGAACGAGCTCGCTAACCAAAAACTTGTGAGTATCAGCATCTCCTCACGCATACTCAAATCCTTGAGGGAGCAAAAACTTTGGGGTTGAATAATTACTAACCGAGAATAATATACAACTAAAAACTAGAAGAGTATACATTAACATAAAGTCATCTATACGCAGTTCATCTTTTTCAAGTTCCTCTATCATTCTTATCGACCTACTTATGTTTTTTGGGGGTTGCATCTTGCTTTCTTCCCTATTTATGATTTATTAAAGAATTCTCCGGCTGTTGATAAATGCATACTTCGACAATATGATTGTATACGCCACCTATGATATTATCTGACAGAATTTAATGTAAAATAATTATTAAGTCAATCTCTCTGAAAGATGGTTGAAGTGCATATATTTTGGTCGATCAACATTCAAGGACTATGAATAATTGTTTTACAAGTACGGTAAGTGCAATAAATCTCGCTTTTTTCATGATTATTTTCGTTTATGTGCATGTAGACTTTGAAATATTTTGTAATAAATTCTCTTCACGCAGATATCAAGTACCAGATGATTGGGCATATCAAGAGTCTCAAAGGCTCTTTAAAGAACCATCAGTTTTGACCAACGATGATCAACTTGAGCTAAAGTGGACTGATCCAGATGAAGAAGTGATTCGCACTGTCAAAAATCTTTAGATTGCTTTGGTTTCCTGTATTGCATTTTGATGGCGAATGACTCATTTTATTATTTCTTCTTTAGGGGCTGA
The DNA here is from genome assembly GCA_016081115.2 of Rehmannia glutinosa. Taxonomy (NCBI): domain Eukaryota; kingdom Viridiplantae; phylum Streptophyta; class Magnoliopsida; order Lamiales; family Orobanchaceae; genus Rehmannia; species Rehmannia glutinosa. Next base: position 92,809,665 of record CM071937.1, on the reverse strand, counting down.
TACGCTATTTGGTAAATGAAAATGCATTCAACAGAGACAGAGTAACTAAGGCAGAGTCACTGTTTCCCTACCATCAGAAATTATAAACCTTACCAAATTGTTGCTAATTCTGTAATTTTGATATATTTAGGCAATAGAAAAGATCAAGACTGCCAAGAACAAGTCGTCCCGGGGACGGTATTAGCAATTTAATGATAAAATTAAATTACTAGTTTACCACTAGATTTAGTACCATTTCCTCAAGCTATTTTTTTCTCAACAGGTTTGAATCATTCGTCAAACCAGTGGTTGGCACATTAGGACCTGCTGAAGGAAAGGTAAATTGTTTTTCCTTGTCATATATTCTTGCTGGTTGATAGCTGGATCAATCATTTCAATTTTGACAGTGTGGTAAAACCTGGATAATAAGCTCTTTTAAAAGGGTCGTTCATGTCAGTTTCCATTTGCTGTTGACTTGGTAATCTAGGTGGGATTTTGCGACTATTTATCGGTCTTTATTCCTGTGGTTTTATAAGTTTGTCTATTGGCTGCAGCTTACATATGATGCTCATATTATTACATGTGTTTCCTAAGGCTGTCCCGTTACCCAAAATTCATTTAGGGGTAAATTACAAAAACAATCCTAAGATTCGGTCTAATTACACAAAAAACAAAACAGTTATCTTTTAAAATTACAAATGCCTCTTTAAGGTATACTACAGACACTCCCTGGTGGTTTGTTATGCAAATACCCGTCAATGGTGCAATTTGTAAAATATAAGGGGATATTTGTAATTTTAAGATATATATTTTTGGTAAGATTAAACCTCAGTGATATATATTTGGTTTACCCGTCATTAAAAAGTGGATAAATAAGCTAAATGTTTATGAATGTATATGTTTATGCGTACTCGTCATCTAGAAACCTATCTCATTGCTCTATTGGGAAGTTAAATCAAACTCTGTTATCATTGCTCTCTACTAGATGTTTGGGTTTGGACTTCTAGTTTTTTCGCTTTACTATTTTTCATATATTCTCCTGCTGGAGAAGTTTACCCTCCAAAGACCATAAGATAATAGATCAATGAATCGCATGGGATGCTTTCTGTACTTGTAAATAACTCATCTCTAATTGGTTAAAATGACACATGGTATTGACCAACAGGGAAGTAGATGTGTTCTTGCAGTTCCAAAACCAGTAATGAAGCTTAACAAGTACTTTATTGGAGCATATTTTCATTCCAAGGCCATTGGCAGCATAGGCCTCTCATCTGTAGATCCGCGCTCGAATCAGTCGATGTTGTTTTCCAGAAACTTATGCTGTGGTGCATGAAGCTGAATAAGGTACGATCTACCTAGATCTGTAACTACTTTATACTTTAGTTAATTCACTTGATAGCAAACGAAATTGTTACAAGTAATTTTTGTTTGTGTAAAAAGATAACATTAGTTTACATGGGTCTCATGCCAGCAGTGGACTGCAAGTCTGCAAGTTCTAGCCTTTTAAGTGGTCTAGAAAGCGTTAGGCGTTAGTCGAGCGGCAGACTGGGGCCTAGCGCCAAGGCAGAGCCTGCACGGGTTAAGGTGGGACCTGGGTGAGATTAGGCGGGTCTAATCGGAAAATAACGTAAGTGGACAAGGGGGTCCTGGCGCCTGCCGCCTAGGGGGATTTTTAGAACAGTGAGCCTTTTGAATGGATACGATACTATATAAGAGGATGGTTGTTCATACTAAATAACTTGAGTTGTCAATAGGTTAATGAGAAAGTCGTGCTGGTCAGCATTTCTAGTAATAAATTACAGGGATAATTCCAAAAAAAAGGAAAAACCTGTACGTTTGGGGTAATTGCTAAAGAACCCAGAGAAGTTTCAGAATTAAAGAATCCCATTTGAGGTCTAATTCCGTCTTATATATTCACTCTAACCGTTAGTTGAACTGATGGAATTTGTTGACGTGTCATCAAATATTTTCCAATTATATCTCTCAGTTTTTCTAAATATTACAAATAGCTTACATTGTACAAATACATTCCCTCAACTTTTCTAAATATTACAAATACCCACACGAAAAGTTGTTCTATTTGTAATATTTGAAACGTTTAGGGATGTAATTGTAAAATATTTGACGACGTTGACAAATTCCATCAGGTTAACCAACGGTTACGGCAAAATGTAAGATGAAATTAAACCTCAAGAAGGTTTCTGTGATTTGAAACTTCACTAGGTTTTTTCATAATCACCCAAAGCCTTGGTTCTTTTTTTTTGTTATCTTTATATAATTATCCCTAAATCACTCGAGTGTCTATAGTTTAATGGGAAAGTCACACGTTAGCTGTTACAGGTGCGTTAATGGCTCATTTAGGATTATAATCTGAGTTTAAACCTACTGACATCTAGCTGTAGAACAAATCTGGCATCATGCTTTTCAATGGTTTTTTTTTTTCCCACTCATTGCCTCATAAATCACACCTTTCTGTTTTCTACATTTTGTTTTTGACTAACACTTGGGAGTATTTCTCAAAGAAGTGTCGAGGCATACTCCGACCTGCTTTTTCTTTTTTAGAATTGATTTCCCAACAGATTGTATGAAATGTGTAATAATTGTTTTGGTTGTGCAACTTAATGGCAGGACACTGCTGAGAAAACTGAGAAGAAAACTAGTCGTCAACGAGGAGACGAAGTTTTGATGGGGTAAGTAGTAGTTGAAGTCCTAAAGTTGGTAACTTTACTACCTGTATTAGACTTTTGATGCCCAGTTTATTCATAGCATCATAAGGCTCCTATAGTTCATGAAATATTTTTAAAGCTGATAAGATGTTATATCTTATTCGAAATTGTAATATGTTCGATATAAGTGTTTTTAGGGTCATGTCTCGGATTTTATGTTTTAAGGGCCCTATACAATCCCCCTTTTTCTGATTCTGCAAAAATTATAAAGGATAATTACAAAAATACCCTAAGGTTTAGTCTAATTACAAAAAACTGAGTTGTCTTTCAAAATGACAAATACCCCATTGACATTTGTTTCTCTTACAAATCGCCCCTCAACCTCAAGAGGAGAACCTCGAGGGAGTGTTTGTTACACTATATGGGGATATTTGTCATTTTGAAAGATAATGGGGTCTTTTTGTAATTAGGCTAAACCTCAGGGGTGTTTTTGCAATTATCCGAAAATTATGTATATAGTCCTCTGACAGGTTTTATAAGAAAAACTAAATGTTTCGTGCACACTTGTATGAAAAAAAAGTCGAATCAGACTCGAGGTAGCAACACACAGAGGATCAACACTCACCACAACAGTTAACATTACCTTCTATATCAAATTGATCCATATCTGATAGAGGTTGACAATATGTTCTTTCAAAATTGACTATTTGTTTCCCTCAAAAAAAAAATTGACTATTTGTCCCTATGTTAGAGGCGCTCCGGAAATGTCTGCGATCGAAATAGATAGTTCTGTGAACGAATGGATCATGTCAACTTGGAAAATGGTACGGTTTGGACAATTTATACGATTCATCACCGGCCTTGTGAAAAATCGTTAGATATGAATATGTTAGATACATGTGGCTCGATGGTTGAATCTCTCTCCAAAATCATTATTTTATTTTTACCGACGCACAAAGAAAATATTTTGTTGCGATCCATCTGTAAAATCATAATAATGAAAATAAGGAATTGGGGTGTTCTCTAATGCAAATAATATGATATGATTGATTATGAACTTTAATATAGAGACGTAGAGGCTTTTGGTGTCTTAAAATTTTCGAATAAAATCAGGAAATAAAGTAAGGCCCTGTGATCCCAATGATCATGGAATCTTTTGATCACTTGAGGTTGATTAATACTAAAAGGTAAGGCCCTGTGATCATGGGCTTATTGGGCCTGGTTCCTTTTTTCTGAATATTGTTTTTCTGAATATTGGGCCACACTCTTTGTGGCCTTTCCTCTCACGTTGAGTGTTTGGCTGGGAGAGGCCCTGTAGCCAGTGGGCTCACCTATGTAATTCTCCAATGTTTGATTTATAATTCGCATGTCCAAGTCTACCAGAAATTTCGCGTGCATTCCAAAATAAGGATCCGTTCGTCAGTTAGTAATGGAGGAAGAGTTACTCTTTTTTCTGCTTGTGAATATCCTATTAGAGCGCCTTCCAACTTCTACTAGGTCATAAACTAGATCCGAATCATTCTGAACGAGTCCATACGAAGTGATTTCATTTTTTTCATCGGGTCTGTTTTTGTGGATTCTTTGATCCGATTTCTTCAATGAACCGCTGCTATCTCTAAAGAAGCCCACCAACTACTCATCTCAAGAAAGGGAATATATAGTAAAACAATAACTTTCTTTCTCTTGCACCACACCACACTACAAGAAAATACCAGCTTACCTACGGAAAAATTTGCGGATGAGTATTAAGATAAATATTTACCACCATAATCTAAAACTGTTGGATTATAAATAAATTAAAAAAAGGTCATGTAGTCACACCCTGATATCATGGCTTTTTGGTTTATAAATATTTTTGAAAAATTATAAATAAATAAATAAAAACATGTTCGATTACGAGGTAACTGTAACAATGAGGCTTGTTGAACTTGAACATTTATTGTTTATCGATAAGAAGTTAGAATAAATGTACAATCATGAGAATTTCAAACTATAAAATGCAATTTACTATATTTTGTATATATATAATTGTCACAAAGCTTTGACACTGAGTAAGCATACTTGAGAAAAATGGAAATAATATCGTTTTTTTTTTCTTTTTTGGGAGTGGGTGGGATTGAGTAAGGAAAAAAAAAGGTCTAAGTACCACCGAACATTAATTTATTTACAAATCCGTATTATGAAAGACTAGTAGGTGATTATTTTGTATCACAACTTATAGTAAAAGTTACATTTAATATATACCAACCAATATTAGACAGCATTACAAAAGTTTGGTAGTAAAATTAACATTTGATTGCGTCAGATAACAACAGCTCTTAGATAGATGTAAACTGCTTGAATCAAGTCAAATAAAATGTTCATTAAGTTTGATTTATATTCAAATATAAATAAATTGAGCCGAGTTACAGATATCAATAAAATTTGGTTGGAAATTTGTTTAGTCGAAATTGCAACAAATTGAGTTTGGTTTGAAATTTTAACAAACAAGTTTCGAGTAGCTATATGTATTTTACATGTACATTATTATTTTCGTTGAGCAAGTTAAGATTTAGCTAAATTTTAAATTTTATCGAAGAAAAAAAGTATGAATACTTTGTGTTTTACACTTTACGAGTCGAAGTTTCAAGGAAGATTTAATGACAATCTTGAAAGTTAAATGTAAGCAGGGGCGTTTCCTTCTTGATAATGTGGGGGCTAATTTTTTATATATTTTCTTAAAATATTTAATTTAGTTTTAAATATTTATTTTTTATTGATTTAGCCCCAAAATATATACGACTAACTCCACGTAAGTATACATTTTCTCGACCTACTTAGTAACATAAAAAAATATATTATTTTAATGCATGTTCCAATTGTAGCTACCTAAATGTTGAAAGCTTAGTGTCGACAATAATATACGTTTGAAAAAAGAAATATTTGCAGAAAATACATGGTAAAACCTTAATTTATTGTTGGGAGCTATTCCAACACATTTTACGCAATTTTTTTCCCAAAACAATAGAAATATATTCATAAATCAAAACAAATTACACTATTGACTAGAAAATGGCCACCTCAAACAGACATAAATGTCGAGGCTTTTTTAACTCCGCAGGAGAGGAAAAATAATTGCTTTTCGAGGAGTAAAATAAGATTCAACTAAAAAAACAAAACACAAAATAGACTAAAACAAAGTACTCAGAAGGAGACTAAATCACTCCCAAAAAAAAGGAGGACTAGACATCGCTTAAGGAAAACCCACAAACCGGAACAAATTCGCCACAGCAGTAAGTCAAGCCTGCATCACACGCCTGCAAGACGTAAAACCATCGACCGCATACGAGTCCGCATATCAACCGGGAAAAAGACACAAAAAAACCATAACAAAAGCAAAGACAAATCTAAAAATATACAGAGAAGACCAAAATAACTGGGCAAAAAAAAAAAAATCGACCTCTCCCTCCCTCAAATCCCATCAATCACCAACACCACCTCCAAACACCATTTTCAAGCACATTCCAATTGAGCAACCTAACTGGTTGAAAGCTTAGTGTCAACCATAATATATATTTGGAAAAAGAAAATTTTGCAGAAAAACACATGGTAAAAGCTTAATTTATTGTTGGGAGCTATTCCACACATTTTACAAAATTGACTAAGTTAGAATTTGTCGAATTGTCTAACCCAATTAAATTGGTCCTTAATTGGAATTACATGGACCTTTGTTCTATTATTTTATTTATTTATTGTCGGACACCAAATCCCAAAGTCCTTACTGTGTATAATCCATTTCATCTCATTTGTAAAGTATGTAATCATTTTATACGAGAAAATTACATTTTTGTCCCATAAAATATGGGGCATGCAATTTTAGTCTCATGATTTTAAAACAGTCCCATTAGAATATTTTCGTTGTAAATTAAAATTAGTTCCGTTAAGTTTTCCGTTAATTTTCTTGCACTTTTGGTCCCCTCCTTAAAATTAAAAGATAATTGTAAATAAATATAAAATAAATTTAAATAAGTGTAAAACATAACAGTAACTTAAACATAGGTATAAAATAGTAAAAAATATTTATACAAGTCTATAATTTAAGACTAATCATAAAACAACTAAAAAATAAAACATTTAGTTACATAACTCTAAAATATAAGAATAAATATTGTTTTTATATTAATAATAAAAAATAATTCACAAATATTTAAGTAGTATTCTAAACAAATTGAACATTGTCCGCCTCTAGAATCAATCATGCAAATATGGACACATCTACCATATATACTAAAAGAAAAAACAAGTTGACACGTGTCATCACTTTATAAATTTTAGACATTTGTTAACTTCTCATCCTTCCAATTCCACACATAGTGGCTTCACATTTATCTATGTGGCAATTCTATTTATAAAATTAAAATATAACAAATTTAATGAAGATTCTAAAAAATAAGATATAATCCCAAAAAATAAAAGATTTGTTCACAATTAGCTTGGAAAAGATCAAATCTATCCGAATATATTTTTATTGAAAAATATTTTATTAGTTCACACTATATATTTTTGAATTTAAAAGATAAAAAAATTAACAGATAAAAAATAATCCAAAATTCGAGATTCTATTTATGCTATCTTATAAATTTGTGACACTAAAATTTTATCTTTGGACAAATTCCATTTAATACACAAGGGTGTTATTCTAGTAGATTAATAAAAAATCAACACATATATAAGTCATCAAAAGGACTTCGGAGACACACAAATGTAAAAATTCAATTTCTAGATCCTTAACAAGAACACATCAAATTAAAATCATCATTCAATCATAACTCTAAATTCTAATACACCAAACTCATAATATGAATAAATATTATAATACTAGAATCTTGTTGGGTCCAATCACGTGCACGGCACGGAGGGCCCCTCAATTCTGTCAAATAAATAGACCCAAAAAAACACCCTCAAGTTTAAAATAAAAAAATAATATAAAATAAATAATTATTTAATAGAGGGACTACAAATTCTTGGCTTATAAATAATCCAACCAACCAATTTCCTCAAAACCCACCTTTTTCTCTCCCAAAAAGAGTTCATCTCCTTTTGCTTATTATTACACCCTTTTTTCTTCTCATATTTATAAGCACAAAAACAAAAACATATATACTTATAAAATATAAGTTTTTTTTTTTTTTTTTTTTTTTAAGCCATGGCTAGTGGTGGTGTGTGTGGAGTGGTGGTAATGTTGGCTGTAGAGATGTTGAGCAGCAGAGTTTCTGCAGATCCAGACTTGCTTCAAGATCTCTGTGTTGCTGATCTCACTTCTGGTATTTATCCTTTTTTTTTTATTTAATATTTACTCTTTTTTTTTTCTTTTTCCTTTTTATAGTTTATCTTCTTTATGTGATCCTTATCGTATATGCTCTCAGTAATTTTGAGTTACTTTCATTTTTCTTTTTTTTTTCCTTTTTAAATTTTCATGCATATAGAATGAGATTTTCTATTCCACGTTTTTATTCAGAATATCACGTACGGTAGTATTACAATTATTTATATTCCACATTTTCACTGTATTGACTATCAGAGCCGTCCTAGGGGCGGTCGAGGCGCGCCGCCGCAAGGGCCCCTCCGGCGAGGGCCCCGCCCCAGATTTATTTTTATTTTATTTTATTCATCTTTAGTTGTTCCATTTCACTATTAGCATGATTTCTATCGATTTTTTTTTTTTATTTTGCTTAGGTTCTTTCTCAATTCTTTTTAATATTTAAGATATATTTAGATTTAGTTGTTTGATTTTCACCATTAACAAGGAGTTTATATATATATATATATATATTTTTTTTTTTCAGATTTTATTTTTATATAAATATTGAGGGCCCATTTTTTTATTTCCGCACTAGGCCCTTTAAAACGTAGGAACGGCCCCTGTTGACTATTGGATGAATGTTACGAGTACACGATAATATCGTTATCGTAACATGTGTAATTCATCAATCTGATGGAATAAAAAAGTGGATTAAGGATATGGAGAATATTCTTTTTAGAGTCTAATTGTTGCTGATCTCACTTCTGGTATTTATTCCCCATTTTTTTTCTTTTTCTTTTTTATAGTTTATCTTCTTTCAATGTATAAGACTCCAAGTCAACAAGATTTCTTGAAATGTGATCCTTATCATATTTGCTCCCACTAATTTTGGATTAAAAAAAAAAAATTGGGTTACTTTCATTTAATTTGTTTTGTTTTCAATTTTCTTGCTGCATTTTCAATACGTTAAGATTTCCTATTTCACGTTCTTATTTCAATAATGACGAATATCACGTATACATGATGATGTTATAATCGTTCTTATTCCACCGTATTATATCAATGTCACGAGTACACGATGTTATAATGGGGGAATTTTTAAAGTACCCACTATGGATAGTGGATATTGTTTTCTATCTATAGACATAAGAAAACTCTTTTTTACCCAATTTGACAAAAATGCCCCTCCTCTAATTTGAAGATTTTGAATTTTGAAACTAGTGCAATTAATGTTTTCCTTGAAAATCGTGTACACTTCCCTCCAAAGCCACACACCTATGTATAAAATCGTATAAACATATCGTGTCTATATCGTGCCAATCCCATGTACATATACATATACATATCGTGCCCAAAATCGTGTAAATATCATGCATATCACACATATCGTGCCAGTTTATATCGTGTCGATACATATTGTGCCTCATTTATTATTAGACACGTATCGTGCCTCATTTAAAATTGATGGAAAATGAGGCACGATATCAAATAAACGTTCATGCCTATACATATACATATTCCCATTCTAACTTTTTGCTTTAACTTTTGCTTTTAACAAGGTACCAAATATTGTGCCATATAGAGAAGATATCGTGCCTCCGGTTAAAATAGGCATGATATCGTGCCTAAATTTAATTGGCGCGATATCGTGCCTAAATTTAATTGATCGAGGCACGATATCGTGCTAATTTTGATCGAGGCACGATATATCGTGCTTAATTTTTAATCGATGCACGATATATATCGTGCCTAATTTTTAATCGAGACACGATATATCGTGCCTTTTTTATGTATATGTATATATTCTAAAAAATTGTCTATTAATTTTGAAAATTGTTTTAATAAAATTTAAAAATATTTGTAATTAATTAAAAACTGTCAAAAATCCACAAAATCATTTTAAAATCTAAATATTAAAATCTATAATTTATTTTAAAAATAAAAAAAGAATCAAAAAAATCTATAATTATTTTAAAATCTAAATATTAAAGATTATAATTTATTTTAAATATAAAAATTAAAAAATAAATAAACTTTTTTTAAACATTTGCCATTATCTAAAATATGGAAATTTATTTAAAAGTCTCAAAAATTGTTCAACACCATGAAAAGTGGATTAAAAATGAAAATTGTTGAAGGCTTTAAAAAAAAAAAAAAAAATCGATTTTTATAAAATACAAAAAGTGAGTAGAGAGAGGAAAAATAAAGAGATTGGGTCCCATCTACTTTTGCATTTAAAATTAAAGGGTATTTGAGTAAAAGAACCACAAAAGTGGGTAGAAAATTATGTTTTTATCCTAAATGTCAAAAAACTCTTGCACCTATTCCAAGTGGGTAATTTGCTATATTTGCTCATGTTATAATTGTAACAAGTGTCATTCATTAATATAGTGGAATATAGTGGATAATTTGTAAGTCCAAGCGCTACGATAATCTAGAGGGGGTGAATAGATTATCTCCATCTTTTCGATTTCGCCCTCTTTTAACAATCGAATGCTCAAACAAAATAATGAAGGTGCGGAATGTAAACAACACACGTCGATTTAAAGAGGTTCAACCCACCAGGGCCTAATCCTCTACCACCCCAAAGATATCCAGGGATGGATTTCGAAAAGAAAAAGAATTTTATTAATTACCACAATTAATACAAATTCAACTTACAACACCTTGAAGAGCACCACACTCTTCTTCAACACCACCTTTGAGATTACCACAATCTCACTTGAAGATTACCACAATCTCCAACGGCACCTTGTGAAGATTACCACAATCTTCACCCTTGAAGAGCACCACACTCTTCAACACCTCAACAAGAAGATTACCACAATCTTCTTACACCTAACACCTAGTTCACCCAAGTGTTTTTACCAAGAACACTCACGAGGATATCTTGTGTTTGAATGGCGACCACAAATTCAAGATTACAACTCGATAATTGATAATACAATAGAGTGCAAAGTGTAATCAAGAATAGCCACAGACCTCAAAGATGTGAAAGTGATAAGCTAGGCAATTTACAACAAGAATAATAAATATGAAAGACCAAGTGTTTGCTTGAAGTGTATCTTGTTGTATTGTATCTCAAATGTTGTATTGGTTGCTCCAAAACTTCCTCTATTTATAGGAGATGATTGATCAAGCATAGGCTCCTCTTGGGGATTGAAAATCTACAAAAAAATACAATTAAAATCAAGAATATAGTGTTAGAAATCAATCCCACATTTTAAGGAAAGTTTGTCTCATTGTCAAACGGTCATATTTTTCTTTGTCAATACACATGGGGCGGCCGGTCGCACAGAGATAAGAGTTAAAGAGAACACTTTGAAAAATACAACAGGCGACCGGTCGACGTAGGCTTCGACCGGTCGACCCTGTTTCAATAGGTCCCTCTTGTTTCAAAAATGCAAGGTTTTGTTCTGTTTCAAAACGAAACTTGCAGTGTACCTGGTCGACCCACGGCGGCCGTCGGACGGTCGACGCCGAGCGCACGGTCGACCGCTTGTTTTTCTTTCCGTCTCATTTTTGTTTCTAAAAACATCTTCGGGTATGGGTTGCCCTATAGGACACCTGGCCGTCGACGATGAGGCGTAAATATTGTCCAATTTTAGTGAAAATAAAACTCAAGAAATACTCAGAAAATTTAGTAAAAACATTTTAAACCGATCGGAAGTATTAGGACAACATTTAGAAACATCTTTGAGAGTGAAAACTCAACAACGTAAAATCATTAAAAGCGTTGTCCAATTTAGACGAAAATAAACTTTGAGAAAATACTCTAGGAAAATATTAAAATCATTTTAAATCATTTAGGAATATTTGGACAACCTTTAAAAACATTGTTTTGGTGATAAAATAAAATCATCAAAATTAAGATAAAAACATGTATCAAACAATCTCCCCTTTTTGATGATTACAAACCAAAACAATTTTTACATAAACTAAGAGAGCAATTTTAGAAATGATTTTCCGGTAAAAACATTTGACCGTTTGGAAGCAACCAAAATTTCCAAAAATATTAAAGCAACCAAGTAGGGAGTAAAAATTTTCAATAATAAGCACAAGCTCCCCTATCCACAAGCACATCAAGAATAATGTAAGAGCAATAATCCATAAGCTAAAAGCTTTAGCTTTTACAATTTGTTCAAGAGCTTATAAGCTCCCCTGTCACAAAACAACATTAAATAATAATATAAGTCCATCAAGCAACAATTGGACTAAAAATAAATCACAACTTATGACTTTTATGAGCCATAGCTTATAGCTTTTATGACAAGCTTTTATAAGCTTCTTTGAGCTAAGCGAGCCAATATCCCTGTTTTTCTCCCCTTTGGAATCATCAAAAAGAATGTTAGGATGGTGAACACATCATAGAAGTATATCAAAGTGCGCTAAAGAAATGGTTTATTAACCATTTAGCAATGTAGCTTAAAAACTAAGGAAAATGGGAGAAATGTATCATGATAAGTTCATACGCTCGTTTTGTTTCTCAAAACATGATCTCAATGAATATTGAAGTTTTGTGGAAGCGAGAGAATCATGTAGAAGTTGAAATTTTCATTGCGACATTTTAACAAACACCTTGTGTTCGTGAAAAATATAAGAGGTTGTATATAACCTTTGTAAATGGTTCAAGCCAAAAATTTTCATATCATCAATCAACCTCATTTCAAAGCTCAAAAAAAAACATATGCACCATATGCAATAATTTGTTTATCAATTAAGAAGCTCAAAGTAGATTCTCAAGGGTTCAACCCAATTGAGATAAGCTAAGAATGATCAAGGCATTACAAATGCCAAAAATTAGAGCAACCATCAAGTAATAAGTCATGCTTTCAACAATACATGTATCAAATGACCCAACATATTCAACTAAGTATAACAAAGCAATAAAAAAGCACTTTTACCATCAAGACTTCATACCAATTATCAAACAATGCTTTAGAGTATTTTTACCATCAAATACTCCATCAAAAATCATGATCATCCACAAGTCATTATCAACTTGCAATATTAACCCTTTTAAGAAAAAAACAAGCAAATATCATTAGTACAAATGAGTTTTACAAAAAAATTCATCAAAATACAAAATATCATTAATGAAAATGCTAGAAAGTAAAGGGGTGGGGTAACATCATTCCTCATCCGAGGAGAAGCAAGATCCGGGAATAAAGTCCTTGATGAATTTCTTTAACTTGCCAATTGACTTCTTCAAACTAGAATTTTCCTTTTTCACGACCCGGAGCTCTTTTCTAAGGAAGCCACATCTCTAAATGTTTCTCTTTCCACTTTGGCCATTCTCTCTTTGATATTTAGATCTTCAACATCCAACTCGTCTTCATCTCCTTCCTCATTTTCTTCTTCCCTAATTTCTTGTTCATTTCCCACATTTTCTTCTTCATTTTCCTCTTCATCCCCACATCATCTCCTTGTTCGTCAAACTCACCTCTTCCAATATTTTCAACCTCATTGTCATTAAAGAAATCATCCCGAGGTTGTTGTTGATGTCGGCACGTCCCCTAGCGGCTTTGGTAGGAACCCGTGGTAAATGTCGTCGCATTCTTACCATTTGTAGAATATTGGCATTATCAAAATCATTGTGACGAATTTCGGTATTCATTTCATTTTCCGGGTATCCCGATAAGTATAAGAGTCGGCAAATCAAATTTCCCAAGGTATATTTCTTCTTGGTAAGCTTTCTAGATTCTAACAAGCAATGTACAAAAATTGCCCCATAATTTACTCTTTCTCCTCGAACAATCTTATAGGTGAGAAAGAGTTCGAGATTACTTGGAAGTTTTACTTCCTTTCCACAAACACAATAGGAGCAAATGATAGATATAATCCGATAATTTGGCGGCATTGCCGAGTATGTCACTTCGGGATATACTCCTAAAAAGGTTTTCACATCATCTAAAGAGACACCGAAAATGTTATCATCCCAATGGGTGCAATTTACATTTACTACTCCATCATTAGGCACGTTAAAGTGATCACAAATATCGGCCAATGTCCATGAAAAATGCCTACCATTAACAAATGTGTGAAGTTCCAAAGGATTATCTATCGTAGCATCAACAATCCACATATTTGCATAGAAAAGTTTTATAAGCTCGTCATCATAGTGCAAACACGGATTATCCCAAAGTGAAACCCATCCTTGAATATCGAAGTAAGCTCTAATATCCGGAAATTCATCATGAAATGCTTGAAAACGAACCATACGAGTGCACGCAATTTTCTTATCATTCAATCCAATATTCTCATAATGTTCCTCCGCAAGTTTATTTAAAAATCGAAATCTATTAGCTCAGAGGAGGTTCGTAGAGGAGTGATAACTTACTTAGAGTCCCAATGAATGCTCGATTTTGAAACCCTGACTCTTAATTCGACAATCTCCTCTTGATGAGCCGATTTTGGTGGTTTCTTTGTAGAATATCATCTTGTTGGGGATTTGAAGAAGATTCACCCCTTTGCCTCCTTCTCCTCTTTTGAGGATTTCGTTGGTAGAATTTCTTGGAGGTGCCATATATGTAAGATTCTTGCAAAAAGAAGTGAATTAGCAAGAAAAATTTCAAAAATTGATGAAGAATTGAAGATTTTAAAGAAAGGGGTGTAATACGATAAGGGTTTGGGGGATTTTTTTCTTCTTTGCGAAATGAAGAAAATGAATGTTATAAGTGAAAAATAACCCTGGGCGACCGGTCGAGGTGGGGTGCGGCCGAGGTGCGAGGTGCGGGCCGCCGTCGCCCGCGTATGATGGCCCCAGTGATTTTTCTTTCTCCCGCATTTTTCCAAAATTCGATTTTCCACCCCAAAAGTTTTAAAACTTTGCAAAAATATAATTTTGGACTATGTCCAACAAATATGGGTTTTGGAAAAAACATATAAATGATAAAATCGAGACTAAACACGTAGTGCCTTTTAAAAGAAAATATTTGCAAGTTCAATTTGGGGCACTTAAGGGTCAAAATGAATTATCTTGAAAGATATGTGCATAATATCGAGTTTAGAGAAAAATACGAGTAGACATACCTCGATGGTTTAAGAAACTTGATGACGTAATGAGTATGAAATATGTATCCTACACAATTCTTAGACAACATTTGCATAGAAAATTCAAGTGTAGGCAAATAATATGAGATAAAAAGAGCTTATGCTATAAGATTTCATAAGAGATAATAAGCCACATAAGTCTAATGAAAAGCTCAAGAGTTTTAGAAAATCATGCAAGGTCTCTTTTTTTAAAAAAATTGAAACACATAAATATATAAGAGACCTATTTTTTAAAAAATAAATACTTGAAAATTCATTTTGCAATTAAGACACAATTAAAAGTATGCATAGATAAAAATTGCATATACAAATGGGGAGATACGGTTTACCAATTCGCCAAGTTTCCACGGGTTGTGTCTTTCCCATTGTTGATGATGATATCTTCCCATTTGGAAGTCACTTTGTTGATGATGACTTCTTTGGTTACTCCATTTCCAAGGTTGGTTACCTTCCCATTGTTGATGGTCTCTTCTTCTTTGAAAATCATCTTGTTGATGATGTCTTTGCCATTTCAAGGATTGTGTTCTTCCCATTTTTGATTATATCCTCTTCTTGAAATTGGCTTTTTTAAAAATAGTTTCTCCTTCTTTGATCAAATGAAACGGTCATTTGATGTCTTCGTGCGGTATAACTTTTCTTCGATCATTATTTCAGGGTACCTAATATGACATTGTTTTGTGGTACCCTCATGTGTTTGGGTCCTTTAGGATTAGCTTTGAGACTTTTAGGTCTCCAACAATAATTAGAGCTATTTCTAGCCCGACAAGTATTTACCGTATGACCCTTTTTACCGCAATAAAAGCATGTAATAATTCTAGGAGCATAATGACCAACGTCTTAGAGACTTGATTCTTTTTCATGTGATTGACACCCCTTGGGCTTATGATCAAGTTCTAGTTTAGAATTATCACAACAATCAATAATATTGGTCATTCTATCTAAGACTCAAGTTGGATTTAGATAAATCATTTTTCAAGCAATTTATATCCTCAACAAGAGTATTATTTTCTTTCTCAAGGTTTCTAACCTTGTCAAGAGTGGTGGTGTGAGCACATGATAGTGATTCATAGAAGTAAACAAACTATCCTTATCATTTTTCAAAATATTGAATTCCTTTTTCAAATTTTTGTATTTAACAAGTAAGCTTTGGAATTCATTTTGAAGTTCATCATAATCATTTTGTAAATCACTATAATCATTTTGAATGACAATATCATAAGAAGTAGAGGGTTCAAGACATACCTCATTTTCTTCATTGATGCCCGTATAAAACAATATTCAACTTCTTCATAATTGGAAGTTGTAGGAGGCTTATTCCTTAGATTTGAGCTTGTATGATCTTGAGAAGTAGATGCTTTTGTTTGACTCCTTTCATTTGCAAATACTCCATAGATGGCTTCTAATTTTTGCCATACTCCATGTGCCGATTTTATTCTACAATATGTTCATATTCTAAATTAGTAAATGAACAATATAAAATATTTAAAGCCTTAGTTTAAGGAGATGAATTTCTTTTCTTCATCATTGAGCTTTTTGAAGCCTTTTGAGGTGTATGGTGTATCTTTCGTCGGAATGGATTCTCCATTAATGACGGTGTTCCAAATGTCGAACCCGCAACCTTGTAGATAGCATTCCATTCTTTCTTTCCAAAAATTAAAATTCTTGGAATCAAATAGTGGTGGCTTGGTGGTGGAGGTGCGGATAGATGAGCCGTTCGTAGCCGTTGATCGTTTCTCTTCACTCGCGATGTGAAACGAGCTTGCCAAAGAGTTTGGCTCGATACCACTTGTAAGTCCAAGCGGCTACGATAATCTGCAGAGGGGGTGAATAGATTATCTCCATCTTTTCGATTTCGCCCTCTTTTAACAATCGAATGCTCAAACAAAATAATGAAGGTGCGGAATGTAAACAACACACGTCGATTTAAAGAGGTTCAACCCACCTAGGGCCTAATCTCTACCACCCCAAAGATATCAGGGATGGATTTCGAAAAGAAAAAGAATTTTATTAATTACCACAATTAATACAAATTCAACTTACAACACCTTGAAGAGCACCACACTCTTCTTCAACACCACCTTTGAGATTACCACAATCTCACTCAAGATTACCACAATCTCCAACGGCACCTTGTGAAGATTACCACAATCTTCACCCTTGAAGAGCACCACACTCTTCAACACCTCAACAAGAAGATTACCACAATCTTCTTACACCTAACACCTAGTTCACCCCAGTGTGTTCTTACCACAAGAACACTCACAAGGATATCTTGTGTTTGAATGGCGACCACAAATTCAAGATTACAACTCGATAATTGATAATACAATAGAGTGCAAAGTGTAATCAAGAATAGCCAGACCTCAAAGATGTGAAAGTGATAAGCTAGGCAATTTACAACAAGAATAATAAATATGAAAGACCAAGTGTTTGCTTGAAGTGTATCTTGTTGTATCTTTGTATCTCAAATGTTGTATTGGTTGCTCCAAAACTTCCTCTATTTATAGGAGATGATTGATCAAGCATAGGCTCCTCTTGGGGATTGAAAATCTACAAAAAATACAATTAAAATCAAGAATATAGCTGTTAGAAATCAATCCCACATTTTAAGGAAAGTTTGTAATCATTCGTCAAACGGTCATATTTTTTTTGTCGATACACGAGGCGACCAGGTCGCACGAGAGATAAGAGTTAAAGAGAACACTTTGAAAAATACAACAGATGGCCGAGCGACGAGGCCGGCAGGTCGACCCTGTTTCAACAGGTCCCTCTTGTTTCAAAAATGCAAGGTTTTGTTCTGTTTCAAAAACGAAACTTGCAGGAAACCGGCCGACTGGGCGGCCGAGGTCGGCCGACGCCGTCGGCGCCCGAGCGGCCGGTCGACTGCTTGTTTTTCTTTCCGTCTCATTTTTGTTTCTAAAAACATCTTGGTATGGGTTGCCTATGTTAGGCGGCCTGGTCGACACATGAGAATGAAATATTGTCCAATTTTAGTCGAAAATAAAACTCAAGAAATACTCAGAAAATTTAGTAAAAACATTTTAAACCGATCGGAAGTATTAGGACAACATTTAGAAACATCTTTTGAGAGTGAAAACTCAACAACGTAAAATCATTAAAAGCGTTGTCCAATTTAGACGAAAATAAACTTTGAGAAAATACTCAGGAAAATATTAAAATCATTTTAAATCATTTAGGAATATTTGGACAACCTTTAAAAACATTGTTTTGGTGATAAAATAAAATCATCAAAATTAAGATAAAAACATGTATCAAACATAATTTGCTATATTTGCTCATGTTTTTTAATAGACAATTTTTTAGAATATGTACATATACATAAAAAAGGCACGACAATTAAAATTAGGCACGATATATCGTGCCTCGTCAAAATTAGGCACGATATCGTGCTTGTGCCAAAATATAGGCACGATATCGTGCCTCAGTCAATTAAATTTAGGCACGATATCGTGCCTATTTTAACTGGAGGCACGATATCTTCTCTATATTGGCACGATATTTGGTACCTTGTTAAATCAAAAAGTTAAAGCAAAAAGTTAAAGCAAAAGTTGAAGTAAAAAGTTAAAGCAAAAAGTTAGAATGGGAATATGTATATGTATAGGCACCAACGTTTATTTGATATTGTGCCTCATTTTCAGTCAATTTTAAATGAGACACGATATCGTGTCTAATATTAAATGAGGCACGATATGTATCGACACGATATAAACTGGCACGATATGCGTGATATGGATGATATTTACACGATTTTGGGCACGATATGTATATGTATATGTACATGGGGTTGACACGATATAGGCACGATATGTTTATACGATTTTATACATAGGTGTGTGGCTTTGGAGGGAAGTGTACACGATTTTCAAGGAAAACATTAATTGCACGGTTTCAAAATTCAAAATCTTCAAATTAAAGGAGGGGTATTTTTGTCAAATTGGGTAAAAAAGAGTTTTCTTATATCTACATGGATAGAAAACAATATTCCTTATTCATAGTGGGTACTTTAAAAATTCCCATAAAAAATAGAATATGAATATGGAATAGGTGATATTGACTCAATATTCTTTTTAGAGTTCTAATTGTTAAATAGTTTCATTGAATTATATGATATATATGGTGGATATTGATTTGCATTAATGCTCTAAATTAGTCCCACAGACCCCAACTACTCTTCACTTCAATTCAACTCCGTTCTCAAATTTCCAAATTTTGGGTGTGCAAATTAAATTTTACTTTTCTGTTACCTCAAAATATTTAATTGATATGCATATATAATTTCTTCTCTTTTACATCATTAGCTCTTAAACTAATTTCTAGTGTTTCTTGCATTTAAAATTATTTAGAAAGATAATTACAAAAACTACTCGAGGTTTAGCCTAATTACAAAGAACTCAATTTATCTCCTAAAATTACAAACACCCCTTAAAGTATTTCAAATAGCTCCATAAAGTTTTTAATATACCTAAAAACTACCTTCCTGCCTCCTGGGACCTGGAGGTAGAGTTGTCAAACTGACTGGCAACCAAGCCAAAAGCGAAAACTGGGTCAGCCAAGTAGGGACTGGGCCGTTATTTTTGAAGTTGATCGACCCAGTCTACTTAAAAATACACTTAAAATTCTGGCCAATAGTATGAGATCGATTTTTGGGCGAATGGATTGGGCTTCCAAGAACACAACCAGTCTGGTCTTTTAAAATTTGAACCGAAATTGACAGCTATACTTGTAAAAAGAAAAAAAAAAAAAAAAAAAAGAAAAATGTCAATAGGTTTCCGCAATTTTGAAAATAATTGGTTTTCTTTAATTAGACTAAATATGAGGGGTTATTTTTTAATTAACCATAAGTACTATTATTTGTTTTGTTTCTTATCATGCAAGTAACATCAGTTTTATTTCTCTCTGTGTGTGTGTGTGAAATTTAAACAAACAGCTGCGAAGGTAAACGGATTCACCTGCAAATCAAACGTGACGGCGGAGGACTTCTTCTTCGCCGGCCTAGCCAACCCCGGCGCCACCAACACCACTGCCGGATCAATCGTCACCGGCGCCAACGTCGAGAAAATCCCCGGCCTAAACACCCTCGGCGTTTCCCTCTCCCGAATCGACTACGCCGCCGGCGGCCTCAATCCGCCGCACACACACCCACGCGCCACCGAGATCGTCTTCGTTCTCGAAGGCGAGCTCGACGTCGGCTTCGTCACCACCGCCAACGTCCTCATCTCCAGATCTATCAAAAAGGGGGAGATCTTCGTTTTCCCCAAAGGTCTCGTCCACTTCCAGAAGAACAACGGGAAATCCCCCGCCGCCGTCATCTCCGCCTTCAATAGCCAGCTCCCCGGGACCCAATCGATCGGCGCCGCCTTGTTCGCGGCCACGCCGGCCGTGCCGGATGATGTTCTGACAAAGTCGTTTCGTGTGGGGACCAAAGAGGTTGAGAAAATGAAGTCCAAGTTCGCTGCACCCAAGAAATGAGAGAATTAATTAATTATTAAACTTTTAAATTTGTGATTATTGAGAATTACTAATTGAAAATTTTAAGGGTTTTGAGGGTGAAATAATAATTTTCATTATTTTCATATACAGTTGGGAAAAAAATTATGTTGGGAACTTGTAACACGAGAGATTTCTTGTTTTTTTATCATGTGGTCATAAATAAAATTGAAAAATAAATCATATTGTTGTTATGGAGATAATTGGATTTTTCCCATTTTGAAAGAAAGCAATATGGTTGATATATTATAATTCCAAATATTGATATTTACCCCGTTAGAAATCATGTATAATAGAACCTTGATAATTTATACTCAATTAAATATTAGTCTCGCTTAAATAATACTTTAAGTTGTTTGGACTTGAACAACATCTTTGAAATAATATGTTAAATGTATTAGATAATATATATACGAGAATTCATATAGACCACATGTAATATATAAATTAATTACTCCTAACTATATAGTAAATTTATAATTAATATATGAAAATTTCATAAAAAATGACTCAGTTATCATTTGTGTCTTGTCAAAATTGATGCCACTTTAAATCTTTATCTCCTTTTTTGTTTTAGTTTTTGAGGTGATTTTCTCATATCTCAACAAAATGGCACATTGAATAAGTATGCATTGTAAGCTGAACAATGTACCATGTATTAATTAAGCAGAAGGGCGGAGGGAATAAAAAGGGGTGGGTCGTCTGGAAACGGGGTGGCGATACATCTGCGGAAATCATATAAATTATAAGTAAAAAAATTTTAAAAAAAATTCTAGGGTAAATTTTTTTTTTAAAAAAAAAATGGGGGCGGGGCCCCGAGTGGCCCCCTCCCTCCGCCCTTGATTAAGCATATAATTCTTTCAAATTCCTAGCCATTTTTATTCTCTATCTTCTTTCTCTTTTTTCTTCCCACATCCTCCATACTCATCCTACTATGGAGGATGATATAAGTAAATTTTCATTGCTTTTAACATAAATAAATTTGTCCCTAATAGGTGGTTTTTATTTGTCTTCCATAGGTGTATTTAATTGTCCTCGATAGGTGACTTTTCTTTTAAGATAATAAGTTTGTCCCATATGTGGATTATGTTTAAAAGATCAGATGAGCCATTACCCGAGAATACGTGACATAAGCGAGATCATCTTTGTTACGTGTTTTGTCCAGCGCATCCGCTATGAAATTCTGATTCTATAGATAGGTTAGATCTAGTTAGGTTTAAAAATTTTGTTTTAGATCTATATAAGTTCATAATCTTGCTCGGCTTTACATTTTGTTTTACACTTTTTATTGTACGAGTTGTAAGTTTCTTCTAATGAATAAACGAAATTCATTTTGATTCAGTTTTTCAAAAAAAAAAAAAAAAATTCATTTTGATTCTCAGAAAAAAATAAGCAGATAAATCATACTTTGATAGATAATTAAGTTATCAGTTAATCTATTTATTAATAGATTATTAATTTATCATACTAAATTAATAGATTTTTGGAAAGAGTTCAAATGTATTTTGGAGGATTCATGAAGTGTATACTTACGAAACATTTTCTTTAAGGTTTCCCCTAAGTGAATATTATTAGTCGCAGTGTCTGATATTAATTTGATTTCAGTTTCCAAAAACACTAAACCTGGTAAAAGTGAAACCAAATTGCAGCCAAATACAACCTTAAATTTTTTTTTTTTCAAGTTTAAATTATACAAAGAGCCTGAACATTTATTTGTTATAATATTTCATTGATTGTCAATATTTGGTTCAACAACTAAAAAAACAATCAAGATTGATCACTTGTATTAAAAGCAATTACATTGTCAAGAGAAAAAGACATAATAAATTGGCATAGTTTTTATAAAAGTAAGTAGATTAGATAGGAGGTTCTGTTCAACAAATCGCCCATTATTGAAGATGATGTGATCATTATATAAAGCCAAAAGCAGGTGAATTATCAAATCTGTCTCATTGATCTTACCTATTTTTGCTTAATTGTTACACCTAAAACAGTATTTTTAACTCTTAAGCTTATTATGAATATTTTCAACAAAGCATGTATTACTCAATGTTCTAAAAAGCTCTAGTCGGAGCGCAGATTTGGGCCAAGCGCCTAAGCGGAGTTTGGGTGGAACCTAGGCAAAGTTGGGCAGACCCTAATCGGAAGAATAATCAAGGCGGACAAAAAGGGCAAGGACTAATCGGGACTAGACAGAAAATTTTAGAACAATGCTATTACTCCTATTCATCTACCATTTCAAAAGTCAAAAAATTCTCCAATTCCATGTTGCATATTATATTCCTTTGAATCTCATCCTAGAGATAATTACAAAAACTACCCTAAAGTTCACCCTAATTAAAAAAAACAAAAAAACTTCAATTATCTTTCAAAATTACAAATACCTTTACCTAACACATACAACATGCCCCCTTTTGATGCCCTCTTGAGGTTGCAATTCTGTAAACTTAAAAGTTAAAACAAATGTCAGTGCCTGCGGTTTAAGTGCAAAATTAGTCCCGTAACTATAGGAGATTCGTCAAGGACTGAAACTAACACGTCAAGAAAGTACAAAACTAAGATTGTCAACCCCTGGACTAAAAATGCAATTAAGCCAAACGCACGCCAAGTGTATATATTCAGGCAAAATATATACTTCACGCACATGAACTACGAAATGAAACAGCATGAAACATAGAATTCAACTTGCAAAAAACCGATAAAAGTTTTTAACCTAATCGTACAACACAAACACAAACACAAACACAAGTTCATATATTACAACATGGCTTTGCCGCAAAAACAGACCAAAGTGAGAAAGGGCACACACACACACAAGCCTTTATAGTTTCTCTATACCTCGACCCGATTATTAGTACAGTCATGCGTTGGCCTTGTTAGAGATGGCGAGTTCAACGGAGATGATGAAACTTGATCGTCCCGCCTCCCTCAGATACTGAACGTCGCCGTTCATAAGCTTCACCAGTTTTCGACTGATGAAAAGGCTGATGCCGTCCTCAGATGCATCCGCCTCATCGCCAAACATTTGGTTCAGCAATTCTTGTGGTACTCCACCACCATGTGTTATCCTGCATTTACATGGTCATATATGGTCGAATATGAAAAAATTAACCAAAATTACAAACAATAAATATATTTCACGACAACTTCATCGGTGCGTACTACTCGGACATATGATAAGAAAATATCATACTATTTATCAGAATCTTACTATGAATGCCTACTATTGTCCACTAGCAAAACTCCGTCGAAATATTTGGTGTGTGATCGTTGTATGTGTGTGTACTAAGAGATAATTATTAGATAATAAAACAGGGATAATTACAAAAATTACATCCAGGTTTAGCCTAATTACAAAAAAATCCAATTATCTTTTAAAATTATAAATTTCCCTTTGACATTTGTTTCTATTTTACAAATTGAACCTCGAGGAGGAATATTTATTAGGTAAATACAAATTGTAATTTTGAAAGATAGCTGGGTATTTTTATAATTAGGCTAAACCTCACGGGTAGCTTTTGAGATTATCCCTATAGCCTTATAACATATTGGCACATCAATACTCACACTTAAAATGGAATAATTTCACAAAAATCTTTAAATCATATAATTTGAAGTGATTACTGCTGATAATAATTCAAGCTCACCAATCTTAACTTTATAAAACCCGCAAGACTAACTAGTTGAGATACAGTGTAATACAAAATCAAATCTTGAGATATAATGTAATACAAAATCAAATCTCAATGGGACTGTAATTTTCAAAAATCTCTGGTTTTTTTGTAATTACTGCAAACCTCAGGGTAGTTTTTGTAACTATCCTTAACTATATTCCTTCACATGTCAGCTAATCAATGTTTAATGCTAGCGCAGGAAAAATAAAAGCAGTACTTGCGATTATTGTACCTGAATTCCAAATGGCCGAGCTGAACGGATTCCCCTATAGAATTTTTAGCTAAGGTGGCAGCAACGCCAAGCTGGCCTCCTCTCGGCGTGGAATTAACTGAACGAGCAAGAAAGCAGCTAGAACCTGCTGAAGCCTCAAACTGTCCCCGTGCAGCGTCTCATTAGAGAGATTTGGATCCAAATTATCGACTATCATGATACCCTTCCCATTGCTCTTCATCATCACTTGACTAATTGAAGCAATCAAGACCTCGTGCAGCTTAAACTCCACCATCTCCAGATCCAAGTACCTGAAAGGAGACAACAGAAAATGTCGTTGAATAAAGTTTTGGTAACTCAATTTGTTGAAGAATCAAAAAACCTAAACCCTAAACTAATAATAAGAATAAGAATAATTTTTCAAAAAAAAAAATAAGAATAAGAATAAGGGATGATTACAAATAACCCCCTGAGGTTCGGGCTAATTACAAAAAAAAAGACCAGAGGTTTTTGAAAATTAAAAACAAAACTCTTGAGGTTTGATTCCGTCTTATTTTTTTACAAAATGAAAAAAAAGACTGAGGTTCGGATAGTTACAAAAAAATCTAGAGATGTTTCAAAATTACAAAAAGCCCTGTCATGTTTGATTATGTCTTAAATTTAAAGGGTTTTTAAAAGCTTTTGTTTGCTTATGAAGGGGGACAATGCAAGACGGAATCAAACCTCAATGGTTTTTTGTAATTTTCAAAAAACTCTGGAGTTTTTTGTAATTAGCCCAAACCTCAGGGTCATTTTTGTAATTACCCTATAAAGATTAAATTTCTTTAAACTCAGTTAAGTAAAGTTTCACTTTACCCTTCAATTATATGATCAAGATCTGTATCGTCCAGAATTTTGTTTAGCTGAAGTTGACAGTGAAGACTAGTGCGCAGAAGATTTTTCTGCTCATCGTCCAGGTCCGTTCCTTCCATCATCTTCCGAGAAAATATAATCCCCGAAAGAGGATTCTTTATCTCCCTCCTAATGTAAGCCAAAACCCTCAATCTCTTCGACGCGGTTTGCTCCGATATTCGTTGAACATGAAGTGCTTGTTGGAGCTCCTGACTCGCGAGCTGCAAGAAACAGAATAGCCCCGTCACAGCACCCTCACCGTCCAATTTCTTGCTGACACAGAGCAAACACTCCACGTATTTCCCGTTTCTCGAGAAAAACCCGAACGGTATTTTTCCAGATTCTTGGCCCGCGGTCGTCACCGCGTTGTTGAGCACAATACCGAGGTTCACGTAAGCCTCTTGATTCTTGAGACGACAGCAAGCTTTATTTATCCCGAAGACTTCGCCCAGAAGCATTTTATCGATCACGTCGTCTCGGCGCCACCCGGATAATTTAGTCATAGCTGCGTTCCACTCGGAGCACCAGCCGAACTCGTCTGTCCCGAAAATAGGAGGGATTAATGGGTTGGGATTTTGGACGATGGCTCGGTAATCTCCTTCGATTCTCGTGAACTTGTCCATCATGCTCTTCTGGGTCGTTATATCCTGTGCGATGAAACATACTCCCACGACGCTCTCCTTGACGTCCCTGCTCGCGCAAGCGTTCACGATTAAGCTGATCGGACCAGACTCGCTCCTCAGCCCATGGGTTTTGATCTCAAATTGCACGTTCCGTTCTTCTTTCCCTAATCGAAAATGAAAATTGGTTTATGCATTAGCAGAAACAACACAAATCTATGTTTGAGAAAAATAAGGGGAAATAAAGAAAGGACAAACATCTTTTCAATGAACATCATGCAGCATATACAATATTCAACAGGCATATTATTATCGGGTTAATTACAAAAAAATACCCTCGAGTTTCAGTCTAATTACACACACAAAAAAACATTGTCTTTGAAAATTACAAATACCCCCTTGATATTTGTTTCTGTTTTACAAATTGCATGGGGTGTTTGTAATATCTTAAGGGGGTATTTGCATTTTTAAAAGATAATTGGATTATTTAGTAATTAGGCTAAACCTCAGGGCAGGGTTTTATAATTCACCCTTTAGTACCATCCAAGAGTAGAGTTTCACATCCCATTCAAAAACATACCTTGTACTGCCAATTCCAACATCTTACTCACTGTATCAGCCGACGAATCCTCAACAAGCGCGAGAAAATGCCGGCCAATCGCACTATCAACCGAAAGACCAGTTAAATCAGCAATTTTAGTATTCCAGCCATTCACAAGACCGTCTACATCAACTGCAAAGATAGGCACCGACGCAGTTTCAATCAATCGAACCATCTCAGACGTCACCGCCTCAAGCTCCTGTATACCGTCGATCTGCAGGTCATTAAGCCTTGCGTGAATTTCTCTGCCGTCCAAATCCTTGTCCTCGCCCTCTTTAAATGCGTTTCTTAGAATAAGTTGCAACGAATGGATCGCGTCCATCTCGTAATCCTTCCAAGGCAAACTACGAGTCTTCACAACCTCCAAGAACGCTTTAAACGACGACCTAGGATGCATTTTCCTACCGTCATCCTTTTCGCCCGGTTCGTGTTTCGCGCCACCCCAACGAATTTCCGCAGCCGTGTGTGACCTAAACCAGAAAAGCCAATCCGTATCGGTTATTCTTACGGCCGCCATTCCACAGACGGCGTCCCCGAGAGCCAGAGCCCCCGGAAAACCCGCATCGTATAAACTATCCGTACTCAAACCCGTCGAGTCACGGTGGTACTCATCGAGCCACGAAACTATATCGCGAATTTGAAAATCGCTCGGGGTTAACCCCATCCGATACTTTTTACTCTTGTATAATAAAACCGCACCATCGCATTTCACGAGATCCATCACGTTGGGGCTCTGGGACACGATACCTAACGGCGCGTCCCGTAAGAGCATATCGCACAAGAGCGTCTGAGTCCGGAGAATATTCTTCTCTGTCATCTGATTCTCCAATTCCAACTCCTTGTTCACGTGGATCGCAAACACCTGCGCGAGAAACTCGCACGCGTACCGGAGAGGAAATGGGACGAATCTCGGAGTCGTATTATGGCAAACGACTAATCCCCAAAGCCGTTTTCGCTTCTCCGGATGTTGTTCATCATTTCCCTCTTCGTTCCCCTCGTTCACCACGACTGACATCACCAAAGACGCGATCGAGTTCATATTCTCCATATACTGTAGATGGCAACTATGCGGGGCACGGAGTGTCGAGCCGCACAACGTGAGATCTAATGCAAGATTCCCATCTTGAACCACTTTCACATGATTCGCTCGACAATCACATATCATCCTCACCTTGTTCTTCATGAATAAAAATCGGGCCGCCTGTGGGATATCCGTAGCGGGATAATGCAACCCGGCATATGGCTCGAGGCCTGGCTTCGTGATCTCGGTAAAAACCTCGCCATGATCGTCATCGTGAAATTTATATATCATCACCCTATCATAACCGGTAAGTTCGAAAACTTCTTGCACCATCGTATCACAGAGCCTCTCCATGCTCCCACTCGGTAAAGATTGCAAACGTGTAATCGCTTTAGCCGCAAGCTTATAAGACTGTAAAGCCCCGGCAGCAGTCATCGGGACCTCATGAGGCTTCACAGGCTCAAAGTCAATAATTAAACTACCAGTGACTCGGTGTATTATAGCGTAAAATGGCTTTCCGGAAGTTTTACAGTGAACTAAAATCGGGTTTAACAGAGAAACCTCACCGAACCCCAAAGCCTTCTGTAATGCTGCAGCACTAGGAGCAGTAAAAATAGTTCTGATCTCAGATCCGATCCCGAGAATCGGATGGTCACCAACGCTCGGGACAGCATGGCTCACCATTGTCAGCATTTCGGGAGCGTTTTCGCTATAAGCGATCACTCTGAACGTTTTCTCATCGAGGGCTAATAAACACCCGAACGGTTGGATAAACTTGCCTTTCTGAATTTGATGGAGGTATGCAGTAGTGACTTTGTCGGACCTAGGTCTTGGTTCTCCAGTAGCAACATTTGTGACACGAACCGAGCTGGAGTAGTCGAATGAACTGCCTGATTCTTCGAAATCAGCATGGAGCTTCGCGTCTATGGATGTCTGTGCGATTATTCGGGCGCTATGTCTCGATCTAGCAGAGTTTGTAGAAGACTGACCAGGTTGTGCAGACGACATTTTTTCTTAACAAAAATCTGAACAAGAGAGAAAACAACAAATATGGTTTAAGGAAAAAAATGATCAATTCTTAACTTTAATAAGAAAAGTACTTCCTGCTTTAAAATTCAAACATCACTGATCTATATACAACCTATAACAGCAGAAAACAGAGTATTTCCATAATATACTCTATACATCAGTACCAAAAACCCATCAACAGCATTCTATTAATAGGAATTTTAATACATCAACTTTCACAAAACTAAGACAGTGGTACGGATGAGATCTTCTATTGCAAAAGGGCATTTCATCGACTATTTCACGGATGATTGACACGTCTATAAAAGTTACCATATGAAATACCCACAATTTAGGCTTATTTATGCTTCAAACGTAATATGGTAACTTTTATAGACGTGTCAATCATCCGTGCGCGGAATAAAAGATAGAAACACCTTTTTGCAACAGAAGATCTCATCCAACAATGGTAAAAATTATCAAATCAATATTATCATCTACTACCAAGCATCAACAAATTGGCTTTCATTTTGCAGGATATTCAAAGTTTTTCAACTTCAATCTACTAAAATCATCATTATGCAAACATCAAAATTCCAGAGAAATATGCAATACCAAATACATGGCCTATAAACAGTTTACCTTAAGTGGTTCTTAAACTTCACACACACACACACACACACACACACACACACACACACACACATACAAATGAAATTGCTGCAATATAAACTTACAATCTTCTTCGATTAATTTCCCCCTTTTGCCTACTGAATAAAAATTACGAGAAGCAGAGAAAAAAGAAAAAGGAACTAACCCTTTTAACTCAGGTATGCCCAGAAACCAAGGAAATCTCGAAATTACAGTGAAACCCCACTAATATAATACGTCGAAGAGCTTGAAATTGAAAATCCCAATAATTTTTAGGTCTCTGGAAATTGAATCCCACCATGGGGTAAAGGTAAAAAGAAGCTCAGCTCCTCCAATGGCTGGTTCCGATTTTCAAAGAGTTGAATCACCGCCTCCTCCTCTGATGCTTCCAAAGCCAAAAATAGGGACCACCACACCACCTCAGACCCGTTGCAGCTCAGAGAGCCCACCATTTCTATTAAACAAATATATAAATCTTTATCTGAAACAGATGATAAAACTATACACAGTCTATATGTATGACTCTATACACTTCACAGAGGCATAGACGCATAGTGAGCGTATCTAGCTAGAATGGCAACTTGTCGGGTCGGGTTTTCCAGAATTATCTAGACCCAATGAGCTCTTATTTTCTTTTTATTTTTTTGTCGACCTATAGTATCTGAACAGTAACTGAGGACAAATACCTCACACTTCCTTCGGACTATCGGAAATTTCATTTATTTTTTATTTTTCTGTCGACCCAGAGTATTCACACACCAACCGGGGACAAACATAGGCGAAGCTACCTTTGAACGTGTGCGGTCGGCGATCGCATTTGATATCGGAGTGTCCATGTTAAATTTGATTTGGACCGCACTGGAAATTCAACCGAATATTTAATTCATATAAAAAAATTGAGTTAAATTTGAAAAGCCAAAAACCTTAGCTCAAAATATTAAGAATTACCTAGTTGAGTTAAGGTCTATTAGTGGATAAATGATTGTCTTCTTGTTATGTACATAGATATATGTTCCAAACTTGATAATAAACAGTTTTTTGGAAGTATTTTTCGAATGAATTTTTGTATATAAGTCTATTTCATAATAATAATAGTTGTTTGGTGGTTAATTTAGAATATGTTTTTAAATAAGTCACTTATCCAAAAAGTTCATTCTAGAGAACCCATAATGAAGATTATGAAAATCTGCAAAGAATTGTTGTAAGGTCCACCATTCGTATTTGCCTTTTTCCTATTTTTTTACAAATATCGGTCTATCATTCGTCTGTCAAAATGAAAAAAAAAAATTTGTTGACCTGGCCGTAAATCTAGTTGCGCCCATAAGGACAAATACGACACACTTCCCGGTTATTGGATTCGTCGGCCCTTCCATGGATAGTCATAATCTATTATAGGAATGTGGGGGCAAATCCAACCTTTATTTCTTTCTTTTATTTGAATTGAAATTTCATTTATTCTTTTTGTTATTAATATATTAATTTGCATCCAAACAAATAATAAATTCACACATATAAGTCAATGCTCGTAAAAAATAAAAATAATAGAATACATATTGTAATTTATATATTAGTATACCTAATAATTAAAACAAAAAGGTATATACTATAAGTATGAAGAAATTTTCTATTTACGAAACACATACGATATCAAGAAAGAGAAAAAGAAAATGAATTAAGAAAGGGAAAGACAATTTTTTTTTCTAATTAAGGAATAAATTAAGTCAAAAAGAATTCTAATTAATTAAATTTATGTAAAAATTATTATATATAGTCATATAGGGATGAGTTCGGATTTGGTAATAATTCGTCAGTGGGCGAATCAGGAATGGCAACAGGACAGATGTGCCAAAACCCGAAACCCACCCGCCAAGATTTTAGAGTATCAGCGGCCACTGGCAAATCACTGACCTGCTGAGTATAGATTAGATCCATTAACCCGTTTTTTAAATAAAAAATAGTATTGTTTTAAACAATAAATTAGGGGTTGGAGGCGGGTGGGTTGAAGTGAAAAAAACAAAAACCACATCCCGAACCAATTTATGCTCAAAAACCGCCCCATTATCATCCCTCCGAGTTACAACGAATTTAGACTCTTTCTCTTGTCACATACTTAAATATAGGTATGACCAACTACAGTCCCATACACAAACCATGTGAAATCTGTACAATTGTACAGCTTATGTAACTACGCAATAAATTAAGATAAATAAAGTGACGGTTAAAATTTCTAAAAATAGTTTTAACAGTTTGGGTCACATCTGAAAATCAGTGAAGATTTGAGATATGTAAAAAAATGGATAAATATTAAATATTGGAGGCGTGTACAAGAGTACAAGTTAATAATCAACTTTTTATTTAAATGAAGATAGAGAGGTTTGCACGTGAATTTGTATGAAAAAGAATACCTACCAAGAGAGGAAATTTTAGACAGCCGACATGCATGGAAATGTGATTTTAAATGAGGATTTTGTACTTTTATGTCAATCTTAATTAATTAACTTTCTTTTTTAGAAAAAGAAGAAGAAAGATTGACAATGGTTTTTGGATCTTTTATATTATATGCTTCATTTGATATTTTAATATATGATGTAAATAGGGTCGGATTCTTAAAATTTTCACAAGAAAGGTACGATATAAGTATAAGAATAATTACAAAAACCTCCATGAGATTTAGATTAATTATAAAAAAACTCCAGAGATTTTTGTAAATTATAAAAAAAAACAATGAAGTTTGATTGTTTCTTATATTTTCTTCATTCATAAGGCAAAACATTTCAACCCCCGATATTTATAGTAATATTACAGTTATGCTCTTAAATTTAATATATAATCAAACCTGATGAGACTTTTTGTAATTTTGAAACATCTTTGTATTTTTATAATTAGCCCAAACCCAAGGAGTCTTTTCGTAATTATCCTTAAATATAATTACAAATTACATCAAAGACAATTAGTGAGGCACACTTTTTTTTAACCTAGTTAATACATAGCTTTTAAAAATATATAATAAATAGTAACTGCATAAAAATAATCAATGGGGTATATTTTGATTTTTTACCTAATTAATATATAATTTATTTTAATTAAAATAAATATATAATAAAAAATGAAAAAAATTAGGGGGGCACGTGCCCCCATAAGGGATAACGTGCCTTTGTCACTACATGTAAATAACAAGTATATAATAATAATATTTTTTTACCAATTATTAAAATTACATCGTGCTTAAAATCTATTTGTTAATCTCTAGGCCGAGACGATTTTGTTTAAATGTTAAATAAAAATCGAAAAATACGAGTGTTAATGTTCATAGGTGTCATAAGCGCTAGGCATCGAAATGTCGTCGTCTAGCGCCTAACAATTTATGCAACTTTAGCTTGGTAGAGATATTTACAAAAACTACCCCTTAGATTTAGCCATTCAAAAATCTAGCTTTGTCTTTTTAAAATAGAAATATCCCTTTAAAATGTTACAAACACACAATTGAAGTTTGTTATATACCCAACCAATATCCCCTCTTGAGGGTATAATTTGTAAATGATAAACAATTTTTAATGTGGTATTTATAATTTTAAGAAATAACTAATTTTATTTTGTTTTGCAATAAGGCTAAACCTCAATGTCCTTTTTGTAATTAACTCATTTTTTTGTGACCCTATACCACTATAAAATGTATGTGACATCAAGAAAGAAAAAAAAGGACAATAACATGAATTGTCAAAACATTACATTCTAAAACATAAAAAATGTAATTATGATTGAGAGGAAATTACATTATCCACTCCCCCAACACAATGAATGTTTGTTGAGTCTCAAATAAATATTCTTAATTATGACACCTTTACTCTGTCTCCTTAGACAATAATCATTATCATAATCACATGTACTACAAAAATGATAATCATGCCTCAAAACCTCTTATTTCCAGTTAAAACAATTCTATTTTTGTCATTAAAAAAATTAAATAGTTTTTGTCATTCTTCTTTTTTTTCTTTCTTTTTTTTTAATCTTTAATTTTCCGGTCTCACGAAATTCTTTCAGTTGGGATCTTCTATTACAGAAATGTGTTTTATCTCTTATTCTAAGACGAATGATTGACACGTGTATAAAAATTTTTTGGACCTCTAGCGCTACCAGGATTGATGACTTTCCCCTCAAACCAACACGAGTCTTTTTAAAGACGCTTTGTCCTCACTCACGCGCACCAGAAAAACTTATCGTGAGTCACACATCCCATGTCTACTCCGGGCGCCAAACACGCTAAACCAGAGTTTTTATGTAATGGGGCGGCAGAAAAGAAGATCATCTGTTGGTATGAGTAGTCCAAATCTAATCATTTAAGCTCTCTTTTTTAATCGTGCAATCCCGGTGCTAACGAGTTTGAATCACGGGCCGTGCCTCGTGCCTTTTTTAAAGTCATTGCGGTAGGATCTTTGGACCAAATCCAACAAAGTTATTATATTAATTTTGAATCATAAATCAAACCCAAACTATTGGTTTTTTATGTGGTAACTTTTATACGTATGACAATCATCTCTGCAGCGAGATATGAGATGAAACACGTTTTTACAATAGAAGATCCCATATGAAATCCTTTTTGATATGTTTTATTTTATAATGTGATGAAAGCCCATAATTTTAGGGATGAGAACAAAAGAGAGGGAGGTGAGTGGCCATGCCCATGCCTAAAAATAGCAAGTGACCAACTAAGGCCAAAGTGTTATGGAGATCACATGGGATCCCTATGGTTGTCACAGGGAACATGTTGGGGAAATTTATGAGATTGAATTGGGATTAATTTTTTTATATGATATAGGACAAATATTTTTCACTATAAAAATGGAAACTGACCCACATTTTTTAGTTTACACATTAGCCCATGCATTACTGTTTTTTACTTTTTCATGACTTGGACAACTTGGAACTTTGGATGCCATTTCTTTCTCCCATTTTTCCACTTTATGGTAATTTTTATTGGTAAAAGTGATTATAATATATATAGATAGATGGCCTACACATGCATATTTAATTCAGAAACTAAAGTAGGGCCTCCAAATATTTTACAAGAATATTTTGGACCCAGTTGATAGTATTATTTCTTTGAAAAATATACATATCCTCTAATTAATATTTTTGGGTCTAAAAATTCTATTCCAAAAGGATTTAGGCCTTTATTCCATAGCCTTTCTTAAATTATTAAATATTATATTTTACTATTTAAAAAGAGTTTTTATTACTACTCCGTAGGATAAGTTTTTATATGAGATTTTTTTCTCATGAAGCATATTCCTTCTGTCTTGAAATTGTGGAGCTGACTTGACTCGTTTACTAAGGAGTATTTGCAAACTTTATAAAAAAAAGTGATTTTTAAATTTTAGATGGAAAAAAATGATTATTTCATTTAGAAGCCAAAAATCATTTTTTAGAGCTTGTAAATATTCCGTAAACTTTATATGATAGTTCAAAATAACTAAATTCTAATTTTCTATTAATCTATTAGCATTACAAGCAATGGTTGGAAATTAAGGACGTTTGCATTATTTGTAAACAACGTCATATTTAAAACATAAAGATTTATTCGGACATATTTAAAGAAATTAAAAGATAATAAATCCAAGATGGAGAATATAATCTATTTTACCAAGATAGAGGTAAAAACATGGCCTCCACTAACACTGATTTTATTAATTTATATATCTATTTTATGTCAGCTCTCTCTCTCTTTGAATGACGTTTTTTTCTTGGGCCCGAGTTGGTAGTACCAACATAATTTATTATTTTTTATAACTTAACTTTCGCGCTACGCGACTATTCCGGCGACAACACGAGTTTGGTCCTCATTGTTGCCAAAAACCGCGAGATGTGCATGCATCTGGCCGAGTGTTTCCGACAGGGTCTTGTGACATACAACCAAATCCTCCAGGTAAAGAGAATAATTATGTTCAACCCCCAATCTACTAATAACGATCTCTCCCGAATCGAACCCACACAGATGCTTATTCAAGATGAGTTCTACCAAATCTTTGGGAACTTGCATATGCCCCAGGGGAATAATTTGATGGTGCGAGAGATTTGAACATCTCGACCTCCACCCCACAATCGATTCTTTTGTGGTGGCGGGTAAACCTAAACCACCAGTTGTAGTCTAAGATAATTGAGGTGGAAATACTTTAACTTTACGGATTTGAATTCGTCTAGTGACAACAGTGCGAAATATTGCAAGATTTGTTGTTGGGTTTGTGAGTTATTTGTCATCTCTCTTGCATGGTGCATCGCTCATTCATATCCATCGATTTACAATATGTTTGGCAAAGGAGCATCTAGTATAGAAGGGCAGGACTTTCCCCTCATCAAATCTCTTTGAATAAAGATGACATTGAAAAAAAGGCGTGGATTGCCATGTCAAGAACACCAGCAGATCGCAAATGTGCTTCAACAACCCAATAAGGCCCATTATGCATTTAGAACGTAGGCCTAAACCTATAGACATTGGGCTTTACGAGTCAATTAGTTGATAAATCAAACTTCCCTTGGACTGTCATACCCTCACTTATTTCCTGGCAAACTCAACTTACCCTCCCTATCCATATTTAGATTTTTATTTATTTTTTCTAAAACGTTAGAAATTTTATTAATACACAAAAAGAAGTACAAAACGGGGTCAATAGACCCAACAATCCTCAAGGATTATACTTTACAAGCACATCCAAATCGGATCGGGAAAACCAAGTAAAAGAGACTTGGCCTCAAACTCTCGGGGATAACAAAATGGAATACATCACCACATCCCGAGAGAGGTAACCCCACAAACAAAAAGCAGGACCAAAACAAGAGAAAAACAAATGAAACCATAAACTTACGAAAGGTGCTCACAAACTCAAGTGAAAAGAAAAATACAGGACTTGGAAACAAAAACAAGCGAACATTTTGTACCAAAAAAGAAACCAAAACTTCATCAAATTGCTAGAAATTCCAAATTCATGACAAAATCTTCCTTAAATCTTCAAAATGCTCGGATCCAAACTCCATCTTGTGTCTTTCTTTGATGACAACAATTATGAAAACACTTTTGCAATCGATCAACCTCCAAAGCCACGGATCTAAAACCAATTGGCTAGATCCGCATCGAAAAGACCAGATCTTGAGCCCAAATGAACGGATCTCGAAAAAGAAAAAACAAAAACAAAAAAATAAAAATAAAGTAAATTCCCACAAAGGAAATAAACACTCTCATTAAGAGAGACTAAAGTCTCACAAGGAAAACTAACACTCCCATACCAGAGAAAACCGGAAAAACCAAAGAAGCGATTGAATATGCTTTCATTTTGAAAATTTTCTTTCGCTAGAGAATAGTGAAAAAAATCGGATGAAAGTTTTTGAAAATTTTTTAGAGTGTGAATGAATATATAATGATGAAAGTTGATTTGATTGAAAAATAGTAAAATAATGATTGGATGTGATTGATAGTTAGAAATGTGTGAGTGAGTGAATAGTGAAATTTGTGGGAGAATGTGTAATAATGATTAGTTTTTGTGAATGTATATGTGATTGGCGAAAGAAGAAATGAGAAAAAGTGAAAGTGAGAGAATAGTATATTTTACGAAAATTTTCATAAACAATCGAATGTTTGGTCAAAAAAATTCACCAAATGAGCGAAAATAGTTTTCGCTCATATCCAATCACGGCCTTAGTAGTTCCCCCACCTCCTTGGTGGAGGAATGGGGAAGAGAGAACAACGTGAGAGGAGATAGTAGAGAGAGAAGGCAACGAGAATAGCGAGGAAGAGAGAGAGCGGTGGTCTAATTCCGTTCGAACACTTGTGTGGGGGTATTTTTTAAAAATGCTCCAAAAGTATTAAAATTTGATTTATGATCCGCACCACTCTCGCCCATCTAATTATGTTCGAACAAAAAATCGAATTTTTTTTTTTTTTGCATATTTCAAGAACAATTACAACTACATACTCATTCTCTATACTATATCTAACCATGCTTATTTAAACTCATTCTAAAAATCCTAAACGTAGGCCGGGTTGAAGGAGTTGGCCCGAGGACTTTCGGGATGTATATGAAGAAGAAGAAACATGTTTGCATGAGTAATTGGGAGGCGAGAGAGCTTAATGAAGCTCAAGTTAGGGGCGTCAATTTGTGACACGATACGATAACCCGACACGAACATAACACGAATTTAGCAGTGCAGGTACAACCTTAACAGGTTCAAGTCAAAATAGGGTCGGCAGGCAGTTAACGAGAAAAATAAATATGCCAGGTCGTCGACCGTGGTCAACATGATTGACCTATGTAACCCATTTAATTTTATAGTGATATATTATTTTAATATTTTGTGATGATTTAGTTTGTTATATAATGATGGAAAAATTATAAAATACATTTGTTTTAATAATTTTTAATATTTAATGTATTTTTTATATGTAACTTCAATTTTTCTGATTTTTATTTTATTTTTTTCTTGTCAAGTTTAAATTATACGAGTTTTTCGTGTCGGTTGGGTTACTCGTGTTATAAATGGGTCATGTTCGGTCGTGTATCTTGACACGAATAATTAAACTAGTCAGGTTCGGGTTCGTGTCGGACACATGTAATACATGTGTAAAAATACAACCCGCAAAACACGAAATACGACATGATTGACACCCTAAGCTCAAGTTGAGTATGCTTGTATTGATGCTTTTGTTTCTTATAAGCTTGGCCATAAGTTGCTTATTGAGAAGTGAAGAGTTTTGGTTGGTTTATGGCTCTAAATTATATATATATATATATATATATATATATATATATATATATGATTTGGTTCAAATGAGACCACTCTCCTAGGTGAGACAGTGTGGACTCATCTTACCCATTGGTCTTAGGAAATGAAGGGATGTGATTAATTCAGTTTTTAATTATTTCATAATTTTTCGATTTTAAGGGTAAAATTGTAATTTTGTAATTCAAATTAGTGGTCCCAA
The DNA here is from genome assembly GCA_016081115.2 of Rehmannia glutinosa. Taxonomy (NCBI): domain Eukaryota; kingdom Viridiplantae; phylum Streptophyta; class Magnoliopsida; order Lamiales; family Orobanchaceae; genus Rehmannia; species Rehmannia glutinosa. The sequence goes on along the minus strand of CM071937.1, from coordinate 92,771,530 downwards.
TGATTTTATGGTTTGAAATTGACACTCACGGATTTTGTGGCGGAATTTAAGGAATTTGTTTTCTTTCCACATATTTTTATTTTACAACATAGTTAGAGTTCTTTTCTTTGCATAATTAGACATCAAATAATGCATATTTAGTTATTTTGTTGGCCTAATTGTTTTACGAAAACAAGACATAATTGAATATAACGTCTTCGCATATGTAGTTATGCTACACTACATAAATAGGTTCAATATAATATATATTTAGTTATGAAAATGGGATGTTGCTTTTGGAAATTTTAAAAATGGGATGTTACATAATGTACTGCATATTTAGTTATTCCACAATGCATAGATAGTTTCTAAATAATACATAGTTAGTTGATTTTGTTGCATAGTTTATGACGTCTTGCATAGTTGGATATCTTGTACTACATATTAGTTTTTTTACGCCGCATAGATAGTTTTCGGATAATGCATATTTAGTTGAGTTTTGTTGCATATTTAGTTTCGAACTCTTTCGTTCGTTATTTCTCCGTAATATTGCACCGATTTTTCTAGTTTTTCTCTGTAATTTTCGAGTTCTTCACGAGTTTTTTTCTTTATTTGCGTTAATGGAAGAAAGAGAGAGAGAGAGAGAGAGACGTGTGATTGGGAAAATTGGAGATGTATGTAGAGAAAGAGATTTGATTCTTTTTTGTAACTAACTTGTTATGTTATTTTACCCTACTACCCTTATATTGATTATATTAATATTTTAATATATTTTTTATCCATTAGATCATACCCATTGATTAATAGTGGGGGATGGTTGAGATTAATCCATTGTGTCTCACCAGAGACATGGTCTCACTTGATCCTCCCCTATATATATATATATATATATATATATAAAGATTATACGAGTGGTTTGTATAAATAAATAAATATATATATTATATAATATTATTTGAATATTTTGAATACTCGAATCGAATATAATGATATCTATATTCATTTCATATAAAAAGATTCGATTATTTTACACCCATAGTTAGAAATGTCAAAATGATCGGGCCTTTTTGATTTTCTCCCGTGACGGGACATGACATTGTATGATACTTTGATTATTTGATCTACGGGTAGGGGATCACGCCTCAATCCCCACCCCTGTGTGTTATTTTGCTTAAAAAAATGATCGGGCCTGGCCGATCGAGGTGAAACAATAACCGAACCGCTAATTTTGGAGTCTAGCCCAAACCATGAGATTACATTATAGAAATCGGACCTCTTTGGATCGGCGATTTTCGTGCCTAAAAAGTAAAAACTACAACCGAGGCCTACCGTGGCTAAGAAATTGATAGCTCAGCTCATAGTTCTCGGGACATCCGTCGGGATGATGTTGGTGTGAGTTAAATAGAGTACTAGTAGCAAATTATATTTTTTAAGAGGATTACTAGAAAAAAATGTTCAAGCAAATTACTAATATATTTCATCGTTACTACTAATACAATTACGAGGATTGCTAATACTTTTCGTGAGAAAAAATTAGTTATATTCAGGATAATTACTAAAATACTCCCTAGGGAAATACTAATATTTTTTCTCAACCATAAGTGCCATTAGAGTTAACGGTGAAATCGAGGTACATAGCCCCAAATTTTTCGTTGATACGAAACTCATTTGAGCAAAGCAAATCACGTGGAGCAACACTGATTTTACCAATGACAATGCCTCAATTTTCAGGTATATATCAAGTTGAGCATTTTTAGTATTAGTCCTCTAAATTATCACATTTATGTTTTAGTCCTTTAATTTTCAAATTTCTAGATATTTGGTCCTTAACTTTCAAACTTTGTAGATATTGAGTCCTTTAACTTAGCATTTTTATCTTTGGCCCTATAACTTAATAGATTTTAGAAATCTAGTTCTATAACTTAGCAATGGTTACATTTAACTAAATTATTCAAAGGTTAACCATTTTTTTATAGGACCAAAAACAAATATTAAATTTCAATTTTTTTGCTTGATGAGGGTTATCTTAATTTAGAGAGGAGCCCGATAAGAGAGTTTTTGGTGAGATACTATTTACTCGTATTGATTATTCTCAAATTTGTTTTGGCACAAAATGAACAAAATACATATTTATATTAAGACAATTTCTTAACTAATAGTTAGAATTTATTTAATCTAATGACTATAATCCATCCAATAGAATCATTCTCCAAGATATGTATTTTCTTATAAGTTTCTACAAGCTTTCCTCAAATAATATCTAAGAAATTTTCTCAAAACTTTTCTAGAGAAATTTTAGAACTTGGGTCATTTGGGCTTGAGCTCTAATTTTATTTTTAATTCAAAAATATATTATCAAACCCAATATTATTTGGGCTAAATCAAGTTTATTTACAACACCCTAAACTTGATTTATCATTCTAACGAAACTTTCAAGTCGATGAAGTCTTCATGCTTAAGTGATTTGGTGAAGATAAGCGCATTTGATCTTTCACATACTTCACTTGCACCGTTGCACATCCCAGAAAAGCTGTCGGGCTGGCCAAATATGCCCGATTTTTCTGGGCCTAAAAACACATAGCGAGTCCGATATATTTCCAGGCCCACTTATCCTTCGACGCGGCCCGAATATCCACATGGCTACTAATCGACTAGGGTTTTAAAACCGATATAATTTGACATTGTTATATATAGAATTGCAAATTTGGTTTTTTTTCCGAACAAAATTTGGTGGCTAGTGACGTGGGGAATTAGGTGGGGTGGGAAGTAGGGGTGCATGTGAATAAATCAAGTTTTAATACATTACAACAATTTACAAGTCCATAACATCTGATTTGGTGAACTCAACACATTTTCTAAGATTTAAGAAAAAAATAGCAAACACTTTTAAAAGCTTATAAGTTTTCAAACATGTAAAAAAATTTGAAGCTCAACCAAACACCCTCAAAGCATTTTGCCTTACGATGTCTAATTTAGTAACAGGAATACATGATAATTACAAAAAAAAAACCCTAAGGTTTGAGCTAATTACAAAAAAGTCGAGAGATGTTTCAAAATTAGAAAAAGTCCCCTCAAGTTTGATCAAATCTTAAATTTAGGAAGATAACTGTAATATTTCTATAAATATCACAAGGGTTTTGAATATTTTTGCTCATAAAGAGAAAAATGTAAAAAGAATCAAACCTCAAGAGGATTTTTGTAATTTTCAAGAACCTCTCAAGTTTTTGTAATCAACCCAAACATCAAGGGTTTTGTGTAATTATCCCTTCACCAAAATCCAAGAAACAAATATATACCTAGTCAAGAACACGGTAGAGAGGGAAATTGTAACATGTGTGCTGCACCACATTTTCCTTCATTATTCCTATTAGCTCCGTCATCGATCTCCACTTCATCCATCGACTATCAAACCCATCTGCTTTAGGAATAGAGGTGGCAATTCGAGTTATCGAGTCGTGTCGAGATTGCCCCTATTTAGGAAAGGCATCACATGAAACAACATAGTCCACGTCAAATTAAGTTCAGCTGTGGAAACCTTAAATCCAGCTACCAAACATATCACCACAAGAAAGTAATAAATAGTGACATGAATAAAATGTCCAACAAAAATGTTTTCAAGTCCCCATTTATCATACTAACTGCCCCAAATTAACGTTGCAATGAACAACGTCACGCAGACGGAGCAAACTTCACTGCACCAACGTCCCGGCAAAGGTGAAAGATAAGCCAAATCAATTATCACTTGGTTGAACAAGCCGAACCAAGCGAACAGGAACATGCTCGAGTTCGGTTCGTTTAGTTTTGGATCGGCTCGAGTTCGATTCGAGCTTTCATAATTGAGTTCGAGTTCAGCTTGTTTGAAAATTATTAGGTTCGCGAACAGTTCGAGCTTGGCTCGTAAAAAGTTCGTTTAATATATTCAACGAGCTTAGCTCAAGTTCGGCTCGTTTAAGCTTTAATGCGCTTAGCTCGAGCTCGGTTCGCAAAAGTCTCATTTAAAAATTGTGTTCGAGTTCGAGTTCGAGTTCGAGTTCAAGTTCAAGTGGCTCAAGTTCGCGAGCACAGAACGAACATGTTCGCGAGCCGAGTTCGAATATAGGCTCGTGAGCATGTAAACGAACATGTTCGTGAACTTTCGAGCCGAACATCTGTAAACTCGAGTTCGGCTCGTTTAAAAGTTTGAGCTCGAATTTTAAGCTCGAGTTCGGCTCGTTAAGCCCGACAAAGCGATCCCGAACGAATATTTTTCGAACCAAGACCCAAATAGCTCGCGAGCGGCTTGGTTCATTTGCACCATAGCTGTTATCAATCATAGATACATTTTCCAGTCTACAACAAAAGGAAACTAAAGCTGTCGCTCGTCACATTGGCAGGTCTGTGCGTATACTCAGTCACTTAGATGACTGAGAGGTTTAGCTTAGTTACAAAAGACCATATTATATTTCAAAATTATAAATACCCCTCGACAAATATTTCCATTTTACAAATTGCATCCTACTCACGGAGTAATTAGGGTACTTGTAATTTTAAAAGATACTGGATTTTTTTTTTTGTAATAAAGCTAAACTTCAGGGTAATTTCGTAATTATCATGCACGATGTGAAAACGAACATTGCAGAGCTAATTTTACTACAATTATTGAACTAAAAAGAGTTGAACCACAAATAAGAGGTCACATACCTTGCTGGTGTTCGAAGACATTAATAAAAGAACGATTCTGTAACTGGTTTCAAGAGAGGACTTCCACGACGTTAGCCAAATATCTGACGACATGATTTTGAAGCTGAAACGGCAACATTTTCGCCAAGCTCTTGTCGCAGAGATTTCTTACTCGACAGTATTATTTACGAGCAGAAACTTTTGGTTCATATCAAATTCAAAGCTACACTGCGAGCTCTATTAATATAATTTCCATCAGAAGGAGAAGGGCAATGGAACAGGATACTCCATAAATCTTAGGGATAATTACAAAAACACCCTGAGGTTTGGCTTAATTACAAAACAAACCCAGAGATGTTTCAAAATTACAAAAAAACCCTTCAGGTTTTGTTTTGTCTTAAATTTAAGGGGGCTATGTGTAATGCTTTTGTAAACGTCAGATGTTTTTTGAAATATTTTTGAAAATTACTGGGAAAATGCAAGACGAAATCAAACATCAAGGTTTTTTTGTAACTTTCAAAGAACTCTGTTTTTTTTTGTAAATAGCCCAAACCTCAGGGGTGTTTTTGTAATTATCCCTAAATTGTATGTGAAACATAAAGTACTATAGACAGAAGAAAATTTTCATTTCCAGCAATCCCTCCCGCATCTCAGTACATGTTTTGATGATAGTCCAAAACCAAGAAGCATTTTATCTTCATAAAACAATAGAAAGAAGAGAAATGAAGTCAGTCTATCGTCCACAGAAATATCTTATACGTTATTGAGGAGAAACAAAAGCATCCCATCAAGAATAATCCTACCTTTTCGACACCCTGCAACCTGAAAAGAGATACGATCATTACACAGATCCGAGCTGCATTCTCCTTAGGAAATCTACCACCGGCATTATGGCCACTTGAATTGGTGAAACTTACCGTCAGCGTACCTCATCCAGGTTTCTTGCTGAAAAGCATTATGTATATGGATATTAGGGAGGGGCTATTGCATGGAGACATGAAAATGACAAAAATATGACATAAATAAGAGACGTTACCTTGGTTGGCATTTTACCGTCTAATTCTTGAATACATTGATCGGCAAGGAAAAAGATACTAGAGAAGGGGATACTTATATAGCTGCCATTAAAGTCCATAAAAGCAATTCCCATGACTAGAAAAAGAAATAAAAGTAAAAGGTAAAAACCATAAATATAAGGGATAATTACAAAAACACCCTAAGGTTTGGGCTAATTACAAAAAAAAAAAATCGAGTTTTTGAAAATTACAAAAACTCCTTGAGGTTGGATTCTATCTTACATTTTCCTGGTGATTTTCAAAAACATTTCAAAAACCCCCCGACATTTACAAGAATATTACAGTTATCCCCAAAAATTAAGACAAAAAGAAACCTCAAGGGTTTTTTGTAATTTTGAAACATGTCGGTTTTTTTGTAATCAACCCAAACCTCAGGGGTTTTTGTAATTATCCCTAAATATAAAGGTAAACAGGATGGTCTATTCTAGACCCAAATCGAGGAACTGAAAATATTTATTCATAACAACATCAAGTTCCATAAATTTGTCGCCAGCATTAGTTGTCGACTTACTATTTACTATGTCATGTTTCACTTTACAGTTGAACAATGACAGCCTTCAAATTAGAGCGATCAACAGATTAAATTTCATGACAAATGAAAACAAACATCGACACTTACATGTGATTTCATAAGTCCCAACTTCATAGAGGCTAAGGAAACTATTTTACGTTAGTTACCTTCTCGATTCATGGTAACATAATATTTCTCGGCTCAGCTACCAAGATTACAGTTCACTGCTTTTACCCAAAGTTTAACATGATAATTCACCAGTATGCGTAATCTAACGATCAACCTTCCCTGACTTAATTAGGAACACAATTTAGTTCAGTAGCTACAATAACAAAAACATAACAAAGTTACGGCAACACATTTCTCAGATGATAACTTGTGAATACAATCATAACACAGACACACAAATTTTCAGTATCGAATTATGAATATAATCGTGTATTGTAAAGAATCATATTTCAGTATCTTTTTCCCTCAAGAAGAAAATGAAAATGCAGTACTTCATAAAACAAGAGAAGAAAGTTGAACAAAGTTGAAGATGATGTACATTTGGATAAACCCAAAATCTGCTAAGAGCAAAATAAACCAAAAAAGAAATAAAAATGCCCCACTCATTTTTCCAGATAAATTCTTTTTCTGGACCATTTATCCACTTTGATTTTTACTTTCATTTGCTTGGAGTGAATTTTTTTGGCGTCTCTGCCCCCACCCCCACCCCCACCCCCAATTTATCACTCTTCTGACATTCATTATAAATGGCCGGTAATACAGTTCATTTGACAGTTTCAAGAATTAACTAGTTATCAACTTAAAATAATTATATGAATTAATGTATAAGATGAAATAAACAAGTTTTTAAGTTAATCTGAAATTTATTATACTACAGCTTATATATATAAGAAGGCTATTCGAACATAGAAAGTAAAGAATAAAATAATCTAAGCTGCCTAAATTTACAGTTCTGAATCATGTGATCTAAAAGAAACAATGCCAAAGATGAGCAGTCAATGCCAAAGATGCTGTAACGAAAGCGAGAGATAATTCAAGCTACTGCACATTGAAAAAGATTTAGATATATGGAGAAAGAATAGATTCTGCTAACAGAATAACTTTTAAAGGCATCAAGATCGCATTTGCAGTACAACATCTTGTGCACCTGAGTCTCGATTCAAAATCAACGGATTTGAATTTCTTCGGAAGAAGTCTTTCATGAACTTGCTATTGTTGAACGCCCCCAAATTATTCACGTGCATCCAGAAATTCGACATTCTCTAGTTTCACACATAATTGCACAAGAGTTCGAAGAGCATGATTACAAAAATCCTTAAAACAATCCAACACATCCTTAAAACAATCCAACACATCCTTTGCAACAATCTTGTCTGAAATGTTTGAAGAATTTAAAATCCCCAAGTACTCCATACAAATGGCAACTCTTTCCATCTTTTGCGCTGCATTTTATTTCCTCTTCCTTCAAATTTACTACGACGGCAAAACACTACAATTTGGAACCCTTTTACGTACTGATACCAAAGCAATAACAAAGAATCCACTAAATTTTATATCCAATGAGCACTCCATGTTCTTAGAAATATTTACCAACCGAAAAGAGGAAAAAGGACTCTTTGTCTAACTAAATGCATTGAGAAAGGGCAGATGCATAGAACCTTTCAATGAGATAGGGCTTTTTCAACTCTCTCAAAATGGAATCTATTCCAAACATTGGTTCCTTACTTCAACAGGATACAAATATCTAAATTTGATACTTTTTCAGACCTATTGCCGATACTAAGTAGCAGTCAAAAATTTGTATCCATTTTTCACGATATTATGCACGGGTCAGGTATATCATGGCGAACGAATTCTACAGAAAAAAATCGAGCATAATCTTTCATTAAAAGACTCTATTCCACTTCCATTGATAACAAAACCAGGGCATTTCTTATAACAAACACCCTCACATGGAAACCCAAAACAATTTTTTCTCAAACAATCAATTCCATACAAAATCAATATACAATTTTCACTTATTCATCTTCATCCAAATGGGGATTGCATTCTTTCGAGTAAAAATCATTCTTCTCAATAAGAGCTCTCAACATATCAAAAGTAAACTCGGAACTGTTAGGATCACTTGTAGGTGACTCACCCGATGAATCCAAAGTCCCCGGCGGTTTCAAGCACGACCCGCCGCCAACCCTTCTTCCCCAACATCCTGAATTTACATAAATGCCCTCCTGCTTCCTTCTCTGGTGCTGCAGCTTTTTGCCCTTCCCCAGCCGAAAGAAAGACAACCCTCTACGCTTTTTGCCGCACCCTTTGCATTTTTTCTCTTTTGGGTCCCCCGTTTCTGTGGGCCCATCTCCGTCTTCCTCATCAGCGCCGCCGCCGTCGCCAGTTCTCGACCGCTCTTTATCAGACATCAAAATACAATCAAAGCAACGATGTGTGTGATCGAGAAACCACGAAACTTACATGGCGTAAACATGTGGCTGCATACGATTCAATAAAATACGGGCGTTGGTTTTCTGATACGTGACAAAAATCGGGTGTCCCTGTTAATAAAGCGTATCAAAGAGGTTGAAAAGATGGAGAAATCAGTGAATTTCAGTCGGATTAAATAAAAAAAAAAATGGGTGGAGAGATGGAGAGGAGTGAATATTTTGTCGTTTTTAACGCCAGAGTTGTAGCCTTGTAGGGCCTGATTCACAGCTTGCGTGAGAAAAAGACCATTTTTTTTTTTCACTCTGTTTTTCATCCCTTTCCTTTCTCTGTGTTCCGGATTTTCTTATGTGGTTATTTATTCGTGGGAGAATGACCCAGCTGGATTTCCGCCACGTGTCCTTCTCATTGCTCACGCTTTTCTCACCAATGGTGCTCGTGTTGGCAATGGCAACCACCAGATTATGGATGTAATTTTAAAAAATTAGGGATAATTATAAAAACTACCCATGAGGTTTGAGTGAATTATAAAAAAACACACGAGGTTTTAAAAATTACTAATTAACCCGTGATGTTTGATTATGTATCACATAGTTGATAGTATCCTTTTATTCCAAATTTACATTTGTAAAAATATTACAATTATTCCTTTATATTTAGAGTTTGGCAATAGGTCGAGTCGGGCTTTTAGAAATTTTCGGATCAGTCGGTCATTTAAATCGCATGACCCAACTCAACCCGAAAATACCTTTTGTACATGAATATTGTCGGGTCAGGCCAAATAGGCCTGAACTTTTTTGGGCTTGGAAAATCATAGCTTAGCCCGGTCCAAAAGTCGTGTCGCTCGGGTCGGTCTAATTTTTGCCAGCTCTACTTACATTTAACACAAAATTAAACCTCAAGTGGTTTTTGTAATTTTCAAATATTTCTGAGTTTTCTTGTAATTAACCCAAACCTCATGGGTAGTTTTTGTAATTATCCCAGAAAATTATGTTAAAGTTAAATAAAAACTGAGAGTTTAAGCCATAATTATATATGTATGTGTATGTATAAGTGTATGTATAGATGCATATGTGCCTTTATCTCTCCAAATGCACAAGAAATTTACACATCCTAAATGGAGAGGATCCATGCTCATAATAATTGAGTTTCAAGAATTTGTTATTTTTAGTTTCTTACTACAATAATTGATAATTAGATTTTGGCATAATCATTTAAGATATGCTTTTTCTTTTTCTTATTATTTTTTTGGATGAATTGTAACTGAATAAAGTTGATTTTAGTAGTTGTGCCTAATGCCTACCAGGCTACCAGGCCTAATTATCTCATTAACTATTATTATAATCAATTATGTTTCTTGACACTTTTCTTATGTTATTATTGCTCCGAATATTATTATGCATATGTATATGTATATATATATATATATATAACATATTACTATCTATTTATGTCATTTGGTTATTAGATTGTTTTCTTTATTTATTAAACTATGTGTAATTAAATTATTCCCTCTGATATATAATGCATATATTCATTATATGTATGTAAATATTTTAGTTAATTCATTTTTTTAAAGAAATTTAGTTATGTGTTATATGGGGCAAAATTGATTTTTTGGCTATTTCTTATTTATTGTTATTTATTATTTTCGAAAAAGTATTATTTAATGTCCCATATTACTAAATGTTGTTGGGTCAAAATATCATTAAGCAGTTTATGAGGCTCATATTATTATTTACAGTCCACATGAGTGATCACGGTGCGGTTGCGTCTTTTTTTTTTTTTAAAAAAGAAACAAACTAAATAACTTTATGCGGTTTCCTAAATAATATTTTCAAATTACGATTTTATTAATCAAATGTGTAGCTTTGCGCGGTGGCGGACGGTTTGGCGTTTTAATGAACGAGTTATTATAAGATTGATTAATATATTTCTTTTATTATATTAAAAAATAGCCAAAAATATTAAACGTTGAAGATTTAATTTATTTTTAAATAATATGATTTTGCAAATAGAATGCACTTGTATTTCTTTTAATTTAACGATATTCTAAACATAATACATTATTAATGTTACTTTGAATGCAAAACATAATATATATTTGTAACATCAAAGAAAATATTTAAAATACATTTTATTTGGAATTTAAATACAAATCTATTCACCGAATTAGTTTTGAATATATTAATTGCCTAAATATTCAACTAAAGAGAGAAGACAAATCTTTTATTTTACCCATAAAATCGTATAAATGCGGTGAAGTTTAGTTCTAAAACCACCACAAAACCAATAAGGCAGTGTAATTTTCATCCAATATTCTAAATCATGGGTTTAATTATAATAAACACTATAAACAGTACACTATGATGCAGTTAATGGCAGTTTTTAAAAATTTTCGATAACCTCTAACATCCCACGGGCCACGAGTAGAGCTGGCAATTTGGGGGTCGATCTGGTGATATGATCATACCAGCCCTTAAATATTGAGGTTTGAAAAGGATCGTGCCTTTTCACCCGACCTAACGGGCTCAATAGCCTGGTTGGCTCGACACAAATTACACTATATGGGCTAGGATAAGCCCAAAAAAACTAAAAAAAAATGGCCCGAATAAATTTCGGGTCGGCCCAGTCTTGCTTGATTTTGCTCTTTGGCCCAATGGGCCAGCGCCAACCCGGCCCATTTGCCATGTCTACCTGTCAGGCGTTCATCATATCAATCTCATGATGTTCGCCATCCTAGGTATATAATATTCCTCATTATTCGTTTGTAAGTTAATTTAGCCTTAATTTACTTAATTACTTCCTTTGCTAGATATGAAATATTGTCTCGACATTTGCTAACTTAAGCATCGTAAGCATCAGATGATCTCCCTAGGACAACCTCAAGTACCTTATAACCTTGTTTGTGTTGGGAAAAATAGGTTGGTGTATACCGAATGGTCGAAAACAATTGAGAAGAGTAATGATAAAAATTGAAACGTCGAGGCAATAGTTTGACTCTTTCTCTTTAAGACGAGATTGCCCGCTCACGGTCTTTTACGGAATACGACAATCGTCTCCCAAGATACAACGACAAAACTTTGCGATAGTTGCACTACAAATCGCAAATGCAATGGCAGATACTAAGATGTTTTTGAACTCTCTTGACAAAGTTATGCGAAAAAAATGAAGCAGAAATTGAAATTGATGTGTTGTAATGAATTACGGGAAATTTGGTTTTATATAGAGCTTCTAGTGCCTCTTGATCGGCCAGGTGCAACCCCTAGTAGGATCGATCTTGACCATTAGATCGCCTGTGGTTAATACAATTTGCGATCGATGGTCCCCGATCACATCTGTCATGCGAAGGAACACACCGCTTTGGCATACACTCGCACTTTGGATCAAAGCTCCTCGCAATGATGCGTACGTGCAAAGTGCGCCGAAAGCTCCCAACGCGACTAGTCAAAATTGACTTGGTCCACTAGGGTGTACCATAAGGAGTTCCACTTGATTACTCCTTATTAGTGGTGAATCTCTTTATTAACTAGTCAAACATTTACTATGTTTCCTATGTGGGATATGGTTTTCCATATTCCTACCCTTTTATATTCCATATATAAAAGCATTTTAAGTGGTCAACTTTATGCATTTATTTCTCATTCACCCGATATTGATTTTGAGAAATTTAAAATGCTAAATTCATCTACCTGGCGTAGATGACGTTTATCTCATTTATTTCATACTTTGAATAAATGACCCAACTTAAATAATTGGTCAAAATCGGGTCAAAACCCAATTTATCAAACCAATTCCAACAATCCCCCACATGAATGAATAATAAATGCATATGAGAATACTGACTCAAGAGAGTTCAAGCGGAAAGTTATTGCATCGGAAGAGGTAGCTTGTGTCTTTGAACCTTCCTTAGTGGAATGCTATCGGATTTACTAACCGCAGTGACACGATGTCTTGAATGTTCGGCTATTTATGTAAACCAAAACAACAACATCCACATAATACCTTTCCAGAACACCATTTGGTTCTCATGGTTATGTCCATTTTGGCCCTGGACAACATCTTGGATTCATAAGTGTTTCGTTGAAGCGGTCCGTCTTCACACTTATATAGGTGATCTCTCATTATTAAGAGTATCTTGCCATACTCCACTTCTTTAAAGTATATGAATCATTAAAAGTTTATAACTTAACCTCACCACATTTAGCAGGTTTCTCCACTTGGACGGGGAATGAGTGTAATATGATCCAGTATTTATCTAAATATTCATAACTTAGTTGTCCCATTGAACCAAGGTCTTGGGATCTCCAATTCACAAGGTTGGGTTACCGTTATGAACACTCTTATTTTGTGGATTTTATGCCCATTCCTTTCGATAAACAAGATACTTGATCTCTATTCAAACCTTTAGTTAACGGATCCGCTAGGTTTTCTTTCGATTTCACGTAATCGATTGTAATAACCCCATTAGAGATCAATCCCTATGATGTTATGTCTTCGACGTAAGTGTCGAGACTTACCGTTATACATGCTATTTTGAGCCCTTCCTATAGCCGCCATGACTATCACAATGTATCATGATTGCAACCAACCACCTTAGGCAACAAGGAATATCATCTAAAAAGTTGCGAAGCCATTCCGCTTCTTCACCAGCCTTTATCTAACGTTATAAATTCTCGATTCCATCGTGGATCGAGCTATACACGTTTGTTTAGAAGATTTCCATGTCACCGCTCCACCACCAATGGTAAAAACATAACCACTTGTGGACTTGGAATCTTTTTTGAGTCGGATATCCATTAGCATCACCGTATCCTTCTAATACGGTTGGATATCTCGAGTAATGTAATCCATAATTCAAGGTGAGTCTTAGATACCTAAGAACCCTTATCAATGCCTTCCAATGGTCATTTCGGGATTACTCGTAAATCTACTCGGTTTATTAATCAAAGCAATATCCAGGCGTGTGCGCTTTGTTACATACATTAGACTCGCCAATGATCCGAGAATATTCTAGTTGAGATACATGCTTGCTTTGATTTTTAGCTAAGTAAGCTTAAATCAACATGCGTTTTAGTTGGAGGATGTCATAAACATTGAACTTTCAAATCTTGTCTCAATATAATGAGATCGTGATAAAACAAGTCCATCGAGATGTTTTAGAAATCTTAATTCTCTTAATAACATCCGCTATACCCATATATTTCATATCAAAATGTTTGATTAACATTTTCTTAGTATTCATGATTATATCATGACTACTACCCATAATTAACATGTCGTCAACATACGCATGACAATTACATAAGCACTAGGTGTGTCTTTAATGTAAACACATTTATCACACTCGTTAATTTTGAAACCATTCGACAGCATAGTTCTGTCAAATTTCTCGTGCCATTGTTTCGGAGCTTGCTTAAGGCCATACAATGACTTAACGAGTTTGCATACCTTCTTCTCCTGTCCAGGATCAACAAACCCTTCGGGTTGTTCCATGTAGATTTTCTCTTCTTCACCATTTGGAAAAGCTGTTTTCACATCCATTTGGTGTATCTCAAGGTTATGCAATGCTGCAATAGCAATGAGAACTCTAATAGATGTGATTCTTGTCACAAGTGAATACGTATCAAAGAAATCAAGGCATTATCTTTGTTTAAATCCCTTAGCTACTAACCTGGCCTTGACTTATCAATAATTCCATCAGCTTTATATTTTTTTAAAGATTCACTTGCATCCTAAAGAGCTTATTCCCTGGTGGGAGATCTACCAACTCCCAAGTATAATTTTGCATAATGGAATCTATCTCACTTTGTTAATAGCTTCTTTCCGAATGGAGCTTCGGATCGACAATGCTTCACCAATTGTCCTTGGTTCATTGTCTAACACATAGGTTAGAAAACGGACCAAAAGACTTAGTAGTTTGGCCTTTTATCGCTGCGTCGTTCTTCATCACTTTGATGATCACCATCGGCAGATCATGTGTTGTTTTGCTAGAACTAGCATCTTTCCTTTCTTGACAAGGAAACACGTCTTGAAAAATACAACATTCGACTCAATAATGTACCTTCATGTACATCCTGGAATCGCTAATTTGTGCACTAAAAATCGATATGCACTCTTGTTATTTGTATATCCAATGAAAATGCAATTGATTGTTTTAGGCCCTATCTTGACTTGTTTTGGCTTAGGTATTTCTACTTTAGCCAAACACCCCCACACTTTTAGGTATTTGTAGGAAGGTTTTCGACCTTTCCATAACTCATGCGGAGTTTTATCTTTATGTTTGTGTGGTATTTTGTTAAGAATGTGGTTAGCCAAGAGAATTGTTTCCCCACAAATTCCGAGGTAAACCACAATTTATCAACAAAGCATTCATCATCTCTTTTAGAGTTCGGTTTTTGCGTTCAACAATCCGTTGATTGTGGTGAATAAGGATCGCTGCGTTTGATGAATAATACGAGAATCCGGCGAGAATTCATCAAAAGGAGCTCCGTGATTCTCCACCTCTATCACTTGAATTATCTTAATTCGTTTGCTATGTTGATTTTCAACCTCATTCTTATAGCTTTTAAAAGCTTCTAAGGCCTCATCTTTACTTCTTAAAAGATATACATAATGATATTTTGTGCAATCATCGATAAAAGTAATAAAATACTTTTTCCCACCTCTAGTTTGCAAAAACTTTAAATCACATATATCATTGTGAATTAATTCTAGAAGTTTTGTTTCTCTTTCCACCGAGTGGAATGGTGTTTTGGCCATTTTTGCCTCAACACAGATTTCACACTTGTGATGTGAATCTATTTTAAAATTAGGTAGTAATTCCAAGTTTACTAACCTTTTCAAAGTGTTAAAATTCACATGTTCTAATCTAACATGCCATAAATTTGAACACTCAAGCAAATAAGAAGAAGCATTAATTTTATTGCTTTCAAATTTTTTGAGTACATTCATTACATTCATCTTGAATAGTCCATTATCTAAGTATCCTTCCTATGAACTGTCCATTTTTCATAAGTACAAACTTTTGAGCCTCAAATACTAATCTAAACCCCGCTTAACCAACAATGATCGACACTAAATTCTTTCGAATGTCCGGAACATGAAGGACATCAACGAGGTCGCCCTCGCCCGAGGTCATCTTTAGCACCACCTTGCCGAGACCGACAATTTCAAACGTTGCATGATTCCCCATGTATAACTTCCTTCCATTGATAGGAGTATACGTTGAGAACATGTCTTTGTCGGAAAGCATATGTGGCGTGTAACACCTGTGTCCACCCACCATTCTCTCGGGTTCTCCACCACGTAGCACTTGTTGCCTTCATACACAATAGCCGAGAGATCAAGCTCGGACATATCAATTAGTACTGATTTGTCCTCGGTCACATGCACTGTTCGATTGGCCTTTTTAGGAAGATGATAATCTTTAGCCTTGTGATTCGACTTTCCACAATTAAAAGTTAGCCTTTGAACTTTTTAGCCTTCCCCGCTTTCCCGATTATTCCGGATGCTTTCTTCTTGCTAAAGATTGGCTCCAACAAGTTTTCCTTTGCCTCCATAGGAAGCTTGCGGACTTAATCTCGGACTTGCGATTGTATTCTTCAATTCACAATATGACAATTAAGTCTTGAGCCCCATCACCTTCCCGCTTACGCCAGGTAATTTTTTATGTGGTTATTTATTCGGGAGAATGACCCCCGGATTTCCGCCACGTGTCCTTCTCATTGCTCACGCTTTTCTCACCAATGGTGCTCGTGTTGGCAATGGCAACCACCAGATTATGGTTGTGATTAAAAAAAGGAAAAAGCACTCAACCCTCCAAACTATACCCTTTTTTTGCATTTTACCATATGAACTAAATTTTTTTACAGTTTACCATGCAAACTATACAAGTTTTGCACTTTGCCCTATAACGGTGTAGGTCCCCGAGGGTGTGAGTGTAAGGTTTAGAAGAGGGATCGATCAACAAAACCGAAAACCGCAAAACCGACCGAACCAAACCGCACCACACCGCAATTGCTTAATTATTGGAAAAACCGCGATTAATATTTTTAGTCTAAACCGCACCGCATAAGATGGTGCAATTACAATTTGAAGTCTCAAACCGCACCGACCGCACCGCAAGTAGAATACTACATATATATATATTATATTTTCTATATATGTCATTACATTTCTCTAAATCTATAGTATATTTGTGTATAATTATGTATTGTCATATTTAATTATTTTCACTTGTGTATTATAGGTATATTAGTCAATTTACTCAATAGTTTAAACATCAAAGCCTTCATTTCTTGTTATGGATGTAGATTGGAGATTGAAATATTCAAGTTATGGGAGAGCATATTAGTCAATTTATTGTTCGATGAAAACTTTGTAGAGGTGCTTATTTAGTTGTAAAAATTAAACTAGGAGCATAAACGGAAATTTAAAGCATCCTCTCCATACTTTTAGATTAAACTTTTAGATTATGACTAAATGAAATAACCGAGAAGCAAAAGTTGATACTTGAAAATACTAAAAATGGTTTTTAAGGCCAAAATATAAGAAATACTTTTTTTAGTGATTGCAAAAACTCCATATTTCTATTAGATTCAACTATTATATGTTATTGAAGTTGTTATAATATTCGGAGTTTTAGGCAATTACAACATATTCTTAACTTTTTAATTATCGAATTGATAAGTTGTTTTTGCTCATTTTGATTGTTCTATATAATATTCACTTATTGTATGCGTTAAAACCGCAAAACCGACCGAAACCGCCCAAAACCGTTGAAAACCGCATGTTTGTTTTATTCTAAAAAACCGCGACTTGAAATCAAACTTGTGGCGAATCGCACTTAGCAATTCGGTTTGAAAATATTGAAAAAACCGCCCAAACCGCACGTGATCACCCCTATTTAGAAGGGGGTTGAATAAACCTTACCAACTTTTCGATTTAGTCCTTTTTAAAGTTGAGTTGATAATATACAATTGTGTGTCCTTGGTGGATGATCAATTTAGTTAATCGGTAGAGTTAGTCACTCAACATACTGATCGAGTTGATAGAATAACTCATTTTGTTAAGATGAATTAGCTCAACTGCAGCATTTGTTTTATTTGGAAGACTTAACACCCTTAAATTTGGTTTAGTTATGATTTAATGTTTGGTTTTAGTACTTAGAGATTATCAAGTGGATAGCAAATTTATCAAACAGAGTTAAACAAATAAGACGCACGGGGAATTAAAATCTTGAAATGTAAATGACACGATAAGTTTTTGTAGAGGTTCGAAGATGGGGTAATTCTTCTACTCCTCTCTTCTCCAACTCACGGAGGAATCCACTAAGTATTGATCGATATACAGATTGGTAACGGTCCGGATACAAGTCTTGATCACACAAACGGTGACTTGATCATTTGGGACTCGATCACGGAGATGCCTTGGTCACTCGGCCGCTTCTCGTCCGACTCGGCTTCTTCACGGGACATCTTCCTTTACTACACTCACTTGCTCAAGCTCTTTGGATTTGATCACGAAGCCCTCCAAAAACTCGAGACGGTTCGACCTTGAAGCTATCTTTCCTTCACGGTGAGTGTTGGATTGATTTTCTTCGTAGTGTAGCTTAATCTTGAATGATTTTGAGAATATGTTGATTACTGATTGGATGTTAGCTTGAATGTTCGTGGTTCATAATCAAAAGTCTTTTTCGAGTCATTCTCGCCTTTTATAGTGATCTTTCAAAAATTTGCCCGTTGAAGAGATAGGCTTATTTTTGAAAGTCACTTGTGGTCGTTGGCTTGTCTTGTTGCGATCCTTGGAATTGCTTCCTCGTATGAATAATTCTTGACTTTTAGAGCTCGACACGGTGTAGTGCTTCCCATTGGTTTATTCCCTTGCACGCTTTCGGGTGAGCACTCCGAGAAAGGTAGCATGGAGATATTACTTGTTTAAGTAATTATTCTTGATTTCCGTCAACGGATCTCTTTCGATTATCTCGACTTGACCGCATTTCCTTGATTTCCCTGGTGACTTGAGTCAACTTCCAATCATTAGATGACTCTTACATCACTTCAACTAGAGACTTGGCTATCTTGAGTTGACTTGGTGATGCTTTACTCCTACATCTCGCTTGCACCTTCATCGAGTTCCCGTCTTCTTCTTTTGCCAAACTCAAATTGTCTCGCTATAACGGAGTCTTCCTACTAGTCTCCAGTTGTCTTCTTGCATGTATAGGCATAGTGACTTAACTCACTTGACCAGCCCTACCCATTTATTACAATGCAGTTTACAACAAAAATGGGGTGCCAACTTCCTATACTAAATTTTACATGGCATTCATCAAAATCTAAATAATAAATTTCCCAACAATTTCCCCTTTTTGATGATGCCAAAACTTAAAACATTCAAAATGTAAACGAAAAGATACATACTGAGATAGTGCATTCACGGATAATGTATGCATATAATCAATTCTTTTATTGATCATAACATTCTTGTTCTTTTACACAACTGTTTACAAGGTGTATCACAGCAAACATTTATGTCTACGCAAAAATAGAGAATTTCTGATTTATTACGGAAGACTTACATAAAATGTATTTACATAGTAAGATACATGAAGGGGTGGACAACAACACTTCATCTTCTTTGTTGCCTCCTTCTTTCTTCTTATTCGATTCTGTCATCTTCTCGCTTCTTCTTCTCTTTCTCTCATCTTCACTCGCTTCTTCTTCTTTTTTCATACGCCTTCCGGGTAGCTTCATCTCTTCTTAGTCTCTCTTGTCTCTCCTCCTAAAGTCGAGTTTGTCTTTTATTTTCTTCTTCGATTCTTTTCACATACTCAAGCATTGTTTTTAGCCACTTGCAAATTGGCTACTTGGTCAAGACCAACCCAAAGAGATCCCTCCTTTCTTGCCCGGATCTATGTACTCAATGTTTTTGGGGAGGTCTAGGTGCGAAGCCTCTTCCTCCACCACCGCTTCTTCCTCTACCTCTCTCTCAGGCGTGTATTATATTGGGGTCTTCTTCCCACTGAAAGTGACTAGCGGAGTGACCAGCAGAGTGATCTTGAGGTAGTCTCGTCGCTGTCGCCTTCTTCACATAAGCGTGAGACCTTTTTCTCAAGATAAGTCCGAGGCTTGAGCCATGGACATGTTTGCAAAGTATCCTTCATATGCGAGCGTTTTAAATTCATCAATCGATCTTGCTCGATTCCCAGCATACGAGATGGCATAAGTGTCTCTATCTACTAGAATGCCTCCATGTTGTTTCAAGATATTCATAACTCGGGCATTCATCCTTCCTTCCACTTCTTCCATCCCTCGCTTCAATGTCTTTCTCTTTTCAACCATAGATACAACAGAGTGTTGGAGTGGCGAGTTTGGAGTTTTTGCGATAATATCACCGTGATAAGACCTTGTTGGGGGTTTGTGCAATCATCGAGGTCACATCTTTCGAGCCTTCCCCTCAACAGACTTTCCTTTCTTTTCTCTTGAAGTTTCCTTTAGTCATTTTGTCTTTCCCTTCACAAGTTTGCTCTCTTTCTCAACATCGATCTCTTGACTTTTAGGTATTCCTCTTCCCCTTTTTGGCATCATCAAAGGAGAGAGGAACCCTCGGACACATACTAGCAAGCGGGAAGTCGAGTGGCGATAGCCGGGTTCTCGCCAGTGCTGCGGAGTATGCGCACGAACTCGAACGAGTAGCGTTGGATTCAACTTTAAGCAACTTCATCTCGGCCATAAGCTTTGAATTTTCTATCCATGTTTTTCTTCCATACGCAGAGCTCATTCTTATTTTGCTCACGCAATGACTTTATCTCAAAGAAAGTGTGAGATTTATGCATGTGCTCAATGTGTTCTCTCAATTGCGTCTTTGCATCAGCATTCTCCGCTCGCCATACCAATAGCTTGTTGAACAATGTTTCAAATATCTAGCTTGTTCCACACGCATTGTTTCTTCGTTGTTGCCACCACTTTTTCGATTCGACTATTATGCCTCTCAAGTCGCAGATAAGGTTGACATCTCATTATCGAGCCTCATGTCCATCGAGGGCTGGTGCCTCTCCATCCGTTCAATTTCCGCAAATAATGCTTTGAACACCTCCCGAACTTCGAGTTGTTCCTCTGTTGTAGCGATGGCCAAGCATCGTCAAAATCATAGTCATTTGGAATGATGGTATCGATGGAATGACATGATCCGTCGTGGGAAGCGCACGAGATCTCTTTCGATTCTTGGGAGGTCGGGTACCTCCGAGAGAGAAGGAAATGATTCTACAAAGGAATCATCACGGGCAAATCGGGATTTGTTCAATGATGAGTGGTGCGCGTGAAGTTCCTTGTGGAGTCGAACCTGCTGCGACTTGGGGAGCTCTTGATGGGACTGTTTGCTTTGGGGTTTGTTGGGAAGTTGACCCGGCTTTTGCCGAGCCTGTTGTCTCAACAACTTCGTCGGTCTCGTGCTTTCTCCAATTGAGTTGGTGGTCCTCGGCCTTATCGAAGCGTCATTGGACAATGATGAGATTTCCATGGGTGGCTCATCATCAAAATTGAAAGTTTGACGAGTAGTCTTGAGGTCGATTTGCTCGTGGTTGGAACATCCTTAGATGAGTCTTTTGGATCGATCCGCGGGGGAATGACTACCATCATCTTTTTCCGATCCGAGAAAGGTTACATCGGGATTATCCGGGAATCGTGAAGTGCGCTTATCTCCTTTTCGGATGGATCAATGATAGCGGGAGGGATGTTCTCTACCCGAACCTTTTTTACCCCGGGAAGTCTCAACCTCCCGTTGGCCTTCATTACCTCTCCTGCAGTCTCAAGCGCGAGGTTTTGGACATCCTTTCGGGAGTATCAACCTGTCTTAGGGTCTTCTCGGTGGCATCCATTGGAGTCTCAACCCCATGGATTGCACTTTCATCGCCAGTGTTAACTCCCCGAGCTATTATTCCTTTACGTGCCTTTCGCATCAACAGCGTCATTAGCCTTCGTGAGTAGTTGGCACCTCAAATTTGAGACAGTCTCAATCGTTCGAGCTTCGTTGATGACAACTTCTTTGTGTACTTTGTGTTTGTTCCTTCTCCACTTCGCCTCCTAGATTCGTTGTGGAGTCATCGCAACATCCTCCGACTTGCCGCTGCGGTGGAGGAGTTTCCCTTAGTGGCGCACTGTTTGAGTGACTTGGAATGGGGTCACTCATCTCCAAACTCCCGGTTGTTTCTGCGAGTGTTCAACCATTGGGGCGGGTGGTAAGACACCTTCATTAGGGGTTGGCTCTGATTTGGGGTCCCCACTATCCCGGTTTCATCACGATTCTTAATTCTTCTTCCGAGTGAGTTTGGGAAGTGGTGGCAAGAACAATCGTGGCAATATGTTGCACCACTCCCATTGGGTCTATCTCCATTTGTGTTTTGGAGGACTCTCCTGGTCCCTCCATCATTCTTTTGCTCATGAAGAATTGCGGATTCGTGCATTGCTTGGCTGCATTTGCAACTCTTACGGGCGACACAGGTCCAGATCTCATCGCTTCTACGATAGAACGTCAAGGAGAGGATGTGTATGTTCGTCGGGTGCGGTGATAGAGGCGAGATCTTTGGCCTTCTCACGTGCCTCGCCTTCCTCCCGCTGTCTCTCTTTCTCGCTTGTCCTTGAAGATCTGCAAGATGTCATGCGATTTCTTCATCCATCTTGGACCACATGTCGTTACTCTAAGAAAGTTCATCAGCTTCCTCTTCTTCTTCGATAAACTCGGCCTTTGGAATGCTTCCTGGATCGACTCAACTTCCACTTCTCCTCTCGCAGACGATTTTGGATGTCCGGATAAAGTGGGGATATGATCATCACATCATCATCTCTTTGGCCTTCTTTTCTTTGTCCCTCATTTTCGGGGATAGAGAGGGTAGCAAGCTCGTGCTCCCATCTTGTTAGGCTGGCGTCTGTTGTAGGAGGGCCACGATCCTGTCAAAAGGCGAGTGTGCTTTCTCACTACTTTCTTGGTCGCAGATGTTCGAACTACATCCGGGTCTTTAATTTGCCTCACGACGCTTTCGGCGGAGACTTAGCGGTTTCATCAATAGTATTTGGAGACTCTACTTCTCTGTGAGTCTCGGTATCTGTTTTGGTGAGTGGGTCGACTCGGCCGGTGGTTTCTCAAGCTCGGAGTGCTTGATGATTCTTCTTCATCTCTTAGTTTGTACGGAGGGATTTCTGGTTCGGAGAAAGTGTCCTCTCGAGTCTTGGCGGCGGGGTCGGTCTTGGTGTTTTTCGAGGAGCCGTCCGCTTATCGATTCTCCTCTTTTTGATGACCGGAGAAGGTATTTGAGATTCCTTCTTCGCATTTATTCTTTGGGGCGGGAGACACGGCTACGAAAAAGTGTGACTACCAGCGGGGAGGAGCAGATTTGTTTTTTTCTGCGCAGGGCATCGGTTCTCTTAGCATTGCAGGGGCAGCCTTTTTCTTCTTTGGTGGAGAGGAGACAATCAGTATCTTGAGGTCACCGATTCCCCCTCACTCGTGATCGCTCTCTTGGCGTAGGCTCTTCTCGTGCGCCGGAGAGGTTTGATCGAACATCTTCTTGTTTACATGGAACGCTCTTTCCATGTCTAAGAGGACTCCTTTGACCTCCATCGTGCGGCCGATCACCGGACCATATCCCGGGGATCCTCCAAATGCACCATTCTCCTTGAAGGATTTGTTCTCTACATTCGGCTGATCTTTGTAGACAAACTCAGCCAGTTTACTTGCTTTTCTTCAATGATCGCGGCCATTACGATCAATTTTGCTTTAGCAGTTGGTCAAAGCCGCCAAATTTGATGTCTATGCATTTGGCAACTATGTCCATGGTTTGTGGTAGTCTCCTTCGGCCTGACCTCTTATTATCGTGTAGACTATCTTTTCAAAGATAGTCGGTCTTGCTCTTCTTCCAAGCTGACCAAGTCTCACGTCGCCTTCATTGATTTACGTGCTCCTTCCGCCGGTAGTGGCGGTGTTCTACCAAATCCTTGGCAGAGATGATGAACTCCTTCCCGTGAAGCAGGATTTGATCCCTCATCGTGAATCTCGGCGTTCACGTAGAATCGTGCGACCTCTTCCACATAGGTCATCGAGAACTCCATCGTCAGAAATGGTTTCGGCCGGACGTTTTGAGCTTTTCGGCGATTTTCTTTATGAGGGCGTCATCGGACCCTGTTTGACCATACCTCGAAATCCACGTGAGACCGGTGTGGATTTACTTTCCTAGCTTGACAAAATCATAAGTCGAAGCCATTTTTGATTTCACCGAAAGAAACTCGAGAAGTTGATTTGAAGATTGATAGGGTTTTGAGAGAGTTTTGCTTTGCTTCGAGAGAGAAATGAACGGGTTTGGTAATTTGTGAGAGAAATGGACAAAAAAGGTTTAAGTATGGTTCATGAAAGGACGTGCGGGTGGTTTTTTGAAATGTGATCGAAATCAACGGCTTAGATTTTGCCCGATTTAGCATTTAATGTCTCGTATTTAATGCGGCAAAGCATTTATATCAATCATAAGCTTGGTGTGCGGCTTTTGCTGTACACGTCATAATTATCCGACGTCATTCTTAAAAACATTCCCGCTTAGTAAAAACGATTGCGTTTTTGTCACTTTGCTCATAAATGACTCAACTTTTCCCTTAGTGATTTAATTCTTCTTCTCACGAGTTCTCTTTTTGACTCATTTGTGTCAAAGCAAATTCGGTATAGTTGTCTTTCCGATGGTGATTCACTTAGCTGATTTGAGAGTTCAACCCTTTTTCCCTTTTTGTGTTTCATTTCATTTCTTTGATTCTTCCAGTGTCGGCACTCAATTAATCCTAACTCATGTTTGAGTTCTTCAAATCTTGACTCACATAATGGTTTTGTGAATATATCCTTTGTTTATCGGTTGAAATATATTCAAGGTGATGTCCTTCTTTTCAACATGATCTCTTATGAAGTGATATCGACATCGATATGCTTTGTTCTTGAGTGCAACCAGGATTTTGAGTGATTGCAATTGCACTTGTGTTATCACACATGATTGGAATTTCCTTTTCTTCAACTTCATAGTCTCTCATTTCTTTGTCTCATCCATAGGACTTGGGCACAATAGGCGCCCGCATGACTATGTATTCGCCAATTTGTAGAGGTGGCTATTGAATTTTGCTTTATGCTAAACCAGGAAATTAGCTTTGTTTCCAAGCATTTGACATGTGCCTCAAGTGCTTTTCTGTCAACTCTACATCCAAGCATAGTGAGTCCGAATAGCCAATTAGCTTGAATCCACCTTCCTTTTTTGATACCATAAGCCAACTTCTTGGCTTCCTTTCAAGTATCTCAAGATCCTCTTATTTTGAGTCATATGGCTCTCTTTTGGAGGCAGATTGAAATCTTGCACATACACCTACATCAAAGGTGATGTCCGGCTTTCTTTGTGAGATAAGCAATGATCCAATAAGTCTATGTATCTTGTTTGATCTCAGGCTTGCCATCTGCATCCATGTCCATTTTGGTGATATATTCATTGGTATTTTCACGAGGAAGACTTCTCCTCCATACCAAATTTCTTCATTAAATCTCGGTGTATTTTGTTTGACTTATGAAGGTTCCATCCTTGTTGTTTCACTTGGAGTCCAAGGAAAATGTCACTCTCCCATCATGCTCATTTCGAATTTGCTTTGCATGAGGTTTGAAAATTTATCACACAACTCTTTGTTTGTGGATCCAAAAATGATGTCATCCACATATATTTGAACAAGCATATCTCTTCTTGTCTTGAATTAAAAAAGTGTTCTATCTACTTTTCCTTTTGTGAATCCATTCTTAGTTAGGAATTGTGACAAAATATCATACCATGCTCTGGGTGCTTGTTTCAATCCATATAGAGCTTTCTTGAGTTTGTATACCTTATCTCCAAGAGTGTACGCTCAAATCCTGGAGGTTGTTCAACATACACTTCTTCTTCCAATAAACCATTTAGGAATGCACTTTTTACATCCATCGATATACAATAAAATTCTTGTGAGTCGCATAGGCAAGAAACATCCTTATAGCTTCCAATATTGCTACATGGGCAAATGTTTCATCAAAATCTATCCCTTCTTGGCAATATCCTTTGGCTACTAATCTTGCTTTGTTTCTTACCCTTTGAACCTTCCTCGTTCATCTTGTTTGAACACCCATTTAGTGCCAATAACATTTTGATGGGTGGGTCTTTGAACTAATTCTCATACTTTATTTCTTTCAAACTGATTCGATTCTTCTTGCATATCTTGAATCCAATGTGTGTCATCCAATGCTTGTAACACATTTTTAGGCTCTATTTGTGAGATAAAGCATGTGAACATAGCTTCTGTTGAGTTACGGATCTTGTTTTGACACTTTCTCTTATATCTCCAATGACAAGTTCGTGGATGGTCTCTCGGCCATCTTACATCGAGGTTGGAGTAAGTTAGTGGATTGATCGTCTAGCGAGTTGTGTTGCTTTGATCACTCTCTCGTTATCACTTAGCTGCAAATTTTCCACTATTTATGAGACTCGGACTATCTCATCTTCATCTCGAGTTTATAATTCGGCTTCAACTTGAAAGATAGGGACTCTTCGCATGGTTGGTTGATTCACTTGTCAGTGATTCTTCAATGTCCTCTCCATTAACATTTGGTTCGTCGAACACCACATGAATGGATTCTCTGTAACCATAGTCCTCTTGTTGAGTACTCTGTAGGCTTTGCTTTCAATTTTGAGTATCCCAAGAAGATACATTTATCGACTTTAGCATCGAAAGCCTTTAGATTGTCTTTGCCATTGTTATGGATGAAGCATTTACATCCAAATATTCTAAAATATGCAACATTTGGTTTCTCCTGTCCAAATCTCATAAGGAGTCTTTGTGGGTTGTCCTTTTTATCTTACATCTATTTTGAGTGTAAATTTGTGTTGATTGCTTTCCCCAAAATCTTTTTGGTAACCCCTTCACTAACATGGTCTTGCCGCTTCTTTGAGAGTTCTATTCCTTCTTTCGCAACTCCATTCATTTGTGGAGTCCTTGCTGCAGATAATTCATGACCAATGCCATTTTCAATACAATATTGAGTTATTACATTGACAAACTCGGTTAAATATCCGTCTGATCTTATTTTGAATCCTCTTCATCACCAAAATTTGTGGTAGTTTCTATAGAGTTTTTTCTTCTTACACATGAATATTGTCCATGTGTATCTTGAGTAGTCATCTACTACCACCAAGGTGTATTCTTCCCACTTATGCTAGCTGGTTCAATGGACCAAATAGATCCAAATGTAGCGGATGCAATATCCTTGTTGAAGATGGGCATGTCTTTTCTTTGAATGATGATTTGATCTGTTTTCCCTTCGACATGCGCCACATATACTCTCCTTCTTGTATCTTGAGTCGGAAGACCTTCCACAAGATTACTTCTAGCAAGCTTGTTAATTGTTTTGAAATTCGGTGACTCGACTTAAACTGTGCCCATGCCCAACTTGATTCATTTGTGCTTTCTTTGCTACAGACAGTGCTTGGTGTTGCGATCGACCAATCCACGACATACATGTTCTTTTGTCATGCGCATCCTTGCAACACAACTTCATTTGATTGAGAATCCTTGATTTGGCATATACCCATGTTAAATCCAACATTATAACCTTTGTCACAAAGTTGGTGATCTTAGCAAGTTGAAGTTGAGTCCTTCAACATATGCAACATCTGTGATTTCTAATCCATTTTTCTTGATGGATCCAATGCCTCTTATTTCTCCCGGAGCTTCATTTCTCCAAATATGACTTTTGCTCCTTTGACTTCCTTGAATTTTGTGATTTTTCTTGTTTCATGTCATATGCCAGGCGACCACTATCCATGTACCAGGTTCCTTGGCACTTTCGTTGTTCCTTGAACGCAATCAAGGAAATTAAGTTTTAGGTACCCATACTTATGCGGGTCTGAGGGGTTAGTATTGTAAGATGATCCAACCAGCTATAGCCAAATGATTTGGCTATAAGGGTTGCCATCTATCGTGCCATAACCATAATTAATTTTGGCAAATTGCTTTGGGATTCTAGGTTCATACAACATCTCTTTTGTCTGTATGCCTGTATATGTGTTTTAGCAATTGCCTTCTTTGGGTAGTTGTGGTGTCTCTGAGTGTAGTGCTAGGTGCATATGTGTCTTTGATGAAAGCTCTTATACTTTTGGAATGGCCTTTCTTTGAGTTCTAGGCCTTTGCCATTTCAGGCTTATATTCCATAGGTCTATGATGATATTTCACATCATTCCAAAAACTTGGCTTGGATATTTTCCACCATTTCCATCATATGTGTTTCTTTTATAGAACTTTTGGGGTTTTTGGTAGCTCTGTTTTCTTCTTTCTGAGTAATTCTGTTTGGAGTTTCTTTGAGGAACATGGTCGAATTTCTTCTCGCCTATCTCTCAACGCACCCAACCATTTTTTTTCCTTTTCCTTTATAACCAAGGCCAATTTGCTTGTAATTGTGCTTGAGAATAAATGTGTGTGCACCATTTGGAGTTTTGGATTTTGAGATACTTCATTGCTTGAAGATCTTTTTTTTTCAAAATTATTTTTGGAGCTTGACATAGCAGAGGAATTAAATCCTAAGCCTGTCTTGTCTTCACATTCTCTTTGACTCATAATAAGATCATCCAATGATTTAGATGCCTTAGTGAATGAGGCAATCGCATTTTTGAGGTCATTTTCCCTCTTTTCTATAAGACTATTTCTTCTATTAGCTTTGCATTTTCAGTCTTTAAACTTTCATTCTCATAAGCTATTTGACTTAGAGTACTCGGCTCCTTAGTTGTGAGTTTTAGCTCTTGAGTAAAAGTTAGTTTTCCTCATTTAGTAGTGTGTGTGAGGATTTAATGTGTTCAAAATCTTTCATCATTTTGCCTAATGAATCATAAAGATCGAGTGGGTGATGAAGTGTGTGTGTCTCATCACTATCACTAGAATCGAGTTTGATGAGTTAGAGTGTACCCCATCTTCTTGGTCGGAGTTGATCTTGTTCTTGGCCATCAAACGGATCGGGGCTTCTTCTTGAGTCACTCGAGTAGTAGCCTTCACTACTCTCAATTAGTTGTGTCTCTTGACTTGCATTTGTCTCCAGTCTCTGCACCAACATTGCCTTTTTCTTTTCTTGTCTTCTTTCTCTCAAGACCTTTCTTTCTTCTTCATTCATGTATTAGTTGACTACAGGATATGGGCAATCAATGGCATAGTGACATGGTTGCCTACGGTTCAAAGATAGATATTCAACCTTTTGATCGACTCTTTCCATTCTTGGATTGTCACCCTTTGATATTGACTTTTTGATGATCTGTTTCTCTTGGTTGGCCTATCTTCCCTTGACTTGGGGGGAGCCGAGTGTCTTCCGGAGGATTCGCCCGCCTCTCTTGTAGTTCTTATTGAAGAACTTGTTGAACCTTTTAACCATCGGGGCTATTTTTCCAGGGGTCAATGACTTCTTTTGACCTCGCTCTCTTGCCATCCTTAACAATTAGATTTCTTGTTTTGGGTACAATTGTCTCTTCCTCGGTCTTTTCTTCTCGGCTCAAATTCGTAGGCTTTGAGATCTCGAGAATAGTTCATGGTTGGATGTCTTCGATAGGTCCATGGAATGTCTTAGTGCCATGACCTTCATTTCCTATTCAACTGGGAGACTTTTTAGGATCTTCATACACATTTCCTTGAGTGTATATTCTTTTCCAAGTGCGAGATAGCTCGTTGGTGATTTCGTGAACCGAGCATCCAATTGATCCAGGTTCTCTCCTACGATCCTTTTGAAATTCTCAAATTTCTGTACAATACCACCTTGATAATTTATTTTCCTTGATTTTTCACGAGCCTTCACAGATCATGGCTTTGTCAAGGTTTTTAGCCGCGTTTTTGCATGATTTGACTTTATTGAACATGGCTTTGTCAAGATTTTGTAAAGGATGTCCTTGGCTACATTGTCAGGTTGTATCTTTTTTGTCATCATTTGTCCATTCGGTTCTTGGTTTTCAACCATAGCGTTGGTCTAGGAGCAACATCCTCTTCACCTTGATTGCAGCTCTTCTTACAACTGTGTTCACTTTTAAGATTTGCAGTGGCCCATCCTCTATCACTATCCACATCTCATCATGTAATGCGATAGATTAGCTTTCGCATACGAATTTTCCAATCATCAAATTCTTCAATTGTGAACATAGGGATGCATGTCAAATTTGCTTCCATGATAATAACTTTTAGTGCTAAAAGAAGTTTTGAAAAACTTAAGTACTAAAACAGACTTTGAAAAATTTGGAGATCTAGTTCAGTAACCAGTGCGGAAGGCTCAATGAACCAACCGCTCTGATACCACTTGTAGGTCCCAAGGGGTGTGAGTGTAAGGTTTAGAAGGGGGGGTTGAATAAACCTTACCAACTTTTCGATTTAGTCCTTTTAAAGTTGAGTTGATACTATCTGTTTGTGTCCTTGGTGGACAACCAACTTAGTTAATCAATAGAGTTAGTCACTCAACATACTGATTGAGTTGTTGATAGAATAACTCGATTGTTAAGATGAATTAGCTCAATTGTAGTTTGTTTTCGGAAGACTTAAAACCCTTAAATTTGGTTTAGTTATGATTTAATGCTTGGTTTTAGTACTTAGAGATTATCAAGTGGATAGCAAATTTATCAGCAGAGTTAAACAAATAAGATGCAGGAATTAAAATGCTGAAATGTAAATGACACGATAAGTTTTTATAGAGGTTCGAAGATGGGGTAATTCTTCTACTCCTCTCTTCTCCAACTCTTGGAGGAATGCACTAAGTATTGATCGATATCTGAGTGGTAACAATCCGGATACAAGTCTTGATCACACGGTGACTTGATCCTTTGGGACTCGGTCTGAGATGCCTTGGTCACTCGGCTCGCTTCTCGTCCGACTCGAAGCTTCTTCAGGGCAGGTTTTGCCTTGCTACTACATCTCACTTGCTCAAGCTCTTTGGATTAGATCACGAAGCCCTCCAAAACTCGAGACGGTTCGACCTTGAACCTTCCTACAATCCTTTATGGAATGTAGACCCCTTTTCTTCTAAAGTTTCCTCTTCAACCGATTGAAGCTATCTTTCCTTCACGGTGAGTGTTGGATTGATTTTCTTCGTAGTGTAGGCTTGAGGATTAATCTTGAATGATTTTGAGAATATGTTGATTGCAGTTCGGATGTTAGCTTGAATGTTTGTGGTTGAGGTAATCAAAAGTCTTTTTCTCGAGTCATTCCTCGGCCTTTTATAGTGATCTTTCAAAAATTTGCCCGTTGAAGAGATAGGTTTATTTTTGAAAGTCACTTGTGGTCGTTGGCTTGTCTTGTTGCGATCCTTGGAATTGCCACTTCCTCGTATGAATTATTCTTGACTTTTGAGCTCGACACGGTGTAGTGCTTCCCATCGTTGGTTTATTCCCCTTGCACGCTTCCTCGGGATCGAGCACTCGAGAAAGGTAGCATGGAGATATTACTTGTTTAAGTAATTCTCTTGATTTATGTGCAATGGATCTCTTTCGATTATCTCGACTTGATTGCATTTCCTTGCTTTCTCCAGGTGACTTAGAGTCGACTTCCAATCATTAGATGACTCTTTGTCACTTCAACTAGAGATTTGGCTATCTTGAGTTGACTTGGTGATGTTTTACTCACCGCACCTTGATCGAGTTCCGTCTTCTCTTCTTTTGCCAAACTCATTGTCTCACGTGAGTCTTCCTACTAGTCTCCGATTGTTGTCTTCTTGCATGTATAGGCATAGGCGATTTAACTTTCGGCTTGACCCCTAAACTGTTTATTACAATGCGATTTACAACAAAAATGGGGTGCCAACTTCCTATTCTAAGTTTTACATGGCATTCATCAAAATCTAAACAATAAATTTCCCAACAAGCGGTCATCGCCGATGGAATATTATTCGAATATTCCGGCACATGCCCTCCACGTGAGGCGTAAGAATCTTTACCTAAAATGCAAAAATAAGTTGTTACACTTTACCATCTGAACTTTGTTAAGGATTTCACTTTGGCATCTGAACTTTGGACAATTTTCACTTTGTCATATCAATTTTTTTAAAAATTAAAAAGTTATGTCTATATGCATTTATTTATCTTAATTAATATATAAAAATCACAAAAATAAGTTTAAACCATATAGTCGCCGAATCGAAATAGAAAAGCAGCAGATATGAAAATTATTTTTATGATATATATATTCTGGTATATATTACTTATCTTTGTATTATAATGTATTATTTTCATACTAAAATTAATAAAATAATAAATATCTATTATAATTATGATTATAATATTTATTTTATTATTATATTTTTGCAAAATTTTGATTTACCCGAATACCGACCGAAATACGAAAGAAGAATATGGTAAAAGTTTGAGAAGAATCGATTATTATGATACAATATTGAGAACCGATATACGCCAAATTTTATGATAAATTATTATTTTTGTTCGTTCACCAAATACCTAATCGACCAAAGTTGTCTCGCATGAAAAGATTAGTCGAGCGTTGAATTATTGAATTTATGAAAAAGAAATAATTCTAAAACACTATAAAATTGAACTAAGAATTAAAAGTATATATTTAAAGCAACTTCACATTAGAAAATTGAGATGAAATCCATATAAAAAATATGTAAACTCTAAAATAATTAAAAGATGTCTAAATCGATATCATTGAGATCTATACCCGTCTAAACCGTAAACTAACCCCTAATTATATCATTGATAGTATATTTTATTGAGATAAATATTAATTAAATATTTTTTTTATGAATAAAAGATAAATACATTTATATGCACATAATTTTTTATATTTTAAAAATTGATATGGCAAAGTAAAATTGTGTAAAGTTCATATGACAAATTGAAATTCTTAACAAAGTTTATATGGTAAAGTGTAACAACTTCTATTTGAATTTTTGGCAAAGACGGTTTTGCCCTCAGGTGGAGGGTTCACGCCGGAATATTCTCAGAATATTCCAACGGCGATCATAGTTGTATGGCAAAGTGTAAAACTTTGGTAGTAAACGGTAAAGTGTAAAGAAAATTAGTTCATATTGTAAAGTGCGAAAAACCGCATAGTTTGGGGGTTTGGTGGTTTTTCCTCTTAAAAAAATAGGGATAATTATAACAACTAGCCTTTGAGGTTTGAGTTAATTACAAAGAAAACCTAAATTTTTAAAAATTACTAATAACCCCTATTGTTTGATTATGTATCACAAAGTACCCCTTTCATAAGGAAAAGTATTTCAAACACCACCTTACATTTGTAAAAATATTGCAATTACTCGCTTAAATTTTGAGGCAATCCCAACCCAATCCCATCGAGGCTTTTAGAAATATTTGGGTTGGGTCGGGCCACAAAAATTCATGGCCAACTTAGCCCGAAAATACCTTTTATACATGAATATTGTTGGACCAAAAATTAATTTTTGGGGCTTGGAAAATCATAGCCCGACCAGTCCAAAAATTGTGTCGCTCGGACTGTTCGCCTTATTTTTAGCTTCACCGCGCAAGTGTATGCGGTGCGTTTTTATAGAATAGGGTTAGCAAGGTCGAATCCACGAGGATTAATAAATTAATGTACCAAGTATTGGATTAGGATAGCACTATTGTTATCTAAACGATCGAATTGTGATGGATTGGTTTTGTTAATACTAAAGCGTAAATTAGTCCTAAAATAACAAAGTAAAAGCGATTGAAAGATCAAGTATGGATAGATGGATTCATGGGTTGTGGTTCCAGTTAATATCCCACTTTTATTCTCAGATTAAGCAAACCAAGGTTAAACGTATTCTTCTCTATATACCAATCACCAAAGTAATTTACCCCATCTCTCGAGATGTATGTAAAAGCGTTGATTGGAATATCTATGCTAAGCATCTCTACTCAACATGAGATATCCAACTCCCAAAAGTTCAAAAGATTATAAGGTCCCACAAATATTCTGATTTCTCAATCATGCAATCTATTTGTGTCAAGTACTCAAGATCTAGTATTGAAACTCATCGGTTAGAATTATGAATCAAAACATCAAACAAGTTTAAATCAATGGCCTTTTGATAAAATAAGAATTAAAGCAAAATACGTGAATAGAGAAAGAAAATATTAACTTCAATTATCCTTAATCATCAAATAAAAGTGTTTATTAACCTACTCCCAAACAGGGAATCACAAGATGTTTAGCCGGACATTGAAGATAAACAATTCATAGACAAATTATTTATAATAAAAAATCTAACTAATTGAAATAACGATACGATGGAATGAGTGATCGGGGATGATGACGATCTCTCGATCTATCTTCAATCCTCGAAGGTGTGGTTGTGGTCTTGATCGATCTATCCAAGTTTAGGTGGAAAATCGCTCTTTTTCTATTTCTAGGGTAAAAATCGAGTGTCTCTCCTGTTTGTGGCCGCACCCGTGTCTATTTGTACTTCATTTAGGTTGAAACCTAGTTGAAACGGACCAGGCTCGTTTTTTTCCGCATAGGAGCAACCGTGCCTTTATCACGCCAACCCGTGCTTTAATATAGTAGTCTAACTTTATTTAGAAATTCAATATATGATGGAGTTGATTATACTAAAAATACTAAAAATAAGTCAAAAATATGAAAATATTAATGAGTTTATCCAAATGATTAAATGAATTCTAGAGGTATGAGTAATCTAGTTATCCCTTATGTTGTCAATATGGTTTATCAATCATCAATTACCAATTTATAAGTCAAGATTTCTACAATAATCATTCCCTCTCTCAAGTGCCAAATGATTTTAAATTCAATTGGGAAATCAATATCTCTATAAAAATCACCAATTAAAATCTCAATAAAAACTATGAATCTTGATAAAAGACTTCAAAGGATTCACAAATCTCTCAATTCTATGAAATCCTAGGTTATGCTATTCCAAGGTCATGTATTCAATTACCTTTCTCAAGTGTCAAATCAAATACACCAAACAATCTAAATTATTGATCAAGTAATTTAGAAGCAATAGATCCAAATAGCACAAATAAATTGATAGATCTAGATTGACAAACCACAATCTCAAAACATAAGTTCAAACATAGATTACACCATTCCTCTAGAATTATAGAGTTTAGCTCATGATTAAAGAAAATGAATCCATAAGAACATAACAATACATCTT
Organism: Rehmannia glutinosa; assembly: GCA_016081115.2. Taxonomy (NCBI): domain Eukaryota; kingdom Viridiplantae; phylum Streptophyta; class Magnoliopsida; order Lamiales; family Orobanchaceae; genus Rehmannia; species Rehmannia glutinosa. The sequence goes on along the minus strand of CM071937.1, from coordinate 92,736,676 downwards.
ACAAGATAAGGAGAAAGTAACAAAATAAGAACAAGAGTTGAGGGATCTTCTCTATTTCTAGATGATAAGAGCCTTCAATCTTCTTTTCTAAGCTTGTCCCAAGGTTTCCTAGCTTTCTTCCTTGTCTTCTTGTTGTCTTGTTGTCTTCCAAAATGGTCCAAAATGCCCCAATTCACGCCATCATGTCTCTATTTATAACCCCACAAAGATCCAAGAAAAAGTAGGCTTAGCATAGGAAAATTAGCTCTGGCGCACAAGTGGGCTCAGAAATTAAGTGCAGCATAGTCGCCCGGCTGCAGCGCCGAGCGTTAGGCGCTGTGGGCCAATTAATTATCTGCTTACTGTTTTGGGCTCTGCAAATAGTGGACGAAGTGGACCAGCGCTGCGGCCCGTGACGAAATTCTGCAGCTTCCGCCTAGTTTTTTTCGCCCACCAAATGCCCGAATTTGGTTTTTCGTCCTTCATCAAAGTTGTATCCCTATCTCTTAGCTTTCTATAGCCACTTGAATCAGCTCAATATCAATTTTGTAGAGAGAGTTATGACCAAAATACGAAACCGCCAAAGTCTTTAGAAATTCCAGACGCATTTGGACTTTTCTTCAAATTAATCTCTCGTTGTTTGCTCGTTCGTACTTCTTTTGATACAAGATTCATTAATATGACTATAAACTCAATATAATTGGCTCTCAACATGGCTTGACCCCTCAAATGACTCGAAACAATGGAAATTAATGCCTAACCTATGAGATATAAAAAAAACGACTTAAAATACTCAAAAACAACACAAAACTCTAGTATCGGAAGCCCAAATCAATGGTATAAAATCAAGTGAACAAATACTCCCAAACTTAGAATATTGCTTGTCCTCAAGCAATTACAACTCTAAAATGAAAAATACAAGACAAACAATACAAACAAAGCGCAAAACTTCACAACCAAACTCATTCGTCAAATTTCGTTTCACTATCAATCAAGCGCGTATTTTCACAATGTGATCATGACGTGGAATGTTCATGCCAGCCCCGTTTTCATTATCCGGATAGATTCACGCAATCAAGTGTTTTCAAGATGATCCACTTTTTAAATATAGAGATGAGATGTTTACCATACTCCATAGGCTTGTCTTTCACACTAATCTCCACTAATGTAGGCTAATGTAACACAAGGATCAATAGGACTTTTAAAGCTTGTAATGTGGGCTTAGGGTAAGGTAGGAAAATATAGGAATAAGCGGTGAAATCACCTAAACACACAATTAACACTTGAATTATCAATAGGCACTACCCTTCACTTTTTTTGGCATCCCCAATGTTTATGAACTTTCAATCCCGTTGATTTTTTTTTTCATTTTCTCTTTTTAGGAACCCCAAACTTATTCTTTTGCGTACATGGGGTTTCATCTTTTCTTTTCTCGGGCAACTTCATTCAATTAAACACATACCCTTCTAATAATCCCTTCCTCAATCTTCAACTTTTTTTCTATATTATGTGTGTATGTATGAGTGATGGGTAATTAGGATTTTCACATTTAGGCTCTAGGTATTTGATTGGTTGCCAAAGAAACAGGTTTATAAGGCTCAAAGGGGACACTAGGAAAAAAATAATACAAAGGTAGGCATTTTAGGCTCTAACTTGTTCAAAGATGGCCTAAATCACTTCCTCATGGTTACTTCGCCTGGGATTTCGCCTCGACTAGTGATCGACAAGTTCTAGCATCCGGTGGGATCATAAAGGAACCACTCAATTGCATAAATCATCCCCAAATAAATCGTGAGTTAAGCACATAGATGGAATTAATGGAAAGAAAGATTAAATCACAGTTCAAACACATGCTCTTTTGACCGTTCAACTCATATTCAACAAATTCACTTAGTCATGCAGTTTCACAGTTTAACAAATGCCCCGACTCAACTCTAGACTCTTTTTTTCATTTTTTTTTTGACTCAAGACCGACTCGATGAATAAAAGCATTGCACCCCCAAACTTAAAACGACATTGTCCCTAATGGAGAGGTGGGAAAAAGGACTTTCCTGGTAGCCGAGGAGCGAAGGCTCCTTAAGTCATGTGATACTACTACGTGTATGAGGTGTCTCGTATAAGCTCAAAATGCATCCTAGCGCACAAGCCCGTGGGCGTTGTATGCTCCGAGGTGTGGTCTTGTTCTTTCCTTCGCCTTGGCTCCGACCCTTTTTTTTGGCTTCGCATCTTTGCAACCTAACAAGGTAGACAAGAAAACAAAACTCGTGGAACCAAGGAACTTCGGTTATGGGTGAGAAATCGAAAATCACAACACATACATAATACACCCAAGTAGAAAATATAGTGCCTGTCAAAAAGATAAGCATGGAGATGCAAAATAGCACTAAACAATGTGAAAGCGTCATTGGGGCATTTCATCAAACACCTCATATGCATCAATTTGGGCAAAGATAGTAAATGCAATGGATAACTCAATTCAATCCCAAAATTCAACACCAAACCTAAGTCAGCATGATCAACCAATTCACAATCCATACATCAACACAATTATCCTAGCACTTCTACAATCCAATCACACCAAAAATCACAAGATGGGAAAACCATGGGGTGGGTTTTGAAAGTTGCAAACTTACCAAATAATAAGTGAATGAGATGGAGATGGTGTGTGTGGTGTTAAAGTGCTCCGTTGTGACGATGGGGTGAGATATGTGGGATTTGCACAAATAAGAGAGGTGAAATGTGATGCAACTTACTACTAATAATGCAAAAACTCGGAAAAACAAAAACAACTACTAAACTAAATTAAAACTAAGAAAGCAATAAAAGGGGCTTGGGTTGCCTCCCAAGAAGCGCTAAGTTTGATCTTGACCGGACTTTGTCGATTCTCCTCAAGTTGGAGCTCCAATAGGCATGTTATCCACATTGCCCTTAGAAACTCCCCAACCTCCAATGTCTTGACTATATTCCCAACCATCTGCTTACCATCATTTAATTCAAATTTTAGAATGTTGGTTGGATGAATGGTGAATACAACTTTCTCTGATTTACTGCAGAGTTAGCTCCCCGTTTCTACATCGATCAAAGCCCGTCTTTGTAGCTAAAAATGGTCGCCCAAAGATGATAGGTATTTTCTTGTCCTCATTCGCATCCAACACTACAAAATCCACAGGAAAAAAACAAATTTATTAATTCTTACCAATACATCTTCAATGATTCCCCACGGATAGGCGATGGATCGATCAAAGAACCGCAAAGTGATATTGGGACGGCTTCACCTCCCGAGCCCAAACTTCATCACATTAGAAAGAGATATAAGATTCACACTGGACCCAAGATCACAAAGTGGTTTCTCAAAGAAAACTCCTCCAATAGTATAAGGAATAGTGAAACTCCTGGATCCTTCATTTTTCGAGGTAGTTTACTCGGACTATTGCACTACATTCCTCTGTCAAATAGACGGTCTCAAATTCCTCCAACTTCATTTTCTTGGATTCCGGTTTGGTTTCACATTAATGGGCGATTGTTGGTCAAGTTGAATTTCTACCTCCGATCTTACATAAATTGCATTGCAATGCTCCCTCGATTAACCTTTGTATCACTCGGAAATTTCCCTCTCTCCGCAATGAATTCATTGTTGTTGCTAATCGCCCTACTTGTGTCACCAAGGAGTTGATGTGACTTCTATTGTTGTAATTCTCGAGCTAAAGCGTGTCCATGTTAGAATCGTCTTGTTCATCCTTGCTCGTGTTTCTACAAGGAATGAACTAAGTAATTCTACCAAAGACGGCTTTTGTTCTCCCACGTGTGTACTCGTACTTGCTTGGTTTTGAAATCCGGAGGTGGTTGCAACACATTTCGTATTGCTATACGAGAAATTTTCATGATTTCAAGTCCGGATGATAATGTGTTGGAAATTGATTTCATCTATCATTGAAACCCGATTGTTCACATAATTGGCTTGCTCCATGTCGGGCTTCATCATCTCTTGACTTAATTCCATGATGACTTACATTTGTTGTTTTCCACCCGAATTTAGAGTGGCAATTTGCTTTGACAAGGCGGAAATTTGAGAGGCCAACGGACATAGTATCAAGTTCAAGAACGCCGCAACTTTTCTTGGAGTAGATCTCTCGAAGGCCATTGATAACTATTGGCGTCATTTCTTCTAGTAAAAGCATGGCTTCACTTGGAGTTTTAGCCATCAATGTACCTCCTCATTGCAAAGATCTATAATAGTTCTTGAATGCCCATTCATACCATTGTAAAAATCTTGAACTTTTTGTCAATCTGCACCGTGTTGTGGACACCTCCTCAATAATTCTTTGAATCGCTCCCAAGCTTCGTAGAGTGGCTCAAAGTCGAGTTGATGAAATTGAGCAATCTCACTTTTCGGTTGAAGTGTCTTGCTAGGTGGAAAGAATTTTGCCATGAATTTTTCGGTGAGATCATTCCAACTAGTGATACTTCCCGGTGGGAAGGTTTGAAGCCATTGTCTAGCTTTATCACGAAGTGAAAACGGAAATAACCTCAACCGAATAGATTCATCGGGAACCCCATTCATTTTGATAGTGTCACATATCTCGAGAAAAATTGCCATATGAGCATTCGGGTCGTCTCGACACTACCCCCAAACCGATTCTGTTGCACCATGTTTATTAGGGCGACTTCAATTCAAAATTATTCGCATTGATAGGTTGGCGAACAATGCCCGAATAGTTTTGATTCGTGGTTGGTCGAAAATAGTCTCGAATGGCCCTTTCGGTGGTGCAACAATAGGTATGCGTTCTTCATCATCACCATTTTCTCGCCATTTTTGCAAATTCAATTCTTCGTGCGGCTCTAATTTTTGAAGTGTTCTTTCAAATTCTGGATCAAATAAGATTAAATTAGCACTTTTATTTTTCGCATCAACAAAAGAATGCAAAAATGACAATAACCCTATTGTAACAAAAAAAAACCAATCTAAATTAAAGTAAAACTACTAAGTAATAATATTAGCGCAAATAAGATGAATTATTCCCAAGAATGCGCAAAAACTTGTTAGAGATTTTTCTAACCGCAAGTCTATGGTGTCAAGTTTTAATATAGAATAGTAAGGTTGTCGAATCCACATGGAATAATTATCGAATTATTGCTAAGTACTATAATATAATAGTCTAACTTTATTTAGAAATTCAATATATGATGGAGTTGATTATACTAAAAATACTAAAAATAAGTCAAAAATATGAAAATATTAATGAGTTTATCCAAATGATTAAATGAATTATAGAGGTATGAGTAATCTAGTTATCCCTTATGTTGTCAATATGGTTTATCAATCATCAATTACCAATTTATAAGTCAAGATTTCTACAATAATCATTCCCTCTTTCAAGTGCCAAATGATTTTAAATTCAATTGGGAAATCAATATCTATATAAAAATCACCAATTAAAATCTCAATAAAAACTATGAATCTTGATAAAAGACTTCAAAGGATTCACAAATCTCTCAATTCTATGAAATCCTAGGTTATGTTATTCCAAGGTCATGTATTCAATTACCTTTCTCAAGTGTCAAATCAAATACACCAAACAATCTAAATTATTGATCAAGTAATTTAGAAGCAATAGATCCAAATATCACAAATAAATTGATAGATCTAGATTGACAAACCACAATCTCAAAACATAAGTTCAAACATAGATTACATCATTCCTCTAGAATTATAGAGATTAGCTCATGATTAAAGAAAATGAATCCATAAGAACATAACAATACATCTTACAAGATAAGGAGAAAGTAACAAAATAAGAACAAGAGTTGAGGGATCTTCTATTTCTAGGTGATAAGAGCCTTCAATCTTCTTTTCTAAGCTTGTCCCAAGTTTCCTAGCTTTCTTCCTTGTCTTCTTGTTGTCTTGTTGTCTTCCAAAATGGTCCAAGATGCCCCAATTCACGCCCTCGTGTCTCTATTTATAACCCCACAAAGATCCAAGAAAAAGTAGGCTTAGCATAGGAAAATCCGCGGGTCTTTGCGGCGCCCAGTAAATTAAGTGCAAAGATAGTCGCGGAGGCTGCAGCGCCCGCCTGGTTTTTTTCGCCCACCAAATGTCCGAATTTGGTTTTTCGTCCTCCATCAAAGTTGTAGCCCTATCTCTTAGCTTTCTATAGCCACTTGAATCAGCTCAATATCAATTTTGTAGAGAGAGTTATGACCAAAATACGAAACCTGCCAAAGTCTTTAGAAATTCCAGACGCATTTGGACTTTTCTTCAAATTAATCTCTCGTTGTTTTCGTTCGTATTTCTTTTGATACAAGATTCATTAATATGACTATAAACTCAATATAATTGGCTTTCAACATGGCTTGACCCCTCAAATGACTCGAAACAATGGAAATTAATGCCTAACCTATGAGATATAACAAAAACGACTCAAAATACTCAAAAACAACACAAAACTCTACTATCTAAGCCCAAATCAATGGTATAAAATCAAGTGAACACATGCCCATATGGCACGGGCTGCCCCGCTATAGGTCAAACACGGTCTTCACATCCGGGTTGAGCACGGGCGGTGCTAGGAAGACGTGACGCCCGCCCGTGCTCACCTGTATCACCGGCGATTAGCTCTTTTCTTAGTTTTTCGCCGGTTCATTCAACTCAACTTATCAACTCGACTCCAAACTTCGTACTTTACATCAAATATTGCGATTGCAATGCTCCCATTGTTGCCAAAATGCTATAATTATCGATAAATTCCTACAAAACGAGGAAAGCGTAATCCTTTTCCACAAAACAAGAATATAACCCTATTTACTCATATAATGCATACATATCAACACATTCTAGCCAAACTAGTTTTCACCAGCTCTACTTATATTTAATACAAAATCAAACCTTAAGTGGTTTTTTGTAATTTTCAGATATCTTGTTATTTTTGTAATTAACCCAAACCTCGGGGTAGTTCTTGTAATTATACCAAAAAAATTATGTTAAAGTTGAATAATAACTGAGATTTTAAGCCATAGTAATTGACTTTAAGTATTTGCTATTTTCACTACAATAATTAGTAATTAGATTTTGGAGAATCATTTAAGGGATGCCTTTCCTTTTTCTTATTAATGTAATTGAATAAAGTTGATTTTAGTAGTTGTACTTGTGCCTAATGCCTACCAGGCCTAATTATCTCATTAATTATTATTACAAACAATTAGTTTTCTTGACACTTTTCTTACGTTATTAATATTGCTCCCAATTTTATTATGCATATGTATATGTAAGTGTATATATATATATAACATATTATTATCTATTTATGTCATTTGGTTATCAGAGTGTTTCCTTTATTTATTAAACTATGTGTAATTCAATTATTTCCTTCGATATATAATGCATATACTCATTATATGTATGTAAATATCTTAATTATTTGATTTTTCAAAAGAAAATTAGCTATGTGTTTGATGGGGTAAAATTTATTTTTCTGCTATTTCTTATTTATTGTTATTTATTAATTTCGAAAAATAATTATTTAATTGTCCCATACTACTAATTGTTGTTGGGTCAAAATATCATTTAAGCGACTCATGAGACTCACATTCTTATTTCTGCCTAAAGGGGTAGCGGTGCGGTTGCTTTTTTATATTAAAAAAAAATCGAATAACTTTATGCGATTTCCTAAATAATATTTTCAAATCATGATTTTATTAATCAAATGTGCGATTTTGGTGGCAGTGGTGTGACGTTTTGAATAAATGAGAATATTATAAGATCGATAAAATAATATATCTCTTTTTAGAATATAAGAAAAATAGCCAAAATGTAAAATGTTAAAGATTTAATTTGTTTTTAAATAATATGATTTTTCAAATAGAATACACCTTGTATTTCTTTTAATTTAACTATATTCTAAACATAATACATTTTAAGACCATCTCCAACCTATAACACCAAATTTGGTGTAAAACTACACCAAATTTGGTATTTTAGTATAATTTTGTCAAAACCATCTCCAACTCATTACACCAAATCTCACACCAAATGAATATTTTATTCTTTCTCTTTCATTTTAGAGTAAGCAAATTATTTTATGTATTTATACAATTATTTTATTTACTTATAGTTTATTACTATTAATGTAATTAACTAAAAACATATATTAAATTAATATTAAATTAATTATTTATATTAAAAAATAAATATTACAATCAATATTAACACCTCTTTAGTTTAAATTAGAATTGTTTGTTAATTATTATTATTTATGAAAAATATTAATTATTTATAAGAACCATATATATAAATTAATTATATATAAAATAAGGATACGATTGGAATTTAAATTTCAAATAGAAGAGAATTGGAGGGCAAATGAGGATATTCTATTACACCAAATTTGGTGTAAATGAATAGTGTTACACCAAATTTGGTGTAATAATATTCACTACACCAAATTTGATGTAATGTTTAGAGTTGGGTTGGAGATGCTTTTTTGCATATTTGGTATTATAGTGTGGTATTTGAAGTTTGGTTGGAGTTGACCTAATACTATGTTACTTCGAATGCAAAACATAATATATATTTGTAACATTAAAGAAAACTTTAAAATGCAGTTTATTTGGAATTTAAATATAAATCTAAATTTGTTCACCGAATTAGTTTTGAATATATTGATTGCCTAACTATTCAACTAAAGCGAGAAAAAAAATCTTTTATTTTACCCATAAAATTGTATAAAGGCGGTGAAACTTAGTTCCAAAACCACAACCAAAACAACAAGGCGGTGTAATTTTCATTCAATATTCTAAATCACATTTTTAATTATAGAAAGCACTATAACCGATACAGTGCGACACGATTAATGGTGGTTTTGAAAAATTTATGATAATCTCCAACATCCCACAAGTAGAGCTGGCAATTTGTTCAGACTAGGCCTTAAATTTGGAGGTCCATAAAGACCAGGACCTTTTGGCTCGAGTTAACGGCTCAATAGCCAACACGACACAAATTACACATATGGGCTAGGCTGGCCCAACAAAAAGTGGCCGAGTAAATTTTGGGTCGGCCGGTATGATTTTGCTCTTTGGCACAATGGACCAGCGCCAACCCAATCCATTTGCCAGGTCTATCCATGAGGCATTTATCATATTATTTCATGATGTTCATCATCCCAGGTATAAAAATATCCATCATTATTCGTTTGTAAGTTTTTTTTTATTCGTTTGTAAGTTAATCTAGCCTTAATTTACTTATTTACTTCCTTTGCTAAATATGAAATATTCTTTGGCGATTGCTAATTTAAACATCAGACGGTCTTTCTGAGACAACCTCATGAACATATTATAGTCTTGTTTGTGTGTTGTATGCTATTTTCCACCACAAAACAACCTAGGAGTTTTTCATTTCATAATAAATAAATTTATTAATTATACAATTATTTCATTACTTTTATTTAACTACTATTAGGTAAACACTTAAACTAAATAAAAAAACGTATAAATAATTTATTGGGTGCTCCATTGGAGATGCCCTTGTAAGTTCAGCCAAACACCTCTTAGTGTTCATAAAGCTTTAAGTTAAGCATGATCACTTCTGGCTTGGTCATTGGTGCCCTCTAATACCTAATTCATAGAAAGAGTAAACACTTTTATAGTTTTAAACATTTTTAGACAATTTAAATAAGAAACTTATCCCTAATAATTCTTTCATTGTTAAAAAAAAAGACGCAAAGGAAATTATTAATACAAAAATGTGGACCATGTCACCATGTCCTTGGGGACTTTTTTTTAAAGATATGAACATGTCCAAATGCCAATACAACCTCAGTAATAATTTAAATAAAATAATAGAGGCCAAAATATGACCATTATTCCACTTCTTAAACTATTTCGAGTTTTAATTTATTTCCTGAACTATAGGGGTTTTGCACATAACGCCGGTGCAATATTCGCGGAAGATTGACTACCTGCCTTGTACGTGGAGATAAAATTATCTTTGACTTCAAACTCATCGAAAGTTATTCTACTGTCGTCTAAGTTTTACACGATGTTCACTTTTTTATCTAAGCTTTGCGTGATTTTCAACTTGTCACCTCAGTTATAAAAGATTAATAAAATTTAAATGTATATACAAGTATTTATCTCATTTTAATTTCTTATTCAAAAAAAAAAATTAATTACTATTTACGTTAATAAGATATATTATCAAGAAAAAATATTTTATAATTTCTTATGTTTTAGTTTTCTTATAAATTTGTAATTTACATTTTTTAGTTTCATGTGTTAATTCTTTTTGGTAATTTTCACAATCAATTAAAATAAAAGAATACATTGAAAAACGAAAAAAAAAGATAAATGGCGGTTATGGGGTAAACAAAATTATATACGTACATAAATATAAATTCTAAGATAATTTTTAACAAAAAAATAAATAAAGTATATTTCCAATATTAAATTATAATTCTAACAAGATTTTTTTAAAAAAGAATTTAGAATAAAAATTCATTGATAATATACTTTATTGAAATAAAATACTATTTAATTTTTATATGGATAAATTAAAAGAAGATAAAAATGCATATGTATACATATAAATTTTATTAAGTTTTTCAAATTGAGGTAACAAATTGAAAATTGAGTAAAGTTTAGATAATAAAGAAACCATCACACATAGTTTAGACGACAAAGTGCAATAAAACTTAAGTAGTACGAGGTAAAAGACAATTTTGCCCCACATGTAAGAGACATGATTGAGTCTCCGGTGAATAACGGTGGCGGCAGTGATGTGGCCGGGAATTTCGGATAGGGGCCCAACTAATTTTAATATAAAAAGAGTCCATCGATTTTTGGCCACTTCTCTATAATAAAAATAGTTTTAACCACGTTTCTTTAGCCATTTTTGAGTTCAAATTTTCAATTTGTCTTTTTTTTTTTTCATTTTTAGAGATCGGTCCATGACTCGATCAAATATACACCACATCAATTTTTTGAAATATAATAAGTACCACATCAAAGAACACGACAAGGGTGTGAATGTGCCAAAATGGCTAAAAACATGTTTTTGAAAAATATGACTATTTTTCATTTTTACAAAACATAAGTGCACAATTTGTCCATTGGAACATATAAAATGAAAAATAATACATCAAATTTAAAATAAGCAAAAGTTTTGATTAAGTTATTGTATTAATCCAATCACATCTTAATATTCATAAATAACTAATAAGATACAATTACAATCAATATACCAAAAAGAATAAATAGAGACACAAGAGAATAATTCAAAAATTCAAGTTAAAGTTTATGGTGAAGCTTAAAAAATATATAAAATTTTACGAAAAGGAAAAAATGACCAAGACACTTATTTTTCAAGATATAGGAAAGAGGAATGCAATATAATTGAAGACTTTTTTCCATTTTTCTATTCTTTTTATTTATTTTAAGATTAAAAAGTGATGACCAAAATACCCCTACTTTTTTTTAAAAAAAAAAATTTGAGGGGCCCAGTGCCCCTCTTGGCCCCTACATAGCTTCGTCTATGGGTGGCGATATGAATGGCAATTTGATGGGTGCAGGTATCATCATTGCCCGTCGGTCAGAATCGCTCCTAGTATTTGTATTTTTTAAATTATATTTAATATATCTATTACATGTATATTATATATAACAATTAATGTATAACAATGTAAAATTTATATATTTAATATTATATCTAACATATATATTAATTGATTGATAATGACAATTTTTTTTACATAATACACATTTATATCACAAAAATGATATAAGAAAACATATTAATAACACAAAATACAAGATAAAAATCATATAAAAATATAAATTTATTTATCACAGGTCGCCCCACCCCGCCCGTGGAGTGGACAGGGCAAATCAAGGTCATCAAGTATCCATCCCGTCCCGTCCCATCTCATGGTCATTCCTAGACGATGATCCTCATATGGTTATATTTAAAACTCGTGGAGTTTAGGAGACAAACTGAAATTCAATATTTTCTATAAAATATAGAAATAGCCATTTCATGGAGGACAAATTATTTCCCCCTAATTTAAGACTAAAATGGGTACCTATGAAGCATTGATACGGGCACGGGACATAGATATGATATGACACGGGTACGAAAATAGGACATGATTTGAAATTTTAAGGATACATGTACGATATATATTTACATATAAAATTATATATTTTTATAATACTAAAAATACAAACGTACTAAGTATAATTAAAACAAACAATGTTTCAACTATAAAAAACTAAAATTTCATAAATACTCAAATCTGAAATGTGATAACTCAAATAGACACGCACAAAAATGCTGAAAATATGAGTATAGAATAATGTCTATCTCTTTCCAAATATGGATGTATCTATGGAGTATTCATGAAGTATCAAATAAAATATCGTATTGGATTTATCCAGTATGGATACGCAGTGGCGACGCATGGGGAATTAATTTTTAATAACTAAAATAAGGGAATTAATTTACAATTGCCTCCCAAAACTTTGATAAAAATTTCAAATTGTTGTATTTTAGAATATAAAAAATTATTAATTATGATCAATATATGAAATTTGTTTCTCATTATTTAAATTTATAATTTGGTCTATATTTCGTCCTAAAGTCGGAATTTTTGGCCCCGCCACTCCAAATATGTCACCCTCTCTCACTCAAATGTCACCCTCTCTCACTCAAATGTCCGTACTTCCTAGTTGGGTACATATTACATACTACATAGTGCGCGGTTGAAGCTTAAGACCATGACCCTTCTCTCCCAAACCTAACATGAAAACTAGCAAGCGGGAAAAAAATAGATCGTGAATATTTCCAAGTTTTCTACAGTTTCCGCCCAAGTTGAATGAAATTATGAAGGCAGCTTCTTGTGGAATCTGGGAAAAGAAATAGGTGTTCCTGGAACAGTGAGCAGCGACAATAATGATTTTGGGGCAATACTGTTGACAGTTCTGATGATTCTTCATCTGAAAATTGAAGCCCAATCTGATGCCCAAAAGGTGTTCGATGAAAAGTCCAATTCAATTTCCAACGGTTTTTGATGCAGAGCAGCCCAAAGCTCCTTGTTTAAACTAGTTCAAAAACAATAGGAAGCTCTCCAAGGGTGCTTTATTTTGTACCATTCAAACAACTTCGTTGTTTTTTGGAAGCAAAACATTTGGATAATGTGGACACTGCTTGCTCGGGGATAGAGCTGGCAAAATTAGCTCGGATTGCCCGCATATATGGTTGGGTTGGGCTGGACTGAGCTTTATTTTCAGAGTCCCGAAAAGAACTGGACATATTTTGGCCTGGCTCAAATGGCCCAACCAAAAAATGCACGTGTTGGACTGGATTGAGTCACAAAAAATGCGGGCCTATGGAATTTTGGGCCGGGCCGAGTTGGGTCAGATGTCCACAGCGGTCCCAATGCACATGGTAAAACTTCAAAATCTAACAATAATGTCATATGAGCTAGAGCTAATACCCTTTCCTGAATTAGTTTACATATGCACGTATCTGATTTTGCATGATTAAGTACTTAAAAATTTGGAGGGGGATATATAAAGGGTGTTTTCAAGAACCATAAAGCATGAACCTAATGATTAAAGTAAACTTTTATCTGATCCAAGATGCCTTTTAATTGTATAATTAGCTACATTTCTTGTTGAAAAGACAGATCTTTGTTTATAAGCTTGTAATGATCAAATCAAGCTGTAAAGAGCAAAAGCACAATCCTTTTAGAGCTAATCCATGACCCTCTTAAATCCCTTTACAAACTACCTTTCCAACCAACACAAAGTTAACATAAACATAACATACATTATAAGGCCATTTGACATATATACATCAAGTGATCAAAATTTCTTCTTGTCAAGAAATGCAGCATAAGATGTGGTGGGCAGTTTCTTGCAAGAGCAAGAAGAATTCGATGATGAGGAAAGAATCGAGAATGGAAATCGAAGAAATACTCAAAATGAAGCTCGAAACGATCAAGGAGGAAGAACCGGAGATCGTAAGTTTACTTAAAACAGCCGGCTCTAGTAAAGCAGCATAGGAGCATTTCGAAGAAGATTCATTTGAAGGTGAAGATGGGAAAGGTTTTTGGCTCACAATTGAGCTTTAAAGAGTCTTTTGTGTTCTTCATGACTGGATTTAATTTGCTTAGAAAGGTGGGCTGATTTTGTAGGTGTAGCTTTATATGATTTTGTTGATGAGTGATGACATAAGTATAGATTATATGCAACCAAAGTTTGAAAGTCATGATAAATGCTTTTTTTTTTTTTTAACATTTTGAGTGAATCTTGATGAGTATGTGTATATGTTCATTCTGGTGTCTGTATTTGATCTGACAAATTTTTTAACCTGCTACTACTATTGTTATTGTATTTACAATTGCAATGGCTCATTTCTGGATTTTTTTTTTCCTGAAATGGTTTACTCTGATCTTCAACATTTTTTTGGAAAATAATTAACTTGCAAAATTAAAGTAGATGCAGTTGATAAATATTGAATGACTTATGAACATTGCAAGAATCACCCTATTCTCTAGATTTGTTAGATCAATTTATTGGAAAAAAGTTAATCCATATTTATTTTTGTGCCAAGTTATTTCTCCTTCCTGCAGGGTGATTCATAGTTCATACTATGAGCTACTTGGTGCCGTACTTAGAACTAGAACTAGTGTTCTAAAAAGCGCTAGGTGCTAGTTGAGCACCAGACTCACACCTAGCGCCTAGGTGGGGCTAGGAGGGATCGGGTGGGGCTAGGCGGGCCTAATCGGAAGAATAACGTAGCCGGACAAAGGGGGCCTAGTGCCTAGGCGGGGACTAATCGGGACTAGGCGAGAATTTTTAGAACAATGCTTAGAACATAACATTTTATATTCTTATGTCGCCGATTCTATAATTTTCTGCTGTAAAAATAAAGGGTTAATTTTGAAAATTGCATACGAGAATTAGCCTAATTACAAAAAAACCCTGTCATATTTCAAAATTACTAGTAACCCTTTGACATTTGTTTCTCTTTTACAAATTCCACCCTCAAGAGGGGAAGTAGTGAGTACATATTACTAAATTAGGTAAATACAAACCTCACGGGTGTGTTTGTAATTTTGAAAGATAATTGGACTTTTTTGTAATTAGGTTAAACTTTAGGGGTAGCTCTTGTAATTATTAAAATCTGCAGCTGAAACTGGAGTGTTTTCAAGGCTTTAAAGCAGCTAGTACCTGTTTCTTTATGTAATCTTCAAGCAGATTATTTTAATGTTAAATAAGGTTTTTCAATCTTAATGTGAAAAATGAGACTTGACATACCATATAATACATTAATCTCAACATTTCTCACACAGATGATCAAACACTAAAACCATGTTAAACCCTGTAATAATAAGAACTGGAATTCTTCCTACTCTTGACAGATGAATGAGAAAGAACAGGAAGTCCCCACTGACACGAGAAGACGATGGACGGACACGGTCCGTCCATCTTCATTCTCCTGACGAAATCGTCGCATATCTTAGCTATCTTTCTTGACAGCAGCGAAAACGGCTTCCAATTCACCTTTCTAGACCGCGACACCTTAAAACCTTTAACCGGTCTTCCATTCAGCTTCGATTTTAACCAAAACCGCTTTGTCGCCGTCCTGCAGGCCGCTTCTGATCATCGCCGTTGGCGAAGCTTCTCGTATTTGAGATCCATCACTGGAAGAATGTGATCAAATGTGGTAAAAATGTGAGGGATTTTTATCAAGTGTAGAGGAATTCTTGAAGATATGAGCTTATATATAGTGTGAAAAGTAAGGGTTAATTACAAAAAGCACCCATGAGGTTTGACCTAATTATGAAAAAACCCAGCTAACTTTCAAAATTACAAAAAGTACCCCTAAGGTTTGATTGAGTGTTGAAATTAAGGGCAAAATGCAATGATTTTGTAAATATGAAGGGGATTTTGAAATAGATCTTGGTTATAAAGGGTTAAATGTTAGACAAAATAAACCATCGGGAGTATTTTTAATATTTTGAAAGTTAGCTGGGTTTTTTTGTAATTAGGTCAAATCTTAGGGGTACTTTTTGTAATTAACCCTGAAAAGTAATGGAAGATGGGAAAAAAATAGGCACATGAAGATTCTTCTTGGCGGTATTGTTTTGAAACATATTACTAGTTAATGAAAAGAGATGAAATGTGTGACAGGTTTTGATTCCTTTCAACACATGGCTAACATCATGAAATACCTCAAATACATTGCATTCTTGAGTAGTGATGGGTAAAGAAAATATTCAAGTACTAACTTGTTCTTTATTTAAGTGATAATTACAAAAAGTACCGTCGAGGTTTGCCCTAATTACAAAAAGTACAGTTAAGGCCAGCCAACTTTCAAAATTAGACAAAATATCCGAGGTTTGATTTAGTGTTAAAATTACGGGGTTAACCGCAATAATTTTATAAATATGAGGAGGAATTTTGAAGTTTTGAAGTGTATTTTGTTATGAAGGAGGTAAATGTTAAACAAAATAAAATCTCAGGGTATTTTTATGATTTGAAAAGTTAGCTGTTTCTTTTTTGTGATTAGGTCAAACCTGAACGGTACTTTTTGCAATTAACTCTTACAGAAAAACATTGCTAACTTTGCAAACACAAAAACCACCCATCTGTCGTGCATTTTGGACATGCCATTAGTGGAGCTAACGGAAATTGTTGATGTCATCAGAGACATTTACAATTACATTCTTCAAATTTTTTAAAATATTACAAATCACCTCAACTTATAATATTTAGAAAAGTCAAGGGGCGTAATTATAAAATACTTGACGATATCAATGAATTCCGTCATGTCAACTAACGGTTGAGGTAAAATGTAAGACGAAATCAAACTTCAACGATGATTTTTATATTTTCAAAGTTAGTTGGTAGTTTTTGTAATTAGCCCACTTTTCAATGTTAAATTACAAAAACTATACCCCTAAGGTTTAGCCTAAATACAAATACTCAATCCCTCTTTTCTACTAATATGTTTGTTTGGATGATATGATAACTGGTGGGTGATAGAATATATCTATGACATGTGCAATCATTGATATTTGTATTAAAAACACAAAAAAGCTTATGTTTTCTTGGAGAAAAGGAATGTATTTGTGACTGATAAAAAGACAGAGATCTACCTGTTTTATGTTTAATTTAACAGAGATTAGATTGAATGGTTAGTCTAATTTGACAGATATTAGTCAAGCTTAGGAATATTTGGTCCAAATTTGTCCAATTTGAAGAAAACAGCTTTTTTGAAATTAAATAAAACCAAACGGATCTTTGCTAAGCCTGATTTAGATCTCTGTCTTCTGATTATCTACGGCGTCTTGATCTTATATCACATGATCCCCATAACATTGCTTAGAAAAGTATTATAATCACTTTTAGAATTTAGATATTGCAATTTGAACTTAAGTTTAATTATCTTGACTCACCATTTGTCAGTATTTGTAAGACTAAAGAATTGTTGGTAGGATCTGGTTATACGTCAGCACATCCCATTAAAAATATTGGTCAGTCTGTGCACATCCCGCGGTTATCATTGGTGGCAGCGATAAGGGGTCAGAGTTGCTATCATCGGGAAAGTCAGACATAAGTCTGGAAGCTGAGTTACCAAAAAAAAAAAAAAGAAACTAAGAATTGTTGAATTTCTGAAGAAAGGAGAAAAGATCCCATCCGAATTAACGAGAGGTCTTTTTGGTCTTTCTTTGATTCCAGCTAGTTGTAAAGTTTTTGGAACAATTTTAATCACTTGTGAATGTACATTTTTTTTATGTATACAAGTTGTTGAAGCTAGAATTGACTATTTTATGGTAAATCCTATTACATCCGCAATAACATGTAATATCACCATTGCATGTTTTATTTTAAGAATTGCACTAATTCTAATCCTAACCTTTTTTTTTCTTGATAACTCGGTTTCCAGGTTTACGCCTGACTATACTTGAGGACAACATCTTCTGACTCCTCATTAGTACTACTAGGTAAATTGCGGGATGTACATGCACTGGTCAGTGTTATGGTAGGGTCTGCTGACGTATAATCAGATCCTCCCAGGTAAAGAGAACAATTATGTTCGACCCCAAATCTAATAATAGTTGATCTTTCCTGAGTCGAACCCATGAGAATGTTATTCAAGATGAGTTCCCACCAAATCTTCACCAACTCGCATATACCTCAGGAGCAATTTGATGGAGTAGGGGTTTGAACCCCTCGACCTCCACCCCGGAAAAAGAGATCGAAATGGCGGTTGGACTAGCCCTGTGGTTCATCCTAACCTCTATCTCTCACACCTCTCTCTAACCGAAACAATCTTTTTTTTCCATTCTACATACTAATATGGGAGAATAATCGATTTTTGTGTTTTTCTTTTTCTATCCTCTTTATATTCATGTTCTTATCTCTGTATTAGTAGTTTCTTCCCAATCGTAGAAATAGACATCTTTCCTCCTCGCGAGTGGAAGTATTTCTCCCTCTCTTGTGGGAGTTTTTTCATCAGATTTTTATGGTTCTTTTGATTTTCTAAGCTTTGTTGCGAGAGATTTTCTTTCTGTCATGCTTGTTTAGCCGTAATACCCGTTCGATAAGTAAATCCCCAGAAAAGTATCCACCATTTTCTTTGTCTCTTAAGCCTCACAACTATGGGACTTCTTAAAAACGTATATTAAAAGGTTAATCAATAATGAATGTGGCTTTTAGACCTCATTAAAGCAGGTGACATATTACCGTTGACTCTGGGAATCGATCCCTTACTAGTCTTTAATACGTGAGGTTTGGTTGAAATCGAGATACTTTGATTTTTTTTTTGTTCGTGCGAGCAGCCACCCAGTGGAGATGTGTATTCTCTAAGTTTGATATTAGTGAGAGTATGCGCTTTATTTTGATGGAGAAGACATACTACATGTTGTATGTGAATTTTTTCTAGACTAATTATATTAATGAAAATTGATTTCTCCTCATCATAAAAAGAAGAAGAAAGAATTGTCCCAATTGTCTTATGTATATATTTTAAGAATCAAATATCATACATAACATATAATCAATACAATACAAGACTATGTATAAAAATCGATAATTTGAAATGTCGATTCATTTAAGGCATTGGCTACGAGGGATTGAGATTTTCCGTTCCATGTTCGCCTATTTTCTTAGGTTCACCGCAAGTGTACGGATCAGTTTATAGAATAGGGTTTGCAAGGTCGAATCCACGGGGATTAATAAATTAATGTACTAAGTATTGGATTATAATAGTCCTATTTTTATCTAAACTATCGAAATTTGAAGGTTTGGTTTTATTACTACTAAAGCGTAAATTAATCCTAAAATAACAAAGCAAAGAGCGATTAAAAGATCAAGTATGGATGGATGGATTCTGGGTTATGGTTTCAATTAATATTCCACTTTTATGCTTAGATTAAGCAAACCAAGGTTAAACGTATTCTCCTCTATAGACCGATCACCAAAGTAATTTACCTCCTCTCTCGAGATGTATGTAAAAGCGTTGATTGGAATATTTATGCTAAAGCATCTCTACTCAACATGAGATACCCAACTCCCAAAAGTTCAAAAGATTATAAGATTTCACAAATATTCACGGACTTCTCAATCATGCAATCTATTTGTGTCAAGTACTCAAGATCTAGTATTGAAACTCATCGGTTAGAATTATGAATCAATACATCAAACAAGTTTAGATCAAAGGCCTTTTGATAAAACAAGAATTAAAGCAAAGTACTTGAATAGAGAAAGAAAACATTAACTTTAATTATCCTTAATCATCACATAAAAGTGTTTATTAATCTACTCCCAAACCGGAATCACAAGAAGTTTAGCCAGGACATTGAAGATAAACAATTTATAGACAAATTATTCATAATCAAAATCTAACTAATTGAAATACGATACGATGGAATGAGTGACTCGGGGATGATGACGATCTCTCGATCTATCTTCAATCCTCGAAGGTGTGGTTGCGGTCTTGATCAATCTCTCGAAGTATCCGGTGGGAAACTGCTCTTTTCTCTGGTTTCTAGGGTAAAAATCAGCGTGTCCTTGTTTTTGGCTGCCCCGGGTCTATTTGTACTCCGTTCGGGTCGAAACCTAATTGAAATTGGATAAACTCTGTTTTCCCAGACCGCACGCACGGCCGTGCCCTTTGGCACGCCTAGCCCGTCTGGAGTGCCGAACAAATTGTACTTTTTCTTGAGAGAGCAGGCGTGCCCATATAGCACGGGCGTGCCCATATGGCACGGGCTGCCCGTGCCCTAGGCCGAACCTTGAATCCTCATATTTGGGTTGAGCACGGGCTGTGCTAGAGGAGCACGCCCTGCCCGTGCTCACCTGGAACAATATGCACATAGACTATTTTCTTCCGTTTCTCGCCCGGTTCGTCCAACTTCTTCTCGATTCGACTCCAAACTTCGTCACTCATGTCAAGTATTGGCAGTTGCAATGCCCGAATTATTGCCATTATGCTACAAATATAGACAAATTCCTACAAAACGAGCAAAGCGTAATCCAATTCGACAAAACAAGAATAATACCCAATTTACTCATATAACGCATGCATATCCACACATTCTAGCCAATATTAAGCCCAAAATACATGCAAAATACCAGTCAATCAAACCTCAAACTTAAACTATTGCCGGTCCGGTCAACACTTTATACACAAGATAACACAATCGGGGAAAAGAAAGAGCAACTCAAGAACACCGCATCATAATTCATGTCATCTATCCATAGACATCAAGCACAAATCAACCAAGTTTCAAAGAGTTAACACGGAGCACAAGTTTATAAAAATCAAGGTAAAACACTTCAAATCACGCCTCTCAAGGGTAAAGTGTATACTCTTCTCACTAGAATGATAAGGGACGTGTATTCTCTCAAGTCATATCAATGTTGATGAATTACCATATGCTTGCAAATCGTCTCACATCTCCGCCACTCGTTTGTATGCAATTCACAAATCATAAAAAGACTTTATTTAAGGTTGTAATGAAGGCACTTTGGTTAAGGTAAGGAAATATGGATAAAGTGACTCGGCTCTAGCGTATAGATTGGCAAACACTTTTGTTCTTTTCTAATCATTTTTCCAATTCCATTCGACTATGTTCTTCCAATCATCTTATATCCTCTTCACTTTTCTATTTCTCCTTCTTTTTCATACACATTATTCCCTTCGCCTTACATCACGATTCTCACCCTATTTTTTATCACTTCGCCGACTCACGTTGCGATCTTTTTTTTTCCGACTTTTGTGAGTATTTTTCTCCTTTTTCATCTTTTCTTCTCAAGTTCCCAACATGTACACATTTTCGACTTATGACCCTCCTCCATTCAATCCTTTATTCATCCCCTTTTTCTCAATTCTATACGCTTAAGCTCAGGGTATGATTATATTACATAGGATTTGAAGGCTTAAAATGTGGCTATCAAAAATCGTGCAATAGCTCAAATTGGCTAACTAGGAAATCAAATATCATAGGTAGGCAAAAGGCTTCAAAGCTTAACAAAAATGACCTAAAATCATTTTCATGAATGCATACAATATGTGACTTTGACGGAGAAACCATAGCAAGTTCTAGAATTCAAATCAAACATGAATGACACACTCAATCACAAACAAGATCGCATATTATGAAAGCGAAGTAAAAGTGCTCAAAAGCTCACAGGCTTGTAAGTGCATAATTCAAAGTATGTTCACCAAGATTCAATAATCACATGCTCCACGTAAACCATTTTCAACCCGATCAACTCACACTCAACATCCAATTCAAAACAACAAAAATCAATTCGCAAATGCACCCGGGCGTCAAGATCACAATCAAAACACAACAAACATACAAAAGCGGTCAACTCACTCCCTATCATCTAGGAAAGCAATAAACGTGCTAAAGCGATAAACGTGCTAAAACCATAAAAAAATTTAAAACATCTAATGCAATGCAACCTATATGCTCTACATGCAACTAAATGAATGCAAACGCCACACCCATCAAAAAAATATACTACCTCTCCCCCAAACTTGAATGAAATTATAGCTCATGCAAGAGAGAAGGTAGAATTTCAATGAAAAGTGTGGAAAGGACTGGATCACTTTGTGGGGGTGGCGGCGGGTAGTGGCCCCGGGAGATATGCCAATTCTCGATCCGTAGTAATGCCTGCATATCTCCGACTCCATTGCTCATGTGCTTGGTTCCACAAGCTCTGCGTCCTGGTACCTTTGATCTTGGACTTCTTGGTAAACACGGAAATCACTCCTATGTTGTCGTAAGCTTTCCTCAAATGCACATAACTGTCATGATCATATCTTGTCCCCACGCTCCTCGCCTTGGCGGGAGCTCTGAATATCAGCCGTCCACATGGGTCGCCCGATCAAGCTTCCCTGTTGGAAGCCTTGCTCAAACTCAAACCCCTCTCCCGTCTATCATGCTCCGCGCTCCATGACCAAGTCTTCGTCGGGTAACCCGGCTACCCTTCGCCTCTTTCGTGCCGCCAAACCCCGCATGACTCGATATGCTCCTCGAGTACATAAGCCGATTGATTTGGTTATCATTCTTCTTTGTGAGTGCGGGTTAGGAAGGGAAACGAAGACCCGACTTTTTGTTGAAAACATAAGATATTCTCTCTCATTCGATGATCTTCATGGTGTGAAGGGCGCTCATGTTAATGCTTCTACGCCGCTAATGGTTCCATGCGGCTTATGTCAACCCCCCAAAATGTTGTGCGATTGGGGTTATCATTCCCCAATTAATATTTTCCCCGTCATGTTGTTGTACGTGAGACGGCGTGTTCCACAAAGTATGCCGCCATGTTATAAGGGGTGCGATTGAGCATACACCAAAGTAGGTATAGCTCTCTCGCTTGCATACCCCCGTTGTTGTCTTGGCGAACACAAAATGGGTCGTTACTTTTTGAATGTATCGAAATATGGGGTTGCGGAGTGAGGAGGCTTGGAGGAGCGTGTTGCGTATTGCATGAGGCCACGTGTCGGGAGTTTGATCAACAATCGCCAAAAAGCACGCAAGTCGTAATTTTCCGTTCGGTATGGGGCGTCGATGGTACCCCAAAAATCGATTCGATTCGGCAATAGTGACGCGTTTCTCCATTCGTTGCCCAACTTGAAATGGATTTTTCGAGGCTCATTCCGTGGTCGGCGTTTAGTGACACGAATAGTGCTTAAGAACTCTAAGACGAGTGTCTTGTAGGTTGGCCACGCCTTTGCATGAATGCGGTCCATCCAACTCGATCAAACATTTGCCACACCTCTCGTGTATCCCGAGAGCTCGGTACATTCATCGTCGGTGTAGCGTGTAGGTGCAAATGAACGAGGGATGAGCGGGTTCCACCTATCCAAAGATGTCATTCGTCAATAGTGAGCCCGTAAGTTCTGGGTTGTCTGCAGGTGTGGTGGCGCTCGGCGGCCGCGGCTCCCCAACCTCGTCTACCTCGATTCGATCGTGGTTCAGCCATGTTTTCAATTTAGTACCTGGCAAAACAATCGTGAGAATCCATACTTGCCAAATAAAAACAAACAATGAATTAATACAACAATTACACTAGAAGATAGTAGCTCATCTCAACAATTCGATCCATAATCAAACTTTCAACTCACATACCAATATAATTGCCGAGAATCCTAGCCCCTAACTTCCTAAACAATCTAGCACAAGTATAATCCATCAAGCAATCAACTAAATTCATCACAATTCAACAACCCACGAGGTGTTCGATAAAAAGCCCCATAGAAAATTTCAATTAAAATCATGGCTAAAGTATCACACAAGCATTATGTATCAACCCTAGTCCATAATTCTCAAGAAATTTGACATAAAATTTCAATTCATACCTTAAATTCCGAGAATTAGAAGAGAGTTGGATTTTTTTTTTTGAAACCCCTGGGCTATCTACCCCAAATCCTTGCTTCCAAGCAAATTCACAAGTGTAATTCGAGTTTAGAGTAGTGTGGGAGGTGAGTAGTGGTGATATCTAGAAGAAATTTTTGAAAAAATTGGAGGGGATTGTCTCTTTGCTTGTCGCGCGAGAGAGAGGAGAAGTTTGTGAAGAAAATAAGCCCCCGCCCCGTCTGTTTTAAGCCTCATTAGGCATGAGCACGGGCGTGCCCATTCGGACGGGCCGCCGTGCAGCAGGGGCCGAAGGATTGAGCCCCCAAAATCCTCGAAGACGCACGGCAGGCCAACGGACGGGTGGCCCGTGCTTAGGCCCGAACTTTTGATCCCGAATTTTGGAAAAGGCACGGGCCGTGCCATATGGCACGGCACATGCTTATAGGTCCGAACCTTGTGTTCGAGTTTTTTTTTTTTTTAAAGGAAAACTTCTAACCTATGAAAGCAATTAAATCCTAACTTAGAAAAGGAAATGAAACAAATTAAGAAACATGGGAAGAAATAAAACAACAAAACCATGGGTTGCCTCCCAACAAGCGCTAAATTTAACGTCTATAGCTTGATGTCTTTTAGTTGATCACGACTCTAGCAATGTAAGGCGTGTCACCTCCTCCTTTTGCTCCCGGCTCAAGTAATGCTTGATTCTCCGGCCATTCACCATGAATGTCTCCCCATCTCGGCTCAATAGATCTACTATTCCGGGAGGATTTAACACTTTCTTTATCACAAACGGCCCGACCATCTAGACTTAAGCTTTCCGGAAAGAGTTTAAGGCGCGAGTTAAACAAAAGGACTTGTTCACCCCATTAAAAACTCCCTCTTCTTTATCATTCAATCGTGCCATCATTTGGTTCGCTCCTTGTAAACGGGAATATTCATATGCTTCATCCTCAATTCCTCCATCTCATTTAGGAGCAAGAGCCTCTTTTCACCCGGGCCGCTTGGAAGTCAAAATTCAACTTCTTCTTTCCAAAACGCTTTATGCTCTAATTCGGCGGGCAAGTGACACGATTTCGAAAACTAAGCGACACGATGATGTGCCCCGCGGTGTCTTCAGATGCACCGATATGCCCATAGTCGTCATCTAGCTTCATGGCCCAATCTTTGCGATTTATGTTCCGTTTTCTAAAATCGCTTAATCTCACGATTGGCTACCCCTTGTCCGCTTGCTTGCGGATGGTACGCTAATACCACCTTATGCTTAACCTCGTCATCTCGCAAAGTAGAGTGCTCATTAATATATTCACAAAGTGTGAGCCCCGCCGCTAATCAAAGCTCTCGGGTTCCAAACCGAGTGAATATATTTTTCTTTAGGGAATTTAAGACTACTCGTGCATCATTGGTCCTGCTTTAGGAATAGCTTCAACCCATCGAGATACGTATTCCACCGCAAGTAGAATGTATTGATAACCCGACGAAGATGGGAATGGCCCATGAAGTCGATCCCCCACACATCAAAGAGTTCAACTTCCATTACATTGGTCATTGGCATCTCATGTCGTCTTGAGATATTTCCCATCCGTTGGCACCTATCACAACTTTGTACGAATAGATAGCAATCGTTAGATAATGTAGGCCAAGATAAACCACTTTGCAATACCTTAGCCGCATTGCAGTTAGTGGGCCAAAATGTCCCCGGAAGGTGAAGAATGGCATTGTTGTAGAACCCTCCCATTCTTCTCGAGCCACGCGATCGTCGAATGATGGTGCGGCGCACTCTTAAAGAAGCGGTCGTCCCACATGTAGAACTTGACGTCATGGAGGATTTTTTTCTTTTGATAGGATGATAAATCCCGGAGGCAAAACCCTTCTTGTATTCTAGTCCGACAAGTGATCGGCTACTACATTCTCGCAGCCCCTTTCTATCCCGAATCTCCACATCGAATTCTTCAGAAGAAGAGGATCCACCGAATCGTCTCGGTTTGGCATCCTTTTATCAAATAGATATTTAATTGCCGCGTGGTCGGGTGTGGACTATCGTCTTAGTGCCAATCAAGTAAGAGCGAAACTTGTCGAATGCAAACACGATAGCTAGCATTTCCTTCTCGGTGGTGGTGTAGTTTTCTTGGCACTATCTAAAGTTCTCGCATAGTAGATAGCTCAACATCTTGTCTCTTTTCGACCCAAACAGCCCCAACCGCAAAGTCGGGCTGCATCACACATTAGTTCAAGGGCGACTCAATCCGAACTACTAGAATCGGTCTTTTTGTCACCAAAGCCTTCTTGAGAATCTCAAAAGCCCGCAAACAATCATCGGAAAAATTGAAAGCAGATCTTTTTCTAATAACCGACTTAAAGGTTTAGTGATTTTAGAAAAGTCACGGATAAACCTTCAGAGAATCCGGCGTGCTCCCAAGAAACTTCGAATGGCTTTCGTTTGTTGGAGGTGGGAGTTTCTTTATTGCCACAACCTTCGCTCTATCAACTTCCAAACCAGGTTAAAACTCGGCTGGCCTAAAACAATGCCATCTCTTACCATGAAACGACACTTTTCCCAATTTAAAACAAGGTTAGTTTCCTCGCATCTCCGCAAAACTAGAGCAAGGTAATCCAAACAATGATCATATGAATCTCCAAACACAGAAAAATCATCCATGAAAACCTCCATTATTTTCTCAATGAAATCATGGAATATAGCCATCATGCATCTTTGAAAAGTAGCGGGTGCGTTATAAAGTCCGAATAGATCCTGTGAAATGCAAATGTACCATAGGGGCATGTAAAGGTAAATCTTCTCTTGGTCTTCCGGGGCAATCATGATCCGATTATACCTTAATAACCATCGAGAAAACAATAATAATCATATCCCGCCAAACGATCAAGCATCATATCAATAAAGGGGAGGGGAAAGTGATCTTTGCGAGTAGCATCATTTAACTTCCTATGATCAATACAAGTTCTCCATCCAGTTACTACTCTAGTCGCTATAAGCTCATCACTCTCGTTTTCTCACTACCGTCATCCCCCTATCTTAAGACCACTTAGATCGACTTACCCAAGAGCTATCGAAATAACATAAATAATTCCAAAGATCTAACCATTTTAAAACTTCTTTTCTAACGACTTCTTGCATTATAGGGTTTAATCTTCTTTGATTTTGCACCGAAGGTTTGTAGACATCTTCCATTCTAATCTTATGCATCACAATCGATGGACTAATGCCTTTTAAATCAGAAATTGACCAACCTATCGCTGACTTATGTTTTCGTAACACCCTAAGCAATTTATCGAGTTGAACTGAAGTTAAAAGAGATGATACGATTACCGGACTCGTGTTATTCGCTCCAAGGAATGCATATTTGAGATGCTCGGGCAAGGGCTTGAGTTCTGGGTTCGATTTGGCCTCTTCGGATGGGAGCACGGGCTGCCCGTGCTGATGAGCACGGGCCGTGCCGTCTTCAGCTCCTTCCGATCTCTTCGACCTTAAGACGGCTGCCCGTGCCATTTGGCACGGGCCGTGCCGTCGTCGTTTTCTTCAATTTTTCCTTCGGCCATACGCACGACCTGGGCGTGCTCAAGGGCACGGGCCGTGCGTCCCTGTAGAATTGACTCTACGTTTTTCAGCGTGTGTGCGCCTCTTGCGCTCCTCGGTAGTTCCTGCATATTATCCAAAGCACAAACACAATCATACAAGTCTTGGTTATCAATATCAATAGTCAAGTTCGATGTTGAACACGAATGTGTCAAACCAAACTCCAAAGTATCCCTAAATAATGTATGATCCGCATACTCATCAATACAGGATTCAACTACGTCTATGAAATTACAAGTCTCCACACCATCATGAAATTGAAGTGCTTATATATAGTAAATAGAACATGCTCATCATTAACCCGTAACGTGAGCTCTCCTTTTGCACATCTATTAAGGCCTTCCCGCCCCTAGGAATGGACGCCCAAGTATCTTAACGTCTTTATCTTCCTCCATGTCCAAAGACTAAGAAATCCACAGGAATATGAATTTATAAACTTTGACAAGTACATCCTCGATGATTTCCTTTGGATACGTGAGTGATCGGTCTGCGAGTTGTAAGGTGACCGTAGATGGCTTCACCTCTCCCAATCCAAGTTTCGAAAATGAGACAAGGGCATTAAGTTAATACTCGCTCCTAAGTCACAAAGTGCTTTCTTAAAGAAAACATCACCAATAGCACAAGGATAGTGAAACTCCCAGGATCTTTCAACTTCGTGGTAGTTTCCTTTGATTATTACCGCACTGCGCTCCTGTCAATCCGGATTGATTTTGTCTCAAACTAGTCATCTTCCTTTTCTTTGACATAACATCTTTTTCAAGAACTTAGCGTAATTGGGCATCCGCTCCAATACGCCTGAAAAGGAATGTTAATATGCAGTTTCTTAAAAATATCTAAAAACTTAGCAAATTGTAAGGCCTAACGTTTTTTTGAAAACGTTGGGAAAAGGGGAAGGAACATTAAGTTTAGAAATATCGGGGTTAGAGTGAGGATTTAAGCTTTGTTCCCTTTTGTTCAAGACGATGTTCCTCGGCTCCTTCCTCGGCCTCAACCTCGCCATTTGCCTCGGTTTGATCACCCGCGCATCGATTGTCGTTCCAACAGGGCGACAGTTGGCCGTCGGGTGGCGCACGGCCGTGCCATCCCGCGATTCTTCTCTTGAATTTTCTCGGTATTTTCGGCCCCGTATTCCGCGTTCCACTCCTCAAACGAATGGCTTTACATTGTTCCTTTGGGTTTACCTCGGTGTTGCTCTCTAAACCGGCCTTTTTGATCGCCCACCAATAATCGTATTATTGACCAATTTGGGTCTCAAGATTCTTCATATGTGACCCCAATTGGGTGATACGGTTTCGATTTTATCCATCTTTGCCTCATCCTTGTGAAATTTTTGTTCTCGTCTCATTCATAAACGAGGTGAACATGTCCTCCATGGTTGGAGATGTTAAACGGCCGGCCCTAGCCCCTATAGGGCCAGCCCCGGGACTTTCCGGCTAAACGGCCACTACTACGCGGGGCCGGCAATACTTAACCTAACCCTAACTCCTAGCGGGCTTCGGGCCAAACGGGCCACTATCGGGCTACAAGCCAAAAAAAATAAAAATATTATATATAAACCTTAAATTTTAAATTAAGCATATATAACATTAACATTCAAATTTAATATGCAAAACTAAATGATCCCCAATAATAAAAGTGACACAAATATTATAGTTGCATACATGGATAAAGTCTTAAAAGTTCAGATTATAAAAAATTCAAATACAACTCAAACATCATCATCAATAACATTAGATCCTTCCTTGGGCAGAGTGTCATCTTCCAATTCTTCTTCATCTAAAATATATAAAACAACAAAAAAAAAAGTTGTTAGTAAGAAGTTTATCTATATATATAGATAATTGAAATCAAATAGTAAAATAAAATTTTAAGAATCTTACCATCAATAAAACCTTGTAACCAACTACGGGTACAAAGAATAGCTTGCACATTATCACGAAGCCAGTTCGACTCTATATTTTAGTGAGAACACGAGCCCTATGCTAAATGCACTCGGATGCTACAAAGTTGTGATAGGAATACTTAATATATCACATGCCATAATTGATAGAAAATGGACATCGCTTATTATTTTTCCAAAATTCCAATACATCTAAATTTGGAAAATATCGAAATTCAAAGTGGGGGCTCATCCAAATATTGGTCCAATACAGACTTTTCATTTTGGCAACCGATGCTTTACTTCCGCCAATCTTGTATAACCTAAACAAAATGAAATAAATAAATAAGGAAAAAGAGACAATTAATGAGACAAACAAATAATGAATATGTCCTATAAATATAAGATAAGTCAAAATAAATACTCACATCATACAAACTATCATCAACTTTTTCCTTTCCTTTCCCACCAGTGAAAGCGAGCAAAAGATGATAAATTTGGAGTACTTTGGAAGCTACTTTCAATTCGGGTGAGTCGAGGACATCCACTTTGCGGACTTATAATTCCTATCACCAATTGAAGACTACTAAAGGCACGCTTGTATTTAATTGCACTTTCAAGCATGGTGTAGTAGAATTCCATCTAGTAGAGTACATCCAACCGCAAACCAACTTTAGTATCTATACCACCAACTTGACTCACACATTGAAGAAAACTTTTCATCCTCCCCTCCGATCCCTTAACATATTTAATACTATCTCTCGATTTTGTTTAAAGCTTCATTAGCTACTTTCAAACCATCTTGGACAATAAGATTCAAGATATGAGCACAACATCTTATATGGAAAATTGACCATTGCAAAGACCATTTTGCGCAGATAAAGCCTTTCTTTCAAGAAATTTTGCATGTAATCATTAGCCGAAGCATTGTTCAAAGTAAGAAAATATCTTGTTGTCAATACCCCATTCTTTCAAGCACTCGTACACCTTATTTGCCAAATCATACCTGCACGAATGTGGAGGCTCCATTTACGAGCGAAAGAATCTTACTATTTAATTTCCAATTAGAATCAACAAAGCGAGCCGTCAAACAAATATAGCCTTCACTAGTACAAGCGAGTCCAACAATCGATGTTAAACATATTCTACTAGACTATCAAGCATAACACGTTTCAACTTCTCCTTTTCAACATGATACAACTTTAAAATATCCGTAGTAGCTGTTAATCTACTAATATTTTTGGCATCGAGATTCAAATACTTGATTAACTCTCTTATCCATTTGTTTTCAACAAAAGAAAGTGGGAGATCATGTGAAATAATAGCTAGACAAAAGTTCACGTCTTGTTTTGGATCAATCTTCTTAGATCTTAATTTCCCTTCATCGTTTAACATCAAACCCACATCATTATATTTGACACTCTTACGATTATTTATATGACGTGTAAGAGTAGGTTCTCAGAATTCAGAGCCGTTCCAAGCATAATCTTTTCCACACCTTCGTGACTTTTACTCTACCATTTTCAGGGCTTAGAAAAATTGCTCCATACCTTGGAGGTGTTAGTTCTAGACTTTTTGAGGTTTCTCGGAGCTCACATTATCGGAAGGAGCAACGGATCCCAAAACTTCCACTTCATCATTGTCATAACTTTGAGAATCCATGTTTATTGTTTCTTGCCCGGAAGAGTTAAAACTCATTTTAGTAAATTTACAAAGACATACGAGAGAGTTGGTGTCGGATCAATTACAATTTTTGTAAATTTCACTTTTCTTAAAAGCAATTAACATTCCAAGACAAAGTGTATAAGCAATTAAGCAGTTAACATTTCAATTTTTGTAAATCTTATTTGCTCGTAAACCCCTAATCCCACATCAAGCAAAGACAACCAAATTCAACTTGCTTAAAGACTTAAAGATAAATCAAAGGAAATATATTTTAATTTAATAGAAAAGAAAAAGAAAACATAACATAATTTAGAGAAAAAGAAAAAAAAGAAATGGTAACATAGTTTAGAAAAGGACTTATCCGCCGGTGGTCCACCTCACTCAGTGATTGTGATTTGTGATGTCTTAACTATTATCTAAGTCCGGTGATCAAGCGAGTTGAGTTAGCGATATAGCGGCGACGTGGCGGCGGTGGGCGTGTAGGAGTAGGATTGGGTTTCAATTTCATTTCATTTCGTTTTTCTAATGTGTTACTCACGCGTATACAAATATTACTCTTTTTCCAAAAATAGAATTTTTAAAAAAAAAAAAAACGGTTAGCGGGCCTTTCAGCCTTGGCGCCCGCCCGTTAGCCTACGGATGGACCCGGTCGGGGCCAAAAAGGTTTCTGATTTTAACGGGCCATCATTTAGAGGCCCTAACCCTCGCTTTTTTGCGGTTTAAACGGTGGGCCTAATCGCCCGCCCGCTTAACATCTCTATCCATGGTCGGTTTTTAGGATCTGCATTAATAACTCCATTAGTCACATTAAACCCTGGTGGTGGTTGCATCACGTTCTTTGTGTTCGTAGTAGGAGAAGTTTTCGTGGTTCGCAGGCAGGATGATACCGAGTGGGATTTTGATTATTAAAATTGTTTGAAGTTCCTGCTTATTCACGTAATTTGTTTTTTTCTATCGATCTAGAGAACTCCACCATTACTAGTACTAAACGTTTCTCGTTGGTGCCTTTGTCATGCACTTAGTGGTTTGTCAAGACGCCATCCGGGGCCGCTAACTCCTTGATTGGAGTCGAAATCGACCGACACTTCGCCACCTTTTCACATTAGTTCTTTTGGAGGCCACCGATAGCTATTCATGGCCATCTCTTCCAATAAGTTGAATGCATCTTCTCGGAAACTCATGGTACGCGCACTTGCGGGCAGATCCACGAACGATCTAGTATGTCCCATCAACCCATTTGTTAAAAAAGCAGAGACATTTGATCCTCGGAAATGCCGGCCGCTGGCATCTCCTCAACAAATCCGGAATCTCTCCTGGCCTCAAATGCAAAGGCTCGTAATCATCTTTTCGCCCTGATTGAGTGATCTCGCTCTTAAGTTGTAGTGGCTCGCTTGTAGGAAGTATTTGAATAAGAACTCGATCGGCTCATCCCAATTGTTTACACCCTCGAGTTGGGTGCACACTTGAGTTCCTAGCACTTTTATCCCTTAAAGAGAAAGGGAATAAAGCGAAGACGTATAACATCATCGATTACTCCCATTCATCTTGATAGTATTGCATTTGTATGAAATTCGCAGGTGAGTTAGGATCTTCAGACGAAGCTAAACCGATTCTGTTGCACCGCGAGATCGGAGGCGGCTTTAGCTCAAAATTATTCGCATTGACGGGACGCGTTGGCAATGCCACCATAGTTGCGATTGATCGGGCGAAAGTCGCCGACGCTTCTTTGTTGGGGTCGGAGCCATTGGAACCTTCCGTATTGGTAACTCAACATCAACCCCGCTGCCTGGTTGTTACCCCGTTATTGCCTGTTGTTGTCTTCAACTCTCGCCATAGTTTGGTCCTGCCGTTTTTCCGCTGTTTAGTAGTTGCACTATTCGCTTCTAGCAAAAGCTTCAACCTCCGTATGAAGCGGTGCTAATTCTCCTTGCTTGAGCGAGTGATCATGCACTTACTCCGGACCAACTAAAGAAACAAGTTAACCACAATAAAAGAAAAATCAAACAAATTAAAAAAGAAAGAAAAACGTCAGATTAAGAATAGTTCTATTTTATCGCAATATTAGTACTAAGAATTTGATTAATCCTTTGCAATGGCGCCAAAAACTTGTTCGCTATTTTCTTAGCTTCACCGCAAAACGGATGAGTTTATAGAATAGGGTTTGCAAGGTCGAATCCACAGGGATTAATAAATTAATGTACTAAGTATCAATGGATTATAATAGTCCTATTTTTATCTAAACTATCGAAATTTGAAGGTTTGGTTTTATTACTACTAAAGCGAGAAATTAATCCTAAAATAACAAAGCAAAGAGCGGTTAAAAGATCAAGTATGGATGGATGGATTCTGGGTTATGGTTTCAATTAATATTCCACTTTTATGCTTAGATTACAAACCGAGTTAAACGTATTCTCCTCTCTAGATCGATCACCAAAGTAATTTACCTCCTCTCTCGAGATGTATGTAAAAGCGTTGATTGGAATATCTATGCTAAGATCTCTACTCAACATGAGATACCAAACTCCCAAAAAGTTCAAAAGATTATAAGATCTCACAAATATTCATGCATTTCAATCATGCAATATATTTGTACAAGACTCAAGATCTAAGATTGAAACTTTATCGGTTAGAATTATGAATCAATACATCAAACAAGTTTAGATCAAAGGCTTTTGATAAAACAAGAATTAAAGCAAAGTACTTGAATAGAGAAAGAAAAACATTAACTTCAATTATCCTTAATCATCACATAAAAGTGTTTATTAATCTCCCCAAACCCGGGAATCACAAGAAGTTTAGCGGACATTGAAGATAAACAATTCATAGACAAATTATTCATAATCAAAATCTAACTAATTGAAATACGATACGATGGAATGAGTGACTAAAGGATGATGACGATCTCTCGATCTATCTTCAATCCTCGAAGGTGTGGTTGCGGTCTTGATCAATCTCAAGTATTGGAGGTGGAAAATCGCTTTTCTTCCGGTTTCTAGGTAAAAACCGGGCGGTTCTGTTTGTGGCCAATTTCGGTCTATTTCCAGATTCGTTAAGGTTGAAACCTAATTGAAATTGGATAAACTCCTTTTCCTTTTCCGAAGACGCAAGACGGCCGCGCCTCTTTGGCATGCCCATCCCGTACCGGGTAACAAACAGATTTTTCTTCGTATAAAGACGGGCGTGCTCCATATGGAACCCGGGCTGCCCGTGTCTCTGCGCCGAAACTTGAATCCTCATATTGGGTTGAGCACGGGCCGTGCTGAGAGCGACGCCCGCCCGTGCTCACCTGGAACAATATGCACATAGACTATTTTCCGCTTTCGCTTCCTGGGCTCGGCCCAACTTCTTCTCGATTCGACCCAAACTTCGCTACCCGCGTCGCGATCGCTGCTGTTGTAATGCTCAATTATTGCCATTATAGCAATACGTAACTGAAATCAGCTAATAT